>JAQPPZ010002979.1:7200000-7850000 GCA_028583015.1 Wollemia nobilis
AAATGCATAAAACAAAAACAATGCAAGATAATCTAAAATGAGCTTAAGGCTAGTAAGATAGTGATAAAATGCACCTAAACATCCAAAAAAATAAAAAACTACACTTCAAAATTGTAAAAAAATCAATTAAATTGCTTCAAAAATACAAAAATATTAGAAATAAGTCAAAGGCCTCTTGGGCTCTTGTGCCATGAGTGGATAGAAAGTGGCCACTGAAGCTAGTAGTGGCTAGTTTCCAATAGTCAAAAATTTAATCATTGGATTTTAAATTGGTTGCTGACGGTGATAGCGACCAATATCAAGATAGGCTAGCCACTTTGGGTGGTAGTGGCCTACGGGTAGCACACCAACAATATTCCCCCTTGGGATAAAAAGCACCAAAAATTTGAAAAATACCTAAAACTAGGCTAGACCCACTAAAAATAAACCTAACCTAGACCTATTAATAGGTTGTTTGTTTTCGGTAATTTTATTGAGGTTCCTTTATCGTATTACTTAATTGGGTTCCTTTTACCAAATTAAGTGAGTAATATAAAGGTTTTGCTAAGTACCCATGAAGCTCTAGCTCCTCCGCTCGTAGATACCTCCCCATGCTCAGCCATCATGTCTAGTTAGAAGTAAATCCAGTAGTACTCCACATCACAATCACACTATCTCACCTCAGAGATCCAAAAGTACAATTGATAGTTAGAAATAATGAAGGGTAAAACCCTAAAATTTACTTTTATATTTTCTACTCAAGCCTCAACCACTGTTGGCATCAGCAGCCCACACTTCCTGGTCACTGGACCTGACAACAACCATGAAACAGTAATTGGGGATCACTCGACGTGATAGTGGCTAAGAAACAAGGAGAAATTATGACGAAGAACAGATCTAATCTGACGGAGAACAGATCTAGCACAAGATAGAAAATAAGAATAACAAGAGCCAAATTTTTTTCTTATTCACTAGCTTTGAAAGAATTTACAAAGAATATATAGCAATCTGCCATTTTGCCAACCCCTTCTCCTTACAATCCTTGGGTTTTTATCGAGGTCCCGACCTCCTATGTTTTCAAACTTCCCATGATCTATATTTGCCACCTAGAACAATATTGGAAAGTTGCATTGATGAGACATTGGGTGAGGTGCGCGACTGGCTGCCATAACCATCGGGATCTCCTTCTCAAACGACTGCTTCGTTGCTAGTTCCATAAATGCATCTTTAGATCTCATGTGCGAGTGGCCAACATGTTCATTGCAATCTCCCTCTGAAACTGCTGCTTCACCACTGTTAGTTTGCTGTGCACGAAGGGACACCTTTATGAAGCTTGGAGTGCATGTTTTTCTATTTGGTCACAATATCGTGACATGTCACGATATCGTGACATTCCCTCCTTCAAGCCTTCTCACTCCATTTTGGCCATGATATCATGAACTATCGTGATATCACATCATTTTTCTGTCGGCCTCCATTCTTTCGTTTTGGTCATGAAATCGTGACATGTCATGATTTCATGACCTTCGGCCCTCTGCACCTTTGCTCCCTGCTCTAGTCGTGAAATTGTGACATGTTGCGATTTTGTGACCTTTTGTATTTCGTGCCTTTGCTCCCTGTTCTGTTCATGATTTTGTGACCTTTGGTCTTCCGCACCTTTGCTTCCCTACTTTGGTCACGATTTTGTGACCTTTGGTCCTCCACGCCTTTGCTTCCCTGCCATGTCGCGATTTCATGACCTTTGGTCCTCCATGCCTTTGCTTCCCTACTTTGGTCACGATTTCATGACATGTCATGATTTCACGACCTCCGGTCCTCCACGCATTTATTTCCCTGCTTTGGTCATGATTTCACGACATTCTATCCACCGTTTCTCTATCTCCTATTTTGGTTGCGATATCACGACACATATTTTCCTTTGCCAAATACTTAGAAAAAGAAAAAAAAATTTGGTTGATGCTGGATTGCTCTACTACCCTTGGATGCTCCTACATCAGACACCCAGGGTGGATTGAGAAGTGATCCTCACTTTTGATATTTGAGAGGAAGACCCAGGCGATCAACCTCTATTTTTGATAGCCAAGTTACATCTTCTATAGGTCTGCCCTTCCACTTGATAAAATATTCAGAATACTATTTGTTTCTTGTGCTTCTGCCTTCACGAGTATCTAATATTTCCTCAATCTCTTATGTGGTTGGGTTAGACTCTAGAATGCTCCACAATTCTGTACTTGGTGCCTCTATATTTTTTCCCTCATGGTATTCCACTAAATCTGATATGTTAAAAATAGGTGAAATGTCAAGCCCACTTGGCAATTCCACTTCATATGCATTGCCTGACTCTCGTTTTTCTAGTATTCTGCATGGCCCAAACTTATTCATCTTCAATTTGTTATAAGTTTTGGTAGGAAACCTTTCTTTAATAAGATGGACCATGACTTCATCTCCCACTTTGAACTCTTTGAACCACCTATTTTGGTCTGTTCTTGTCTTATACTGAGTATTCATTTTTGTAATTTGTTTCTTTACTTCTTCATGCAGGCTTTTCATCTGTCTCGCAAATTCCTCGACCTTCGACACTCGCACTTTTCTCCTTTATCTAATTTCCTCAACTCAGAAACATTTCTTGGGCTATTTCCATATATGACTTGAAATGGAGATTTGTTTGTACTCTTGTTGACAGAATTGTTGTATGCAAATTCTGCAAAACCAAATCCCATCCCTTGGGTTTATCTGCTATCAAGCATCTTAATAAATTACCTAGACTTCTATTTACCACCTCTGTTTGTCCATCAGTATGTGGGTGGTATGCAGAACTAAACTTCAAATCTATCTTCAAATTCTTCCACAATGTTCTCCAAAAATAACCAACAAACTTTGTATCTCTGTCAGAAACTATGCTTTTTGGTAGACCGTGCAGTCTTACCACTTCCTTGAAAAATAACCCTACAATGTGAACTGCATCACTTGTTTTCTGGAAGGGAATAAAGTGTGCCATCTTGGAGAATCTATCAACCACCACAAATACGGAGTCATTTCCCCTCTGTGTTCTTAGTAACCCAAGAATGAAATCCATGCTGATGTCCTCCCACGGCCTTTCAGGTATAGGTAACGGCTGATATAATCCTATGTTCTGCCTCATGCCTTTTGCCATCTAGCATATTCTATAGCTTTGCACAAACTTTTTCACATCTTGCTGCAGTTGTGGCCAGTAATAGTTCTCACTCACCAGGGCAATGGTCTTATCTCGACCAAAATGTCTAGCTAGTCCCCTGCTGTGCTTCTCCTTCACTAAGTTCTCTCACATGGAACTCCTTGGAATGCATAATTTACTTCCTTTGAACAACATTCCATCTTGGATTAGAAAATCCAACAATTTTGTCCTGTCCACAGTAACAGGTGCCAAGCAAGCCGTCCAGGCTTCTGCAAAATCAGGATCTTCAGGGTACAGTCCCTTTAATTCTTTGAATCCTACCACTTCCACTATCATTTCAATCAAAAAATTTTGCCTTCTACTTAAGGCATCTGCAACTCTATTTGATTTTTTGCTTTTGTGTTTTAACACAAAGGTATAGCTTTGGAGAAACTCAACCCACTTCATGTGCCTCTGATTCAGTTTTGTTTGGTTGTTAATGTACTGTAAGGCCTGATGATCAGTAAATAGAACAAACTCTTTTGGCAACAAATAATGCCTCCACTTCTTTAGAGCCTGAATAATTGCATAAAATTCCTGATCATAAACTGAATACTTTTTTCGAGCATCATTGAGTTTCTCACTAAAGTAGGCAACAGGCCTACCTTCCTGACTCAGTACAGCTCCTATTGCACTACCACTGGCATCACAATCTACCTGAAATACCTTGTTAAATTTTGGAAGTGCCAAAACAGGTTGTTTTGTGACCTTCTTCTTCAATAGATCAAAGCTCCTATATACTCCTAAGGTCCACTTAAACTCTTTGTTATCTCCTCTCATTATTTCTGTGAGGGGTGCACAAATGCTGCTAAAATTTCTAATGAATTTCCTGTAGAAGCTGGCTAAACCATGAAATGATCTTACCTCTATTGTGCTTCTCGGAGTAGGCCATTCCATGATAGCTCTCACCTTCTCTGGGTCCATTTTCAGACCTTTTGTTGAGATTACAAATCCCAGGTATACTAACTCCTTTACAAAATTACTCTTTTTTAGATTTATTAATAACTGCTCCTCCTACAGCTTCTCAAAAACCCTTCTGATATGCATCAGGTGCTCTTCCAGGGTTCTGCTAAATATTAATATATCATCTAAATAGACAATGACAAATTTTCCTAAAAACTCTTTCAGTACCTCATTCATCAGTCGCATGAAGGTACTTGGTGCATTGGATAGCCCAAATGGCATGACCAACCACTCATACAAGCCCTCTCTAGTCTTGAAGGTTATCTTCCACTCATCCCCTTCCCTAACATGGATCTGGTGGTAACCACTCTTGAGGTCAATTTTGGTGAAGTACTTGGGTCCACTCAAACAGTCCATTATGTCATCTATCCTTGGCAATGGAAATCTATATTTTATTGTGATCTTGTTGATGGCTCGAGAGTCTATACACATTCTCCACTCTCCATATTTCTTTTGCACCAGAACTACAGGCACTGTGCATGGACTCAAGCTTTCCTAAATTAGTCCCTTCTCTAGCAACTCCTGGACCTGCCTGTTTAGCTCCTCAGTTTCTAAAGGCATCATTCTATGTGCAGATTTATTGGGCAAGCTTGATCCTGGCACCAAATCGATATGGTGACTGATCTTCCTTACTGGGGGTAAACCCTCAGGCACATTATTAGATATAATATATATAAATTCCTCCAACAGATCTAGGACTTCTGCTAGGGTATCTTTGCATTTTGTATCCCTGACTCTAGGAATTAATGCATAACACATATGTTCATGATTTAAATCATCTAAAAATTTTCTTCCATCAACTAAGAAAATTCTGGCACTACCACATACCTTTTCTTCCACATCCTTCAGGGGTTTCAGCTTATGGTGCATTCCATTCTTTGTCACGAAATAGGTGTTGGCACGACCATCATGAACCGTGCTCCTATCAAACTGCCATGGCCTTCCCAATAGCAAATGGCACGCATCCATGGGTAGAATGTCGCACAGGACCTCATCACGGTAATTCCCAATATTGAATTTTACCAGGCTTTGTTCATTGACCAAAACCTTATGGTCTTTCTGTAACCACGCGATCCGATATGGATGCGGGTGTCTCTTTCTCTCTAGTTGTAGCTTTGTAACCATTCCCTCTGAAACTAGGTTATCTGTGCTACCGTTGTAAATAATAATATTGCAAATCTTACCCATGCATTTACACCTTATGCAGAATAAGTTTTTCCTTTGATCTTTAGCTCCCTCTTCATTCAACAGGACTCTCCTCATGATCATTACTTCTTCTCTCTCTGCTTCTTCAGAATGCTCAGATCCAACATCTTCATCAGTGACCGCGACTCTGGCATTTCCTTCTGGCCTCCTATTATTCCTTTCTCGTTGCTGTGGACACTCGTATTGGTGATGTCCCTCTTCTCCACACTAGAAGCAAGTTCCATGGTATCTTCCTCTTCCCTGGCCACATCCAACTCTACCCCTTCCTCCTCAGTAACAATTAATCTGATTACGGGGGTGGTCGGTATTTTCTCTCCTTTGTTCATGACTACTGCTACCTTCTCCATTCATCTAAGAATCTTCATTTATTCTTCCACTGGTCCTTCTGTCGGTTCTTCTGCCATGACCCCTTCCTCTTTGCTTGTTCTCAAACCTCCTATTGATATTTTCTTCCACCTTTAGGGCAAATTGGTAAGCATCCTCTATGGTGGTCATCCAGACCAGACTTAATTCTTCCTGAATACTTGCTCATAACCCATTAATGTAATGGGCTACCTTCTCCTTTTTAGCCTCTGAGTGGCCTGTTCTAATCATAATTTTATGAAACTCTTCTATGTATTCTTTTACAGACTTGCTTGATTGCCTCAACCCTTGCATTTTATTTAGCAGGTCTAACTCATAATCACCAGGGATGAACTACCTCTTTAGCTTTTCTGCCATTCGTTCCCACTTTGTTATTCTCTCTTTTTCTATTTTATTTCGCTCTAGCTGCACTCCCTTCCACAAAATGCTGGCATGACATTTTAGTTTGGTCTTAGCAAACCTGACCCTATAAGGATCCTCAACTTCCTCGTACTCAAAGTACTCTTCTAGATCATTGATCCAGTCGATCAATTCCTTCGGATCAAGGTTCCCAAAATATTTGGAAACCTCCATATTTGGCCTCTTCCCAATCTGGGATATAGCTTTGTATAGTCTGGCTTGAGCAGGATCTACTGCTTCTTCTTCTTCCTCAGGTTGGTCTTCTTCTTTGTCATATTTCTCTTCACTACCTTCATCTCTTCTTGGCTCCAATATTCTATGCATCTCTTATTGCAAGGCTTGCATTTGCCACTACAAAGCTCAGACATCTTCCACTGCCACCATGCCTCTCCCACAAATAGGGTTTCTTCTTGGAGGCATTCTGCTCACCCAATTCCAAGCCCTTCCATAGATCCTGGTGTAACTGCCTCACGTCCAACGATCTGTTACACACTTAGGAACTTTTGGCTCTGATACCACTGATGGAGAACAAATCTAATCTGACGGAGAACAAATCTAGCACAAGACAGAAAACAAGAATAACAAGAGCCAAATTTTATTCTTATTCACTAGCTTCGAAAGAATTTACAAATAATAAATAACAATCTGTCATTTTGCCAACCCCTTCTCCTTACAATCCTTGGGTTTTTATCGAGGTCCCGACCTCCTGTGTTTTCAAACTTTCCACGATTTATATTTTCCACTTGGAACAATACTGGAAAGTTGCATTGATGAGACATTGGGTGAGGTGCACGACTGGCTGCCATAACCACCGAGATCTCCTTCTCGAACGATTGCTTCGTTGCTAGTTCCATAAATGTGTCTTTAGATCTCATGCGTGAGTGGACAACATGTTCGGTGCAATCTCCCTCTGAAACTGCTACTTCACTAATGTTAGTTTTTTATGCACGAAGGGACGCCTTTATGAAGCTTGGAGTGCATGTTTTTCTATTTGGTCGCGATATTGCGAAATTCCCTACTTCAAGCCTTCTTGCTCTGTTTTGGCCATGATATCGTGACCTGTCGTGATATCGTGCCATTTTTTTGTCGGCCTCCGTTCTTCCGTTTTGGTCACGAAATCATGACATGTCACAATTTCGTGACTTTCGGCCCTCCGCACCTTTGCTCCCTACTCTAGTCACAAAATTGTGACATGTCACGATTTCATGATATTTTGTCTTTCGTGCCTTTGCTCCTTGCTTTGGTCATGATTTTGCAATCTTTGGTCCTCTACACCTTTGCCTCCCTGCTTTGGTCACGATTTTGTGACATGTCGCAAAATCGCGACATGTCGCGAAATCGTGACATGTTGCGATTTTGCGACCTTTGGTCCTCCATGCCTTTGCTTCCTTGCCATGTCACGATTTCATGACCTTTTTTCCTCTGCGCCTTTGCTTCCCTACTTTGGTCATGATTTCACGACCTCCAGTCCTCTGCGCCTTTGTTTCCCTACTTTGGTCATGATTTCGTGACATTCTGTCTGTCTTTTATCTATCTCCTATTTTGGTCACAATATCGTGACACTTTTTGTGTCGCGATATCGCGACACATATTTTCCTTTTCCAAATACTTAGAAAAAGAAAAAAAAATTGGTTGATGCTGGATTGCTCTGCTGTCCTCGGATGCTCCTGCATCAAATTCATTCAATTTCTTACCATAAAGCACCTCAAAATGAGTCAATAGACACATCTACAAATCCAAACAACCAAAATATGCACAAATACCAAAAAGAAAATTTACATATATCAAAATCCAAAAACATCATAAAATCTAGATTAACACAAACAAAATCAAATAACAACAAAATTTGAATTGAGCCTTGTATTCAATTATTTTCTCTATACACTCGATGGTTGTAGTGACTTGTGATCCATGCAATATGATAAGATGAGTAAATTACCATAAGGCCACTTAGGGCAAAATAGTTATGGTTAAATTGAGATGCTTCACTTCAAACCCAAAGAAGCCCATGACGACCGGACTGCCCCACAAGAGTGAGGATCCATATCATTTATCCTATATAAAATAGCGATTCAACAAGCTACAATAGAATTGCTATCACCTTGATTCCCTAAGAAGGCCATTGAATCTGGACCATCCCATGGGATAGAGAGGTACAATTACAAAAAATATTGAAATAACACCCAGATGGGAACAACCCTATAACAACAAAAGCAAACCTCTAATGAGGTCCAAATAATTCATTTTGGTCAAGTGAATCATCACTTTATTAATTATCCTTTCCTCATCGACTCATAGCTTGAGGGGGTAGTCAAAAATTTCAACAATCATAATCAAATTCAACAAAAGATCACTCGATCATGTCCAATTATGTTCATCTTATGAATCATTGCCAAAAACTATCATAAGCTTACCCTTTTTCAGGGAAAAAAGCAAACATGATAGTTAAGTTTGTAGCTCTCCTCCTTTTGAACCTATAGTAGTACTAAAGCTACCCGATTGCCTGATGAACAAGTGCAAACTCCCATAAATTTAAGCCTTCCACCCAATTGGAAGCAATGATTATAGGATGCACACCTTTTGCATGACTGGGGTAACCAATGTTGATCAGATAAATGATCATCATCCAACCTACAATGTGACCCTAGGTGGTCTCTTTTTGATTCACGCTGTGTTTTTCCACAATGCATCCCAAAAAGGGGTATCTATAGACACCTAAAATATGTCATTTTTAGGAGACTACCCATATAGACACATTTGTATACCATATGAATCCTCTTGGATCTCTCTAAGAGAAATTAGTGGTCCTAACCACTCAAAAAGGGTAGTTCTATCCCATTCAGGCCTGGATCCTCTCAAGTAGAGTGGCCGCCACATCTGGTCGCTGAAGACTACATCGACCACACCTAGCTGCTGAAACTGATAGTGGCTAGCACCATGCATAGTCTAGCCATGAATATGGGCCAAGATAACATAGTCTAACTACACTTTGCATTATTTGTGGGTGGATTTTTGTGAGGAACTACTTGAGTTCCTCCTAACTACCCTTTTAATTCAAGTTTGTGACTGATGCTTTCCACCTGAGATGGTCAATCGCATGAGATTTGGGTTGAAGCTTCTCTAAGAAGCCAAGTTCTAGATTTGGAAGAGATGGAAGTCTACATATGGACTCTCCCACAAAGAGCAAAAGATCTATGATTTTTAGAGTTTATGCAGAGAAGCCCTATTATATTGGAGAGTGAATCTACACACCCTTGAGGAGAAATGAAGTGCTATCCAGTTGAGGATATACTATGCATATGCTATTCACATCCATTATTATTCACCATCATTCCATATATCTAACACATTCAAAAACCCTTGAACATCAATTAGGGCAGAGAACCTAGTGCTACAGCCCTTGGACCACAAAGAGAAAGGTTTATTTCATGGTCGATGTCCTAAACAGTGGCCCACAGGCATAACCTAGGGTTTAGACATTAGTTTCCTTTGTTCTAGCATTAGATTTGATTTCTTTCTATTTTAAAATTTATTTCTAGTATAGATATTATTTACTGTATGCATTTACATTATTATTCTCTGAGATATGCCCGTATTTTTCATTAGTTTCATTGTCTTTAATAATAGTATGCTTATTTATCTTGCTTACCAGGTTTTATACTAATAACCTTATTAGAGGAGGAAGCCCGGACTACTAAGCATACTTTTTTGTTTCTGTGCATGTAGATCTTTAGGTTTACAGGACCAAGTCAGAACATTAAAAGCATGAGATCCCTTCTAGATGAGAGAAGGAGAAGGAGGCATCTGTGAGCCCTCAGACAAGTATATGTGCAAAATCAAGAATCCTACAAAAGAGCACCACCCCTTTGTGAGGGGATTTATCCACCATGTGTCCCACTTGTAATTGATTATATCAAAAATTGGGTATCCCTCAGAGGGACGAATATGCAGTCAGATTCATTTTTGAAATTAATAAAAATAGGATCTTTCTTTGCTATTTTTATTTTTGAGTTATGCATATTGCTTTGTGCCTTTTTTTCTATTTGATATAAAAATTATTTCATTGCAAGCAGGGCTACAGTGTGCACTCCCCTAGGTCACACACTTGGAGTGAGAGATGATAGTGAAGGGATTAGAATAACTCAGATGCAATTTATGCCAAATGCATTACAATCAATCCATGCTTATCCAAATTAAATGCAATAATGCATCAATTATTTAACAAATGTATAACATATATCAATAAATCACCAAGCATGATTAAACAATTCATTCATCATTAATATTTTCATAACAATGATTACTTCTTAATCCCATTCATCATTCGTTTGTATTAACACAAAATAAAAGGAAGATTCCCATACCTCTTCCCCAAGGAATGGACATCATTCCAACCTTACCAAAATTGGAAAACATTCCATTTTATAAAATTCCTCAAACACATAATAGTTTAGTGTTTGTTTCCTAGAATTATACAAAGACTATGATTTCACTTGTTCATTCTACTTGTCTATCTAATAGACCTCAAATCATAGTTATTTTATTTATTTATTTTATAATCCATTCAAATTTTTATAAAACAAAACCAATATTTACAAATCTAATTGATTTCAATTTTATTTTCAAATCATTCCAAAAATAAAGGAAATTGCTATAATTTTAAATCCATTCAAATTTAATAACATTTGATTCCCAAATATACTATAAAATTGCTATACAATTTCTAATCAACATAACCCATAATGTTTATCTCCTATATCATACAAAATCATACAATTTTGATTCAAACAAGACAAATATGCTACTTATAAGTAGGAAGAAAGTTATTCCTATTAAAATTTAAAGCATCCTATAAATATCCAAAATATAACATGCATATTATACAATATAGCACATTTCACTATAAGGCAACCATGGAGTTTGCTTAATTTATAAAGCATATAATACAAAATATCATTAACCATTTGATTTTCAGATCAGAATGCTTTTACTAAAACCTACTCCTTTATTTCTTTTGATATACATAGACACTATAGCTTCTTAGGTTAATACGAACAGACCTAAGGCAATATTTTTCCATTACTAATACGAATAGACGATATCTCTCATTGGATTAAGGGCATACATTTTACTATGTGAATGTCACATATAACATAACTTCATTGAAGTTAAACTCTAAACAAATAAACATATACATTTTAAAATGTAAAGGATGTTTTCATTAAAATTTGGACTTTATAAAGGTACATATATATATCACGTAGACAAGGGCCATTCTTATGTATATTTTCTCCCAATAAATATAATAGAGATGCATCTAAACCAATTTTCATTTAAAGGAATATATTGTTTAAAACATTTATAAATTCTATACTCAGTATCACTATTATTTTCCACAGCATGGGTTTGTTTAAACTGTGTGCTCTTTGGCATTTCATATAAATATTCTACGGGAGGCTTTGGATGGCATAGCATTTTATTCTATTTTGGAAAAAAATTGTATATCACAGAAGGTGGGATAAGAAGGATTAAAGTGGAACAAAATTCCAACATAGAGATTATCGATGGACATAAGTGGTACTTGGTCAATGATGTGAACAATCTCCTATTCATAGCCCTCAAGTGGCTGATAGCCTCCTTATTCTGCAAAAAAAAGTATGCATACCAGGTAAACTATTTAATCCTTGGATACCAACAACATTACCATGCTAAGAATGAATAGATGGCAAAGGCACCTAGCTCAGATAATATACACTCAAGATATTAAAACCAATTTTGTACTACATAGAAGTTTGGTTGGGCACATAGGCCTATATGTTATTTACAACCATGCATTGGTGATATTAATAGACTAAGGGTGTGATATATTCTAGTGTATTCCTTGTTTAGAAGGATTCACATCAACTAAGATGGACTACTAGTTTTTAGATAGTCAATTATATCTACGATAGGACACTATCAATTTGTGCCTACTCGCATCCACTAGATTTGATAAAATGATATATGTAATTAGTAATCAGACCAATGGGGATTTTGTTGAAGTTTTATATCAGTTGTGATAGATGAACATGGGTTTCTCTAAATGTAGCTATCATTACTCCATAGCTAGCACACATTCCTCAATATGGAACTACCAACTTTAACATAAGTCCCATGTTATAGCATAGGCTATAATACTAGTTTTAACCTAACTTTTATATGCACACAAAAAGCACAGGAATTACTGTTGACAAAGAAATAGTCTACAACTTTACCTTAGTTGCAAAATGGAGAAGTTGGATTTATGTGCACTGTTTCAATCAGTGAATGGAATGCCCTAGACTCTCCAATTTCCAAGATATGGTCAAGAAACTTGGCATCAACCAAATTATTTGTTGTGAGGTAGGAACGGATTGACCAAAGGTTTCCAAAACAACTTAATCTTTGCAACACGATTATGACATACCAGCGACCTGAGCCTAACATGTTAACATGGTTCAGAATGCAATATAGTCTGAAAGTGTAAGAATAGCTGGTAAATAGCTAAGAGTATGTCTTTTAGATGATGTAGACTTATGATTGGCTATTGACTAGAAAGAAGGAATCTTGATAAATGGAAATATATTATGTAAGAATAAATATAAATGAATATAATATCTTACGGCTTAAAGCAGTCTTTGGTTAGGTTTACAAATAATATTCCTTCAATATAGAGGGAAGTTGTTATTAAATAAAAAACCTTTATTTATATGTCGAAGGTAACCACAATTACAATACTAGAATTCAAACAAAAATATTTTCACATTGACATACATGGTATTTATAACATTATATTCAAAAGAACAACATAACTATATTCATGAAGTATAAGAATAATTCCTCACACCTGGAACTTTCGCAAAGCTACAAATCCAAATTATTGAGGGTCTTTTCCTTCTCCTTCTAGCCACCTCTTCCTTATCTAGCCAGCATATCCCAACCTCATTTTTCTCAATATTAATGGCAATTTATAGCCCTCCTTTTTGACAAGAAAGATTCTTCTAAATACAAATTTTATTTTTTTTATTTTTTTTTGCTTTCTTTCTTAAAAAAAAAATGCTTCTAATTATATATATATATATATATATATATATATATATATATATATATATATATATTAAAATAGGATCAACTAGATCAAATAAGCATGCTCAACAAAATAAATCCTTTACTTTAAAAATTGCCCCATTAAAATATTTCACAAAATCATTGCAGGATATTGTTTTCAATATTTTCTAGAATAATTTGTAAAATGCAAAACATTATTAATGTGCATTTTCAAAGTAAAATTCAAAGACCAATATCATGCAAATTAATCATAAAATCAAATATAAACCACACACAAATGGCATACAAGCACTCGATGTATATGCCTAGTATCCCCCATCACTATTTTTATTTTGATTGAGCAAGACTTTTTAGAGTAATACTCAAGTTACATCGTCATTAGGGAGGTAACTAGTGATGATAGGAATATGAGCTTTACCTGTTGAGTTGTCATAGTCATCATTTCCCTTCTCATATCTTGGTGGTTAGTCTTCCACCTACAAGAATAAATATTCCTACAATCAAGCAATGCAACATTATTTTCTTTTGACAAACACAATGGAAATATATTAAGCATTAAAACCAACTATCACTAAAAATAACATCTTAAAAATAGTCCTCCAAGGTGTTATGTGACATCCAAGTACTAGATAATACCTCCTTTATTTAGAATTTTCTTGACATCAACATCAATTTTCAGGGAGTTGAGTTCAATGATGACCTTAATCATTTTAAAACCCTTATGCATCGAAGCTTCTAAAGCAATATTGATAATATCAAGATGTCAGCTAAGACCGTGTGAATGCACCAAATTCTCATGAGCATGAGAGTAGGATAAAAGGTAATCAATTCATTGTGCTTTAGATGCCAGAAAGAGCTCCATGTCCAACTTTAGATCTAAGTGTAGTGACCCATATCAAACCTAGGGACTATGCAACTAAGCTCAAAAAGTGTTTAGGGGAGAACAATCCATTATCTAAAGGCAAAGTGTAAGAACCCATGCCAAACTAGACCAACCACGGGACTGCCACACCTTAAAAATTGAGTACCTTAGATTTATTTCTAAATAAGAGTAGAAAATAAGCAAAGAACGAAGTAAGGATCAATGTTATGTGACCAAGCTCAACCACATGAAATAAGTAAAAATACAAAGCTTTTTGACAATGGAGAGAATGAAAAATCACATCTCTCCCTTTGTGTTATGGAATTATATATTGAGAAAAATGAGATTAGGGTTAAGGTTCCCAAATCCATATTACATGAAATTCAAATGAACCTGAAATAACACTACACATTAAAATAACCTATTCTAATGAGGTCTTATTAAAGCCTCATAACAATTAATTTGGAACCTAACTAATGTTGAGAAATGTAGATCGAAAAGGAACTTCTTGCACAGGATTTAGTATGAATGTGCTAGAAGTGGTTTGAGACATTTCTAATTCTATTTTGAAATTCACTTAAGTGATTTTCTATTTTTAAGTTCACTTAAGTGATTCTATTTTGTAATTCACTTAAGTGATTCTATTTTGAAATTCACTTAAGTGATTCTATTTTGAAATTCACTTAAGTGATTTTCTATTTTTAACCTTACATCTAGGGTTAAAGAGATTAGGGTTACCTTTTTCAAGGATAAAAGGAGAAGGTCAAGAGTTTTTTACACATAGAAATAAGAGAATGAGAACATATTGTTAAAGGAAAAACTGCAAGCTTAGGAGGAAGATAACAATGAAATTACTAGCTAGAAAGGTAGCAAGAGAGCAGGTTGTCCTACTGTAGTTGTAGCCTCCTTTATTTTGTAATATTTTAGGTTTAGAAATATATTTAACTTCCACTGTTCATGTTGTTTATTTTTCCAGCCATCTATGTGATTGTTTCATGTTTAGATAAATTAATTTTAGATCTGATTTATTTTAAAATAACATAGGACAACAGTTATCTAGGGTTAGGAAAATTTACATGGTATCAGAGCTAGGTTATGTGATCGAGATCTTCAAGGATTTATAGCTGTATATCACTACTGGATATTAAAAAAAAATAGTAGTTAGAGGGTTTCATATTTTTTTCTTGAAGAACTAAGCTTATTTGTAAGACACATTTTTTAGTCATTCATATCAGATCTAAAATTTATACAGTAGATCTCAAATATGGTAGTAGCTAGCCTCAGATTTGAGAATAGATTGGAAGGTGTCTCAAATTGATTGCCTTGGAAAGATAGGGTAATGTTATTATTGGAAAAGAATGATATCTAGGATATTTTCAAGGATGATGTGACTCTACCTACAGATATGTAGCAATTGGTAGCTCACAAAAATAAAGAAGTGAAGGCCAAGTGGATGATCTTGGATGCAGTGAAGGATCACTTGATTCTTCACATATTCAAGAATACTAAGGCAAATAAAATGTTTGATGCCTTGGTTAGCCTCTACTAAAGCAAGACCATAAACATGAAGATGATATTATGAAATAAAGTTAGATCTATGGAGATGACCATATCCAACACCATTACCAATTACCTGATGAAGATCATGTAGATTCATGATCAACTAGTAGTAGTTGGGGAGAAGGTTGAAGACATAGAGTTGGTGAACGTGGCACTTAATGGTTTCTCAGCTTCATGGGAACCATTTTTCAAAGGCATTTATGCTCATGAGAACCTTCCCATATTTGAGAAACTATGGGATGATTTCATCTAAGAGGAGACTCAGATGGATTCAAAGGCCAGTAAGAAAGAGGGTGATGATAACCTAGATATTTTTGGGTAAACCAAGAAGTAAAAACTTAAAGGAACCAACAAGGGTAAGGTAAAGAATGAGGATTCAACCTCACAGTTAGGAAGAATAACTTGATAAAGATCAAGTGCTTCATTTTTCATAAGCATGACCATTATGCATCATAGTGTCCAGACAATAAGGGCAAAGGGAATCAATAGCAAATGTAGGTAGCATCCTTTGCAAAAACTTAGATGAGCAAGTTTGCTACCAAATTTGAGAAGGATTTCTCATTGATCTCTTTCCTTTCTACTAGCATGGTTCTAAAAAATGCTTGGTATGTGTATAGTGGGGCATCTCAACACATGACATTAGCCCAACAATGTTTTACCAGTCTACAAGAGTAGGAGTCAGGGGTTCAAGTTGAGCTTGGTGATGATACCAAATATCCAATTGTAGGAATTAGTACCATTCCTTTTCAACTCCAATCAGGGAACTCTTTAGACTTTTATGATGTTTTGTTTATTCTAGGTATTATGAAGAACTTGCTTTCAATTTTTGTTATGGAGGATAAGGGGTATGCAGTGGATTTCAATAACTAGCATGTCCTTATTAGACCAAAATAATCTCGACTCAAAATAACACAAATGATAGGGGTTAGATAAGGTAGTCTATACAAGTATAGGGTGAATTTTTTGAGCCCTATTTCATAGCAATAATAACTTTTGTGAGTTATGACACAATAGGATGGGACACCTACATCATATAGCATTACCTATTCTGAAGGATATAGTGATAGGTCTTCCAGAGTTTAGCATTGACCAATAGGTAGTATATAGAGGGTGCATGCTTGGAAAGTATGCCAAGGCTATTTTTCCAAACAACGAGCATAGTCCTAAGGAGATACTAGATCTAGTACATTTGTATGTTTGTGGATCGATGTCAGTAGCATCAATTGTACTATGTTTCCTTTATCGATAATTTCTATTGCAAGACATGGATCTATTTCTTAAAGACCAAGGATGAAATATTTAGCAGGTTTCAGGAGTTCAAAGCTCTAGTTGAGATCTAGATAAAGAAGAAGATAAATATATTGAGATCATAAAATAGGGGTGAATATAACTCCAAGGAGTTTGATGGTTTCTGCAAGTAGGTAAGAATCAAGAGGGAGCTGACTATTCTATACAACCCATAGAAGAATGGGGTTGTAGAGCAAAAGAATCAATCCATTGTAGGGGCTGCTAGGGCTATGATTCATGACTAGGGCTTGTCAATATTTCTTTGGATAGAAACATACAACATAGTAGTCTACATTCAAAATAGGTGTCCACAAGATATAAGAGGATAATATACCAGAGGAGGCATTCACTAGTGTAAAACTAGAGGTGAGTCATTTCCACATCTTTGTATGTCCAGTTTATATCCATGTTTGGGTAGAGAAGAAAACCAATTTGGAGCCCTCCAGTAGGAAGGGTTTATTTGTAGGATATAGTGAGACTTCAAAATCTTACAATGTTTATATTCTAGAGAAGAGAAATACAATAGTGAGTAGGGATGTAAAATTTGAGGACGTTATATCTAGGAAGTCCCATGAGCCTATTCTAGTGATAGAGAATGAGGAGCAGGAAGCTTCGAAGATTGAGCTAGGATCACCAACAAAACCAGTGGTTTCTAATTTACGATAGCAACCTTTAGGTGAGGAGGTGAATACACTAGCCTCTTCCAGTTCTATAATGAGACCTCGATGGAATACACAGATATTGAAGGATTCTCAAGAGTATGTTGAGGATCCTAGCAACATTATTAGGGAGAGTAGACCTCCAAGGAAGTTTTCAAACTACATGGCATTGATGAGTAACATCATAAATTTAGAGCCTTCTAATTTTCAAGAGGCAATAAACTAGTAGGTTTTGTGGGATGCCAAAGTGGAGGAGTACACCTCCACCATGAAGAATTATGTTTAGGACATAGTTCCAAGACCGAAGGGGAAGTCAATTGTGAGTTTTAAGTAGCTCTAAAAAATTAAGCATGCTATAGATGGTAGCATTGAGAAGTTCACAGGAAGTTTTATGGTGAGAAGGTTCTCCCAAAAAGAGGTAGTGGACTATGATGAGACTTTTTCTCCAGTCACCAAATACACTTCCATTAGAGTAGTTATATCTTTAACTTAATCTATGGGATGGTAGATTCATCAAATGGATGTGAATACAACTTTACTTAATGGGATCATTGAGGAAGAAGTGTACATAGAGTAGCCTCAAGGCTTTGAGGTAAATGGGAAGGAGTCCCATGTTTTTAGGCTAAAGAAAACCTTATATGGACTCAAACAGACATCGAGAGCATGGTATTACAATACCGATGGATACTTGCAGAGTTTAGGCTTCATAAAAAATTATGTAGATCCTAACCTATATTACATATTTGTTGGGACTAATCTACTCATTTTGGTGCTATATGTAGATGACTTGTTTCTTATAGGTGCATAGAAGATCATTGCAAGGTGTAAAGTAGATATGGCAAGTTAAGTTTGAGATGAAGGACATTTACATGATGCATTACTTCTTGGGTTTAGAGGTTTTGCAAAGACCAAGTGAGATATTACTTGGGTAGGGTAAGTATGCAGTTGAGATCCTAAAGTTTTTTGGAATAAGGACTGCAAACCTATGGCCACACCCATGATCACTAATATAAAGAAGGTGGTATATTCAGATTCAAAATTGGTGGAACCTACATTGTATAGATAGCTGATAGGATCCTTGATGTATTTGGTCAACACTTGACTAGATATATGTTTTGTAGTGAACACCTTGAGTCAGTTCATGGTGGATCCAAGGTAGGAGCATTGGGTAGAAGCAAAACATGTGCTCGAATACTTGAGGTGCACATTGGAATATGGTCTAATATTTCTTGGAGATGGTGAAGTGAGGTTGTAGGGGTATACAAACTTATATGAGGCAATAAATATAGCAAATAGGAAGAGCACTTCAAGGTGCTACTTTAGCTTGGTATTAGGTATGATATCTTGGTTCAGCAAGAAGCAGACTTTTATGGCACTTAGCTCAATAGAGATTGAATACATGGTAGCTAGTATTGCTAGTTGTGAGTGTCTAGATGTAAACTCTATATTTATTTATCAATCTAGGATGAATGATTTAAAGAGTAGTAATCTAATATATATTATACCACAATGATTAATCTCAAATTTAATTCTATTTTTCTTAGTTTTAGGTTTGCAAAAAATAATAAAATTTATAGAAAAGAAATTGTGCTAAATTAAAATAAGATGTAATTTTATGATTTATGCTAATTAAATGCTGTCAATTTATTGGTGTGGATCCACATGCAACATATTATAGATCTAACTATATTTTTTTACCTTATAGTCTAAAATGATGCAGTTTAATTTAATTGATTATTTGAAATTAATTTATGTACTAACTAATCCTAACTTATTTCAAGGGCGAGAGAATAGGGACTGGTTGTAGGAGTGGGCCCTACCTCCTAGAGGATAGTGTAAATATTTCTCCCCTAAACTATTTTACTTTAGTAACTAATGTGCATTAATACTACTAGAATTATTTTAATTCATAGATGCAAGAAAATACAGTAAAGATTACATAAGTGAGTAAATCATAATAAAGTCAATGACACAGTTACCAAATTTATTGTGAAAAGTGTTGTTGCTTTATTGATGAAAATTCAAATGTGCAGGATATCGAACATTAAGCCTTCATAATAGCAGAATAAAAAAAGTATTACAACATTCAAACATTATAATTAGGCATTCAACTATTAGACCTTTTAAAAGGTCTCTCCTGTATTTTATAATATCTCTTACACATTTTCAATGGAATTCCTCCACATATTTTTCCATGTTTCTTATCATCTTGATGATGTGACTACTAACATTTTAAAAATAATAATCTAAACTAATACTATTTCATAACCTCCTTGAACTTTATCATAATCAAGATGATCCAAGTAACAATCTGATGAACTAAGTGTTGGTACAATCATTTTTCAAAAATTATTTGATAATTCTTATCAAATAAGGGACTGTAAATTTCTTCAAATGAACTATTTAAAATTGTATACATGAAATATTTTCATTCATTCACAAAAATAATAATGTAAAAATAATATATTGCAACGTGAAAATAACAATTGTTTTTAGATATGTAAAAAAAAAAAGGAAGATACTGCAGATAAAAAGATGAAATAATTAAAGACTTCTGCAAATAATTAAAATCAACATCATCATTAAAATCCAATAAATTTTGTAAATGAATTGTGCATTTTTTATCAAAGGTCTGTTATGAATTTTTGAATGTCTATTTTTTACTTAGATTTAAGTTGGGATATAACCCATGTAGGTTTTGGTATATTTACCAATAAATTCTTCTCTTGCTTCACCTTATACACCTATTCTTTGGTCTCCTTGGGATCAAATGGTTGTTCAACAGATATATTTTTCACATGATCGAATTCTACATATGCACCATCATGTGACTCATACAATGCATCTTGTTTCTCTGGAGGAGGAGGTTCAGTTGCTTCAATGATGTGGTTGATTATTGCATCTATATCATGGGGTATCCCAACATTAAGAGATAATTTTGTTTGATGCATCCCTATTTCGATTGACTGTTTTGGTCTTTGAGGGTGAAATATTGAAGCAATTTGGTAAATGGAATCAAGTTGTCTTATTCAAGTACTTTGGTGAAATCAATAACCTTTCTAAAATTCATCGATTTCTTTGGCTTTTTATCGAACGTGGAGCTTATTTTGGGAGTTGTATTGATAATTGTCAGCTGGGTGATTGGGTCAACTGGTTTTACCACCCTATATATAGAAATTTGGTTGAGGATGTTAAGCTAAAGAGTAAGGGCACGTATCACTAAGGTGGCATGCTCGATAAAATAATTTTTGAGTCTATATAGCTTGATATGTAGTAGGGTTTACTATGTTTGGATTTGTCCAAAATTATCTATGAAAGGATCTAGTGTAAGTGGGTTTGTTTTTTGTTTGGATATCTCTCATGTTTCCTGATATTTTGGAACGTATTTCTCATGTCTAGTCTTCCTTGCAAGTTGAGAGGGTTTGGATGGCTTGGAATGGGTAGGGCATCCCCAGGGGATTCTGACTCACTTAGATTAGAATGAATGGAAATATTGACCTCTTCTACTATGGTATCCCATGGGATCCCAATTTTAAATGCTTTATGTAAAACTATCAATCAACCCATGATGGGCAATTAAATGAAAATTGGGATTGCCTTTAGAATTTTTAGGTTGGACTCGAGTGACTATGACTTTATAGAATGATAGAAGAATTATGGGAGGTTAATTACACAATCCTTATACCTAGGGTATTTTAAATTTAGCATCATATTTAGATGATAAAACCTTGTAGTTGGACAATCTCCCTTCCAACGTAAAAAAATTTATTAGGATTGTAGCTGCCTCCTACCATTTTATAAGAAGCGAGGATGTAACTACACCTTCTTTCCACCCATATTTGTCTCAAATTACAGTGCATATCTCCCAAAATATTTTGATCATCTAATTCACCTCTTTATTGGTAGACTTATAGTATCATTGGCTAACTTCAAAAAGGCTCAAGACTTCAGATATTAGGCTGGTGGAGACTATAATTTTGATTTCTCCTACATGGGTCACCATGGTTGTGAGATCTTAGTTCATGATGAACTGCTTTGCCATGCCTTGGTCATGCCCTTAAAATTTCCTTAGGGTATCCCACTAGCGGGATTCCTGAAATAATTTCTTAATAGTATCACTAGGGTTCTAGGTACTTATGGACGAGGGTTTGCTCCATCTATGAAATGTAGTCCTAGGCATAGTGATGGATTTACTAGACAAGGTAGGGTTTAGCAATTAGAAAGGTAAGGTGGTTTGGAATAAAATTTAGCCCTTGGTTAAAATTTTGCCATTAAGTTTCTTTGGTCGAGAGATAAAAACCTGCAAATAATTTTGATAACAATTCATGCATGGGTTAAAAAAAAACAAATTCATGTATATATCGACCCTTTGGGTTATAAAATAAAAGAAATTTCTACCTATTTTGACCCATGCAAAAATGTAACATCAAAATTATCATGTACATATATTTTATTTCTACAAAATCTCATGTTTTAGACGTAATTAAAAGGATAATTTTTTCTTCTTTCAAAATATACTCTGTGAATTTTTATTTTTATAACATTTTCTCTATAAAAAAATAATTTCCTATTTCAAAATAGTTTTGCCACCTTAATTACTTGTCTTCATTTTACTTCATTTGTAATATGCAATTTTCTTTGTTCTTCATCCATCGCACAGTAATTTCCTTCTACCACACAATGGTTTTATCTATCGTGCATTGGTTTCATTTCTTAGTTGCGGTGGTTTCATATTTCAATCACATAGAGGATTTCTCATCGAAGTTGTAGAGCTCATGCTATAGAAAGATTAAAGTTAGCGTTTATTTTATTTTTAGGTTTCTCATGCAGTGAAAAACATGGGTAAATCCTAGTATTTCACTCCTCTTTGATCGATGGCTCATGATTTCGATCTACAACACTCCTTCTGATTACTTCATGTGGCCAAGTGTTGGTAATCAACTTTTCCTCATTCGTGATGGTCAGTCTCTAGCTTGTAGGGAAATTTTTTTCCAAGTCATGCAAATTCAATAAACTAAGATATTAGCCCTCTATTTCCCCTAATTAATGGTTTAGAATCAAAATATACGACATATTCACTCATTGGTCCATATGGCCAAGTGTCAATGATCGATGCTTGGGCCGTGAGGTGGTAAACTTGTCTTATGTTTTCATGCAACACTTTCCCGCCACCTTGCATGGGAATAATTTAATAAAATTAATAAATTTAGTGTTTGTGTTATGAGTTCAGCTACTGAAGGAGATAATTTATTTAATTAATAAAACTTAAACCCCCTAGCTTGATGTCCCTTTGGACTCATACTTTGAATTGTCATGCCTTAACATGTGTACCTTCTCTATCTAATAATTTATTGCCATGTCTTGATATGTGTACCTTCTTTGTTCAGCATTGACTTCTCCATAATATTTTTACCATATTTTAAACTTAGACTTATGATCACCATACAATGCCATGTTTTTTATTTACCTTTTGGGTCATGAATGTCCACATAATCCATTCATAAATTGGTGGCATTTGATTTATGCTTTACCTTTCTCCAAAGAGATTAATTGAAATGTGTTCACAACACCTTTTTTAACCAATCATAAATGTACACATCATCACTTCATGCTCTAGGTTGAAATTTCCAATTTGTCTTCGTGCAAAGGTTAGAGTGATCGACTTGTTAAACCGAACCTTATGCACATGATTCCCAAAGTTAATTCTTGGTCATCCAATTTTGTTGTGCATTATTTTTAATGTTGAGTTTGTGTTTCGATTTTTGTGTTGTGATTTGTAGGTTTGGAAGGCATTCATGCCATGGTGTTCATGATAAAATTTTTAAGCACCCATGCAAATTTACCTTTTGTTAGCATACTTAACAGTTTATTTGTTTGTATTGCATTGATTAGATCACTGTTACAACTGCGTAACAAATCTGTTCAGCCGTGACTATTTTAGGCATTATTGAATTGTATTTAAACATCCCTGCAGATTAATAAAACTAGTTCTTGGTTTTACATGGCATCAGAGCCAGGTCTGTAGTTTTTTGCCGGGCAGAGGATTTTTTTTGCAGAGGCAAATTTTTTATACGCCGCGCGCAATCGCGCGACGTTGCAGACGGAGGCCCGCGCTGCGGAGGAGGAAGGGGACGGAGCGCGGAAGATCGCGCAACCCCAACCCCCGGTTGACTGCAAGCGGGTGGCCAGAGCCCCCTGTCGCGACGCACAGGCTCGATTCGCGCGCAAGGGACGTGGCAGTCCGCGTGCGTTCCTGTTCCTGTCACGCAACACGATAGAACGCACAGGAACTGTCGTGCAACATGACAGAACGTGCAGGAACTGTCACGCAGGGCCGCGTGTCGCAAAGCGCGCAGGCCCTTGTCGCGCGACAGGACCGTGCGAGAGGAGGGGAGACCTCCCCCCCAACGCGCGGTGGCCGCGTGTCGCGTCACACGACAAAGCACGCAGGGACCGTGCGAGAGGAGGGGAGTCCCCCCCCCTTCAATGCGCGGCGGGATTTTTAAATCCCCGCCCGCACGGGAAATTGGAGGGGGTATAAACCCCCCCTACCGCGACGCACAGCACGAAACACGCGTGTCAGACGGCTCCCCCCTCCGACGCACAGTGCGAAACGCGCGCGTCGGCCCCCTCCCCCGCCCCGAATTTAAAAAAAAAAAAAAAAAAAAAGAGAAAGGAGGTTGGAGGACGGAGTTGCAGGAGAAAGTGGCCGGGTTGGAGGACGGAGTTGCAGGCGGAAGCGGCCGGGACGAAGTTTTTTTTTTTTTTTTAAATAAAAAAAAAAACAAAGTGCGATCGAGCGGAAGCAGGAACGCGCGGCGCCCGCGAGTTGCAAAGAAGGAGCATCCTGAGGTTGAAAGAGGAGCAGCTCCAGTGATCCTTTCGGATCAGCCCGCTGGCTCACGTGGTCGTGAGCCGTGCGGTAAGGCTCAGGGAGCCTACAGGTCGGGGGTTCAAATCCCGCCGACCCCCCCAAGGTATAATTTTTTTTAGCAAAGTTGTTTTTTAATTATTATTTTTTTAATTAAAATTTTTAATTTTAATTTTTTTTTAATATAGTTTAAAACTTTATAAATTAAAATTTTAATTTTAATTTATTTTTTCTAAGTTTTAAAACTATATAAATTAAAATTATTTATTTTAATTTTAAATATATAATAATTATTAAAATGCTTTGTTAAAGAGATTTTTAAGGGGGTATTTTTTTTCAAAAAATCAAAGGGGGATAGTGAGTAATTTTTCGAAAAATAGCAATTTGGCATTGTAAAAGGTGCATTTTCGGCTGTGACCGACACCTTGTGGGTTATTCTTGTGGGCAATTTTTTTTGTTGTATGTTGCATATTTCATTTTTGCACTATAACATTAAAAATTAAAATCAAAACACTCCCTAAGTCCCCGGAATATAAAACCCATCTGTGCAATTTTATTGCACTGCAGCGTTCGGTATTTGTGATACCTCTGGCCAGCACTTACAGGTAAAGTTGTCATGATTTGGCTACTGTATCCACCGCCTAATATAGCTGCTATAACGACGTCTGAGCTTGTTCTCTATAAATCATCGGGGAGGAATAAGTACGCCATTTTTTGCATTTTTTTACTCCATCCACTACCCTTTATCGCACTTGTGTTTAGGCGTAAATCCTGACAAAGTATTCTTCATAGTGTTTAGGGGAAGTTACGCCCCACGCATGAGAAGAATCTTCTATGGTAGGTGCCATCAACAAGGCGATTCCCTTTCAGTACCGCTTATGTTCCACGTATCGTATGATCTCTAAAATTCACCTATAGTCTCCCTCACGTAAGGGCGGGTGATTTTTTGTTGATCTTTCTAAATACCTATAGTTTCCCTCACGTAAGGGCGGGTATTTTGTATGGTATATTGGCCTAGCAAAAGGTATATCGAAAGGGGGACCAATTGGTGATATAAGGAACCTTCACTATGGCCGTTGTTGCAAAATTGATGACTGATCCGCATCAGTTATTGAAAGGTCCAAATTATACACCATGGAAACATAAGATGAAGGCAATTCTCCAAATGGAAGATTTGTGGGATATTGTTACTGGAGTAGCAACCAGGCCTTCACCAACAGCAGGATCCATAGGTCCTTCAGCAGATCAGATTGCTTTTGACAAGAAAGATAGTAGAGCAAAGGTGCTCATTTTGTTTGCTGTTTCAGATGAAGTGCAACCTCATATAGCTGATAAAGCAAGTGGTAAAGAGGCATGGGATGCCCTTAGAACCATCTATGAGGGGAAAAATGATTCCACCATTCTTCATCTTCAACAACAACTTCATAACCTGAGTTTGAGACAGGGTGAAACAGTTGAACTCTTTCACGTGCAGAGTGTCTGAGTTGAAAGAGAAATTGAGTTCTCTGGGAGATACTGTGGATGAAAAGCTTCTCATTTCACTTGTGATGAGAGCTTTACCTTCTTCATTTGATATGTTGATAACCTCCATCCAGGTGTCTCAACGACAAATTACCTACATCGAGTTGGTCAATCTGCTCCAACAACAGGAGGCACGCCAACTTCACAAGGATGATTCTTCCAATACAGCCCTATACACCAACAGGCAGGGTTCTAGGAAGAAAGGTAATGGGCAAAAAGGAGGCAACTTTTAGAAAGGAGGAAATTCTCAACAGGATACGAAAGGAAAAGGCAAACAACCTCAACAGAAGAAGAGGTGGTGCAAGATCTGTGAGAAAGACAACCATGACACCAATAGGTGTTGGCATAAGAACAAGCAGAAAGGCCAAAACAAACCACAAAATAAGAACAAGCAACCCCAGGTGAATGTTGTTGTTGAAGAATCTGACTCAGATTCTGAATGGGCACACAAGGTGCTCATGACTACCACAGATTCCACACAGAGGAACCTATTTGGTATGTCGATTTTGGAGCTAGCAAACATATGACTGGCGACAGATCGTGGTTTGAATCATTTGAGGCCAAAGAGGGCAAACCTGTCACAATTGTTGATGATAAAACCTACAGGGTTCAAGGAGAGGGTACAGTTTCAGTCACTCTTCCTGATGGCAAGTGTCAGATTGACAAAGTCCTCTATGTTCCGGGATTGGCTAACAATTTGTTGTCAGTGACACAAATCCTGGACAGAAATATGGTTGTCAACTTTCATGTTGAGAATGGAAAGAAGTGTTGTACCATTACCAGGAAGGGTAAGCAGATTGCAATAGCTTCATATAAGCATGGCTTATTTGCACTAGATGCTATCTCTACTCCACATGTTGCCATGACTGTCTCTACCAAGGAGGAAACTTCCCTATGGCACAAGAGATATGGGCATCTTAGTTCTGGCTACTTACTTGAGCTCAGCAAGTATGAGATGGTAAAGGGTCTTCCTTCCCTTTCTGCCACATTGCCAGTGTGCTCTGACTGCTTGGCAGGAAAGCAGCATAGAGTACCATTTGAGAAGAGCTCTACAAGAGCAAGAAAACCTTTGGAGTTAATTCACACCGATCTGTGCGGTCCTTTCACACCCCAAAGTTGTGGAGGGAAGAGGTACTTTCAGTTATTCGTAGATGACTACTCACGAAAGATGTGGGTTTTCTTTCTCAAACTGAAATCTGAAGCTTTCGCATTCTTCCAGTAGTTCAAGAAATCCGTTGAGAAGGAGTCAGGAGCTTCTATTAAAACCCTCCGCTCAGATCGAGGGGGAGAGTTTACCTCTAATGAATTTTCTGCATTCCTAGATAAGCATGGGATCAAGAGACAGTTAACAACTGCCTATACTCCTCAAAAAAATGGAGTTGTTGAGAGAAGGAACCGTTCTATCATGGAAATGGTTCGTTGTATGCTCACAGGAGCTACTCTTGGGCAACAATATTGGGCAAAAGCTGTCACCACTGCAGTGTATCCGTTGAATAGGGCACCCACAAAGGCCCTAAAAGGAATGACTCCACAAGAAGCATGGAGTGGTCGAAAACCCTCCATATCTCATCTACGTATTTTTGGGTGTCAAGCTTTCATGCACATACCGAAAGAGAAAAGGAAGAAGCTAGATGAGAAAACACTGAGATGTATTTTTCTTGGTTATTATGAGCACTCTAAAGGATATCGGTTGATAGATCCTTTGACCAAGAAAATTCATATCAGCAGAGATGTTGTCTTTGATGAAGCTTTCACATCACAGAGCACATCTAAAGTACACCAAGATATTGTGGAAACTAAGGAAGAGAAGATTCCTTCGTCAACACATACTGGAGGTCCTTCTACATCTTCTTCAACTCCACCGAAGAAGAATCCCAAATGGTGTACAAATACAATCAGAGATGCAAATTTATCCACTCCTCCCAATTTGAATTTGGATAGACCTCGTACACGTAGTATGGCTCAAAAGGAAAGAGAAGCCAGAGAAACTGGTGAGGTTGATGATCTTTGTCAATCTTTTGAGGAACTTTCGTGACTCCAAGTACAGAAGTTGAGGATATGGATATTGATGATGACAGGGCATTCATGTCTACCATAGATAGTCTTGAACCTGCATCAGTGCAAGATGCTCTCGGTGAGCCTCAGTGGAAGGCCGCTATGGATACAGAGTATGAGTCTCTGATGAAAAATAAAACTTGGAAGCTTGTTGATCTGCCGCATGGAAAGAAACCTATTGGCTGCAAATGGGTATACAAATTCAAGTACAAGGCAGATGGAACAATTGATAAGCATAAGGCCCGGCTTGTTGCAAAGGGCTATGCTCAAAAGGAAGGCATCGACTATGAGGAAAATTTTGCACCTACTGCTCGGATGACCACAATTCGGGTTATGTGTGCTATGGCAGCACAATATGGGTGGAAAGTTCACCAAATGGATGTCAAAAGTGCCTTTCTAAATGGTGATCTCCAAGAAGAAGTCTATATGACTCAGCCTGAAGGATTTGAAGTGGAAGGCCAACAACAGAAGGTTTGCAAATTGGTCAAATCCTTGTATGGTCTGAAACAAGCTCCTCGAGCTTGGTATATAAAAATGGACAATCACCTTATGTAGCATGGATTTAAGAGATGTCCGTCAGATGCAAACCTCTATTTCAAGAAACAGGGTTCTGAGATAGTGTTGCTTGTACTCTATGTGGATGATCTGCTCATTATAGGGAGTTCAGAAACTATGATCTCTACTGTCAAAAGAAACTTGTGCAAATATTTTGAGATGATAGATCTCGGACTTCTCCATTACTGTCTTGGTCTGGAATTCATCCAGAAGGAGCACTCCATCAAAGTGTCTCAGAAAAAGTATGCCAAGACATTACTCGATAAATATCGCATGACTGATTGCAAGCCAATGGCAACTCCAATGGAGAATGGACTTCGGTTATCACGATATGATGACTCACCTCAGGTAGATGGTACTCTCTATCGATAGTTGATTGGGAGTCTCATATATCTGACCAATACTAGGCCAGATCTCGTATTTGTTGTCAACTATCTTTCGAGGTTCATGCAGGAGCCTAAGACCACTCATTGGAAAGCAACAAAACGTGTTCTTCACTATGTCCGTGGTACTATGGAATATGGCCTAGAATACAAGAGGAACAACAAATTCTTCTTGCAAGGATACACGGACTCCGACTATGCCGGATCATTTGATGATCGCAAGTCAACTTCTGGATACATTTTTCATCTGGGATCCGGTCCTGTCTCTTGGCACAGCAAGAAGCAACAGGTGGTTGCTATTTCATCAACAGAGGCAGAATATCGCGCCGCACGTGAAGCTGTGTGCGAAGTGATATGGTTACGTCGCATTCTGACAAGTATGGGCCATCCATCAAAATCTCCAATACACTTGTTTTGCGACAATCAGGGTGTTCTGAACCTCGTCAAGAATCCAGTGCATCATGAAAGAACAAAGCACATTGACACACAATGTCATTTCATTCGAGATGAAGTTCCAAAGCATCGAATTCAGCTTCAAGACATTCCCACCGATGCTCAAGTTGCAGACATTTTCACTAAGGCACTTGGACGTGTCAAATTTGAATTGTTTCGCAGCTCACTTTGTATTGCAAAATAATGTAAGGGGATGTTAGTATAGCTATTAGTTATTACATTACCTAAATAATGTAATAAAGGGGGATGTTAGCGTACTTAACAGTTTATTTGTTTGTATTGCATTGATTAGATCACTGTTACAACTGCGTAACAAATCTGTTCAGCCGTGACTATTTTCGGCATTATTGAATTGTATTTAAACATCCCTGCAGATTAATAAAACTAGTTCTTGGTTTTACACCTTTTCATACCAAATTTCTTGTAAAAATTAAATAATTTTTGATAATTACCTTGTATGATTCTGCATTGACATGTGTCATCTATTTTACGCAAATTTGAGATTGTTAATACTTAGAATTTTTTTATAAAATGTGCATTTTTGGAAATATGCTATATAAAGTATCTGAAAAAAATATCTACAAAAACTTTCTATGAAAAATATCTACAAAAAATATCTACAAAAAATGTCTACAGAAAATGTCTACAAAAACTGTCTACAAAAATATCTACAGAAACTGTCTATGGAAAATATTTAGAGAAAATGTCTACAAAAATTGTCTATAGAAACTGTCTACAAAAAATATCTATAGAAAATAAATACAGAATATACCTACAAAATATACCTATGAAAACTTAATTATAGATTTGAAAGAATACTTTACCTGATTCCTCATTTTTTTCCCCCAAACTGTATCATGAATTTTGAATGAATATTTTACTTTCCTCCCCCAAACTATATTTTTGGCTATATAGCCAAAATAGGATAAAGAGGATTTTATTCTATAAAATTTTATATTATGACATATCTTATATATATATATATATAAAATAATAATTTTAATATTGTTTTATTTATTTAATTAAGGATATGGGGGATTTACTTATGTATTATTTATGCATATCAAGCCATCAAATAGGCTTGTAGAATAATAAACCTTCTTGCAAAGATATTATGCAAAATGTAACTACCTCCTTGACTTTCGAATAAATATTCCACGGTATTATTAAAAATTCCTTCTAATTTCCTAGAGATGTTATTTTGTTGTTTTACTTCCTTTAGTTTCATTAAAAAGTTCCATGTGAGAGAAAAATAATGAATTTAAACCTGATATCAGTCATCAATATTTGCAAAATAGATCTTCATCAAAGGTTTAGGCACACTCAAAACTTGTTCTTGGAAGAGAAAAGTAGGATAGTCATTTTGGTATCATCTTGATGATATTTTTCTATTGAAATGTGCAATTATTCTTATAGGGGTGCAACCATGCAAAGCTTTGGAGAATTGGATTCCCAACCATGCTATCAAAGTCCTAATGGGAATTATAATCCTATCCTTACTACTTTTTCCCTACAAGTTAATATTAACGCTTTGGAAATTTTAGCCACATTATGTAGGATGAAATGGACTATGATATATATGTGGTAGTGTAATGGTGGTATGGAATGGAAGTTTGCTTATGACTTTGTTTGCCTTAGGTATAAATAATCTAGAGCTGTTTTACAAAGACTCAAACATCCTAGTGATCTTAAACAAAATCATCTATTCATCTCATGAATCGATATGATTCTAAGGTTGTCCTAGTAGTTTTAAGCATCTCAAGGACCAACTGTGTGTGCAGTGAATGCTCATTTCTCATTATGAGTAAGGATCGACTAATCCATTGGTAACTTATGCCAACAAGCTAGCTTATCCATGAGCATCCATAGATTTGTACAAAAGAATATTGCTAATGTGACAGACTTGGTGCCACGCGTAAGAATACCTTATTTCTAGGTAGGTTTCATTCAACCCATTGTTGTAATGAGGATCACCCCATGGTTTTAAAAATACTAAGAATTCCAAGGATTCAAGCTCCTTTCCCTTATTTTATTGGATTTTATTTGGTATGCTTGCTCGTTTTGAAGAAGATCAAGGGGATTTTTATTGCTTTTGGGATAATTGCTCATTTTGAGGAAGATCAAGGAAATTTTAATTGCTTTTGGGATACTTGCTCATTTTGAGGAAGAGCAAGGGATTTTTTTTTTTGACGAAGGCGAAGGGGGAGCTTTTAATTTTGCCAATTCTTTAGCTTTATAGACGATGCACATAATTGGATAAGTAGGGGAAATCGTTCACTTTATGGCAACAATAAATTTATGATTTATGCCTTTCCATACTTCACAATGTTTTTATTTATTATAATGTGTGTAGTCCAAGAGGAAACTTTATTGAATAGGAACAACCTATGGCACTTAAGGATTGTTCGACTTTCAATGGAGATTGCTTAAAATACTAGGGTGGCTAAGTGATTGAAAACACCTAGATTTTGTTTAGAAAACAAAGTGTTATGCAAGATGTGGCAATAGTTTCCCTACAAGTTTTCAAACTAATTTAACTAGAAGAGGTGTCTCCTTTGGAGCTTTTTGAAAAAATATTGAGACTGAATATTGATGAAAAATAAGATGAAAATGTTGTAGATATTGGAACTTCATTATGAAACATATGAAGTATATTTAAAGATTGATTTTTTATGATAATATTCTTTCATTTTCCAAGTGGTATATTAGCAATAATATTTATTTATTTATTTATTCTTATTATTATTCTTATATATATATATATATATATATATATATATATATATATATATATATATATATATATATATATATTTACGAAGGAAAGATAATTTGTTATTCAGTCATATTTTATTACAGTTCATAAATGCACTACAAATCAGCTTATTGCTTAAGATGGTGTATGAATTCTTCCTTAGATAATGGTTTCTTATAAAGTTTAAGCCTATGCATATTTACTAGTAATCTTCTTGTTGAATCATCTATAGGTTTAAGTTTAACTATACCATTCCCAAAAATTTCTTCAATCTCATAGGGTCCTAGCCATCTTGTACTTAATTTACCTTGAAAATCTTGGTAGCAAGAGTCAAATAACAAGGCCCAGTCTCCTAGTTGAAATTTTCATGGTACACTATGTTTATCATGTCATTTTTTCTTTGATGTTGAGTTAATTCAATCATGTGTAATGCCTCTAGTCTTCTTTCATCTAGAATGTTTAATTTTTCCAATCTAGATTTTTGTGCTTGATCCAAGTTTATGTTAAGTTGTACCATTGTATGAAGAGTTTCTATCTCAAATAAATAGGCATAATAGCTTGCTTGCCATAGACCATTTCACAAGATGACAATCTTGTGGTAGTTTTCTAAGTTGTATTATATGCCCATAAAACTTATTTTAATATTTCTACCCAATCAACCCTGTTAATAGTTATAGTTTTTGTAATGATCTTTTCAAGTTCTCTATTTTTAACTTCTACTTGTCCATTAGCTTGAGGGTGATATGGTGAAGTTTTTTTGTGTTTTATTTGATATATTTCAATAATTTTTTTTATTACTTTGAAGATAAATTGATATTCATGATCTGAAACTAGTTCTCTAGGTGCTCCAAAGAATTGAATGATGTTTTTATAAATAAAATTAGCTACAAGATCATCTTGTTCTCATGGCAAGGCTTTTACTTCAGCCCACTTGGTGACATAATCTATACACACAAGTATGTGTTTATTGCCTACACTTGGAGGGTCTATTGGTCCAACAAAATCAATTCCCTATTTCTCAAAGGAAGTTCAAATATTATTTGTGGTACCAAAGGCATCTCCATTGAAGGTGTAGGTTTACTAGCCCTTTGACAAGCATCACATTTATCAACAAATTTATAGGTATCTTTGTTCATAGTAGGCCAAAAGTAACTAGTTTTGAATTATTTTACTGGTTGTTCTTTGGGCAACATAGTGGCCTCCATAAGGTTCTTCATGTGTTTCCCTAATGATATCATATACATATTCTTCTTGCACACATCTCCTAATTACTTGGTCAATGTAAGATTTAAACAAGACTACTAATCCACATATAAGGGGCACTCTGATGTATTAGTTTTCTATTCTCATGCTATGTAAAATTCTAAGGCATTTTTCTTATTACAAAATAATTTACAGTTAAGCATACCAAGGAGTGAAAATAGAGAGAACAAACAAATGTTCATCCAAGAAATTATCAAGAATTAACTCATCATCATCAAAGATTTGCATACGACATAAATGATCTACAGTGACATTATTCTTGTGCTTTGTCTATAATTGTGACATTAAATTCTTGCAATAAGAGAAGCCACCTAACCACTCTACCTCCTACTGTAGCTTTATTCATTAAGTATTTTATGGCTAAGTGATCGGTGTGAACAAATACTTCATACCCTATTATGTAATGTTTGAATTTATTAATAGCATGGACTATAGCTAAGAATTCTTTTTTAGTAACTATGTAATTAAGTTCAATTCCATGCAAATTTTTACTCACATAATATTTTGTTCTCTATATGTTGTAAAACTACCCCTATTGCATATCCTGAAGCATCACAATGTATATGAAAGGGTAATTTCCAATTTTATCCCCTAAGTATTGGAGTAGTAGTCAATTTGTTCTTTATAAATTTAAAAGCTTCCTTACATGCTTCAGTCCAATTAAATTTACTTTTTTTGGTTAAGAGCTTAAGCATAGGAGCAACAACTTTACTAAAATATTTAATGAATCTATGGTAGTATCTTGCATGTCCTAAGAAACTCCTTACCTTTGTTTGTATTTTTGGAGGTTGGAGGGATTGGATAACTTGAATTTTTGCAAGAACTAATTTAACACCTTCCTCAGATATGTAATGTCCTAAAATAATACCTCCTCTCATCATCATGAAATATTTTTCATGACTTAAGAAGAGGTTTTGTTCTTGGCATCTAACCAATTTTTTTTTAAAACTTGATAGAGTTTCTTCAAAAGTGTTACCATAGACTTTGAAGTCGTCCATATAGACTTCTACACATTCATTAATCAAATAAACAAAAATAGCTAAAAAAACCCTTTGAAAAGTGGTAGGTGCATTGCATAGTCCGAAATGTAAGACTTTATAAGCATAGGTGCCTATAAGATAGGTGAAAGTTATATTTTCTTGAACTTATTCAGCTATGGAAACTTGATTATACCCACTAAAATCATCTAAGAAGAAAAAATATTTCTTCCTAGCTAGGGTATCAAGAACTTAATCAATGAATGGTATGGTAAAATAGTCCTTCTTCATCAATTTATTCAATTCCCTATAATCCACATAAATCCTCCATTTACTATTATTTTTAGGGACTATTACTAATGGTAATACCCATTGGCTATCAGATATTGGATATATAAATCTTGCATTTAAGAGTTTAATGATTTCTACCTGAACTACGTCTTTCATGGTTGGATTCAATCTTCTTTAGGGTTGTCTTACTGGGTGGAAACATCTTGAATAAATATGTTATGGGTACAAATATTTGGGTGTATTCCTTTCATGTCCTCATAGTTCCATGTAGATGTTATTTGATGCTTTTTAATCACATTTATCAATTGTGATTCTTGTATGCTTGTAAGCTCATTACTAATGTTCAAAGTTCTTCCCAGTGTGATGTCTATCTATTTGCATTTTTATTATTTGTGTCTATAGCCATCATTTCATGTTCAAGAATATTTAGGTGATAGTCGTATGGTACCAATTGTTGAGATTGACTTGTACTAGATTCATTAATGACCTTAGTAGATTCATATAAACAACTATTATCTTGGCCTTGATCTTCCTTTTTATCTCCTAGTTGCAATGATAATGGTCCCTCAATTTCTTTTTGTAGGTGTTCACTCAATACATTGATTGATAAGGTTTGGATATCCAAATCATGAGAGAAATCATAACATAGTTATTTTATAAAATCTCTATATAATTTTGAATCAGGATATAGGCTAAGGTCTTTAGTGTTCTTACCATTTGAAATAGTCATGTTTTTGGATCTGTAGCTAATGTAGGCATCATTTATTGCAAGCCATGGGTATCTTATAATTAAATGATATCCCCCTAACTCCTTGGGTTGTAAGACTACAAAGTCTACAAGGTATTCCCATGAACTTACAAAGACTATAACATCTTCTAGTTTTTCTTCTGGCTTGATAGTAGACCTATCTACAAGTTGGATTACTATAGAATTTGGTTGTAATTTGTGTACTCCTAAGGATTTTGTTGTTTCCTTGGTCATGACATTAATAGCAGCTCCTAAATTGACCAAAAAATTTTGCAACGATATCTTACCAATGTGTATTATGAGTATAGGTATTCCAGGATCTGTACATTTTGGTAATAACCTACCTTCGATCATTATCTCAAAAAATTGTTCAATAACTTGAATGGTCTGAGATTCATTCTTCTTTTTCCTTCCTAAATTATTGCATTTGTTTCTAATTAATTTGGAATAGATAGGAATATCTTGATAGCTTGCAATAGAGAAATTTTAATGGTCACATTTTCTAACTCTTTAAGGAAATTGAAAGCTAGTGTAGATGGTTCTTTTGGTATTGCCAGTATTTTAGGAAATGGTATCTCCACTTCTTTCCTTTGAGGAATTTGGATCTCTTTTTGTTTTGCTAGAATGTTTTCTAGTAAAGCTTTCACCTCTTCTTTAGGTCTTTCATCTTCATTTACTTTTTCAAATATATTTTCTATGGGTTCTTCAATTTTTGTGAGAGTAGCTCTAGTATTGTCCAATATTTTTCTAGATCTTAATTGAATATGTTGGCAAGGTACCACAGATATTGAGCATGTCTCATTTATTTCATAGACCTATTGAAATTTTTATTATTAGGATTAGGCATTGGTTGTGCTGGTAAATGTGGTTGTTTGGGAGAATTGTTTACATTATTTGGAGGTGGAAGGAGTCTATTTTGAGGTGCTTGCCCCATAAAATGATTTTGAAAGTTTTATTGTTGGGGCTGCCCTTAAGACCAGCTAGGTCATGTTTGATTGTATTGGCCACTCATATTCCAATTAGATGCATTTTTATTTTGTCCTACCATCCATGAAGGTGAATTTCCATATGGATTGGACATGAATTGAATGCCTCCAATCTTGATTAGATTAATTCCAATTCGTCCAAATTAGAGCATTTGATAAATAATTAGTTTTTTTTTTTTGAATAGTTAGAGCTTGACCAATTGGGTGGACCATTCCTTCTTTGAGCTATAAAATAAACATATTCTACTTCTTTGACCTCAAGTTCTTTTATAGCAATCTTTATAGCCAAAATATATTTACAATTTTTGGTATTATGGTTCTTGTCATAGATTTTACAACAAGCAGAGATGTTGGAAATGTTTGTAATGTTGAGAGGACATTCTCTTAAGTTATGTTTCTTTCTACATCTATGACAATATATTTCTTCAATATTTTGCTCTTTTGGTTTCTTTTCCATGAGTTTGAGATATGTTGTTAATGTACTCAATAAATAAGTTTTGAGAATTTATAATATTGCCAATTTTCAGCTCTTGTTACTCCCCCTCTTGATGATGGGTACCTATTACTTATTAATGGCTTATTTCTTGAATAATTCTTGCAAATATTTATAATTTCTTCCAGTTCCATCTAATGAATATCCCCTTTACCATAATTTTTAGTATGTCAAGGACATATTGCTTTAACCCTTTAAGAAAACATTCTTTTTTAATTTCTTTATCCACCTCAATGTTTACTCTTAATCCCACAAACTGGAATCTCTCAAGATAATCTTCAAGGGATTCATCATCTTTTTTATTCATGCAAAACAACTCGATTTTATTATCCCTAACTCTACAATAGTCCTGGTATCTCTCAAGGAATATGTCTTTTATTCCACGTTCTCCATCCCATCGATTACAAATGCTTTCTCCTAGACCCATGAACCATGTTAAGGTTGCATCCTTAAGTGTAGAAGGAAAAAGTATTAAATTTTGCTCATCAGTGGTGTAAAAGTAGGCTTTGCATACCACTTCAAATTCAAAGAGAAATGCATCAGGATCCTAGTGTGGTTTCCCATGGAAGGTAGGCAAAATAACAATAAATATAGGTTTTGGTTCTATTGTTAGCCTATCTTTGGAAGAAGGAATTGGAAGGTAAAATTATTTCTCTGTATATCCCCCATTTGATTTTCTACTTATCCTTGATCATTTTTCCTTTGCCTTTGTTCCCTTTCATTTACCTCCCTGTATTCACTAGCTTGATCAGCCATGATTGAATATAAGATTTCAATAATTGGACCAAGTATAGGTTTAGAAAAGATAGATGATGGATCTATATGGTCATCAAATTTTGGTTTAGGTAGTAGATATATTTTGGGATCTTGTTCTAGGAATTCAATCTACTTTGTTGATGATGCAAACTATGTAGATGTTTGGATTACAGTTTTAGTTTCTTTTAATTCAAAAGTTTTAGATTTCTTATTAAGGTTTATTTGGCAATCCACTTATGGTTCACTAATATTAATAAATATTCCCTTTGAATATCTAGTCTTGTTCATGAAATTTCCAAGTTCTTTGGTTCTTACAACAAAGTTTTACCTTTCTAATATTTCTTGAAGAACCTATAGATATCATTAATTGGATTGAGTTGTTTAGGAGTCATATAATGCTCCTCATTGAATTTAAAGTCTTCTGTTACCAAAAGAATCAATTAGACAATAAAAGCCTAATTTTGAATTGGGTTAGTGATGAGGCCTGGAAATGCCTCAATCATAACATGTTTTGAACACTAAAAATGCCTATAAACTCTTATGTTTTATCTGATATGTTAGTTAAGTTGATTCAATATGCTGTATATTAACCATTTTGCATGATCAATGTATTTGAAATATTATATGCTGATTTTACAGCTTTTTGCATAGTTTTGTGTTCTTTTTGCTATGATTTGCTACAATGGGATATGCTTAGAATAATAGCAGCATTTCACTAATCATGTTTTGATTTGTCTCAAGCATTTATTTCACCTAAATCTGGCAACAAGTACAAGCAAACCGTTGCTGTGCAGCAAAAATCGGTCTTTCCCATGTAAATTCCAGCCAACTGTCCATAAATAGCAAGGCATGGAATTCACATGAGGAAAGGGATGAAGACCATTGGAATTTGATCTTAGGAGATAACCCACCTGAGAGATGCAGAAGGAATCATGGAAAAGCATACATTTGTTCATTCCGAAGTATCTTCGAAATGAACAGATATCTTCGAAATGAAAGAACACATCTTCGAAATGAGCGGATCTTCGGAATGAAGAATGCAACATCTTCGAAATGAGCGGATCTTCGGAATGAAGCATGCAGTATCTTCAGAATGAGCGATCTTCGGAATGAGAATGCAGTATCTTCGAAATGAGCGATCTTCGGAATGAGAATTGCATTGTCTTCGAAATGAAGCCACTTATCTTCGAAATGAAGAACAGAATGTGTTTCTTTGACTTGTTGACCGATTTTTGAAGCCGAAAAAAGGGAAATAAAGGTTGGAAAAGGTAAAGGGAAAGATCTTCCATCTGTCTTTGCCGTCATTGCCGACCAAAGTCATCATTAAGGGAAAGATCAAGTTTTAGTCCTCTTCTAGGATAAAACCATAATTTGTTGCAACATTGTAGGATTAGATCTTTTGAGATATTCTTTGTTTGTAATCGGATCATAGGATAGCTATAAATATTGCTCCCATTCAGGTTGAGCCTAGTAGGTAGAAAAGGAGATAGAAAATAGTGAAAAGAGTAAGGAAGCTAGCAAAAAATACAGAGTATAGGTAGAAATTGACTGTTACAGTCCTGTAATAGTTTTTCAGCAGAATTATTGTAATCATGTCTTCTAATCAATAAAGTGCACCAGTTCTATTTCATATTGCTTGTAAATGAGTGTAATTAAGATTTAGAGAGAGAGAGAGACTTACACCTTCTTCTGGACAAAGAGGCTGGCCACTTCCAGACCTAGGAGGAGGACTAATAAAGCAGTGTTTTTATTCTCGATTTTGTCATAGCAGTAATGAGTTGTAGAACTTGTTATTTCAATTGCTTGTAAACAGTTGACAATATTTGTAGTCTTAGTTTATTTATGCTTAGATTAACCTTGTGCTTAATGTTTTAGTTGCAATCTTACTTTCAACAAAGCTTCCACTTTATTTCAGACTGTTATTTTCAGAATTTACTATTTTTCAGCAATTTCCTGCATTTTATGTTTTGTTGTTAAAACCTGAACAGAAGATTGACAACCTTCTGTTGCAAAACTTTGACAATTTTTATTTCCACATTAGATCTAGACTTTCATTACTGCAAAAGTAATTAGATTTCCTTTCTGCAATTAGGATCAGACTTTCAATTTTGCAACTATTATTTCTGCAATATAATTAGGTCTTATTCTACAATTGTAATTAGGACTTCATTTCTGCAGTTAATGATTAGTTTCCAATTCTGCAACTTAGATTAAGGTTTATTTCATGCAATTTAGAGATAGGAATGTCCTAAAACCCCCCACACAACCGGTTTCACCAATAAGACCTGTTGCTCTAAATTGACCTAAGTTATAGCTGTTTCACTTCTTCTTCCGTAGATAGCCTTGTACACTGCCCTGGATTGACAGATTCATTGAGAATTAATGATGGTATAATGACTACGCATCATTTTGGCATCGTTGCTAGGGAATAGTGTTGTCAGAAGAAAACAAATAGTCCAATAGCTGTAATCGGACTAAGCTGTGAGAATTCCAAGTTAAAATCTGAATACAATAGCTAAGGAAGATAACAACTATTGACTTAATTTATGTCATTTAGGAGTAGACATGAATGAATAAGTCTAGGGATGAAAAAGGTAGAACTACCCCAAAGGATCCTTGGCTTGTCCCATTAAGGAGATCTTCACGCTTAAGGGGTGAATCACCTGTGTTTGAATTACCTGAAAGATTGATAGAAAAATCACCAGTCTCACCATCATTAGAACATTCTGAGATAGGAAAATCACCAATTTTATCATCATCAGAATATCCTAAGAAAGACAATTCATCAGACTCATCATCAACAGAGAGGCTTGGACCTCTTGAGAGAACAATTTGGGAAGCTTTAACTTCTCCCAACAAACAGGAAACTATGGCGGAAGGAGGCAATATAGATGGCCAACATGGCTATGTTCATAATGAAGGAGATGATCAGGATATACTCCAACCGTCCGGAACATTTGAATATCCTATTCGTCCGAATCCAACACAAAACTCTCCCATGAAGACCATTTCACCTTAAGTACTCCCAACCTTTCGAGGTGTTGTATCTGAAGATCCTGACCAGTTTTTGTTTGAATTCAAGGTAGTGTGTCAGACCTATGATTATATAAATGACAATCAAAAACTTAAGGTTTTTCCCTCAACTCTCAAGGATTCAAAGATTGCGCTGGTTCATGAGCTTAGAGCCAAATTCCATAAGAACCTGGGATCAAATGGAGACTGGCTTTTTAGACAAATATCAAGAATATTGTCATGTAAGGAATAGAAAAGATGAGTTATTCAGAATCAAGCAGGAAGATGATGAGACATTGGAAGATTATCTTGATAGGTTCTCCTTTGTTCAAAGGAGATGTGGACTTGTAGAACCAGAATTATGTAAAACCATATTTTTGAGAGGATTGCAAGATGAATCCAGAGAAGTTCTGGATTTGATGGGAAAAGGGGATGTAACCACTCTCAGTGATGAGGAAATTATGGATCTCTATAGGAATTACTCTCGCACTAAGCAGAGAAGAAGAAAAAGCTGCACAAATGGCAACCGATGTAAAGGACCTGATAGAGGAACTTGCAAATTTCAAAACTGATATCCTAGTGCATCTAAACACTACTTTGGGGGAAATGTCTGCAAAAGCAAAAAACATAGAACCTTTGGCAATTTATTGCCCAAGATGTAGAAATAAACATGCTTTGCAGGAATGTCCTTTGAATAAAACATCTATCTCAGCCATTTGTAGTATCTCTTCAAAAAGGCATTCAACTGATCAATGCCACCTGCTACCACAACTCAAAACCGTGTTAGAAAACCAGACCGAGGAACTCAACTATATTGGACCAAAACAAGGGGGAAATTTCTCTCAATATCAAAATCCCCCTCGTTTTCCTACAAATTGGGGGCATAATCCTAGTACTATGCCTTGGGGACAATCAGAACCACCCCAACGTCCTTGGAATTATCCTCAATGGACAAATTCCCAAGAATGGCCACAATCAAATTGGAGTAACCCAGCCTAGAATCAGAATCAAAACAACCCCTCATGGAATCAAAACAACCCATCTTGGAATCAAAACAATCCAGCTTGGAATCAAAATCAGGCTAATCCACATTGGATGCAAAACCAACCACAATGGAATCAACAATACCAAATCCTATCCAAGGCAAGAAAGGAATCAAGGTCAAAATCAGCATTTGTTGCCTGCACCTAATCAAAATTTTCAAGAAAAACAATAGCAAACACAGCAAGTGAAACAACCTCAATTGCCAACTCAGCCAATCACTAATCCAAACAGTGTGAGACAGACACCTCCCTGTCTATGTGGTCAAGCTAAAGAAAATGTTGAAATTAATGTTCTTGATTGTAGTGACATCCAACTTCGTTCAGGAAAAATTGTACCTGAACTAGTTTCAATTGAAATCAAATAAAATGAAGAGTAAGAATCATCAAAACCAGAGAGAATCCAACCAACAATAGAAACAGAAAAATTGGAACCAACAATAGAGAAAGAGACACAAGCAGAACAATTACCAAGGATAATTCCATATCCTGAAAGACTTAATGCAATACCAAAAAATTCTGAGTCAGAATTGGTCAAAGAACTCAAAAAGTTGACTATCTCATTGCCCTTATTGCAAGCCATTAAGGAAATACCAGAGATTAACAGTACTGTCCAAAATTTGTGCATTAAAAGAGCAGGAAGAAAGAAGAAAGCATTTCCCAAGACTCTGCAGGTTGAAGGAAAGATAGCTGATCTCTTATCTGGAAAACTACTACCTCCAAAGTATAGTGATCCAGGAAGCCCAGTTATCACAATCACCATAGGTTCAGTACCAATATCAAATGTTTTAGTGGATCTAGGAGCTGCAATAAATGTCATGACCAAGGATACAATGGAACAATTACAGCTCAAACATCTCAGCCCCACATTTACAGTTTTAGAAATGGCTGATAGGTCAGTTGCAAAACCTGAAGGAATCATTGAAGATGTCCCTATAGAAGTTTCTTCTTGGGAATTCCCTGCAGATTTTCTGGTTTTACAGCCAAGAAATTCAGCACATGGATATCCCATTATTTTGGGAAGACCTTGGCTTGCAACTGAAGCAGCCTTCATAGACTGCAGATCTGGAAATATGACTATTTCAAATGGTATTGATCTGAAACAGATTTCTTTATATCCTCCTGCAAAACCATCTAGCAAATTTTTAGGTCAGTTATGGTTTTCTGACTCAGAGGAAGAACCATAAGAGGTCATTTCTACACTAGCTACCTTAGTAGTAAGAGAACACACAGAAGACCTCAGTGACACAGAAAACTTGGAAAATGAAACAATCCTGATGAATGTTCTGCATGAACAAGGTTTAGAAGGGGAAGCAACAAATATCCAACAGTTGATAAGTAATGAGGAGAATCAAAAATCTGAAGATGAACCATCCTGTGCTATCACAGGGAAACTCTGTTTCACTACCACATGGATGGCACCATCATCTGATTTTTCCTTCTCACTGTTCCATACAAGATATGCTTCCCTCAAGCAACAATAAAATAGAAACTGCTTCTTTTCTCCCATCTCAACAATGTCCTCTTAATCCCTTAATTACCAAGTATGAAGGAGTGAATTCAGTCCTTCTAAATACAAAACAAATAGAAGTCCAGCCAGGCAAATTTTTGAACATCTACAACCAGCTTACTAGGGAAGAGGAAGAAAAACTGATAGTTGTCTTGCAGAAGCATGTTCATGCTTTTGCTTGGAACTACAAAGATATGTCAGGAGTTCATCCTGATATATGTACCCATAGAATCTATACTCGAAGAAGTCAAGCCAATCGGACAACCTCAAAGAAGATTGAATCCCGCCTTAAGAGATATTGTGAAAGAAGAAATTGAAAACTCCTGGAAGTAGGATTCATTTACCCAATTTCTGATAGCCAATGGGTTTCTCCATTGGTAATAGTTCCTAAGAAAAATGGAAAAATGAGAGTATGTGTAGACTATAGAGAATTGAATAAGGTGACATACAAAGACCATTTTCCATTACCTTTCATAGATCAAGTGTTAGATACTCTTGCTGGAAAAAGATACTTTTGTTTTCTTGATGGATTTAGTGGATATAATCAAATTCAGATTGCACCTGAAGATCAAGAAAAACAACTTTTACATGTCCATGGGGAACATTTGCCTATAGGGTTTTACCTTTTGGTTTGTGTAATGCCCCAACAACTTTTCAGCGAGCAGTCCTAGCAATTTTTGCTGATCTGACCACCAAAAGCGTTGAAATTTACATGGATGATTTCACAGTATGTGGACAAACTTTTGATTTTACATTGGAAAATCTTGATAAAGTCTTAACTCGCTGTGAAACATACCACTTATCCTTAAATCCAGATAAATGCTTCATGATGATGAAGGAAGGGATAGTTCTTGGTCATCACATCTCTCCCGAAGGGATCCAAGTTGACCCAAAGAAGGTTGAAATCATCAAGAATCTCCTTCCTCCTAAAACTCGGACTAATGTCAGAAGCTTCCTAGGACACATTGGTTTTTACCGCAGGTTTATTCCCAACTTTAGTACAATAGCCAACCCTATGTTTGCCCTATTGACTAAAGATTCTGAATTCTCCCGGACTGCAAAGTGTCAAGAAGCATTTGAAGCTCGAAAGAGAAATTGATAACTCCACCTCGTGCTCGGAGGACCTAATTGGACATTACCATTTCACATACAAACCGATGCCTCCAATACAGCAATTGGAGCAGCATTAGGACAAATTGATAATGGTGAACATTATACCATATACAACATTAGCAAGAACTTGACAGAGCCGAGAAAAATTATACAACAACCGAGAAGGAATTCCTAGCAGTAATTTATGCCATCAACAAATTCAGGCATTATATCACAAGTTATCAAATATTTATTCACACAGATCATACAACCATTAAGTATTTGATGAATAAACCTATGGTAAGTGCAAGAATTATTCGTTGGTTGCTGTTGTTGCAAGAATTTGATATCACTATAATCAACAAACCAGGAAAAGCTAATGTTGTGGCAGATTTCTTGTCCAGGTTGCAGAACACAGATGAAGGGGAATTAGTTGATGACACTTTTCCTGATGAAAAACTATTTGCTATATCAGTTCAATCACCTTGGTTTGCAGATATAGCCAATTATTTGGTCACAGGGAAAGTTCCTCCACATTTCACCTCAAAACAGAAAAAACAATTGATCAAACAGAGTTCTTCTTTTGAATGGATTAAGGGTATGCTTTTTAAGTGCAGTCCTGACCATGTGTTACGTAGGTGCATCCGAAAGGATGAAGTGTATGATATCCTTAGAGCTTGTCATGATGAACCCTCAAGTGGACACTATTCTGTAAAAAGCACAGTTAGGAAAATCTTGGGGACAGGATATTATTGGCCATCTCTTCACAAGGATGTGAAAAAGTACATCATGCATTGTGATGCATGCCAAAGAATGGGGAAACCCACTCATACAAATGAGATGCCATCGCAGCCTCAAATGGTTTTAGAACCATTTGAGAGGTGGGGGCTTGATTTTGTAGGACCTATTGATCCACCTTCTCAAGGAAAGGTGCATATTCTAGTATGCATTGATTACTTGACAAAGTGGGTAGAGGTGCGTGCTTTTAAACATGCTCGTGAAGAGAAGGTCGCTGATTTCTTGTATACTCAGATTTTTTAGAGATTTGGAGCTCCACGGTCTATCACCACAGACCAAGGACCCCAATTTGCATCCAAAGTCATAAAAGCATTTACAGAATTGTATGAAATCAAACATAGGAAATCATCACCTTACCACCCACAAGCAAATGGCCAGGTTGAAGTAACAAACAGGGAACTAGAACGCATCTTGACAAAAATAGTAGCTTTTCATAGGAAAAATTGGCTAGATAAATTACCTGAAGCAGTTTGGGCCTACAATACTACTTGGAAGTCCACTACTGGATTCACACCTTATGAACTAGTCTTTGGTAAAAAGCCTCTCTTACCTATTGAATTTGAGCTACTAACATTGCGCACAGCACTGGAAATTGGAATTGAATTGTCGCAGGCACAGACAGACAGGATTCTGCAACTGAATGCATTGGATGAACTTAGATTGGATGCTCTGCACCAAACTGAGGTAATTCAGGAGCAGAGGAAGCTGTGGCATGACAGTCACATTCAAGCAGAGGAAACTTCAACAAGGAGATTGGGCTTTACTGTTTGATTCTCAATATGAAGACTTCCCTGGAAAACCGAGAACTAGATGGTTGGGACCTTACTGGATTGAGGAGGTATTTAACAACGGAGCAGCTCGTTTATCCCCTATTGATGGGTCACGAAGAAAGTTGGTAGTGAATGGACATCGCCTCATGGTATACCATACACCTCTGACTAAAGAAGAATTCTTGCAGCAACTTGATAGTTTGGATACACAACAGGTGGAAGAGATTCCCTCTTCCACTTCAAAACAATCAACATGATCAGTGGATTTCAAGAAAAAATAGAAAATACAAAAAAATCAGAAAACAGAAAACAAAAAGATGAATAAATTCTGAGTATGAATTCCTTCACGGGCATGGTTTCAAGGGAAATCATGAAATTCCTTCATGGGCATAGTCAGGATCAAGAAAAAAAAAAAGAGAGAAAAGGAGAGGTAAAAAAATAAAAAAAGGGGAAAATCAAGAAAAAGAAGAGAGAAAATGAATAACTCAAACAGTGAAAACCTTTTCTTAAGGCACTACTGAGTTGGTGTGCATGAAAACCAGTTTTCTGGCATGCATAACCTTGAGAAATTTCTGAACCATCATTGTACAAATTCACCAAGTGCACTTGTTTTGAAATGTTGCAGAAAATCTCAGCAGAATATCAACAAAGGCAGCCATTCTTCAAAACTGGCATTAACTATTTTTATCGGTATATATTTCTTACATTTCTTCATTGTAAAATGATTAGTATATAGTATGTGACAATTGACCATTAGCATAAAAGGTATTCATAAGAGTTGGCATACTTAAAAACATGTTTTGAGAATGAAAATATTGATTTCTGCCTAATCTTCGGAACAAGAATGCCAAAAATAGTGCCTGCTGTATTATCTTCGGATTGAAATTGTCTTCAGAATGACATAAAATGAATGTTGCACTTTGTCTTCAGAAAGAAAAAAAACTTTGTCTTCGAAATGACAATTTGTCTTCAAAATGAAACTTGGTCTTCGGAATGACGACTTGTTGCATCATCTTCGGAATGAAGATCTATCTTCGAAATGAAGATCTATCTTCGAAATGAAGATCTATCTTCGGAATGAAGATCTATCTTCAGAATGAGGATCTATCTTCGGAATGAGGGTCTGTCTTCAGAATGACGATTTACCTTCACAATACAACTTGATCTTCAGAATGAGGATTGATCTTTGGAATGAGGATTAATCTTCGAAATGAAAATTTTGCAAAGAAGATTTGTCTTCGAAATGAAGACCTGTCTTCGGAATGAAGTCATAATCTTCGGAATGAGGATTTGTCTTCGAAATGAAGACTTGTCTTCGGAATGAGGTCATAATCTTCGGAATGAAATTTTGTCTACGCAATTAGTTATAATCTTCGGAAAGAGCATTTCCACGTGGCATCCAAGAAGACAAGGTACGACAAAATCAAAATTTTTTAGTTGCATGCGAGGAAGGAACACGTGTCAGTCAACACATGGTTTGTTTTTGCACTCATTGGAAATACGGAGAACGTGACCAACCATATGCCACCAGTTTTTAATGCCAATTAACATGCACGTGAGAATCTGCAAAACTAATGAGGTGGATCTGACGACAAGGACATCCATGCAATTATCAACGAACAGGTGTACAGTGCAAAAGTAGAAATGTGTGCCATCTTTCTTTTCGAAGACGTGTTGCGAAGTACAGTGCACAGGTTACGGTTCATTTCGAAGAAGCAGACGAGAAATAGGGCAACGAAGGTTTCAAACTAAAACTCTGCAAATCTGCAACAGAAAATGGCCAGAGATCCAGCAGAAGAACAATAGCCACAGTGTACGATTTTTTTAAATAAAAAAAAAAATGGGGCGAAAGATCAGAATAGAGCCTGCAGATACCACTTACCTCCGAGAAAATCCGGCAGTTGTGCAGATTTTTGAAGACGGAGGGTTTATGCCATTTCTGGATAAATTCAATGGGTCTTCTAAAGATTTGGCTGGCATGTTTGCCCATACATTCAGAAACAACCGAGCACATGTTAACGACATGACTATTGAGGTAAGCCCTAAAATTTTAAGTCAGATTACAGAGCTGCCATTAGAAGGGATTTCAATTTCTAGATCTAGCAAGAACACATTGGCAAATGTAGTTAATCAGTTTGTAGAAGAAAATGATAGAGAACCAGAGTACTTAACCCATAACAACACATGCAAAGGGTTAAAAAGGGCCAGCCTGCAAGAACCCTGGGATGAAGTAGCCACCTGGGTAATTAAATTCCTAACCCGTGAAGGGCAGTATGTGCTGTTATCATGGCATCATTTGCGAATTTTGAACCATCTCAGACATGGTGGGCAACAACCAGAAGTTAGGGTAAATCTTCCCCTGTATCTATATCAAGAGTTAAAGAACATGGCAAAGAGATATCAAGAGGGTAAAGGAAGCCTTCGCCATCATGGCCTCATCAAATTAGTTTGCCAACACCATTTTAGAGGAAACCCTAGGAGTTTTGATAGGTTTTACTCTACCCTAAATGATGTCATTTTTGGGGATGAAAGTGAGGAAGAAGAAGAACCAAATGCTGCTGATGTTGCTACAGAAGAGGAAACAACTACTACAAAAAATGTTGCAGAAGATGCTACAGAAGAAACTATAGAAGGTGCCCCTGAAGCTGTTACAGAACTACACCCCACAGCAGCAGCAGAAAACCTTGCTCCTGAACCCTCAACTTCACGAGCTAAGAAACAAAAGAGAAGAGGATCTGGAACTAGCAGCAGAGCAAAAAAACAAAAGAAGGTTCATTTTGCTAAAGCTGCAACTGATTTGTCAGAACAGAGAAGTGAAGCACTCAACCAAACAGAGGCAGAAACAACAAGGGAAATAGAGGCATCTGAAACTGACCCCATGACCCCTGCTGTCACCAAAAAATAGAGCAAAAAGAAGAAGTTTGCATCTAGAACTAGGAGGTCTACAAGAATCCATTTGAAAGAAACTACAGAACAGGTCATGGAGGAAGAAGATAGACCAAGCAGCCCAGATGTCACAGAGATACAACCAGCATCCGAAAACTTTCCAGAATTCCCTGAACAGATAGCTGAGGCAGAAATTGAGCAAGATGGTTTGGAGGAGGCTACAGTTCAACAAGCTACAGATATGGTAGATACCCTTATAGACAGTCTCACAGAGCCTCCTAAACAAGAACAAACTATTGCAGAAGAAGAGGAAAATTTGGTTGAATAGCCAACTGCAACTGATTTGTCTGCATCAGCTTTGAAGTAGAAACAGAAGTAGAAGACATCACAGAGCAGCTGAGGGCAGCAAGGAGTGTTGTCAAAACATAGACTAGGTGGATTTCAGAGAAAGAAAGCATCATTGAGATGCAAGAAAGAAAAATTGCAGAGCTTCAGTAGGAAGTGGCAGAACTGAGAAAATTGTTGTCACAATCTAAAAAATAGCCAGCTATATCCCATGATGAAGATAATTTGGCTCAATTGCTTCTAGGTCTATCAAGGACAGATGACTCTATTGAGGCAGACATAGGAGTCCATCCTGAAACAACACTCCTTCATTCTGAAGAAGTGCCTGTTCATTCTGAAGCAGCACCATCTTATTCTGAAGCATTACCTTCTTGTTCTGAAGATGCTTCAAAAATGATAAAGAATATTGCAGAGGATGTTGCAGATGAGCCACCAACACAAGAACAGTCCCAACAACAAGAAAATGTTCAAGTAAGTACTCCTATTGAGGTCCCTGCATTTCAACTTGTTACACTTTCAGTAGAAACAACAGATAAGGGGGTACAAGTAGAAATACTATCTGATGACAATCCCATAGAAATAGCAAATAAGGGGGTGCAAGTAGAGTTATTGATAGATGAACAACTAGTGGAAGTGGCAGAAAAAGGAGTTCAGATAAATCTGTTGCCTAGGATCCCCCTTGTAGTCAGACCACCTAATATTGTGTCTCTAGAGCAATACAATGCAGACATAGCTAGCTGGATGATTAGATATGAGCAGCTTGCCACTAAAACTGAAAAGTTCAAATTGGAAGCAAAACAGCTAGAAGCCAAGGACACATAAATTCAGGCATTGAAAGAAAAGGTGTCTGACTTATGCCAAATTGCTGAATTTTTAGTCCAATTTAGACGACCAGCCAGATTTTACAGCCTTATTTTGAAGGAAAAATACCTCAGATGGCAGGTCATGAGGATTACTTCAAACCTTCCATATAAATTGGACACTATTGAAGATTTTCTGGAGGCATATTTTGACAGTCCTTTTGAGCAGAAAAATCTCCTGTGTGAACTATTTTTACACGGTTTCTTCATTCTAGAGGAAGTTGACTCTCATCCTCAAATCTACATTGGAGATGTTCAGTTGAGAGCATTTATGTCTACTTTGCAGAATCAGCTTTACTGGGATCAAGAGAAAAGGTAGAATAAAGTGATTGAAACAAGGGCTGAGTTGTTAGTCAGAGCAATCCAGCCAAATCACCTAGTTATCACCAGGGAAGCACTTCTCAATGATGAACAGGGATGATATTAAGAGAATGTACTTGAACAATTTGAGGGACTGGTGTGGCCGGATTTAACAATTTTTGTGATCACAATTTCTTCCCAAAGATTGTCAGTATGCAGAGACAGATGGAATGAACTTTCCATGTCTTTGAGGAAAAGAGAACCTATCTCCCCCATCAACTTAGAATGGTCCAGAAGAAGAGCAGAAGGTGTAGTCCAATTGATTCAGATCATGCAACATAACTGGATAGGTCTCGTGTTCAGAGCCTCCGACCATCATTACTCCAGTTCCATTCTACTTTGAGGAAGATGCCCAGCCTGATGAACAATTTGAAGATTGGCTCAGAAACATTCAAGAAAATAGGGGGTATTACATAGGCAAGAAATTATTCTACAAGTCATGGAATCTAAACATGGACATATGTGATTCCATAGCCCAACATAATGCATGAGGGCATGCATTAATATAAGTTGGGGGGAAAATGATGAGGCCTGGAAATGCCTCAATCATAACATGTTTTGAACACTAAAAATGCCTATAAACTCTTATGTTTTATCTGATATGTTAGTTAAGTTGATTCAATATGTCGTATATTAACCATTTTGCATGATCAATGTATTTGAAATATTATATGCTGATTTTACAGACTTTTTGCATAGTTTTGTGTTCTTTTTGCTATGATTTGCTACAATGGGATATGCTTAGAATAATAGCAGCATTTCACTAATTATGTTTTGATTTGTCTCAAGCATTTATTTCACCTAAATCTGGCAACAGTACAAGCAAACTGTTGTTGTGCAAAGAAAATCGAGTCTTTCCCATGTAAATTCCAGCCAGTCGTCCATAAATAGCAAGGCATGGAATTCACATGAGGAAAGGGATGAAGACCATTGGAATTTGATCTTAGGAGATAACCCACCTGAGAGATGCAGAAGGAATCATGGAAAAGCATACATTTGTTCATTCCGAAGTATCTTCGGAATGAACAGATATCTTCGAAATGAAAGAACACAACATCTTCGAAATGAGCGGATCTTCGAAATGAAGAATGCAACATCTTCAAAATGAGCGGATCTTCGGAATGAAGCATGCAATATCTTTGAAATGAGCGATATTTAAAATGAGAATGCAGTATCTTCAGAATGAGCGATCTTCGGAATGAGAATTGCATTGTCTTCGGAATGAAGCCACTTATCTTTGAAATGAAGAACAGAATGTGTTTTTGACCTGTTGACCGATTTTTGAAGCCAAAAAAAGGGAAATAAAGGTTGGAAAAGGTAAAGGGAAAGATCTTCCATCTGTCTTTGCCGTCATTGCTGACCAAAGTCATCATTAAGGGAAAGATCAAGTTTTAGTCCTCTTCTAGGATAAAACCAGAATTTGTTGCAGCATTGTAGGATTAGATCTTTTGAGATATTCTTTGTTTGTAATCAGATCATAGGATAGCTATAAATATTGCTCCCATTCAGGTTGAGCCTAGTAGGTAGAAAAGGAGATAGAAAATAGTGAAAAGAGTAAGGAAGCTAGCAAAAAATACAGAGTATAGGTAGAAATTGACTGTTACAGTCCTGTAATAGTTTTTCAGCAGAATTATTGTAATCATGTCTTCTGATCAATAAAGTGCACCAGTTCTATTTCATATTGCTTGTAAATGAGTGTAATTAAGATTTAGAGAGAGAGAGAGACTTACACCTTCTTCTGGACAAAGAGGCTGGCCACTTCCAGACCTAGGAGGAGGACTAATAAAGCAGGTTTTTATTCTGATTTTGTTACAGCAGAATGAGTTGTAGAACTTGTTATTTCAATTGCTTGTAAACAGTTGACAATATTTGCAGTCTTAGTTTATTTATGCTTAGATTAACCTTGTGCTTAATGTTTTAGTTGCAATCTTACTTTCAACAAAGCTTCCACTTTATTTCAGACTGTTATTTCCAGAATTTACTATTTTTCAGCAATTTCCTGCATTTTATGTTTTGCTGTTAAAACCTGAACAAAAGATTGACAACCTTCTGTTGTAGAACTTTGACAGTTTTTATTTCCACATTAGATCTAGACTTTCATTACTACAAAAGTAATTAGATTTCCTTTCTACAATTAGGATCAGACTTTCAATTCTCGCAACTGTTAATTCTGTAATATAATTAGGTCTTATTCTCGCAATTGTAATTAGGACTTCATTTCTGCAGTTAATGATTAGTTTCCAATTCTGCAACTTAGATTAAGGTTTATTTCATGCAATTTAGAGATAGGAATGTCCTAAAACCCCCCACACAACCGGTTTCACCAATAAGACCTATTGCTCTAAATTGACCTAAGTTATAGTTGTTTCACTTCTTCTTCCGCAGATAGCCTTGTACACTGCCCTGGATTGACAGATTCATTGAGAATTAATGATGGTATAACGACTACGCATCAGTTAGGGCTCTCAAAATGTAATTCATAACGTAAGTCTTGATATAGTTCTCTAAAGCATACAACTGTAGGTGCCCTATGATATATCTTGTTATATTCTAGGCTCACCTCTGTATCTTCCATTTTTGCTAGAAAACTATGAAAGGTGATGAAGCCCTCAAAATATTGATCTCATAAGTATATGACTGAGTTTACTATTGCTCTCCTATCCCCAAGCCACCATTCACAACTCTTTATAAGGTCAAGGTAGGGTGAGTGATAATCTAGTCCTATAATTTTAGTTATGTTTACTCTTTTGATTTTACCCAATTCTTCTAATATTTATTTTATGATATCAAGGTGCTCACATAAGTATTCCCACTCTTTCTCAGATGTTTTGCATATTTTCTCAAATAGGAGGTTAACTTCTTGTTCTAGAAATAATTTTTTGAGGTCAATCAAAGTAGACTATTTGATGCAATTTTATACCATTTAGCAATATTTTTACTTCTCTTTTGTTCTTCCCTCTTTTTTTCTTTTGTTTTTGTTTTGGTTCTATTTTTGTTTTGTTTTTGTCAACAATTTAAAAAAATCCTAATGTTTTTAAGATTCAATATGCAATTCAGAGCCAATGAATTTTTATAGCTAACCTTAACACAACAAGAAAAATATAAAATTACTTATTTCTAAAAAAATCCTACTATTAGGGTTATGCATAAGGGGTCGGACCCAAAACGTAATTATAAAAAAATGGTGAATTTTTTTCGAAACCTTGGCAAATCTTGGGCAACTTCATGTAGGAAGATATGGCGAATACTTTATTTTTTCACCAAAAATTAGAAAAAATTGATGAATTTTGTTTATATTGGAAAAAAAAATTAAACAAAACCAAAATACCATTAGATATGCATCTAAGGGAGGGTCGGGTGCAAAATTGCATTCGATGGAATGCCAGGTGCATTTTTGTATTCGGGGGAGTCGATGCAGAAATACATCCAAGAAAGGCTCAGATGAAAAACTATATCCAAGAGAACCTTGTGCAAAAATGCATCCGAGGGAGGTTTGGGTGCATTTCTGTGTTCTCGAATATAGTTTTGCACCCGACCCAACCCTCCCCAATTGGGCACAAAATTGCATCCAGAGTGAACCGGGTGTAAAATTTTCTCCAGACCGAACCGGATGCAAAATTGCATTCGGTCTGAACTGAGTGTAAAACTGCATTTGACCTGAACTAATTGCAAAATTGCATCTGACCTGAACTGGGTGCAAAACTACATCTAGCCTGAACTGGTTGTAAAATTGCATCCAACTTTAACATGTTGTAAAATTACATCCGGCCTAAACTGGGTGCAAAATTGCATTCAACCTAAACTGGGTGTAAAACTACATTTGATAAAAATGCACGCGGTCTACTATAGAAGTCAGTGTGGTTCCATCTGGTACTATTAGTTGTAGAATAGGGTTTCGATCGGCTGTAGAATAAGGTTTCAGTTGGTTGTAGAATTGTGGTGTCGAACATATATACAAGTGGTGTCAAATAGTTATAAAACTGGGTCGATATATTTTTTGAGTGTAGAACAAGATCCAAAAATGAATTTCTATCCCTAGGATGCCAATTATATATAAAGGCGTACTTGGCGAGTTGGGTAGGATAATTTAGAAATTTTAAAATTTTAGGGTGAAAATGGTACTTTATTTAGGTGGAATTACTTGCGAATTTTTCAAAATATTCATGATACTCTCATCAAAGAATGGCTAACCGACACCTAAAATTTACTTTTTCCCAAAAATTTTAGCTAGATGTCTGACGTCTAGGTCTCAAAAATTTCGTAAATTTGAATTTTCAAAAATATTTTTTTTGCCCCAATGGTAAAGTTTCGTCATTGTGCATAGCCCTGCCTACTATTACTAAAATTAGGTGCAATTTACAACAAATATTAGTACAGTAAGATAAAAATAAAGTTTCTTATTTCTAAAATAATCCTACTATTACCAAAACTAGGTGCAATTCATAGTCAATGAATTTATGCAACCAATTTTAGCATAGTAAGAGGAAAAAATAAAATTTCTATTTCTAAAACAATCCTACTATTACTAAAATTATGTGCAATTCACAACCAATGAATTTATATAGCCAATTTAGCACAATAGGACAAAATAAAGTTTTATATTTTTAAACAATCCTATTGTTACTAAAATTAGGTGCAACTCACAGTCAATGAATTTATATAGCCAATTTTAGCACACTAGGAGAAAATAAAGTTTTCTATTTTTAAAATAACTTTATTGCCACTAAAATTAGGTGCAATTCACAATCAATGAATTTATATAGCTAAGTCTTGAAATATTGCTTGAAAAGTAAATTTTGTTGGAAATAAAATTGTTGAAATAAAAGGTTAAATTGTTGTTACTTCTTGATTTTAAGGAACATTTCACTATGATTGTGTCACTCAATCACACCTACTTTCTATTTTCATAGGTTAGAGAACCCAGACCTAAGAAAGCAACAACAACCACCCAACGCTTTGAAAATTTGCTAAAATCAAATTTAACAAAGAAAGCAGTAAAATGATCCTAATAAAAAGAACCTGGTAATAGCGAACAAAGGGGCTTATTGGGACTTCTTGTACCACTCTAACCCATATGCACACCAAGGACTCATACATCTTCCCACATATAGGTAAGCCTCTCTTATTGCGCAACCAGTAGTTCTTGATAAAAAATTATGACACTGTTCTCCCCGAAAACGGTGCCAAAATGTCTAGCTGTAAACTCTACACTTATTTATCAATCCAGGGTGAACAATTTAATGAGTAGTAATCTAATATATATTATACCACAATGATCAATATCTAACTTAATTTTTTTTTTCTTAGTTTCAAGTTTGTAGAAAATAATAAAAAGTTGTAAAAAAGAAATTGTGCTAAATTAAAATAAAATGTAATTTTATGATTTATGCTAATTAAATGCTATGTCTATTTATTGGTATGGATCCATGTGCAACCTATTATAGATTTAACTATATATTTTTACCTTATAGTCTAAAATGATGCAGTTTAATTTAATTGATTATTTGAAATTAATTTATGTACTAACTAATCCTATCATATTTTAGGGGCAAGAGAATAGGGACTAGCTGTAGGAGTGGGCCCTGCCTCCTAGATGACAGTGTAAATATTTCTCCCTTATACTATTTTACTTTAGTAACTAATGTGCATTAATACTACTAACATTATTTTAATTCATGGATGCAGGAAAATACATTAAAGATTACATAAGCAAGTAAATCATAATAAATTCAATGATACAGTTACCAAATTCATTGCGAAAAGTGTTGCTACTTTATTTATGAAAATTAAAATGAACAGGATATCGAACATCAAGCCTTCATAATAGCAAAAATTGTATTTAAATTATTATAGCATTCAAACATTATAATTAGCCATTTGACTATTAGACCTTTCAAAGGTCTCTCCTATATTTTATAATGTCGCTTGGACATTTTCAACGGAATTCCTCCTTGTATTTTGCCATGTTTTTTATCAGCTTGATGATGTGACTACTAACCTTTTAACAATAATAATCTAAACTAATACTATTTCATAAACACCTTAGACTTCATCACAATCATGATGGTCCAAATGGTAAATTGATGAACTAACATAACAAAATTTCTTAATTTGAAAAATCTAATGACGTAGCAATATAACTATTTGTCCTTCATTTTAGGAAGATACAAAATAGGCCAGTTTCTAAATATAAACATCTTAACAATGTAATAATATTATAGCTTTCTAATAATAAATTTATAAAAACTTTAATAAATATAAAATCTTATGTATAATATCAACATGTCAGTCAACTATGCTGATTGTATATGCCTTGTAATGATGCTACGTTGTCATTGGATGTGGCATAACAATGCATTAGATAGTTTGACTTGGTCAATATTATTTTTGTAATACCTTTTAGTAGACGCTTTTTGTAATAGCTTCCCATAGCTATATTTTGTAGTACCTTTTTATAGTGTTTTTCCATGAGCCTTCTTAGCACATCATTCTCATGGTTGATCTATCCATGCTTTTCATATGGTCCATGCCTTACCACATCATTTTCTACGAAGATCTTGTAACGTTCTCCTATCAAAAAGACACAAAAACTTGCACACTTTTGCATAAAATACAAGCATAAATCATTTTTATTATTATGGATCAAATTCATTTATAAATCACATGAATAAGATAAAATGATCATTAAAATACATTTGTTTTCATAAATTTACAAATAGAAAATAGATTAAACTTGCATAAAATATGTATTTTTTAACACTCATCAGTGAGGCCATCTGGCTTTGCAAGTTACTTACAATACTGATTTATCAGGAGTTAGATCCTATGGTGATATACTGTGATAATCAGAGTTGTATCAAACTCTCTAAAAATCTAGTATTTCATGACAAGTCCAAATACATAGACATCAAATATCACTTCATATAAGATAGGATTCCGAAGGGAGTTGTAAAGCTCTAGTATATTCCCACAGATCAATAGGTAGCTGATATTCTCACCAAGCCCTTAGTGAACGGGAAGTTTGAATCATTCAAAGATAAAATTGGATTGGTGCAGAATTCCTTCCTCGCTAAGAGGAAGTGTTGAGAAATATATCTCGAACAAGAACTTCTTGCATAGGCTTTAGTATAAATATGCTAGAAGTGGTTTGAGACATTTCTAATTCTATTTTAAAATTCACTTAAGTGATTTTCTATTTTGAAATTCACTTAAGTGATTTTCTATTTTTAAGTTCACTTAAGTGATTCTATTTTGAAATTTACATAAGTGGTTTTCTATTCTTAACCTTAATCTCAAGATGATATGAGATCTAATCCTACAAGTTAGATATATTAAGGTTACCTTTTCAAGGATAAAATAATAAGGTCAAGAGTGTTTTACACACACACAAAGAAGATAAGTAGAACATATTGCTAAAGGAAAAACTACAAGCTTAGGAGGAGAAGAATAGTGAAATTGCTAGCCAGAAAGGTAGCAAGAGAGCAGGGTGTCCTATTGTAGTTGTAGCCTCCTTTATTTTGTAATATTTTAGGTTTAGAAATATATTTAACTTCCACTATTCATGCTATTTATTTTTCTAGCCATCTATATGACTATTGCATATTTAGATAAATTAATTTCATATATGATTTATTTTAAAATAACATAGGATAACAATTATCTAGGGTTAGGAAAATTTGCGACTAATAAACATGATCTTGTAGCATTAACATATATTCAATCACCCCTTAATGGTATAAGATCATTTAATTTCAGTAGATGAGTGGCTCGGGTGGCTCTTTGTGTAGTCGATTAGCCAATTATCCATGAAATATGGCTCCAATCCATTGGGTCTCCATATACCATTTGGTCATCCTCCATTCCCTTTTGGGTTTTCATAGGTTCTAATTTTCCAAAATTAGTACAACCCTTATTCTTTCACATCAACAAGGGGTTTTCATCAGTGGGATAGAGTAGATATCAACCAATAATTTCTACCCACATGAAGGTGGTTTTATTAATAAGCATTAGCCTTGTTGGTCATGTTGCATATCCATTTTTAGGGGGAGATGGAGGCTCTCAATCCTAGTTATTGTTTTAATTGTTCAATTCACCCTCTAGAGTGGCTTGGTGAAGATGTCGACAATTTGATCTATTTTTGGATAGTAGTGCATTTGTATTGTACCATATTGAACAAGTTCTTATATCCTATGGACTTTTGTACTAATGTGTTTGGTTCTATCGTAAAACACATGATTATTTGCCATGTGTATTGTTGATTGATTATTCAAATGTAGTATTGTAGGACCTTTTTGAGTGATATCGAAAGTGTGTAACAAATTTCTCAACCATACCACTTCTTTGCCTATCTTAGTTGTAGCAATATATTTAGCTTTTTCTAAAGAATCTGCTACAATATTTTGTCATTTTGATCTCCATAAAATTGGTGTTGATCCAAGGAACATCATGTACCCATACATAGATCTCCTAGTATATTTATCTCTTGCAAAGTCTGAGTTTGTGTATGCAATGAGTTTGAAATCTGTATTCTTTTCATACAATAGGCCATAATTGTAGGTTGTCTTTAGGTACTTCAACACTCTTTTTATCGCTTGCCATTGACTCTTCTTTGGCTTGGTCATGTACCTTGCTAGAATCTGCACTACATAAGAAATGATAGGTCTTAAGTTAGTAACATAGATGAGACTACCAACTAGCCTTCTATAGAGTGTTGTATATGCCTTTGGTGTGTCATCATACATGGTGAGTTTCAAATCGATTCCATTGGTGTTTTCACAAGGTGTGCATATTTGAGTTGAAACTTCTCTAGAAGATCGTTGATGTATTTCTCTTGGGTAAATATTATTTTACCATTTTCTTGAGTTAAGTCTATACCCAAATAGAATTTCATCAATCCCAAATCAGATATATCAAAAGTATTTACAAGGTCCTTGTTCACTATGTTGATGAGGTGTTCATTATTACCTATTAGAAGCATGCCATCCACAAAGACTATGAGTTATGTGACTTTATCTTTGTTGTGCTTGATGAATAGTATTACATCAATATCTTGGTAATCGCACACTTCAAATTCAAGTTGCTTCATTCAATTTGATAGCTTGCTGAACCAAGTGTGAGGGGCTTGCTTCAATCCATATAAAAAATTTCTAAGTCTACATACCTTGTGCTCTTGTCCTACAATATCAAAACCTTTTGGCTATGCCATACATATTTTTTCTTCCAATTCGTCTTTCAATAAAGTAGTCTTTACATCTAATTGATGAATCTTCCAACCTTGTTATGCAACTAAGGCTATAAAAATCTTGATTGTGGGTCATTTTGTGGTAGGTGCAAATACCTTAGTGTAGTTAATACCTCACTTTTATGTGAAGCCTTTAGCCGTGTTGGAAAAAATTCTTACACCCTTAAGATATTTTTCATGCTGCAAGACTTCCATGATCCAATCAGCACTATGGACTTTAGTGGATCCACCTCTTTGAATTAGGAAAATATTATCAGAAGACTCTAGAAAAATCAAGTAAGATAAGGAAACCCTTGAGGTTAACCTATCATATTTATCACATGCTCATGCTCATCTAGGTTTACAAAAATAAAATAAAATTGCAACAAAAAAGTTGACCAAACTTCGAAGTAACTCCCAACTAATGCTTCAAGTAGTAGATCGGTACCTTATCCATTGGGAAATTATAGCTAGAATTATAATATGGTGAATAGAGAAGGGGAAGGAGATAAAACTAAGCCAATCACATCCATTCAAATAATGTAATAGAAATGATTAAACATTCCAGTGAAAGAAAATGTCATTTACACATTCAAAATATAGAACATGTAAATAGGATAACACATAAAATTACACACAAAACTACTGAAAGGAGAAAGCATAATTGTATTAATCAATAGATTATTACAATGAGAGTCTGATCAAGATAACCAGATCTTACTAAGAAAATACACGAGTTTTCTATTCAAATGATGTAATAGAGAACTACAACTCTTTGTTCAAATGATGCAACAAAGAGACTCCTGGCTTCTGGTCTTAGCCACTAGAAATAATCTTAGTAAACTGGGCTCCTCCTCAGTAAAATCTACACAATAATGGGTAAGAAAAAAGGGGTGACTAGACAGGACACAAAAAATACAACTAACAAGGATGGGCACTCTGGTATACCTCTTGTAGAATTTTACTATGCAAAAACTTGATGATCTTTTCTTATTGTAGCAACTCTCTTAAATAGCTTGATCATTTGGTCCATAATTATAAAAATTATAACTATCTTCATGATGGCCCATATTATTAATTGTGCTTGTAGTGGTTCTTATTTACTGTATGGTAGTGGCCTCTGTTGGTCAAAAATACCAAGTATATAAAGCTTGATAATAATTATTTTTATTATAACTACAACTATCGGAGATGAATGATGACCTCTCACTGTCTCTTAATTAGATCTTGTAAATTTCCCATAATAGCCACTATCTCCATCACCTTTAGTTTCTTTTTTTTAATATTATCCTCTTGTGCTAAGAAATTACTATTTTTGGCCAAAAAATACCCTATTTTTAGTAAAACACAAAAAAACCTAGATAGCCCTCTAAATTAATACACATCATAATATCATCAATAATAAGCCTTCTAGAAAATATCAACACCTACTCATTTCTAACAAGTTATTAAATTCCAAATATTCTTTCTTCTAGTTTTCAAAAAATACTAAATTCCATTTTTGGGGCACTAGATGAAGGAATTATGGAATGATAAAATATTTAAAATCATCTAAGCCACCAAAGTGACCTAGCTATTACATTTTACTCCTATTTATATAGCTCCATGTAAAATTTGAAGTTAATCCAACGATCGGATCAAAATTTATGCCCTCCAGAAGATAGGCTCCTGCATCAACCTTATTTAGGCCAAACCTTTATTGATAAAAGACCTTTAGGAAAACCAACAAAAGGCCTAACATTGGTGACATAAAATATTTTATTTCTATTGGAGTGTGAGACAGGACTTAAAAAAGACCAAATATTTGCAATAATTAGAACGGACTCATAGGGTTATTGCAAATTTTAAAAGACCACAAGACACCAAAAATTAAAATTTTTTGGGTAAACTCAAGTTGGATTTTGAGGATCCAACACAGGCTCTGGCTAGGATAGGTGATGAAAATACTCTTTGAAAATGAATCACCTAAGAACTCCAGAATCTCCAGCATACCACAAGGACTCAAAAACTTAAGTAAATACCTAAAATAACACCTTAATCATCTAGAAAGGACATATTAAACACCTAAAAAGAATGTCGTAATCAGATAAAAAGGACAAGACTAAAACACTCCTATTTTTTTTATGTGAGGCTCCCAATGGTAAATGATACAATTTCAAATGTTGGCCATTGAAAATTATGTACTGTCCAAAGTTTAAATTTTGTTAGTATGATGGCATACATTCTGAAGGATTTGATAGCGGCCAAGCCATTTGGGTTCCTACTTCCCTTTATCACCATACTTTTCATTTTTTGGATCCCAATATAGCACTATATCTCCTCTCTAAAAATGTTTACCTTTGGCTTTCTTATTGAACAACTATGCTATTTTGTGAGCCTGCTCAATTATCTTCATTAATGAATCCTTTCTATCTTCCTGCATCTTCACAATTTGATCAAGTCTTATATGTAAGACATTTGGATTTTCATGGTCTTGAAGAAGCAAAGATAAAACATAACTTTCCACATGATGAGGTAATAGAGAATTATCATCATATACTAGTTCATAAAGAGATTTTCCTATGCTTCTTTTGATAGATATTATGTCAGCCCATAAAGCAAACTTTAGCTCACTGTCCCAACTTCTTTTGTTTATGCCTAATGCTCTTCTAATTCTTGTGATCAAATTCCTATTCAAGGATTTTTCTAAATTATTCCCTTGAGGATAGTAATTCATAGAATGGGAAATCTCTATGTTGTATCTAGCACAAAATTTAAACATCTCAAAAGAAGTGAAATAGTTACCATTATTCGTGACTATCTTCCTAGGAACCCCAAATCTTGTCAATATGTGCTCTTCTAAAAACTTGATGGCCACTTCTGTAGTGGATTTCTTGAGTGGTGTTGCTTCTACCCACTTGGTAAAATATTTTGTTGTTGTAATGATCCTCTTGTGACTTCTAGAATAATTGGAGTTAATCTCACCTATGAGATCTATTCCCCATTGAGTAAAAGGAGCTTCCACAATTACTAGTGTTAGGGGCATGGTTGGCAAGTTCTTTTTTCCAACAAAAATATGATAGTTATGACAACTTCTAACAAAATGATATACATATTTAAACAAGGAGGGCCAATAATAACCAACTCTCATGATTTTATGGATAGTAGCCTTTGGAGCAAAATGACCCCCACAAAAACTAGAATGATATTCTTTTAGTATTTGAGGAACTTCTTTCTCAAACAAGTAGAGAAGAAACACACCATCTGGATGCCTCTAATACAGTCTACCTTCCTTGATGTAGTATTTCTGAGCTAATTGCTTGATGTATCTCATTTGTTTTTGGGCATGTCTTCTGGAAATGACAAGTTTTTAAGGTAAAACATAATGCCAGCATACCATTGGCAATTAGAATTATCAACTCCTTTAGCTTCTTGACATCTTGTTGCTCATCTACTATGATAGTGTTATTAATAGCCTCCCCTTATTTGTTAGCCAGATAATTTTCCAGTCCCTATCCTCTGGAAATCTGCACTACTTTGAATTCTACATCATAATGTAATAACTTAGCCATCCATCTTACAGGACTTCCTAAAGGTTTAGGCTGAGTGAAAACATCTTTAACAGCAATGTAGGGAATACAAGATATTACCTTATTGGATCTAAATATACATTTAAAATGATATAATGCTCTAATTAATGCATAAGCCTATTTTTCTAGCATAGAGTATTTCATTTTATCACCCTTCAATCCTATACTCATAAAGTCTATAGGCCTTTCATTTTTATTTTCATCCTTCTGAGCTAGAATTGTAGCAATATTGTGTTTTGAGATAAATGGGTAGATTTTAAAATATTTGGAGTAATCTAGGTAATTTAATACTGGAGCTTGAGTAATTGCATCTTTGATATTCTAAAAAGTTGTAGTGTTTCCCTCTGTCCACCTTATTTTCCTGATTTTCTTGATCATATCATTTATTGTCTTGGCAATATGAGAAAAATCAAGGATAAACCTCCTTACAAAATTAATTTTCCCAAAGAATGATCTAAATCCCTTAATATTTTTAGGAGGGAAAATTTTTGCATTTGCTTCAATTCTTTGTGGATAAATGATAATCCCATATTTTTAAACAATATGCCCAAGTAGTTTACCTTATATGGTCCCAAACACACATTTCCTAGGATTTAAGGATATGTCAAATTCCTCACACCTATCAAACACTTGAGTTAGATGTGCAAAATTATTTTCAGGATTTTTGGAAAAAAATGTAATACCATCAAGATATAATACAACTATCTTGAACATCAACCCCTTAAATACAACATCCATTGATCTCTAAAATGTTGCCCCTACATTCATCAATCCAAAGGGCATCTTGAGATATTCAAATGTTTTCCATGGTGTGGTGAAAGTTGATTTGTGTCTATCTTTTGGATTCACTACAATTTTATTATAACCTAAAAAGCCATCCAATAAAGATATTCTTGATGACCACTGCTTGAAGAAAATATTCCATATTTAGAAGTGGATAATTGTCTTTAAGAGAGCTCTTAATCAAATTATTGAAATCTACACAAAGCCTGATCTCCCCATTATTTTTTCTAATTGGAACTAGGTTTGCTAACCAAGAAGAAAATTCACCTTCTTGATTATCTTAGTATCTAGTAACTTCTACACTTCTTTCTGCATAATTGGCTGCAAAGTGGGATTGAAGTTTTTTTGTTTCTACTTGAAAGGCTTGGTATCCTTCTGAAGGGGTATTATGTGAGTCATCACATTTGTGTTAAAGGTCTTCAAATTCTCATAACTCCAGGTAAAAGTATTAATTTTCTTTTTCAATAAGTTAATATATTAATGCTTCTCTTTTCTTGTTAGAGCTTTATTGATCCTAACAATATTGGGCTCTTCCTCTATCCCAATGTTAGCTTCATCTACCTCAAAATCTTAAACCAGAATTTTAGATGCTCTATAAAAGTCATCAAACAATCTCTCTAAAGATACCAACCCCCTGGGGATCCTGTTGGTATTTAGTTGTGTGAATTTTGTGGGTTCTCCAATAATATCCTTTGGTTTTTCTTCATCACTTTCATCACAAATAACATAAAAAAATTATTTTGCATAGTCATAAAATTATTAATGTGTATATCATCATGAAAAACTTGTAAATATACCATATTATCTGGGATAGATGGCTTATAAAAATAATTGGTTGGAAAACTATCCATAAACCATGTGTTTATATCAGGGTTATCTGCTCCAGAAGCATTGATTACCAATAGATTAGCATTGTGATTCTATGTTCTAGGAATGTATTACAGATCGAAAGCCAACAATCTATCTATTTCATCCAACACTGTCTACTTATATTGATTTAATATAGGGTGATTTTTTTGATATTTCTCTTTGATATGTTGAATTATTAGCTCAACATCCCACCTAAATTTGAGTTAATTAAAACACAATTCCTTGGCCTTTCTTAGCCCTATCAATAAAGCTTCATACTTAGCAACATTATTTGTACAATAAAATTCTAACATGTATGGTATGTTAAGATAGATTCCATTGATGTCTATCAATAGTACTCTAGCTCCTACTCCTACTCGATATTTTGCCCCTTCAAAAGTCATATTCCATAACTTTGAAGTCAAAATTTCATCAATTTCTTCATCCACTTCAGCCTTTAGTTTAGGATCCATATTATTAGCATCGGGCACTTATAACAAGAAAGGAGAGTTCCAAATAGAATAAACCCCCATGTATTTTTCCTCAATAGAATTCATGACATTAACCATATTATCATTAGGATCTCTGAATTCAACTGAATATATATTAAAGGGTTCTCTTTTCAAGATGACTTTTTCCTTACCCTACATCGAGATAGTGGCATATGATCAATCCAACTTAATAGTACCACCTAGCTGATTTACCCAATGCCCAGAGAGTAATATATAAAAGAAAGGATGTTAATATACCGATGCTTCTCTTTTCTTGATAGAGCTTTATTGATCCTAAAAATATTAGGCTCTTCCTCTATCCCAATATTAACTTCATCTACTTCAAACTCTTGAACCGGAATTTTAGATGCTCTATCAAAGTCATAAAACAAATTCTCTAAAGATACCAACCCCCTAGGGATCCTTTTGGTCTTTAGTTGTGTTACTTTTGTGGGTTATCCAAAAATATCCTTCAATTTTTCTTCATCACTTTCATCATAAATAACATAAAAAACTTTATTTTGCATAGTCATAAAATCATTAATGTGTATATCGTCATGAAAAACTTGTAAATATACCATATTATCTGGCATGGATGGCTTATAAAAAGATATGGTTGGGAAACTATCCATAAACCATGTGTCTATCTCAATGTTATCTACTCTAGAAGCATTGATTGCCAATATATTAGCATTGTGATTCTATTTTCTAGGAATGTATTACAGATCAAAAGCCAAAAATCTATCTATTTCATCCAACACTACCTGCTTATATTTATTTAATCTAGGGTGTTTTTTTTTATATTTCTCTTTGATTTTTTGAATTATTAGCTCAATATCCCACCTAAATTTGAGTTAATTAATACCCAATTCCTTGTCCTTTCTTAGCCCTAGCAATAAATCTTCATATTTAGCAACATTATTTGTACAATAAAATTCTAACATGTATGGTATGCTAAGATAGATTCTATTTATGTATATCAATAGTACTCCAGATCCTACTCCTACTCAAGATTTTGACCCATCAAAGGTCATAGTCCATAACTTTGAAATCAAAATTCCATCAGTTTCTTCATCCACTTTAGCCTTTAGTTTAGGATCCATATTATTAGCATCGGGAACTTATAACAAGAAAGGAGAGTGCCAAATAGAATAAACCCCCATATATTTTTCCTCAACAAAATTCATGATATTAACCATATTATCATTAGGATATTTGAATTCAACTAAATACATAATAAAGGTTTCTCTTTTCAAGATAATGTTTTCCTTACCCTACATCGAGATAGTGGCATATGACCAATCCAACTTAATAGTACCACCTAGCTACTTTACCCAATGCCTAGAGAGTAATATGGAAAAGAAAGGATGTTAATATACTGATGCTTCTCTTTTCTTGATAGATATTTATTGATTCTAACAATCTTGGGCTCTTCCTCTATCCCAATATTAACTTCATCTACCTCAAACTCTTGAACCAAAATTTTAGATGCTCTATCAAAGTCATCAAACAATCTCTCTAAAGATACCAACCCCTTGGGGATCCTGTTGGTCTTTAGTTGTATGACTTTTGTGGGTTCTCCAATAATATCCTTTAGTTTTTCTTCATCACTTTCATCACAAATAACATTAAAAAAAATATTTTGCATAGTCATAAAATCATTAATGTCTATATCATCATTAAAAACTTGTAAATATACCATATTATCTGGGATAGATGGAGTATAAACAAATATGGTTGGGAAACTATCCATAAACCATGTGTCTATCTCAAGGTTATCTACTCTAGAAGTATTGATTACCAATATATTAACATTGTGATTCTATGTTCTAGGAATGTATTACAGATCAAAAGCCAAAAATCTATCTATTTCATCCAACACTGCCTGCTTATATTGATTTAATCTATGGTGCTTTATTTGATATTTCTCTTTGATCTATTGAATTATTAGCTCAACATCCCACATAAATTTGAGGTAATTAATACCCAATTCCTTGGTCTTTCTTAGCCCTATCAATAAAGCTTCATACTTAGCAACATTATTTGTACAATAAAATTCTAACATGCATGGTATGCTAAGATAGATTCCATTGATGTCTATCAATAGTACTCCATATTTTACTCCTAATCGATATTTTTCCCCATCAAAGGTCATAGTCCATAACTTTGAATTCAAAATTCCATCAGTTTCTTCATCCACTTCAACATTTAGTTTAGGATCCATATTCTTAGCATCAGGCACTTCTAACAAGAAAGGAGAGTGCCAAATAGAATAAACCCCCATGTATTTTTCCTCAACAAAATTCATGATATTAACCATATTATCATTAGGATCTCTGAATTCAACTGAATACATATTAAAGGGTTCCCTTTTCAAGGTGATTTTTTCCTTATCCTACATCGATATAGATAGTGGCATATGATCAATCCAACTGAATAGTACCACCTAGCTATTTTACCCAATGCCTAGATAGTAAGATGGAAAATAAAGGATCCACATATACAATTGCAACATCCATTACCACACCTTTCCTAGGATATTGTTCAATATGGAAAATAAGTCTGGTGATAATACCTACACAAGGTACTCTTTTATTATCCATAATATAAATAGGGGATGCTATTTTTGATAAATCAAACTTAACTGATTAGCTACCTATTTTGACATCACATTCATGGAAGCACCACTATCAAGCATGTAGTTATGAATAACATATTGGTCTCCATAGCCTGATGTATACCTTAGTGATATGTAAAATGGTTTAACTAAATATGAGGCTCTAACTACATTATTTTCAAGGTCTATGGGGGTTTTAGATTGTCCTCTTAATTTATAAGTTAGTGTGAAGGCTCTAAATACCTAATATTGGTACTTTGGAATAGTCATTAACTCCCCAAAAGTTATGTTGACCTCCTACTTGGAAACCTCTATACCCAAGTCAAACTGATCTCTCTTATCATCAATTATTTTTCTATATTTCTAATCAACCACATTATTTTGTTTCTTTTTTATAATCTCCTCTACATCAAGCTCTTCAGGGATCATTTGTAGCTTCATTTGATTTATATTTTTTTGAGAAATCACTCTTGTAGTTTTCTCATTTTGTGCAGGCCCTTAAAAAAATTTATCCTCCACTATTCTATACCTGAGATTGATAGCATATATTCTCTCTAAAGACTCAACCTCTTCTACTGTAGGTATAAGCTCCCCTTGCTTCATTCTATCAAATCTGGTATTAGGAGACTCACCTGAGGTTGATGTCTCTCCAAATACTAAGGCTCTTTGTTTAATATTATTGGCACATAATTCCATATTTCTCTCAAATTATTTTTCTCCAACCTCATCCTCCTGAGTCTAGCATACATTAATTCTAATGTCTTCATATTTAGATTCAACATTTAAATAAACATTAAAATGCAGACTTAGATAAATACCACAATCAATAGGGTTATGTGGTGCATCACAAGTAGAGAAATAAAAAGGATGATATGATGCTATTTTGTTAGATGGTATAGGATTTGGAACAGAATCCATATCTCTATATACTTATTTATTTTACCAATTTCCATTATGGTTCTTTTTTCCTTCTTCATTCCCACTATTTCTCCAATTTCTATTGAAATTCCTCTTGAAAAGAGGTCTATTATCTACCTATTGTCTATTGTCACCCTATGAAGTTTCTACAATGTTGTGTTTTCCATTTTTGATCCTGTCCAACCTATTATTCAAAGTAGTAAACATCTCACTCAACTGATTAGCCATTTTTCTCATAGGATCTTGATCTATTTTCTTAGGGACAAAGAACTCAAATTTCTTGGGTTTCCTTTTAGGTTGATTGGGCTCTAAAGAGTATGCTTTTATCTTACCACTATCAATCATATACCTCTCTATTTCAATAGTCCTTTCCATATATATCAATGGTAGCTTCTACTTATTGTCTCAACTCATAACTAAAATCTCCAAGGAAGGCATTCTTGTAAAAATAATTGGACTGCTCATTATTTGATCTTAGTGCTACCAAAATTTTATTTCTAGTCTTAAATAATATCCTATTGAAATATTCCATTGATTCATTTTCTTTCTTCTTCATGGTGGCTAACTCTATCAACAAGGACTGTTCATTTTCCTCTCTTCATATTTCCTAAGGAAATTTTGCTCAATTTCTTAGAAACTATGGATAGAACCAGCTCCAAGATGGTTAAACCATTCTCGAGTGTCTTTCTCTAAAGTCTAAAAGAATAATATGAGAACAACATATTTATCATCTACCTCAAGACTATCCATGGCATACATAAAATATCCAATATGATCTTCACTATTGATAGCATTATTTCCTTGGAATTTAGGTAAGTACTTATGAGCTTTACCAGGGAGAGGATTCAGATTTGGAGGTAAAAAATGGCTCTATATCTATTGATTCTCCATTGATTGACATTTTGGTTAGTATTGAAATTTTTATTAACATTGATATTTTGACTTGCATTAGGAGCTACCATACTCTCTACAATTTTATTCACTATAGGTACTTAGTTTACAATAGGAGAGGACTGATTTAAACCAAGATTTGGACTAGAAGCAAAAATAACAAAAGTTGAAGTTTTTCATGAGATTTGAATAATACCTTAGGATTTGGTACTCTAGCAAGCAATTTTTTTTCACTTCTTGTAAATTCCATATCTAAATCATTATTTCTTTATTTTTAAAATTATGAGTTCATTCAGATTCACCAATATAGATGTGTAAAGAAGGAACAATATCTTCAACAATACTTGGGCCAAGATTGCTTAGCCTAATATTTACTCAACTCTCACAAATTTCACTTCAAGAAATATTATGATAAATACAAACATAGAAAGGTATTGAGTCTTCCCCAATAATGACACCAACAACTATTGGGAAAATTCTTGCACCCTTAAGATATTTGACATAATGCAAGACTTCCTTGATCCAATCAACACTGTGGACTCTGGTGGATCCACCTCTTTGACTCAAAAAAATATTATCACAAGACTCTAGATAGATCGAGTAAGGTAAGAAAACCCTTGAGGTGAGCCTATAATATTTCTCATATGCTCATGCTCATCCATATTTATAAAAATAAAATAAAACCGCAACATAAAAATTGACCAAGCTTCGAATTAACTCCTATCTAATGCTTCAAGAAGCAGACCGATGCCTTATCCATTGGGTAATTATATTCAAAATTAAAATATGGTGAAGAGGGAAGGGGGAGGAGATAAAATTGACCTAATCACATCCATTCAAATAATGTAACAAAAATTATTGAACATAACAGTGAAATAAAACACCATTTACACATTCAAAAGATGTAACATGTAAATAGGATAACACTGCACATAAAGTTGTTGAAAGGAGAAAGTAGGATTGTATTAATCAATAGATTATTACAATAGGATTATAATAAATATAACCAGATCTCACTAAGCAAATACACATGATTTTTCCATTCAAATGATGCAATAGAAAATTGCAACTCTTCATTCAAATGATGCAAAAAAGAGCCTCCTGGCTTCCAATCTCAACTACTAGAAATTATCTCAGTAAACTAGGCACCTCCTTAGAAAAAACTTGCACAATAATGGGAAAGAAAAAATGGGTGACTAGACAAGACATAAAAATGAATATACAACTGGCAAGGATAGGCACTCTTGTATACCTCTTGCAGAATTTTAGTATGCAAAAACTTGATGATATTTTCTTGTTGTAGCAAATCTCTGAAATAGCTTGATAATTTGATCCATAATTGTGAAAACTATAACTATATTCATGATGGACCATATTATTAATTGCACTTGTAGTGGTTCTTATTTGCAGTGTGATAGTGGTATCAGTTGGTCAAAAATACTTGTTACATAAAGCTTGATAATAATCATTTTTAAATAACTACAATTATCAAATCTAAATGATGGCCTCTAATTGTCTCTTAATTGTATCTTGGAAATGGCTCATAATATCCAATATCTCCATCACTTTTAATTTTTTTTTTTAAATATTAGCCCCTTGTGCTAAGAAATTACTATTTTTGGAAATTTATCATTTTTGGCCAAAAACTACCCTATTTTTAGTAAATCACCAAAAAACATGGATAGCTCTCTAAATTAATACACATAATTGCATCACCCATATTACACCTTCTAGAAAATATTAGCACCTACTCATGTCTAAGAAGTATTTAAATTCCAAATATTCTTTCTTCTAGTTTTAAAAAAACACTAAATTCTATTTTTGGGGTACGATATGAAGAAATTAGGCTCTGATAAAATCCTAAAAAATCATTTAGGCCACTACAGTGACCTAGCCAAGATATTGTCCTCATATTTATCTAGATCCACATAAAATATCAAGTTGATCCAATGGTTGGATCCAAAGTTATGCCCTCTAGAATATAAAATCCTACATCAACCTTATTTTGGCCAAACCTTTACTTACAAAAGAACTTTAGGAAAACCAAAACAAAGGCCTAACCTTGATAACATAAAATATTTCATTTCTCTTAGAGATTGAGATAGGACTTCAAAAATGCCAAAAATTTACAATAATTGGAAAGGACTCTAAGGGTATTGCAAATTTGAAAAGACCACAGGACACCATAAATTCAAAAATTTGGGGTAAACTCAAGTTCAATTTTGAGGATCCAATAAGCTACTAATATTTCCTTGTGTTTGTTAAGAGTGCCATCTAATTTATACTTTTTTTTGTACACCCATTTGTTTCAAACTACCTTTATTCCAAGTGGTAGATCGACTAACTCCCAAGTACACTTTTTGATCAAATATTCATACTCCTAGTTCATTGCATGTCTCCAAGTTGCATGTTTTATAGCTTCTTGGTACGTGAGATATACATTATTTAGAATAAGATGTAGTTCTATAGGTTCTAGTTCAACAAGTAATGATTAATGCACTCTTGCTCTGAGGGTACCTCTTGTGCCTCTTTTCTCCACTTCATCTGGTTTGATGTCCTTTAAGAGTTGGTGAGCTTCATGAATTTCTCAAGTAGGAAGTAGTGTATATGTCTCACCTACCTCAAACTTTTCATCATGATCTTGGAATGGATCATTAGGTATGGATCATATTGATGAATATGGATTTGAAACAATACTTTTACCATGATCAACATTACTATGTGAAGGGTAAAAGGTGCAGAAGATACAAATATTTGGTTAGTATCATAGTTTGGTTCCTTTGGACTTGTGGGTTGATTTGTATATTCTAGATTTTTGAGTAGTTTTTCAACGTTTCCCCCCAAAGGCTAGAATCTAAACATAATATATGTTAGCATATTTTTATCTAAGCTAAATATTGTGTTCCCTAGTATCCAATGTAGCTAGTTATTCTTCACTTTATGCAAACACAACATCATGTGTCACAATTACTCTCTAGTGTGAAGAAATGAATTCCTTGTATCCCTTCTAATCCCATAGGGTATCCAAAAAAAATTCCTTTAATAGCTCAATCTTTAAGTTTATTTCTATGCTCTGGAAGAAGATGAGCATAACAGATGGAGCCAAATATTTTGAAGTGGTTGATGGTGGGGGGTGTCCAATCCACTTTTCATGAGATGATGGGTCAGGTTTTGAGGGACTCACTATATTAATTTCATGCATAGCAGTCCAGGTGGCTTCAACCCAAAGATATGGAGGCCCATTTTTTAGACAAGAAAGGCATGAGCCATGTTCATAATTGTCATGTTCATGTGCTTAGCAACATCATTTTTTTGAGGTGTGTCTAGTATTATCAATTGGTGTTTGATCCCATGCGAGGACAAGTATTGTGTGAATTCATTTAAGGTATACTTTTTGCCATTGTCACTCCAGAAGGTATTTATTCTATAACTTGATTATCATTCTATGAGAGCCTTGAATTCTTGGAAGAATTCAAAACCTTCAAGCTTCTTCTCCAAAAATTCAACCCATAGCTTCTTTTATAAGTCATCAATGAAGGTGATGTAATATATTTTACCTTTTAATGAGGTAATAGGCATTGGCCCACAAATATCTGAGTGAAATAGCTCCAATTTTTGTATGGAATTCCACTAAATATTTGAAAAAAGGTTATCGAGAGGATTTGGCAATGATGTGTGCTTCATATTTTATGGGTTTGGAAGAGAAGTGTGGTAGTCCCCTTATGGTGGACTCCATTTGTCTCAACCAGTCAAGTTTGATATGACCCATGTGAGCATCCCTTAATGCATCAACAAAAAATTTCTTGGGAGTCAAGGCAGCATTAAGTACCATGTTAGCTTCAACAATGAGAAATTTAGAAGCAGTATGTCTGGTAAGTATGATGAGTTTTCCATCTAATGAACTGGTCATGACCACTATTTTAGAGGGTGGATGAATGACTCAAAGATTTTTATATTTAGTAGTGATACTCAGATCAAATCCATGGTAGATGAGTGTGGATAGTGATAATGCATTTTGCTCTAGAGTAGGGATGTAGAGAACATCAAGTATCCAAAAATTAGGTAATCCAAATTTTTTTAATCAAATAGTTTTGGCTCCTTCAATTGATTGAGAGGATTTATCAGCCACGTGAATTGAATTCTTCAAAGAATTACTTGTTGTAAGTCATGTGTTGGGTGGCTCTAGTCTCCATGATCCATGAACTATCGGTGTAGACTATGTTGTGGGCAACTCCAATGGGTTTTGATATGGGATGAGAAATATCATAGCCAGTATAACTTGAATGTGTCTCAATGAATGTTTTGGGATGGTCAAAATATGGTGATATAGGTGCCCATGTGTTTATGATCTAGGTTTGCATAAATTAAGCACTATGGAAGATATCTTGATCATAGTCATATTCATTTACATTATGCACACTACAATTTTGAAATTGCTTGATCTTGTGTGTGGTAATTTTATAATCAATGATATAGTGCCCTTTTTTGTTACAATGTTTGCACACAATATTTGAGTTACCAGTTCCTTGAGAGGTACTAAGCTATTTTATTTTGTATTGACTATGTTGTCCTTGACTAGTTTGATATCATGATTTTTCATGTTGACCATTGTTAGAACCTTGTCCTTTTCCTTTTCCTTTGCCTCAACCACGACCTCAACCATAAATTTTGTTACCTTGACTATTTGAATAATTTGCATCTTCATCCACTTGAAAGGCTAAGTCGCTAGAGTCAAAACTGGTGAATTATGTCAAATATTTTGTCAAGTTCAATGAAATTTTTTGCTAAGGCTTCAAAGTTGAGAGTTTTTAAGGTTCCACTAGCTGATAAACTAGCAAGCAAGTTCTTGTAGTCTGGAATGTAAAGACATGATTGAATGAGGAAATCCCATGTGATACATTAATTTTTGAAGTCTTTATCAATGACCTATTTAATAGGGCGAAGGAGGTTGATGGTGGAACTAGAGTGTCCTTTTTGCATATTTATTTAATTCATTTTGAGGACAAGATGAACAAATTCTAGGTCAGATTTGGTGTCAAATTTTTTCTTGAAGACTTCAAAAATTGACCATGCTATATCATGCTTGGCTTCATCAATAAAAAAATGAAGGTGATACTTTATGATAAGTAAGGTATCGGCAAGAATTTGATCATCATCTATTTTCCATTTTTCCAAGGTACCAACATCTGTGGGTGGTGTATGATTTACATATAAATGATTGCACCATATGTTCTCAAATTTTGTAGTTTTCCTAAGGCCTATGAACCATTGATCCCAATTATCCTTACCTTTGAGGGTACATCCAATATTTTTTTGAAGTTGGAAGTCATTGTGACACGTGACACTATAAAGACCTAAAATATATGTGTCAAGGTGTGAACAAGGAATATATGACTAAATGAGGTAAAATGTGGCAGTAAATAATGAGCCAAGTAATAAAAATGAATGAATGTGATCCACTAGATATTTCTTACCATTTTAGTGGAAACTCTTTTACAAATATTGAATTGTATAAGTGGTTATGAGTCCTGATGCAACAGGATGATGATGTGGCTAAATCTAAATTACTAAAAAAAGGTGTATAGCCCAAAATAAAATATTGTAGATGAATATAAAATCTAATATCATCAATAGATGAATATGTAGGTCAATATCTCCAACACTAGATTACACAACTGAATACCAAAGTGTGGGATGTGCAAAACTAGTAACCTCAATCTTATGATTGCAAGTAGGTGAGGTGCTAAAATTTTGAGAGATATAATGAGATTATCTCAAATTAAGGCATTCACCTAGATGCCCACATATATATTATTTATTATGAAATCTAAGTCATGATGGATTCCAAGTCCTACCAGTCCTCACCCAATTTACTATGGTCAACAATACTCTCTAAAGAGAATTACATGCTCTATTCCATAGCTATAACGGATATTGGACTAACTTAATTTTAATCTTGATTAAGAGTTTTTGGTTTTTTGAGCATAGACAAAAGGATTATCCCTTTACAATTTTTCATGGGTATGGCTAACCCCCTTCATTGTGTATTATTTATAAGTCCAATCTAGCTTTGACTCACAGGGCCTTTAATGCGGATTTCTCACCACCAAGGAAGTGGCACCCTATCACGAGGCTAGACTACAAAATGAATTATCAAATGTGTTCCTTTTAGATATGATGTAAATATGTGAATTTATTTGCAATGAAAGAAAGCAAATAAAAACTAAAAATAGACTTGGAGTGCAAATGGAGTGCTACTACAGTGCTAATGTGGCAGTATGTATGTTAGGTGTGATCCACTAGACCTTGCTCACCGTCCAAGTGGAATCACTTTTACAAATGATGTCTATAAGTTAGCCAAAAGCAATGTGGAAAATTTTGTAAGCCACTTATAGAATTACAATGGACTAGAAGCTTGTTGTGTTGTCAAAAAAATATGGTTAATTTGCACAGAGGTTGATCTAATTGTATGACTATGTAAAAACAAACACGATCAATTTACATAGAGGTTGTCAAACTCTATAATATATATATTTTGGATATTGTATGGTTGTGGAAAAATTAACATGATTAGTTTACATAAAGGTCATCAAAATCAGCTAGATCCAAATTTTGGATATTGTATGATTGTGTAAAAATGAACACGATCAGTTTACACAGAGACCATTGAATTTGATCATATCTAGATTTTGGATACTATATGGATGTGTAAAAAGGAACATGGTTATCTTACACAGAGGCTTATAAACTTGATCAGATCCAAATTTTAGATATTGTATGGTTGTGTAAAACTAAACACGGTCAGTTTACGCAAAGGCCGTCAAACTCGATTAGATCTAGATTTTGGATACCTACAAACAAAGATACAAGCTAATATCTACAATAAAAATAAAATCTATGGAGGTTTTATGAAACCTCATGCAACATCCTCATGCTCTCCTTAAAATCAACACATAAATTTGTGGAGGATGAGAGGAGGGAAATGCAATTCTTCTCTAAGCTTGGTTGTAGGAAGGGTAAGCATCCAAGCTCTGATACCACTTGTAGAAAGGATCAATGTTATGTACCCAAGCTCAACCACATGAAAAAAGAAAAAAAGAGGAGAATATTTTGGACAATGGAGAGAATGAAAAATTACATCTCTCCCTTTGTGTTATGGAATTATATATTAAGAAAAATGATATTAGGGTTAGAGTTTCCAAATCCATATTACATGAAATTTAGATGAACATGAAATGATATTACGCATTGAAATAACCTATTCTAATGAGGTCTTATTAAAGTCTCATAATAATTAAATTGGAACCTAACTAATAAACATGACCTTGTAGCATTAACATGTCTTAAAAGCCTTACCATCCATGAGCTCATCCATTCTATTACCAAAAGTGGAAAATAGGGTTTTTTTCTAAATATTGACATGAATAAAGCTTTTGATAGGATATTGTAAATGCGAAATCGAAAAACACGCAACAATGAACTTATAAAATTAAATAAGCAATGTGACACATAAAATTGCACAATGAAATGAAATTTTATTATAATTTCAATGGAATTCAATGTTACAATAAAATGTGCCCCAAATGTGGGGTTACAAAACTTATTACACTTGATACAATGATTACAATACACTAGGGTTATTTGAAACCCTAGTAAACAAATAATGGTGGTGTCTTCACATTCGATCTGATCCCAACAGAGGTGAGTGGGCTTCTTGATATCCTATGTAGGACCACTCTAGATTTAGCAAATATCAATAATACGATCCCTAGACCTAAAAAAAAATAGGCAACATACAAATAGTCAATAATACCTGTGAGGGCTCCACTGCATGAGACCCTCTAAAAATATGATTACTAACCCTAGATGTTGCAGAATAATATTGAAAGTGGTAATGCAGGAATAAAATAAATACACAAAAACTATTTACCTTGTCTTACACTGATTTGTAGTCTTTTTATCTTTGTTGTTGTTGCAAGTTTTAGTGCATAGATGCCCTAGTGATACCCGAGGGATTGCAGGATTACATAACTAGGGTTGTGAATGCCCGTGGGTACTTAGTGATGGCAGAAGGTACCCAGAGGTTCTCAATGATGGTAGAAGTTACCTAGAGGTGCTTGATGATAACCAAAGGTACCCAGAGGTTCTCAATGATGATAGAAGGTGCTCAAAGGCACTAAAGAAACTCGGAGGGATGTTTTGGGAGTGAAACAAAATCTGCATAAGAAGATATGGTTCATGTGAGGTGAACAACAATGAATACAAAAGTGACGATGAGTGATGGAATATGGATAATGGCAAGAGGGCTTGGATACTTGAGTACTTAGGTAGAACTCCTTAAAGAAAAATACTTAGGGAAAACCTAGGCGTTGAGTCATAAAAATGACTCCTCTTTATAATCTCTCCTAGGGCACATTAGGGTTTCAACAACACAATTTGTGTGGTCAAGATTAAAACGTGATAGAGGGTGGAGATTAAATTTGGGCATGTGGCATGTATTAAGGCGGATGAATGGTTGGGATTAGAACATGATGGATGGTTGGGATTAGTTCATATAAATATACATATATTTATTAAATATATAAATAAAATATATAAAATATTATTATTTAAATATATTAAATAAATATATATAAATAATGGATAAATGTGGTGGGAAGCTATGGATGGATGACAAGTGGCTAGATTTTGGTGTCTACAGATGCCCTTTTTGTACCATATTGTGTGAAACACAATATGGTGCAAAAATACAAGACACCTAGTTTGGCCTAATGAAGAAGCAACTTTTTCTTGTTGGAATGCAAATATGAACTTGAAGATAAAAAAATTTGATTGTGTAGCTTACCCCCTTTATTGGTGAATGAATGATGGATGCATCTCATGAGCCAATTAAAATATGTGTGCATATGATTGTGTAGAATGCATGGTGCAATTGTGGATGATATGAATGATATAAATGTGATGTCATTTTTGCCCCAACGGTGGAAGGGGTTGTTAAAAATATGCAATTGATTAATTATGTTTATGCCCTAATAGAGAAAAAGGATTTTTGCCAAGTGTAGATGCCATGATCATGTAAGATATATCCTATTGTGGGAAAATCAAATTCAAATGTAGCTACCCCAAGTTTGGGGTGATTCCATGTTGTTGAATAATTTATCATATGGCATCATTGAAATGCAAAGTGATGAAGATATAATAAGAAAAAGGAGTCAAATTCGAAGGGTCGACTAGTGATTGTCAATAAATTCTTGTAATTGGAACCAATCACCCTATCTAGGTCCAATCACCATGATGACTATAAATGTAAAAATAAATGATGATATATGATGTTGTCCATGTTTTAGGCCCCATGAACAAGGCCATCAATGAAATTTGTAGAGAAAATTGGTCTTGGCATAGTTTCACTCAAAATGTGAAGTACCAAAATTGATTTTTTTTTCAAATAATAAAATATTGGATGATAGGAATGGCCAAGTGTCCTTATGGTGATTTATTCATCTTATCGAATTGCATGGATGCAAGTCACTCCAATCACCAAGGAGATAGAATAGACCACTAGATATGAGGTTCACTTGAAATTTGTGAACTTGGAAAATATATGAATGAAATGATTGGAAGATGATGTGTTAATGAGTACAATGATGGAATTGAGGATGCAAATGATAAAATTGGTTGTTTTGTGAAAATTTGGATCATTTTGGAGTGTTTTGTAACTTGTAATGTGATTTTGTGCCTTCTAGTTGCAAGTAAAAATTATGACTCCAAATCCATTTTGGTTTTCACAAAACATGATATTATGATGATTTTGATGTATGGATGTAATTTGGAATTATTTGGTGGAGGTAAGCTACCATTTTTGGATTAGTTTGTTCTTTTTGTCAAAATTGACACCAAATGTTGGTGGGCACTTATTGCTTGTGCAGATGCCCACAAGAGTTTGGCACTTTCCAAATGCAGGTAGGAACCTTAGTGCACTAGGAATCACCCATGGGCATTTCAGTGCACCTGAAACAACAATACAATACCTACAAAGGGGAAATCAAGCTCATTTGTGCATCTGTGAATTTCAAAAGTTGCATCTAAGGGAGTGGAGTGAAGTGAGTGGTTGGTGAGATGTGAAAGCTATGGCAATAGATGGAGTGGATGTGATAGTGGGAGCAGGTGTGGTTTTGCCTAGGTAAGTTCCTTTAACTTGCTTTTGTTTTTCTTTGTGTAATTTTTTTTTGAGATAATGCAATGTATGTGACATTAATGCTTTGTTTTGTGTTGCAGCTAAAGATTTTGGAGGCTCGACATCAGTTCTTGCATCTCATCCCTAGGGTGAGGAAGGCGCTACAAGAATATGAGTGGGATTGGCTAGAGGTTGTTAGGTTGGATAGGGTAGCCAAGATATATGTGGTGAGGGTTGATGAGGGATATCTCTCTACCTTGGTAGAGATATGGGATCTAAATAGGGGGATGTTTTAACTTCCTACTAGAGAGGTGACTATGACACTTGAGGGTGTATATCACATCCTCAAGTTTCTAGTGGATGGCTTGTATGTTGATGTTGTACATGACAAGAAATAGGAGTTGATCTACATGTTTAGATATATATGGGAGAGTGTGGAGGTGATAGATGAATGGTTCATGTACTTGTCCATGTATATGGATAAGATTTTGGATGTCATACCCACATTGGTGATGTTCGTGTTGGCCAAAATAGTAGTCCTAAATAGTACTAGTTGGTTCCCATGGAACCTTATCAGGTTGGTGTGGAACATGCTTGCTACACCATAGGTGTATGCATGGGCTCCTGCTTTATTAGTGCAAGTGTACTAGGAGCTATATGATATGAGGAGGTAGAAGCACTAGGGACTAGGTTGCAATTTTCTACTATAATGATGGGGTTGGGAGCACTTTAGTGTGGATTAATCTATGGGTTTACCAGCTAGGGGATGGGATAGGGGTCAGTATTGTGTGCTGAGGTGGCCAGTGGAAGAGGAGGTGTAGTCGAGTCATCCTATTCAAAAGGGGTAGTGGTATAGGAATTTATGGGTTGGACTAATAGTAGCTTACGTGGTATAGAGACCATGGTGAGGTTTCATGTGGATAGGTGATGGGGAGCATCTACGATGGGTGTGATAGGCTAGATGCATGGTTTGGAGGCACACAAAGGAGGTGGAGTTGATCTAGTTCTCCCGAGTGTTGTAGTAGTTTGGTTTGATTTAGGGAGTTCCTGATGCATCCACACTCTATAGGCATCATCGGGATGAGACGGGTCTTCCTTGTGCCAAGGCATGGACACCCACACTTGAGGATTACAAGGAGGTGTATCTCCTCAATATGGATGATTTAAGGACTACTGAGGAGTATGATGCATGGTTCATAACACAACCACCATGGGTACCAATTTTTGTAGTAGATGGGGGTAATAGGGATGGGGATGAGTTTGAGAATGTCGATGAGGCTCCTAAGCACTAGAGGCACCTTCGAGCTATCATTCGAAGGAGGACGACTAGGAAGGTAGCAGAGCAGACTCTAAAGTTTGGAGGGTATGGATATGGTGTATATGGTGGATATGGCATGGAGGATAAGTATGAGGTTTTAGATGGGCCTCCTTATCAGAGTGAGGATGATCGAGTGAGGCTAGAGCAGTTGGTGGTAGAGTGTGATGCTATGATAATGGCTTAAGATATAGAGATAGCTTAGTTGTGGGGTAGGGAGGTGGCTCTAGAGGTAGAGATAGCTTGGTTATGGATGGATCTAGAGGTATAGTCGATAGTAGGTGGAGGTGAGGATAGAATCACAAGGCTCTAGGAAGAGCTTCTAGAGGGACATCATAGGCAAAGACATGATGTACATCGCCTTTGGGCTCAAGAGGGATATGTCCAAGTATTGGAGGATTGGTTGATGGAGCACGATATTGGGCTTCCAAAACTACCCTCCTCATCCATATTCAGGTCATCTAGGCCTAGTGAGTCTAGGCATAGCTCTAGATATAGGGCTCCTTCAGGGTCATAGGGGTCCTCTTATAGGCATTAGCTAGTGCTTAGATGCATTTTTTGTATATGAGCCTTGGTGCTCCATTATATATAGCCTTTGGGATTTCATTGTACATGCAATATATATATATATATATATATATATATATATATATATAGATATAGATATAGATATATACATGGCTATTAATTTTTATGTTATGCTTTTATGTGAATGTTTTTGTGTGGATGCATGTGTATATGGATTATTAATGCAAGTGATAATTGCAAATGTATATGGATGATTAATGCAAATGGAATGTGTATGAATGTAAGTGTATATGGATGATTAATGCAAGTGTATGAATGCAAATGTTCTACTGATCATTCATAGTTTAGATTTTACTTTGGCCATTGATAGCATTATTGTTTAATCAAGGGCACCACTCTGATGGTAGATGGGATGAAAGGACTTATGATATGAAAGAATATATCGATGTTGATATGGAAGAAGACTATTTTATAGAGACTCAAACATACTAGTGGTATCAAACAAACTCACTAAAGGCTATCTAATTTCTCTAAGACCAAATGTGTGTGCAATGAATTCATTTACCAAATCATGAGCATGAAAATGACTCAAGGCAATCAAGAACCAATGTGTGTGCAAGTGAGTTCATCAACTCATCTTGAGTAAAGTGGGTTTGAATTGTTATGGATGAGATCAAGAAGCTAGCTTGTCCTTATGTGTAGTTAGATATCTCTTTAAAAGGGATGTATCACCACGCATGAGCATACTCCACTACCAGTCAAGCATCTATAGCTTTGATGAAGACTAGATCCATAGTCCAAGGATTTAACCTTTAGTATTTTGGGATGACTACCTAACCATATAACTAGAAATGTAGTACTATCCTTACAACTTGAGGATTAGTGGGGTGTGATTTAAAATATTTAGAGTTTTTAGGGGTTTTGCCCTAATCTTTATTTTTTTTGAAATTATGATAGTGGTGCAAACCACTATTTTTATGGACTATGTTGCATTATGGGACAAGCAAGGACTACCCTTTTCACTTTGAGGTTCAAAACAAGTATGGTGTTATCCATATTTGACACAAGATATTTTTTAATATGTGTGATTTGTGTTTTGTTCAAGAATGGTTTGGAGTCAATTCCCAGAACTCAATTTTTTTTTAATGAAGATTATATCTTGGTCCTAAAGAAATTTTGACATGTATTTATGGTTTTCTTAATACACTAGGATTGGTTGAGTGACCAAAAACACCTAGGAATTATGGAAATGTGGTTTTGCAAATGACAATTTGGATTTTTGGAATGTTGTAAATGAAATGAATTTGAAGGTACCCTTGATTAAGGCAACATGACTTTATTTGACCAATTTATATTTGAATTGAATAAATGATCCCTAATATGAAATATGAAATGTGTGAAAATTATGGTGTGAATGCAATGTATGAAATGAAATGAGTTTTATTCAAATGTGTGTATGAAATACAATATGTGAAATGACATGTGTGCAATGCAATGTTATTTTTGTGTAATAGCAATGTATATATACATATATATAAATCATGTTATGCATAGAATACTCTCAAGTGTATAACATTAAGTGTTTCAGGATCTTCAACTCCCTCTATACTGGCAAGCCTATAAGCACCTTTACCCACTCTTTGAGTAACAATGTATGGACATAACCAATTAACCATAAATTTATCACGAATATGCAATAATGCATTGGTATTTTGTTTATTCTCTTTAAGAACAATATCTCCTACTTGGAATTCATGTAGATGAACTTTGGAATTTTAAGCATGTTTAAGGTGGTATTTATATACTCATAAATACTCTAAAGCATTGACTCGTATTTCATCAAGAAGTGTAATTTGGTCAAGACGTGCTTGTCTAGAAATGTTGTCATCTATGAATTCCTGCAATGAAATTCGTAATGAGGGTATATCAAGCTCAAGAGACATGATTGCTTCATCTACATAGACCAATGAAATATCATTTTCCCAGTAGGTGTTTGGATGCTTTTTTGATAAGCCTATAATGCCAAGGGAATTTGTGTATGCCAATATCTACTATTTTCTTTAACAAGGTTTTTGAGAATAGCAATTAAGGTCTTATTGTTAGCCTCGACTTGTCCATTTGCTTATGGTGAATAATTTAATAGGATTCATGTTGACTTAAATAAAAATGGATGAGTGACGAAGGCAAATGGATGGGTCCTTTTGGCTAGAACCGATGCTAGAACTCTGTTAAACCTGGACAACAGCAAGCAACCCAAATAAATGTAATGTACATGTGAAATGTTTTTTTTTTGTTTTTTTTTAATTATTTTTATGTACATATATTACAAAAAAAATGGCTGATGATATGGATTAATGAGATGGAGATGGTGGTTCACCATTTGGTTTGGATCATTCTTGTGGAAGAAGCAAGTGAAAGATGGGTTGATGGATGGGAAACGTTCTCAAGTAAAACTCATTTTGTTTAGTGTGTGGAATGATGGGATTTGAATATATCATATTCACTATATATAATTGACATAAGGTCAAATTATTCATAGACTTCATCTTTGAAGTCATATGTGTGATGGATATCTTCTCTTGAATTTAAATTTAAGCTTTGAAAAGCTTGTTCAAGAGGAGAGGTGGATGAAAGTGGATGATAATCTAAACCTGAAAAGTCATGCATTTTATGATATGAAACATTGATAATCTCATGCACTCCCTGTTCATGCCATTTTAGGCCCTGTCCTTGCCAATATAAAATGTGGAAATACTGGTATGGAAAAATCTGGTAAATGTTGTATATTGGCCAGTGTGGGTGATTTGGGTTCATCTAGGGTAACTAGATTGGATGATGAATCAATTCCTCCATACACAAAATTAATGCTATTAGGTACCAAAAACATGTTATATACCACTCCTATAGATAAGTGTGGATCATGTGTGCAACCATATTCCTTAGCACTTTGAATTTTGAGCGGTGTGACTGTAATATCTTAGACCACATATTCACCAATACCAAGATTAGTGATGTGGACCTTTACTTGGGATGATGTGGATGGATTGGCTATGGATGGAACTGACTCATGGTTAGCTGATGGTATCTCACAATATATTATTTTGACTTGTGAAACATTGGATTATGTGGATGAATATGAATTTGGTTGTGTGGATTGTTGAATTGGAAATGATGTGGAAGGAGTGGTGAAGGATGTTGATGATGTGGATGTGGCTGATGTTGATTGAGTTTGACCACATGTGCATGTAGTCAATGGTGATGAATATGGGGGTATGGAAGTGGAGGCTTGATGAACATTGGTGATTGGGATCTCCTCAGGAATAGGGGCTTTAGATGATGATATAGATGGGGTAGATGATGAAGTGGTTGATGAAGTGAGGAATAGATGAGTGGAAGGTAACATGGACTCATAGGGGTTTGAGATAAAGTTGCAATACTTTAATTGGTTCAACATCTGTTGGTATACAATGTACTTGTCCCTCATGTATGTATTTCAAGAATTGATGTAATATGGAGGGGATACATCTCATTTCACTCATCCAAGGTCATCCAAGGGGTACATTGTACACCATGGACCCTTCCAAGATGTGGAACATAGTATGCAATGTTTTAACCTTCACTTCGATGGGTAAAATAATAGTGCCAATTATGGAGTAGAGAGCATTGTTAAATTCTTTCAAGATGATTGAGGATTTGGTAATGTGGTCTAGTGGAATTTTGATATGTTGAAGGGTGGATGTTGTGATGATGTTTATTGAGGAGCCGATATCAATTAAAACTCTTTTGAAAAGCTTCCTATCAATTTTAGCCATGATGTGTAGTGGAGGATCCACTGATTCTGATAATATTAGTTTAATTTCAAAATCATATAAATTAATGGAGGGCTCCATACATGTTTGAATATTCTCCATAAAATTTTTAAAAGCATTAGTGTCTTGAGATTGAAGTTCAATGGATTTTAGAATATCCATTAATGCTTCACGATGTGGAGGAGATTTTTGGATTAGCTCATATATAGATAGTTTGGTTGAAGCCATTTTTAAGCTTGTGGTTAACCGACTACTCAATGAAATGATTGGCCTATATGGATGATTGGAAGGATGAATGGCTTGAGATGGATGGGCCAGAATATGGATTGTCTAGGAAGGATTGGTGAAAAAATGGATAGGATATGATGATGTGGCAGGTTGAGACACTTACCTATGGAGGTATGGGCATATGACTAGACTTTTGTTGAGCATTTTGTTAATTGAAATATTTTTGTTGACCTCAAGTTACTACATGAATAGCACCAACAAAACCTTGGTACTATTAAACATGATTAACCTGATTAGGAGGAATCTTGGTATTTTATCCTCCTATTGTTGGTTGTGCTTCCTCATGATGAGGAAGTAGTATTTGAAAGATACCAAGATTTTGATTTTGTTGAGCTAGAGGACTTTCAAGCTTGATAGCTCCCAACTCAATAAGGTTTTGTATTCTATCTTTTAATTGATGGTAGTTATTAATATCATGCCAATTTTATCTATGATAAGGACAAAAAAATGCTCCCTATAGTGTTTACCATGTTTAGCTGTATCATCAGGTATAACCTTAGGAAAGGGAAGTTGATTTGTGTCATATAACTTGCAAAAAATGGAGTTATAAGATTCAACCAATGGGGTATATTTATGGGGTTGTCGAATGGATTGTCGACGTGGTTGGTTGTCCATAGTTGTCACTGTGTTTTAACTTGATTGAGTAGTTGAGAGAACTACATGATATTCAATTTGTTGTGGTTGTTGTTGCATGGGTTGTTGTTGAGCCATTACTGAATGGCTCATAACCACTTGATTTACTTGATTGGATGAGTTGGATAGATTGGCCTGATTGGATTTTGATTGGCCAAAATAATTTCCTCTATATTGGCCCTTGTTTTACCATTATTTCTTCTTAGGCTTAAGCACTCCTTGGATTTTTACTCCTCAATTGTGCTAACCTAGGCAAGAGCTTCATCAAATGATCTATGTTTTTGTAATTCCAATAACCAAGATATGGGTTTTAAGCAACTCTTAGTGAACAATCGAATTAGCTCTTTCGTTGGTAGAGAAAATGGCAATTTGGTGATAACAGCCCTCCAATGGTTACCAATGTCATAGATAGACTCATCATAATTTTATTTAGATCATAGATATCAGATAATGAGACTTTCTTTCTTATAATGAGGGAGAATATTTCAAGAAATTGGTCAACCAATTTCTCAAAAGTATAAATACTATGGTTGGGAAAATGGTTATACCATTCTACAGCATCTCCCCCTAATGTTTGAGGGAAGGTTCTAAGAATTAGAGCATCATTGCTTTGAATTTTAAAATAAGAATGAACAAATGAACTCACGTGCTCTTTAGGGTTCTTTGTCCCTTTAAATTTATCAAAATTTGGTATTGTGAAATATGTCAGATATGGTAGTGATGCTATCGAAGGATGAATTGGTTGATTGATCAGTTGAGATAGGGTAGGCTTCTAGTTTATCATACTAGGAGTATGTTGCATAAAACTATCAATCTATTGTTGTATAGCCTAGATTCAAGGGTCCTCCTAAAGAATGTGGAAACCCTAAATCACTTGATGATTTTGTGATGGTGAGGTGGAAATATGTTAAGGTGTGATGATGACTTGGTGGAGTGGATTGATTTTGATGATGATGTGGTTGATGAAGGAATAATGGTGAATTAAGATGTGGATATGATGTATGAGGGCTTTGGATAGGTTTTCCAATGGTAATAACATGAGTATGGGTTGACATCGATGTTGGAATGGAAACCACAAAATATTGTGGTACCCAAGATGGACTTTGGCTAATGAATATGGACTGAGTGGAAATAGGTTGAGGCTTAGGGTTCACTTGAACTTGTTTTTGAGCATTCTATTGCTTCTTAAGCAATTTTTTGAGATGTTCCCATGTCTCATGTATTTCCCTATTAGTGGTTGATGGAATGGATGTGGATGGTATTGATGAGGTAGGTGGGGGTAAGTTGTGATGGGAATTGCAACTTGATGGGAGACACTAGATGGTATGGATGTGGGCACTTGTGAAGCAGCATTAACATGTGCTTCATATAAGGGTTTACCATAAACTGAGGTATATGAGGATGGGATGGATGTGCTTTAGGCACATGATGATTGGGGTATGGATAAATGTTGGGAATGTGTAACAGATGCTGCAAAAAGAGGGTTATTGTACACCTGGGTAAAGCTTGAAGGATGGGAGGAGACAAGTTCCTACTGTAAATAAGGATCATATCTAGGTAAGTCGGGGACTGACTCTAAGACATAGTTAGTGGATTTCAAAAGAGCTTCCACTCGTGCCATGTCTATGTGGGTGATATGTTGGTCAATGGTTGATGAAGATGATTCTATTTGGGGCATGGCTATATGAAATAATGTGGATGACACAATGTGTGAGGGACCTGTAGATAAATCTAAATGACCTACCTATGTCAAACTAGGGGGATTGATCATGGAAGTGGTGGTGGAAGGTAATTATGAACACTCCATTGTTGAAGTGGTTTGATTGGTGGATATTTGATTCATTATTTTAACTTGATTTCTTGTTAATACCATAAAATAATAAACCAAATATAAAATGTGACAAAAATGAAATGCAAAATGAAAAACTCACAAAATCAAACAGGTAATCCAATCCTATGTTTATACAATAAAGTGTATCTTACCTAGTTCTTTGATTATCTCATGTTAATGTTTCTCTTTTTGTTTTTGGTTTTGTGTGTGTCAATGCACTAATCTAAAAAAAAAACACTGTCTTGGATGGGCAATGAGATTCTTACTGGTGATGAAATCCAACAAGTTTTATAAGGGGTGTTCTAAGGTGTCTATGGGTAAAGATTGATGGATGGAGTTGAAACCCACTATCACCAGATCTCAAGCAATGGTTGGTGATGAAATCCAACACATTATTATTAACATTATTGTTAATAGTGATACATGTAGTGTGTGATTTATTTTAATCTTTCTAGTTTATTATGGTGTACATACAATGTCAAAAATAAATGATTTCACTAGTCTAAATTAGAATCAAATACAAGAAATAATTATTTTCCCAAAATATGTAGAGTACACCGCTTAAGACCGCTCTCTAAATAGAGGAGGGTTTGTCTACTCTTCCACTTTGAATCACCAAATTTGGGGGTAATTTCAATATTCTAATGTTGTTCCTACTTAGACCAGCAAAAGGAGAAATTCCTAACCCTAGAAGTTAAACTATTTTATGCAATTAACCATTCATATGAAACCAGAAATGTAGTTGCAACACACTAGAAAATAATGAAACCTTTAAATGGAAATGTGTGATTTATGATTGAATGTGGATGCAAAAAATGGATGCCAAGAATTATTCTAATGTCTAGAAATGCAGATTAAAATTCTTGCTTTTGATATATTATTAATGATGTTCTTTTTAACCCAGGTGTTGTAGGTGAGTTGGAGAGGAGAGGGCAATGCTCCAAAGGAGATCCCAGGTTCAAATCTCCACCCTACCAAAAAGCTGAATTGGGTATCCAAAATCTAATTGATAATGTTGGTGCGGGCAGGGTCGGGTGTGACTCCCGAGTGACTTTGATGGTGTAGAACCCCCTGTTCATGGTATCTCATACCAAGGTGGCCCCACAAGGGGTTTTTTTCTTAAAAAAAATAATGTTCTTTTTAGCCATAAATCTATAAAACATAAAAATATGAAAATCAAAGAGGTTAGGGTTTTACAGTAGACTTACTAGATAATCCTATGTATTGTTCCTCCTCTCTATGAAATGCCTATGGGCACATGTGAAATGCACCTAGGCATTTCTTGAATGTACCACAAGTGCTACAGGGTGTCTGCACACTTTCTACAACTTTTACGACTTCTTAGAAATTGGTTCTACAAAATTTGTGCGAACCATTTTCTGAAAAACTTGTAAGATAGAAGACAAAAAGTAGTGAATTAGTAACAATATAATTAGCATAAAGAACCCATTTTTAGTCCCACTATGATCACCATTTGTGAATGCAAAATCGAACAACACCTAACAATGAACTTATAAAATTAAATAAACAATGCAACACATAAAATTGCACAATAAAATGAAATTTTATCATAACACCAGTGGATATTCAATGTTATAGTAAAATGTGCTCCAAATGTGGGGTTACATAACTTATTACACTTGATACAATGATTACAATACACTAGGGTTCTTTGAAACCCTAGTAAACAAAGAATGGTGGTGTCTTCCTATTTTATCTAATCCCAATAGAGGTGAGTGGGCTTCTTGATATCCTATGCAAGACCACTCTAGCTTTAGTAACTACCAATAATATGATCCCTACACCTACAAATAATAGGCAACATACAAATAGTCAATAATACCTATGAGGGCTCCACTGCGTGAGACCCTCTAAAAATATGATTACTAACCCTAGATGTTGCAAAATAATATTGAAAGTAGTAATGCAGGAATAAAATAAAAATACACAAACTATTTACCTTGTATTATGCTGATTTTTAGTCTTTTGATATTTTTCATTGTTGTAGGTTTTAGTGCGTAGATGCCCTAGAAAAACTCGAGGAGTTGCAAGATTGTAGAACTAGGGTTGTGAATCCTCGTGCTCGATGATAGCAGAAGGTGCCCAAAGGTTCTCTATGATGGAATAAAGCACCCAAAGGTGCCCGATGATGATAGAAGGCACCCATAGGTGTTTTATGATGATAGAAGGCACCCAGAGGCACTTAGGGAACTCGAAAGGGGTGTTCTAGGGGTGAAAGAGAATATGTAGAAGCAGATATAGTTATTACGAGGTGAATGGAAATAGATGCAAAAGTGATGATGAGCGATGGAATATGGATAATGGTGAGAGGGCTTGGATGCTTAAGGAATTGGGGAAAACTCCTTAACATAAAAGACTTAGGGAAAAATTAGGCATTGAGTCATCAAAATGACTCCTCTTTATAATCTCTCCTATGGCACATTAGGGTTTCAACAACATAATTTGTGTGGTCAATATTAAAATGTGATGGAGGGTGGAGATTAAATCTAGGCATGTGGCATGGATTAAGGTGAATGAATGGCTGGGATTAGATCATGATGGATGGTTGGGATTAGATCATGATGTATGGTTGGGATTAATTCATATAAATATACATATATTTATTAAATATAAATTATTATTATTTAAATATATATTAAACAAATATATTTAAATATATATAAATAATGGGTAAAAGTGACAGGAAGCTATGGATGGATGAAAAGTGGCTAGATTTTGGTGTATACATATCTCATGGGACTTTCTCTTTGCTATCCTTTCCAGGTTTAGGTTTCACCCCAATTGGATTAACCTTATTAAAACTTGTATCTCGTTTTCCTATTTTTCTATCCTTGTTAATGGATTAGTTGTTGGTTACTTTAAAAGTGGGTGTGGTCTTAGATAGGGTGACCCATTGTCCCCCTTCATCTTCATTATTTTTTTTATTCTCTAGGGAGGACCCTTTAGGATGCCTGCTCTTCTAGAGATATTTTTTGCATAAAAGCTTCTTCTAGACTTCAGTCGATTTTGCACCAAAAATTTATGGATGATACCATTTTTTCCAGTTGCTTTTTTGTTCTTGAAGCCTGAGTCATAAAATCTATTTTGGACTCCTATGAACAATTTGGTGGCCATAAGATCAACTATAACAAAAGCAACCTTTTTTTCATTAACACTCCCATAAAAAGATAGATCAAAATTGCTAGAATCATGGAGTGTAATATTTCTTCCTTTCCTTCCATTTACCTTGACCTCCCTTTGTTTCAAGGTAGACCTACTAAGAGTATGTGGAATAGTGTTATCCAAAGAATTATGAAAAAACTAGTGGGATAGAAAGGTGCTCTCCTTAGTCAAGCAGGAAAAGCTACTCTTGTTAATTCTTGCCTCTAGAGTATTCCAATATATTTCTTATCTCTTTTCAAGGCTCCTCTGTCAATCTACTATAAAATTGAAAAAATCCAAAAATAGTTCCTTTGGTTAGGATCAGAGAACAAATTCAATTTTCCTCTATTGGCGTGGGATAAATTCTACTTAAAAAATAAAGGAGGACTAGGTTTTAGGAGAATCCATAAAATGAATTTGGTAATGATAAGCAAGCAAGTTTGGAAAATCATCAAGAATATGAGAAGATCTCTACTTGAAGATAATTCATTCCCTAAAGGTTCTGCCTTCTAGAATGCTATCACTCAAGTAACCCACATTCTCAAGAAAGGTATAAGGTGGCACCTTGGAAATGGGTCTCTAATCATATTCTCGTAATATCCTTCGCTAACTAGCCAGTCGCTGATTAATGATCATTCCTTATGTATCCTCAAGCCAATTTTTGATCACATATTTGGAAGCAAGGTCAGTAATTTCATATCCTATGTTTATTCTATTCATATTGTTTAGAAACCCTTTCACCAGGATTAAGGTGATCCTCAATAGTATGAATCTAGTAAAACCCTTTTAGATATGCTCAGAATATTTATAATCTCAATCATCCCTTCTTTGAACACTCCCTTTTGGTACCAATGCGAGTTGGGTCTTTTCTCAGTAAAGTTAGCGTATTTCCTTTAGGATGATCCCTCCTGTAGTTGATTACCGATTAGGAGTGTCTCGTTGAAAAATATTATCCTCAAAATTGGCTTCTTTTTTGGTTAGCTATCCAAATTAGGATTCTCACTATTTATAATCTCATTTCCCAGGGTATGATCATCTTGAATCGATGTTATCTTTTCCTAGTAGCATGGGAGTTTGTTAATCACCTTTTCCTTGAGTGCCCCTTCTATACTAGTATTTTATCTACCCTATTCTATTAGATTGATATAGCTTGGGCTATCCTTAACTCTATTGCTAAACTTTGTGTCTAGTGGCCTAACCCTTTCAAGTTTACTCACTATATATCCTGGTGATCTTTTACTCTTCCTCATTTCCTATGGTAGGTGTGGCTTGAATAGAATAATAGAGCCTTTTGGGAGTTGTTCAAAAGCCCTGATTCTATCCTATCCAAGATTCTAGTGGTGGTTATGGAGAATTCTAACTTGGTTCCTTCGAATGAGAGCCTTTGCACTCAGTCTGAGTCTAAGTTGGTAAACTTCCTCAATATTTCCCCTAACCCCAATATCCAAATTCATCCTAGAGTGGATAGGTCCTTGGTGGTTTGGACCCCACCCCCATTGGGTTGGTTTAATCTTAACTTCGATGGGAAGCCAAAGGAAATATTAGTAGGGCCAGCTGCATAGGAGTAATTACAGATGATAAAGCCATAATTATCCTTGCATTTGCAAAGAATTTGGGCTTGCAATATAACAACATTGTCAAAGCTAAAGGTGTGTTCCAAGGTCTTGTTGTTGTAAAAGCAACTTCAAATCCAAAACCTCCTTGTTGAAGGAGACTCTCTCAACACTATCAATTGCCTAAAAGGAACTTTTTATCCTCCATGTAGTGTCATCACTTTAATTCAATAATAAAAGATATATCTCCACAAATTTAACAATGTTTTAACTCAACATGTGTATCATGAAGGCAATATGGCTGACACTATGGCTAACCATGGACTGATGTAAGATTATTTGAATATATAGATAGGAGATTTCCCCCAATGCCTATTGGACATGTGTGTTTTCAATGACCTTATTTTTTATGTCCAAGTTGCACAAGCCATGTTTTAGTCTTGATGGTCTTATTGTGTTGTACCCATCCCATAGATGTATTGTGGAGCCTGTTAGCTATGTGTTTCCCTTTTTGGTACCTTTTACTTTGAGACCTAGCTTTTTCACCTCATCTATATTTTATACGTGTCCTTCAAACTTCAATATGAACCCATGTTGTCAGTAGTAGAGTTATCCTAATTTTAAACACTCAAATTGAAAATATAAGTGCCACACAGCTATTGGTGACTGGGAGAAGATTTTAAATTCTTCATGCTTGTTTGTATCCTATCATTGGAATAAGTTACCTTGGGAGAATTTCCTACTCAATAATAGTGTCATCAACCTGGTGTGCCTTCCTAGTTTCCTCGGGTGGTATGGTCATTGGAATGTTTTTTATTCTAAAACTTGGTTTCATTGGGCTACTCACCTTATTCATGTTTTTCCTCACAATGTTGCAATCATTCCATTTCTTCACTTTGGAACCATGGATTGCATAGGTCCTCATTTTCCATTGCCACACCTCGGCCCTTATTGTTCACTCTTCTTGGGAGAAAAATCATCCTTAATCATGTTGTGGCACATGTGGCAAGATGTTTTGATGTATAAGTGAGCCATCAATGGTCGAGATCTTTTGATCCTTCCAAAAATGATGACATGTTATTCATCTACATGTATTTAAATCATTATATTGTGTATGTCACTTTCCATATTTTCAAGCTATTGTGGGATTTGTTGAGCGAGAGACACCTTTGGAATATTTTGAGATTTTTTCCTATGGGTCTATGTTTTCGAAAAAGCTTCAAGATGGCTCTGTTGGAACCCAAGTCTCTCTAGGTCAATTCTATCATTGAGGACATTCTTAGGTCTCATGGTCTCCTTTATTTTTTAAGGAAATTCTCTAAAAATGACCCAGAATTATCCATAGATATTTTTTGTTCATGGGATAATGGCATTGTCTCCCTGCATGGTTACACCTTTGTTGTGACAATTGATCTACTTACTGAAATATTTGGGCTTGATAATGATGGAGATAACATCCATCAAGACAAGCATTCAATGGTGGTTAAAATGATGCACTTCAGGGAAAAAGGTAAGTTCTTGTCCAAGAATGATAACATAATTGTAAGGTAATACCTCCCATCCCTATGGAATAGAGTACTAGTTCCAATAATGCAATACCTTACTATCGATGAGTCGTCATCACCACTTTGTAGTTTCTACATGGCCTTCCTAAATTTTCTAATATATGTAAAGGTGATAAATATCCCTTAGTATCTCTTCTGTTTGATGGATATCTTAGTGAATAGCATGAGGAAAGGGAAGTTGACCCACCCAAAACACTAAGGGTTGAACTTGATTATTTTCAACTACATAGTTCATAATTGGGTGAAAAGGAATGTATTTCCGATTGATATTAACATCAAAATCCATTTTTCTGATCCCAACCCTAACATGGACTTGTCCCAAAAAATTAAGGAAGAAGTTCAGAGTGATGATGTTGAACCGGTGGGTGCATTATCAAGCAGGGCTAACAAACAAAAGCTTCTATTAGACCCACCCACTTTCTCTCCTTCTTCTAGTCATAACTCTTCTATATTCAAGTCTTCTACTAATAAGGACAAGAACATGGTTGTGGTGGCCCTGATAAAGCCATCCAAGCTTGATTTTTCATCTTTGGATTGCAATATTTAGAAGACCATTATTGGTCCTTCCCCTAGAGCAATGTCGAACAATCTATCAAAGATATTGATCTTATGCTTGATTTGTATGACATAATGTCTCTAGCCACATCTATGCTCATTTGTATGGGAAAAATCATCAACCAAATTAAGAATCGAAAGGTGCCTGGGTCGACTAATGAAGCGTCCGATGTGCAAAATGACAACCAAGAGCAGATTCATGTATCTAAGTAACTAGGATGTCCTTAATTTTTTTGGGGGTATGGTCTCTAACTCTGGTTTCCTTTGTTAGTTCTAGGTTGTTCTCACCTTGTCCATTTTGTTTCTATTTTTTGTTAGGCCTCTATATTTTGACAAGTTTTGTTTGCTTGTTATGATTTTGGGTTGAGGCTTTCCCAATTTTGGGATCCTCTCCTTTTTGTTGATGTAATGGTTTGGGAATCCACTCAAAAACCCATTATCAATAAAAAACATGTCTTCAAATAAAATATTTTAAATGGTAACCTCCAAACCCAATTCGATATCAATATAATTTTGGCACTTCACCCAAGGTTGATTAGGCTTGATTACAAGGAAAAACTTAGAAGTTGATAAAAGCTTTCTCATGTGCCTCCAAATATTTATAAGAGCAAAATGTGGGTTGAAAATCCACCTCACTTCAAGTAATCATGTGGTAACACCCAATCCCAAATCCCCATGACTTTCAATGGTCACCCCCTTTCCATGGAATAAATTACCAACTTAAAAAACTTATCTCGTTGAGCATGCAAAAACTACTAGTTTTGTTGAGGTACATCCTCTTCACCCAATGATGATGAGCTTGCCCTCTCCATTTCCAAATCATCCATGTGTGCATATTACCTATATACATCCTCTCCATCCATTTAAAATGATCTTACCCTCTCCACTTCCAATTTGACCATAAGAATAGCCTACTTGTAAATATTCTATTATCCACTTCATTATCAGTTTTTAGATAGAGAGTCCCAATACTTGGAAGATTTTTCTAGTCATTCCAAGGGGTGGACATCCAAACAAAAAAATACACAAAAACACCCAAGAAAAAAAAATTAAAAATAAGAACAACTCAGAGAGTTCACCCAACAACAAGGGTGGCCAACCTTGACCTTAGTAGTATCAAGGCCACCCGAACATAGGAATTTGATAAAACTAAAGCCAAAAGATATCATAAGAAGAAAAATTATTACAGACCACCATAAATTAAATAAAAATATCCACTTGGCTGAGACCATGAGGAAAATCATCCCTCCAAATGGAGATATCACCTTGAATCAAACCCAAATTCATAAGGAAGTCAGTAGCTTTATTACCCTCCCTGAAGACATATCTAATTTGGACTTCCTCTAAGGTTTTAATAATTATTTAAGCTTATACAATAATGTTTGCAATGGATAAACATGAGGCTTTAGATCCTTTCAATAGATTTATGATGTTAAGGGATTCACCCTCAATAACCATTTTCTTACAATCAAGAGATTACAAAAGAGAGACCCCTTGAAACAAAGCTTTAGCATTAGAAAAGTGGCTTGATTGAACACCCAAGTTTTTAGAAAATGCCACTAAAAATTTACCTTTATCATTCCTAACAAAATTTAGCTTGATCCATCCTAGGCTGGCTCCCAAAATATTTGATCTCTCAAATTCAACCCAAATTGAACACCAATGGTTCTAGGTTTAAAGTCGAGAGAGGTTTCTAACACCTCCTCCTTAGCAAACCCATCTGACACCATAGGGGTACATTAGCATGTACCCAATAATGTAATATACTCCAACACTCCCCTATATTATATTATTTGGTTATTGAACACTTTATTCTTCAATCATGGTCTTCATCTTCAATATATCCCCTTTATATGAGATTCTTCTTTGTCTTTGAATTCATAATTTCTATTGCCCTTCTTGAAGTTATTTCTTCTCTTATTATTTCTTCTTTATTTCTGCATATTCATTTGAGACATGCCTTCTAAGAATTGCTTTAGCAAATCATCACAATAATATAGACATGATTTCAATTATTTCTCATTGAAACTAACATGAGCTTCATTCAGGTTATATATGACTTTTTCTTTTTCTCGTTTCTTCCCTTGAAACAAATCAGAGCTAATTAATGATAAATACACCATTAAAAATTCTTTTGAAGAAATCATAATGATGTTTTAATAATTCCACCATGTTATAAAAAGTTTTTCATGAAGATAACTTATAAGTGTTGTAAATATTTCCTCCTTAGCCTCCTTGATAAAAAAATACAATTTCCATTTTAAATCATTAGGCATTTGTTTCTTTCCATCAAAGTCATCTATTAAGTTTTGAGAATAAAACTTAAGTGTGTGCAACATTTCTTCACTATCTTCATTGAATGTTTTTTTAATAATTTATTCCATGATATGTAATCAATATTAAGATATATTTCCTTTTATGTAGACAACCTTATTACTCCTAAGTTTAGATAATAAATCAAAGTTTCAAAATTAATTCCTATGGAGTATAACACCTTATGTCTCCCTAGTTATAGAAATTAAGAATAAATTTTGCAAATTTTTTTTTCCTAAGTTTTGGTGTAGAAATCCTTTTGTCTCCCAAATAACTAAATTTGCAATATTAAAAAATATATACTTTTTAAAAAACTTTTCAAAAATAAAACCAAATTAGATATACTTCAAAAAAATTTAAAACTTTAAAAACCAAATAAACTATTTGATTCCTTATCACTCCATTCTAAAACAAAGACTCTAAAAAGAAAATATTCAAATTAAAAAAATAATTACTCCAATTGTAATCAATAAAATATAAACCTTATTACTCCAAATTCTATTCTACTTATCTCTCCTAACAACTTTAATAACTTAACCAAATTTAAATTACTCCAAACCTTTCATAAAGCTTTCAAAGATAATTAAAAAACTTTACTCCTACTTATCACTCCAATAATCAAATCTAATAATTCAATGATAAACCTATTACTACTTATCACTCCTTATTCAATATTAATAAAAACATTTAACTTTAATAAATAGGTATCCTTATCACTCCTAACATTAAAAACTTTAAAAACCCTAATAATTCAAAAATTACCTCGTCTGTGCCTTTTCGCATTGCATTGTTGTTGTAGACACCTATAACACATCATATTGATAAGACTACCTAAATGGACTCCCTTAAACCATATGATCCACATTGGGTAGACTCAAGGCTAAAACAATGGTTCTCACCACTTAAACAGGGACATTCTCCTTTGCAACCAAGGTTGTCTCACCCCAAGACGACCTCTAGATCAGGGTCATCTCACCCCAAGACAACCGCACCAAAAGCAAAATTTAAAAATAAAGTAGGATAGTTGGCAGCCAAAACCACTAGTTAACCTTGCACATGATCCCATTCCATGATTTAGCACCTTGCATAAGCTAAAATAGAAAAAAATATGCATTAATCTATTGTATGAAATTGTAAAGATAAGCATTCACTTTCTTAATGGAAACTACCTCTTTTCTTTTTCATGTAAAGGGCTTGTGCCATTATTATATTTCTTTTGATAAATCTATATATTGGCACTCACCCCCTCAATTTGAACCCTTGCAATCCTTATTACCCTAATATTTATCATTACAGATTTTAAGCTCTCCCACTGTTGAAACCATGTTTTTGGATTGCTACAAGGATTAAAGGTCCTGCTTCCATATTCTGCACAAATAGAACACTTCTAATTTAGTTATTGATCAGACCAACTAAGTCACTCCCATGAGCACATCAATCCATCAACAAGACCCTGGATCAAACCCAGAAGTTGCCTCAACTCAGCCACAAGAAATGCAGTCCTAGGATAGTGGTTATCTCAATCCGAGATGGCCCACAGGCAAGGTTGTCCTACTCTGATATGACCTCTAGCAAAGATCTATTTTTCTATATTTTTCATTTATAGTAGTTGGAATTTGGTTTTTAATATTTCCAACATTAGATTAACATTTCTTTATGCATGGTTTATTCTGCTTTCAACTCATTTATTTATTCATTCATTCTATTTAATATCAGCCTGTTGGAACCAATTCTTGCATCCGTAGGAATTCAATTGTCACGCTACAAGAATCCATTTGAAACCAACGAGCTATTACAGGCTCTGGTTGACCTGCCTCATTGTTCTACTAAACACAAATATTGCTAAAGAAAACTACATAACGGGTAAGGAAACCCCAATGGTAATTCTATGACTAAAACTCTAATTACACGCTCTAGATTTATATTATACTATATGTATTAAAATGACCAAGCATGAAAACAACCATTTGTTATGCCTTATGTAGATCGGTGCCTAGATTCATTGGGTTGTTATAGCAATTTAACAACAATTCTATCATGAAACAGAAATAAGGGGAGGAGAAAAATTGGCATTCTTAATCTTATTCGAATATCGCAATAAAACCAAGAGTTAACCAACGAGAGAAACATATATAATGCGTTCAAATAATGTAACCCATTACACAATGACACACAGAGCTAAGACAAAAGATATAATAGAAAAGAGACTCATAATTATATTGATTTCATAAAGTTTACATGTAGAGTGGGCAGAATGCCTTTTAACTCTATTTTTCTCAAAGAAAATATATCAATACAATGAAAATATCCTGTTCAAATAATGTAACAGGTCTCTCCTACTCTCCTTGTTCCAATATAGTAACAACAGAGTCTCTAAATCTCAGGCTCAAAAAGGTAGGAAATGATCTCAACTTCTTGAACACTTTCCTATCACAATCCTGCAAAGCAAAGGGAAGAATAAGAAATGAGAAAGAAAAAAATAGACACAGAAGGGGATACAACAACACAACTAATTGGGCACTCAAGAATACCTCTTAGAAAAAATGCTATTCTCTAATTGCTTGATGCAGAATCTGAACTTGTCTGCTTCCTTTTATAGTTGTTGGTTCTTGATTCTATTATTTTTGGTTCATTTTTGGCCTTACACTTGTCAGTATCTGGTTGAATCTCAAAACTGATACAACTGGCTTCCACTATTCTTGCTATTTTTACTGTGTTCTCTTCTTTGACCTTTTCAAACATAATTCTATCTAACCAGTGATTGAGGTGTTAGGAGAACCTTTCTCTTCTTCCCTTACTTCTTCATGTATTGTTTCTTTTACAACTGTTGTCTCTTGAACTGCCTTCTTTTGGACTGCCTCCCTTTGATTACTTGGCCTTTTAACTGTCTTAGAGACATTCTCTATTGTTGCAGCTTTTTGTTGTGTTGAACTCACTTCCTGTTGTTGACTGTAGGTATTAACCTTTTTCCCCTTTTGACTTTGCTGCAGCCATTTTATATGTTCATCAATCAATCTCCAAACTCCTGTATCAAATGTGGCTGCAATCCTCAGCATGTTCATTTCCTGCAAAATTCTATTTTTTTGTACAACAATAATAGGCATGTTCCTTTCATATTGAAAAAGTAACATCTCCACAACATTCACCATAAGTGTAGTTTGCCTAATCATTTCTTCCTCATCACCCGGTTCACACTCAAATCTATCAATGGTATATTTGAATACCTCTTCTATGTCTGAGGCCTCTAAGCATTGGTCTAAGGATAGGCCAATGTCTGCCAATTTCCCTGTAGCATATTTTATTAGGTCATTCATTTCAGTCACAGAATTGATCCATCTCCCCCTGTTTGCTCCAAACAGGGCTGCTTTAAAGAACTCAAAATTAATCTAAATCTTGCTACCATCATGTGTTATTATTTCTTGTCCTTGTAACTCTTCAAAATGGTCTCCTATAAAATCTAGGGTAGGGTGAATGATTCCAAAATCCTCTTCTCTTTCTTGCATCAAGGTCATAATTTCTTGAGCAGTTATTTGAATCACCCTTATTTGTCTGAACATTTTAGTAAAGCCCTTGGCATGAGCTCTTATCTTCATTGACATATTTTTCTTCATTGTATTAAGATAATAAACATGATCTTGAATTTTTACCATCGAAGGGGGCTGGGTACTTGAAGCATCTCTTTGGTTTAATTCTTCCTATTGCTTATTTATTAATACCTTTAGCTCTACCTTTTCCTTCTCCTCTTTATCCAGTTGTTTCCTTAGCTTATCAATTGTTCCAATAAATTGGTCTATGGCTTGGACCTGCATTGCTTTGACAACTTTAGCCATCTCACCTTCTTTCCCTAGCACTGATGAGCCTCCTATTTCCTCATTGACTCTGAAGACAAGTGGGTCTTGTAGAGCAGGGAGATTTATCTCTGCTATATCTGATATAGGTGCTTCTAATTGTGATTCTTCTATAAACTATTCTCTTATGTTTCCCATTCCCGCTACTAACTACAATTCTTGTTCATCTGTAGTAGTGAAGGGAGTCTGCTCATCTGTCCTTTCCAAAACAACTTTTGTAGAGGGTAAAGACAATCTAGGCTTCTTCTTTTCCATAGGAGTTATTTCTGTTTGACTCCTCACTAGGTGACTTCGGAACATACCACTTAATCCGCCAGTTCTCCTACTATTCATCTGTATTATTGATGGAATTTTAATCTCTTGTATTTTTATTGTTATAGTGGTAGGGACAGCCATGGGTGCCAATTTCTTTACACTTGTTACAACTAGAACTCTATCAAAAATAGGAACTATGGCTTGTTCTGAGAGGGAAGACTCCTGAGTAGGTGTTGTTACAATCTCCTTCCCTTTTTTTGTACTCTAGTTTTTGGAAGCTTCCTGGGAAGTGCTTGGTGCAATGCTTCTATTCTGAGGTGAGCACTTTCGAAAGGCCTAACCTATTGCTCTACTATATCTATAGTTTTGACAGTGACTTCCATTAGATCAATACCCTGTTCTTCTATCAACTCCAACAAGGGGTCTTCTTTGATCGCTTGGCCTACTCTTGGTATAATAGGTGCCACAACATCTACTGAACCTTCTTGAAGCCTCCTTAACTCTATGGGGTAATCATAGGCTTCACAAACCTATGTGTTGCCCCTCCTTTCAGGAGGGAAATCATCCCATACTTTTTGCAAATCCAATCCCTTTTCCATAGCCTCTAATAAGCTTTCTTCAAAAGCATCTTTGCGGTGTAGTATTCGGGCGTATTCTCTTTTCGTCATCATTTTGTTGTATGTTCCTTTTGGGTCATAAAATCTCCAAGTCACCTCATCGAATCCCATGTTATCCAACTCAAACATTCCTTTGAGCAAGGAGGGGTAGCCAAAAAATATAAAATCTCCAAAGCGATAGGGAACATCGAGCCAGGGGACCTTACCATGTTTCTTCACCAACCTCATTTTAGCCTCTTCGACCACTTGCCTACATAATTCCAAAGTTGCTAGGGATAATGGGCAGTACCTTGGTAGCAGCTTAGGGGGAATTTTAGCCCCATATAATCTGATATAAGTAAAACCTTCTATGAAGAAAAAATCCCCAATTTCCTTCTCTTTGATAAAGGCTCTTACCCATGGCCCTAACCTCTCAGGGACTAATCCTGTTAGAGCCCAATGAATTTCTACCATGAAACGATCACAAAACCAGCCCATGTGAGTTCATCCTTCGTGTATTCTCCAGAATTTTTTTTGAACATAGGGGCTGTCAATGGCTCTTACTCTTTTACGGGCTTCTTCTCCCAATTGACCCACTATCAAATGGATAAAAATTGAATATTGTGAAAAATGGGGCATCTCTTGCCTCTGTTCAAAAATTGCTTTTCTCAATTCTACCATTTCTTTATGCATCTGGGTACTTAATTCCAATTCCCAGGCATAAATTGGAGTGTTATATGCCCTATTGCATTGTGCAACTAAATATAAAACCCTTTTTGTTATTCTACTGAGATCTTGTACTCCCAAAACTATGTTTATCATATCACAGAAATCTTGGACCCATGGCTTAAAAGCATTCTTCCTAATTGGGAATTCTTTCTCTATTTTCTCATGTGTATCAAACAAGTTTTTAAAAACTTCCATATCTGTAAACATACGAGATTGGTGTTCGATTACCTAGTCTACCAGAAAGGTGGTATACTCTATCAATTTGAAAACTTCTTGGATGTGCTCGACTTTAATGCTGAACATCGATCGATTTTTATTGTCTCGAAATGTCCTCGTTCTTTCATCATACGCCACCACCAGCCATGCCATCAAATCTGAGGAGAAGTGAACTTTCGGACATACCAACTTCCCAAGGTTACTATTCCATCTATTGTTCCTAGGGAAACCTTTGTACTATAGCCTCTATGCTTTGTGAAACAAATCGGCCATTATCCATGGGGTCCGATCGTCGTTCTCCATCACACGAGAAAAACTATTGATACATGCATTGTCGATCTCGTACTTGTTATGCTGGGGTAGGTATTTTATCAGCTCCACACTTTTGAGCAAATTCATACATGGTGCTATCGAGAATAGGCGGTCCAGAGATCACAGAGTATGGTGACCTATTTGTGATAAATTGCACGGCTTCCCTAGTGTCTTTGGGTATGAAAATGTCTCCCCATGATGCCATTGATCTCACGATAGCAGATAGGGTCCTTCTATGACTACGAAGCTTGAAAATCCTCTTCTCTCTATATTTTTTGTGTATCAACTTCTGCTCTTAGCTCACCAAGGTAGTAGCCTTGACTGTGTTTGTGAGCTCATATACAGGGTGGCAGAATGGGTTTGATAATTTTGCATGTTTTGTCATCAATACGACACCACCAACTACTGTTTAAAATTAGCCAAAGAAAATTTGCCAATGCGTCCTTTTTTTGGAGTTGAGCATTTATGATGGGTAATGTCTTTCATCCTACGTGCCCTAGGGCATTTTGATTTGTGTGCCTATAATCATCAAGACTTCAGCTATTTGTCACTGGAACCCTTTTTATCTGATGTGGAACTAAGATGTGTAATGGGGGTGGTTTTTGCTTTGAACCTTGCACCACATCGGACCCGAACGATAACTAAATATTTGGGATTGATTATACTTTGCTCAGGCAGCGATCACCCTTGGGATCTTTGCAATATTTGGTCTTTAGTGTAAGTGCTTGCTATTATTATCTCAGATGCCCTTATCTTCCTTGAGTCAACCGTGATCAAGCGCTACCATCGGATGTGCTTCTTTTTTATCGCAACCATGGATATTTTTAAAACCTGCAGGTTAGTTATTCGAAAGAAAAATATGCTTCGAACCCTTTTTTATTTTGATCAATAAGGATGATAATTAATGATGGGTTTAAAGCCTTGTTAAATGTGTTTTAAAACTTTAATTAATCAAGTGTTAATTCAAGCCCACCTTTTGATTTACCTTTGGTTCACGCGCTACCATTGGATCTGAGTGGAGGTGAGCGCATCCATTAGATCCGTCGGAGATGCCCATTCGTTTAGCCCATTTGTATTCTTTTGTCTGGACTCTGACTCATTCATGACCATCAGATCTTCTTGCTCCTGATGAAGCACTGCCGTTAGATCCCGATGGTTGATTCATCACTTTAAACTTTTGATTCGCTCTCTATCGTCAGATCCTGGAAAGGATTAGTGCAACCGTTGATGTCCCAGGACCTGCATGGTCGTTAGTCTACCTTCGATCATTTTTACCCATGCACACCATTGGATCTGAGTAGAGATGAGTATCACCATCCGATCTTCTAAAAGCTAGTATTTTACTAAGATTCCAATTTGGCGTGACCGTCAGATCTCGATTGAATGTCGGCATGACCGTTGATCTCCTTCAACCTGCGGGGTCAGTTACTTAAGAACATATAATTCTAAACCCTGATTAAGCCAAAAGGGGGATGATTAGCCAATGTGTTTAAACCCTTGTTAATCCCATTTAATATTTTTAATTAATCACATGGGGAATTTACTTCTTTAATGCACCTTTGTAAGAGCGTTGTCATCGGATTAGGTCTTAGATCAAGCGCTGTCGTTCGATCTGTCCAACTTGCTCGATGATTATTTCAAAGGGGGCATGTATTCTTAATTCCTTTTTGGACCATGGTATTTTAATGTGTGGTTTAATTAAATCAAGTGCAAACATTGATCTTGAGTTCATTCGAGCGCTATCATTCGATCTGTTGGAATTGCTCACTTTTTAACTGGCAACTTTGACCTATGATGACTTCATTTTAAAGTTTTGACTCTTTGGAGATTACGCAACCATCGGATTGGGTTTAGATGGTGTGCTACCCTTAGATCAATCTTAAGATGATCGTTGTTTAATGCAAAGAGGCGTATACCCTCAAACCTTAATTAATGTTTCTTTTAATGAGGGTTTAATCAAACTGTGTGCATCCGTTGATCTTTACATTTTGTTTGATCGCTACCGTCAGATCTGTTGGATCTGCCCAATTTTTAATTAAGATCTTGACCCATGTTGATTCTTTAACCTTTTGAATTTTTGGAGAGCGTGCATCCGTTGGATTTGGCTTGGATCAAGCGCATCCATCAGATCCATCAGAGTTGTACGAATTTTAATCATTTCTAACCTTAGGTTATAATTCTTTTAGACCATTAGACTTATCATTCGGGTTTCTTCATGAAAGTGCATCCATCGGATTGGTTTTGATGATGCGCTACCATTATATTAAGCCTAATATGAATCTTATATACTTTGAACATGGTCTTTGACTTGTTTGACTTATCAATTGATTGATTTATTAAAGCGCCTATCATCCGATTAGAACTGAGTCGAGCGCGGCCCTTGGATTAAATCTAAGGTGTTTGCCTTTTAGTTAAATGGGGTGCATACCCTCAAGATTTTAATTTAAAATACCTTTATGTGAATTTAAATTTTTTGGTACTTAGGCCAAGGTGCTTGATTGGAATTTCCCTTACTCTAGAATACCTTAGGGCTTTAAATATTTATCATTTGATTTAAGCCTAAAGGAAACTTTATTTTATGAGGTTCGGAGCTAGGCTTTGTTAAAGATCTGATTAATAAAAATTTTCCATAACCTTTATTAAGATATTATAAATAAAAGGCACACACTTATTAATAACCAAGGTTAGACTTATCACACAACCCATGAAAATCTAAAAAAAACTCTCACCAACTGAAGAAGCGACCAACATTATTAACAATCTGATTAAACTTAAAAATTTAAATTTAGGGGTTTCAAAGTTGAGTCAAATTTGGCTCCAACATAGGCTCTGACTGGGACAATGTGTTGAAAACATGAAGCACTTGAGAACCACAGAATCTCCTGGTTTTATTTGCAAAAAATTGAACAAAAATCAAAACTTTTTGACTGCTAAGTAAAGCTTGAAATACATAAAAGAAAACTTTTTCTTCCTCTTTTGCTTTTTTTTTATATATACTAAAAAACTGTATGAACAACATGATATCAAAGCAAATAGAGTATTTGAAAACTGTAATTCCTTTTATTCAATTTGGAAACTAGGATCAGATTTTTAGAAACAGATGAGTTTTATTTTGATATATTGTAATGCTTGTTTTAGCTAAGTCATAAGATATGATTACACAAAAAATTTTCAAAACCTTTTACTTCATCATGTTTATGCCCATGTGTGTGTTTGTGTATTCATTTTGATTTCTAAGTCTTTCAGAACTTTGCCATATCTGAGCAAAACAATTAAGCCTAATATGTGATTTCACTCAAAAAAATTTCACCATTCTATAGGGCTCCACTGCCAGTCAAGTGTCTATAGCCCCGGTGGAGTTGCTTCTAATCCCATATGGTTTTACCCTACTTCCAGTCAAGCATCTATAGCCCTCGATAGAGGTTTTCCAAGATATCTCAAGTAGTGACTCAATTTAACTTTTTTTTTTATTTTTCTTTCTCGTGAGAGAAGTACTTGGATATATAAGAAAATTGTGCAACGAGTATGCCTGAGTTGAGGATTAGTTTCTGGATAAAAGGATGAGTGTAATGATTTTTAGCTTAACCACCCTCTCAAAGATAACTTGGCTCTTGGGACCTTTGAAGTCACTTTAAGTATTATTTGTAATGTGAGGCTTTGACATGATGTTTCAATCAACTTTGTTTTTCTTCTGTTTTATCTCATATCAAACAACTATTGCATAAACATTCATATTTTGAAAATTGTAAAACTCATCAAAGTCTAAAATAAATCTCCTTTTTCCTTATCATTTTTGGTGGAATCAATAGTAATGTATACTCATCAAACTAAGAATATCAAGTGTACAGTAAACTCAACATTAAACTAAACAAGAAAAGAAAAGCTAAAAAGTGAAACACTCTATTTTTGGGGTTTTCTATTTTTTTATTATTTTTTAAATTTTTATTTTATTATTTTCCCCTTCAATAGGGATTGTACATTTTGAGGTGTTGGCCGTTAATAGGGATAGCCATCATTTCACCCTGCAAGGTCTGCAACTTGTACGTATTTTGGCTGATAACATGGGCTATTTGGTATGGACCAATCCATTTGGGTTCAAATTTACCTTTTTCACCATGTTTATCATTTTTAGGATCCCAATAGATGACTATATCTCCCTGAGAAAAAGGAATACCCTTGGCTTTCTTATTAAACAATTTCATGGTTTTCTGAGTTTGTTCCATCATTCTATTAAGGGTCTCTCTTCTTTGCTCTTCTAATAGGACAATTTGATCAAGCCTTATCTGTATGGGATTGGGGTCTTCATGGTCTTGTAACAGGAGGGAAAGTGCCAATTTTTCTATTTTTGAAGGTAATAAAGCTTTCTCCCCATACACCATCTCATAGGGGGTTCTTCCTATGTTTATTTTGATAGACAACCTATCAACCCATAAAGCAAATTTAAGTTCATTATCCCATCCTCTTTTATTCTTTCCTAATGACCTCTTCATTCTTGTTATTATATTTTTATTTGATGACTTAGCTAGGCCATTTCCTTGGGGGTAATAATTAGTAGAATGGGACAATTCAATTCCATATTCAGCACAAAATTCTACCATTTCATATGAAACAAAATATTGTGCATTATCTATAACCAGTTTTTGAGGAACCCCAAACCTGGTCAAGATGTTTTCTTCTAAGAATTTGATGATTGTGGTAGTTGTAGATGTTCTCAAAGGTGCAGCTTCCACCCACTTTGTGAAGTAATCTGTTGCAGTTATGATCCACTTGTGTTGGCCAGATGAATTAGGCTTGATTTCTCCAATTAGGTCAATACCCCATTGTGTGAATGGTGCCTCAATTATTACTGGCTTGAGGGGCATGGCTGCCAAATGCTTCTTTCCTATAAAAACCTAGCAGTTATGACAATTCCTAACATATTTATATACATATTTAAAAATGGAAGGCCAATAATATCCTGCTCTCATTATTTTATTAGTTGTAGCTCTTGGAGAAAAATGTCCTCCACAGAAACCATCATGAAATTCATTAATTATTTTTGGGACTTCACTTTCATATAAACAGACTAATAATATTCCATCAGGGTGTTTCCAGTATAGCACACCACCCTGTATGTAATATTTCTGAGCTTGAAGTTTAACTAACCTCATTCTGTTTGTTGACATGTCTTTAGGGAATGACAGAGTTTGTAAGTATGACAATATTTCTTCATACCATTTGCATTCAGTATTATTGATTCTTTTGACATCATATGCCTCATCTATTGTGATAACATTTTCAAATATTTCTTCTTTTTTGGCCAACAATTTTGCTAAACCCTGCCATTTGATAGTTTTAACTATTTTAAATTTAGCATCATATTGCAGAAGCTTTACCATCCACCTTGTTGGTCTTCCTAATGGCTTTGATTGGGAAAAAATATCCTTTATTTCAATAAAAGGAATACAACAATAAACCTTATTTGAGCCAAATATACCTTTGAAGTGTTCTAAAGATTGTATGACTGCATAAGCATGTTTTTCTAGCAAGGTGTATTTAATATGTGCTCCTTTTAGTCCTGAGCTCATGAAGGCTATTGGCCTTTCATTATTTTCATCATATTTCTATGAAATAACTACAGCTATAGAATGTTCAGATGCATAAGAATAGATGTTAAAATATTTGGCATAATCTGGGCAACTTAGGGCTGGAGTGGTTGATATGGCTTTTTTAATTTTGTTAAATGCTTCCATATTTTCCATTGTCCATTTTATTTCTCCAATTTTCTTAACCATGTCATTTATGGGTTTGGTCATCTCTACAAAATTTGGGACAAATATTTTGATGAAATTTATCTTGCCAAAGAATGACCTGACTCCTTTTAAATTTCTAGGAGGGGGAATTTTGGAAATGGCTTCAATTCTATCTGGATCAATGCTTATTCCTTTTTCTAAAACTATGTGTCCTAATAGCTTTCCTTGTGTAGTCCCAAATATGCATTTCTTGGGATTCAAATAAATTCCAAATTCCTTGCACCGAGCAAAAACTATAGTTAAATGTTCTAGATGATCTTCTAGATTTTTAGAAAATATTGTGATATCATCTAGGTATACAACTACAATTTTGAACATTAATCCTTTAAAGGCAAAGTCCATTGCTCTTTGAAATGTAGCACCTGCATTCATTAGTCCAAAAGGCATCCTTAAATATTCAAATGTGCCCCAGGGTGTAGTGAATGTTGCCTTATGTCTATCTTTTGGATTTATCTAAATTTGATTGTACCCTAAAAATCCATCTAACAGAGACAATTTGGTTGAGCCAACTACTGCTTGCAATAATTGTTCCATGTTGGGTAGTGGGTAATTATCTTTTAATGAAATCTTGTTTAAATTTCTAAAATCTACACAGAGTCTAATATCCCCATTATTTTTTCTGACTGGTACTAAATTGGATATCCAGGAAGAAAATCTTACCTTTCTGATTATTTTGGAATCCAATAACTTTTGTACCTCCTTTTGCATTATTGGGTGCAAAGTTGGATTGTATTTCCTTTGTTTCTATCCGAATGGTTTGGAATCTTCTTTCAGGGATATTATGTGTGTCATTACATCTATTTTGAATGTTTTTAGATCTTCATAAGTCCAGGCAAAATGTTCTTTGTTCTTTTTCAAGAAATTGATATATCCAGCCTTTTCTTTAGCAGGTAAAGCCATGTCTACTTTCACTATTTTGGGCTCTTTCATTGAACCAATGTTAATATCTTTAGATATTACTTCTTTGCGTAAAGGTTTATAGGCTTTGTCAAAATCATCGAATAGAATTTCTAGAGAAACTAATCCTTTGGGTATCTTATTAGTTTTCAATTGGATTACTTCTATTGGCTCTCCTATTTGGTCTTTTAGCTCTTCTTCATATTTTTCATCATAGATTACATCTGCATACTGATTTTGCAGAGTCATAAAATCTTTAATATCTATGTCATCCTGAAAGACCTATAGATATACTATGTTATCTAGCACAAAAGGTTTATAAACTGAAATAGTTGGGAATCTATCCATATATTCTATAGTTATCTCTGGGTGATCTAGACTTGAGGCATTTACAGCTAAAAGATCTACAACATGATTTTGTTCTCTAGGAATATATGAGATATTGAAAGCTAAAAATTTATCAATTTCTTCCAATACTGCATTTCTATATTGCTTAAGCCTAGGATGTTTAGTCTGATATTTACCTTTGATCTATAGTATAATAAGCTCTGCATCCCCTGTTACAATCAAGTAGTTAATGCCTAGCTCTTTTGCTTTCCTTAGCCCTAGTAGTAAGGCTTCGTACTTAGCTACATTGTTTGTGCAAGGAAATTACAATCTGTAAGGAATACTAAGGTAGTTTCCTTTAATATCAATCAAATTTACACCTGCACCTGCTCTAGATTGGGATTTAGCTCCATCAAAAGACATGGTCCACATTTCTTGAGTCAAAAATCTATCTGATTCCTCATCTACTATTTTTATATCTTCTAGATCCATGTTCTTTGCTTCTGGTACTTCCACTAGGAATGGGTTGTGCCATATTGAATAAACTCCCATCCCTTTTTCTTCCATAGATTTTACTAAGTTAATCATGGTTTCATCTATTTGAATTAACTCTACGGAGTGTTTGTTGAATGGTTCCCTTCTCAAAATTATATTTTCCTTATCTGATATTGGGATTGTAGCATAGGACCAATCCAATTGAATTGAACCTCCTAGTTGTTCTTCCCAATGTCTACTGAGTAATAATGAGAAAAATGGGTCAACGTCAACTACTACGACATCCATGACAATGCCCTTTTTGGGGTGTTGGTCTAGGTAAACTAATAATCCAATTATCACCCCTACACAGGGAATTTTTCTACTATCCATTACAAAAATAGGGGCAAAATCTCTAGTATAGATTAATCCCATTTGGTTATGATGCAGGAGCATCCGGAGGCAAAGTTGGCAATCTTGCGTCATCCAAAATGTATTTTTTTTCTTAAGTACTAAAACTGTCGCGATATCACGACGCTTTTTAAAGAAGGGCACCAGCGGGCCAAACCATCGTGATATCGCGACGTATTTTTGAAAAGCACAGTCGGGACGCCAAACTGTCACGAAATTGTGACATTTCTGAAGACGCACGGTCGGGACGCCAAACTGTCGCAAAATCGTGACATTTCTAAAGCAGCGCAGTCGAGACGCCAAACTGTCGTGAAATCATGACATTTTTGAAGATGCACGGTCGAGACGCCAAATTGTCGCGAAATCGTGACATTTCTGTTGCAACGTGGTCTGGACGCACAGTGGTCACGAAATCGTGACACTTCTGAAAGTAGGATTTGAAGGCACAGGGACATCTTTGACAAAAAGGTTCTAAGGCACAAGAATGGTCGCGAAATTGCGACACCTTCAAAGGCAAGCTTAAAGGACGTTGCGAAATCACGACACCTTCAAAGATAAAGTTTAAAAGACGTCGCAAAATCGTGAAACTTCTGGGAGGCAAGACTCGGAAGCATAAAGACATCGCAACACCTTCGAAGGCAGAGCTCAAAGATGTCGCAAAATCATGACATATCCGGAGGTAAGGTTCCACAATGCAAAGATGTCACGAAATCGCGACACTTCCGATCCAAGGATGTACGGAATGAAAAGATGTCACGAAATCATGACATATCCGGGGGCAAGGTTCCACAATGCAAAGATGTCACGAAATCGTGACATGTCGCGATTTCACGGCCCAAGGGAGGAAGGCGAGTAAGAAAGGCCTAGACATCGTGATATCGCGACGTGTAGCGGAATCGCGGTCCCAAGGAGGAGAGAGAAGCCTAACATCAAAACGTCACGATATCACGACCAAATAGGAGAGAGAAAGTGCTGGGGCAAATACGTCACGAAATCACGACACTTTCGAAAGCAGGATTTGAAGGCACAGGGACATCTTTGACAAAAAGGTTCTAAGGCACAAGAATGGTCGCGAAATCGTGACACCTTCAAAGGCAAGCTTAAAGGACGTCGCGAAATCGTGACACCTTCAAAGATAAAGTTTAAAAGACGTCGCGAAATCGTGACACTTATGGGAGGCAAGACTTGGAAGCATAAAGACATCGCAACACCTTCGAAGGCAGAGCTCAAAGATGTCGCGAAATCGTGACATATCCGGAGGTAAGGTTCCACAATGCAAAGATGTCACGAAATCGTGACACTTTCGATCCAAGGACGTACGGAATGAAAAGATGTCGCGAAATCGTGACATATCGGGGGCAAGGTTCCACAATGCAAAGATGTCGCGAAATCGTGACATGTCGCGGTTTCGCGGCCCAAGGGAGGAAGGCGAGTAAGAAAGGCCTAGACATCGCGATATCGCGACGTGTAGCGGAATCGCGGTCCCAAGGAGGAGAGAGAAGCCTAACGTCAAAACGTCGCGATATCGCGACCAAAGAGGAGAGAGAAAGTGCTGGGGCAAATACGTCGCGATATCGCGACAGGATGCTCACGACATTGACCGGCCGGTGAGCTGCGGGGACCGGTGCGAGAGGGACACGTGGCGTGAAGTTACGGGTGGCTCGAGAGTATGAAGCGGTTACGGGAAGCATGGCAACGGGACACGTGGCATCAGCGCAAACGACCATGGCGCATTCTTATGAATGATTGACTTGGCAGTGGATCGACAAGCGGCTGCAGGGCATACCGCCACTACAGGCTATGATGTTTTGATGCACCTAGCAGCATCATGCAGGCGGGACAGAGCATTCGTGCGGGCGGTATGGGGAGTCTCGCATTCAAGTAATGATGGTCCAAAGAGAGTCGGGCCTGGGGATGAAAAGGACCCGCACTTTGCGTAATGAAGAGAAGGAGGTGGCGGCCGAGGAGAAGAGGCGCATGCATTGTATTTAAAAAAAAAAAAAGACCTTTTGGAGGGGGGATTGATTTTTTTGGTCTTGGCATAGCTGTGTATGTAAGGAGAGACCTCTGTTTTAATGAAACTTGCTGAAATTTCATCTGTGCATGGTTAATTCTGCATTCTTGCTGTGTGTTGTGTGCGGTCCTATACCAAGTGGTATCAGAGCAGGTTGGTTCTGAGAGTGCAAACCGATCGCCGAACAGAGAGGCAGTTTGCGCCAGGACCGTGGTTGTGGGGTTGTGAAGAAGAAGCAAGATGCCTCCGCGAAGAGACCATGGTGGTATAAGGCACAGACGAGCAAGAAGGGAGGAGGTCGATTTGAGAGCCCTGCGAGAGGCAAGTTGAGGCTCTACAAGAGGAAATTAGAAGAGGAGTCGAGCCGAGAAGGGAAGAACCCAGCGAAGATGAAGTGTGGGAAGAAGAAGTTCCATCTGAGGATGAAGAGGCTTTGGAGCCGGCGAGAGGCTAGGCTGTACGGGGCTATCTCCCAGTTTGGGAAGAAGCCAAAATTTGACGTCTCGACTTACTCTGGAAACCTCAACCCTGAGGAATTAATAGACTGGATCAACGACATGGAGGAGTACTTCGAATACGAAGAGATCGCAGATCCAAATCGGATCAAATTCGCAAAAACCAAGCTGAAGGGGCATGCTAGCATCTGGTGGAAAGGAGTGCAGTTAGAAAGAAAGAGAAGGGGAAAGGAAAGGATCACCAGATGGGATAGGATGGTAGAGAAACTAAAGAGGCAGTTCATCCCTGCAGATTATGAGCTGGATTTATTGAAGAAAATGCAGAGTCTTCGACAGGCTAGTAAGTCTGTCAAGGAATATACAGAGGAGTTCTACTAGATTTCAATCGGAACCGGCCATTCAGAGGCGAACAAAGAGAAGGTCGCACGTTACATAAATGGATTGCGAACCGGCATTCAAGAAGAGTGCAGGGCTGGTTAGAATGAGCACGAGTGGAGGATGCATATCGGTTTGCATTAAAAGTGGAAGAGAAACTAAATAGAAGGTTTGATGGTAAGCGAGAGAGGGAAGGATAGGGGTGGAAGAGGCTGGTGGAAGAGGCGGTGGTGGAAGATACAAAGATTTTGGAAAAAGCTGCGGAAGCTAGTAGCAGCTAGAAACAGAAAGAGGTGAGAGAAGAGGATGACCGACGCCCACGCAATCAGAGCAACAACTACCCAAGAGGAAGAGGTAGGTCTGGGCGAGGGTTTGGAAGAGGTGTTTTTAGAGGAACCTGCTTCAAGCTGCGGTGAAGAAGGACACGGGGCATACAACTGCCCACAGCATCAAGAGAGGCCAAATCGAAGACCTGAGGGTCAGGCCCGAGCTACTGTAGCAGACGAAGGTGTAGAGTACGAGCATTCGGAGGAAGCGAGAAAGAGGGGAAACCATGATTATCGAGAAGAGTCTTGCTTGAATGAAGAAGAAAAGGCGGACCAAAGGAACGACTTGTTTCGAACAAGATGCAAGTGCGCGAGGCAAGGTGCGTAATATCATCATTGATAATGGAAGCATTGACAATTTGGTTTTCGAGGAAATGGTTTCCAAGCTACGGTTGGAAAGGAGAAAACACCCGCACCCTTATCGGATTGCATGGCTGCAAAAGGACCATCGGGCACTAGTAAGCGAGCAATGTCTGGTGAAGTTCAATATTGGAACTTACCGAGATGAGGTTTTATGTGACATCTTACCTATGGATGCATGTCACTTGTTTCTTGGGAGACCTTGGCAGTTTGATCGAAGTGTTGTTCATGATGGTCGAGCCAACACATATTCTCTGTCAAAGAATGGAGTTCGCCATAAGTTAAAACCCCTGAAAGAGGCGGATGAGAAAGTATGCAGCAGTGCACGAGTCTGTCTAGTTGATGGCAGAAGATTCTTGGAAGGCCTGAAGCCGGATCATGTGTGTTATGCTATAATCCCCAGAGTTAGGGAAGAAGGATGCAAGGAGATTCCAATGGAAGTCATGGGACTGTTAGAAGAATTCCACGATATCATTTTCGACAATGTTCCTGAAGGTTTACCACTGTTAGGAGGATCAGTCATCACATCGACTTGGTGCCTGGATCGAGCTTGCCAAACAAGGCTGCACATCGAATGACACCGGTGGAAACTGAAGAATTAAATCGGCAAGTTCAAGATCTGTTGAAGAAAGGCCTGATAAGGGAGAGTCTTAGTCCTTGTGTTTGTACCGGCGGTATTAGCACCCAAGAAGGATGGAGAATGGAGGATGTGCACCGACTCTCGGGAAATCAACAAGATCACCATTAAATACAGGTTTCCTCTGTCGAGAATGGATGATATCATGGACTTCTTGAGTGGAGTTGAGTACTTCACAAAAATTGATTTGAAAAGTGGATACCATCAGATCCGCATTAGAGAAGGGGATGAATGGAAGACAGCTTTCAAAACCAGAGAAGGGTTGTATGAGTGGTTGGTTATGCCATTTGGATTAACCAATGCACCTAGTACCTTTATGAGGTTAATGAATGAAGTTATGAAGGAATTTTTGGGCAAATTTGTTATTGTTTACTTGGATGATATACTGATTTTTAGCAGAACCTTAGAGGAGCACATGATGCACATCAGGAAGGTTCTTGAGAAACTGCGGGAGGAGCAGTTATTGATCAATATGAAGAAGTGCAACTTTGTGAAGAAGGAGCTGGTATACCTAGGATTTGTCATATCAGCAAATGGTCTCAAGATGGACCCCGAAAAGGTGAAGGCTATCCTCGAATGGCCTGTCCCAAGGAGTGTGACCGAGGTTAGATCATTTCATGGTCTGGCCAGTTTCTACAGAAAATTTATTAGAAACTTCAGCGAGTATTTGTGCATCTCTTACTGAGACAATGAAGGGAAACAAGAAGGAATTCCAGTGGACAGTTGGAGCCAATAAAAGCTTTGCTATCCCTGAAGAAGAAGGTCACTGAGCAACCCATTTTAGCACTTCCAGATTTCAATAAGGTGTTTCAGGTAGACTGCGATGCGAGTGGCAGTGCGATAGGAGCCGTCTTGAGCCAAGAAGGTAGGCCTGTAGCTTATTTCAGTGAGAAGCTCAATGATGCCAGGAGAAAATATTCGGTATATGATCAAGAGTTTTACGCCATAGTTCAAGCACTCAAGAAATGGAGGCACTATCTATTTCCGAAAGAGTTTGTTCTCTATACCGACCATCAAGCGCTGCAGTTTATTAACAGTCAGGGAAAATTGAATCAGAGACACCTGAAATGGGTAGAGTTCCTGTAGAGCTATCCCTTTGTCCTTGAAGCATCGAAGTGGAAGATCCAATAGGGTGGCAGATGCATTGAGTAGGAGGCAATGTTTGATGACAGAAATGAGAGTGGAGGTTGTAGGGTTTGCTGAGCTCAAGAACTTATACCCTGTAGACCCCGATTTCGTAGAAGCTTGGAAAGCCTGCACTGCGCCTGTTGCGTTGGACAGGACTAGATGGTTAGATTACCTGATTCAAGATGAAATGTTGTTTAAGGGGAATCAATTGTGCATTCCGAGGAGCTCAATGAGAGAGAACCTCATTAAAGAAAAGCACAGTGGGGGTTTAGTTGGACACTTTGGCCGTGACAAGACCATCTCATTGGTTAGTGAAAACTATTACGGCCACAATTGCGGCGAGGATGTGGCAAAGTTTGTGCGAGTTGCGGGATTTGCCGGATGGCAAAGGGCGTGAGGCAGCCCTACTGGTTTGTATCAACCACTACCTATACCGACGCGGCCGTGGGAAGATATTAGTATGGATTTTGTGCTCGGTTTACCCGGGACGCGAGGGGGCACGATTCCATATTTGTGGTAGTGGAAATATTTTCGAAAATGGCACATTTTATCCCGTGCCAGAAGACTAGCGATGCGGTCCATGTAGCTGGTCTATTCTTTAAGGAAGTGGTACGCCTTCATGGGCTACCAAGAAGCATTGTGTCGGACGGGGGATACCAAGTTTGTAGGTTATTTTTGGAAGACCCTGTGGAAGAAGCTGAGGACGGAGTTAAAGTTCGGTTACGCTTACCACCCGCAAACGGATGGCCAAACGAGAGGTGGTTAATCAGAGTTTGGGCAACCTACTGTGATGCTTGGTAGGGGACAAGCCCAAGGGATGGGATCTAATTCTGTCGCAAGCTGAGTTTGCGTATAATAGCTCGGTCAATCGGAGTACCAACAAGTCACCATTCCAGATTATCTATGGGAGCAGCCCACGAAACGCTTCAGAGTTAAGAAGGGTGGAGACAAGGGAGAAATGCGATCCTTGAGGCAGAAGACTTTGCCGAACACTTGAAAGGAGTGCATGAGGAAGTGACAAGACACATTGCCAAGATGAATGCTCAATATAAGGCGAGGGCGGATCAAAAACGTAGAGCTAAGGAGTTCCAAGTAGGAGATTCTGTCATGGTCCATCTGCGGAAGGAACGGTTCCCTGCCAAGACATACAACAAACTCAAAATGAAGAAATTTGGGCCATGCAAAATCATTGGCAAACGGGATTCGGGTAATGCCTACGAGGTGGAGTTACCAAGTGAACTTAACATCTCCCCCGTGTTTAACATCTCAGATTTGGTTGAGTATCATGAAGGAGAAAGCAGTGAGATACCCAATCCGAGTTATGGAGCATTCCAGCGACCATCCCGAGTTGTGGACGAGATAGAAGAAGTTACGGATATGCGTGAGGGCCGGAGTACTCGGAACAGGAGTTATTATGAGTATTTAATCAAATGGAAGGGCCAACCCATAGAAGATGCGACTTGGCTATCCAAGGCGGAGGTTGATCGTTTGGGTCTACCTCAGTCAAATCGGAAGTGAGGTCACTTCTCAAACCCACCCGGGTGTACGATGCGAGGAGCATCCGGAGGCAAAGCGGCAATCTTGCGTCACCCAAAATGTATTTTTTTCTTAAGTACTAAAGCGTCACGATATCGCGACGCTTTTTGAAGAAGGGCACCGGCGGGCAAACCGTCGCGATATCACGACGTATTTTTGAAAAGCACAGTCGGGACGCCAAACTGTCGTGAAATCGTGACATTTACGAAGACGCACGGTCGGGATGCCAAACTGTCGTGAAATCATGACATTTCTAAAGCAGCGCAGTCGGGACGCCAAACTATCGTGAAATCGTGACATTTATGAAGAAGCACGGTCGGGACGCCAAACTGTCGTGAAATCGTGACATTTCTGTTGCAACGTGGTGCGGACGCACGGTGGTCGCGAAATCGTGACACTTTGAAAGCGAGGATTTGAAGGCACGGGGACATCTTTGACAAAAAGGTTCTAAGGCACAAGAATGGTCGCGAAATCGTGACACCTTCAAAGGCAAGCTTAAGGACGTCGCGAAATCGTGACACCTTCAAAGATAAAGTTTAAAAGACGTCGCGAAATCGTGACACTTATGGGAGGCAAGACTTGGAAGCATAAAGACATCGCAACACCTTCGAAGGCAGAGCTCAAAGATGTCGCGAAATCGTGACATATCCGGAGGTAAGGTTCCACAATGCAAAGATGTCGCGAAATCGCGACACTTCCGATCCAAGGACGTACGGAATGAAAAGATGTCGCGAAATCGTGACATATCCGGGGGCAAGGTTCCACAATGCAAAGATGTCACGAAATCGTGACATGTCGCGGTTTCGCGGCCCAAGGGAGGAAGGCGAGTAAGAAAGGCCTAGACATCGCGATATCGCGACGTGTAGCGGAATCGCGGTCCCAAGGAGGAGAGAGAAGCCTAACGTCAAAACGTCGCGATATCGCGACCAAAGAGGAGAGAGAAAGTGCTGGGGCAAATACGTCGCGATATCGCGACAGGATGCTCACGACATTGACCGGTCGGTGACTGCGGGGACCGAGTGCGAGAGGGACACGTGGCGTGAAGTTACGGGTGGCTCGAGAGTATGAAGCGGTTACGGGAAGCATGGCAACGGGACACGTGGCATCAGCTGCAAACGACCATGGCGCATTCTTATGAATGATTGACTTGGCAGTGGATCGACAGGCGGCTGCAGGGCATACCGCCACTACAGGCTATGATGTTTTGATGCACCTAGCAGCATCATGCAGGCGGGACAGAGCATTCGTGCGGGCGGTATGGGGAGTCTCGCATTCAAGTAATGATGGTCCAAAGAGAGTCGGGCCTGGGGATGAAAAGGACCCGCACTTTGCGTAATGAAAAGAAGGAGGTGGCGGCCGAGGAGAAGAGGCGCATGCATTGTATTTAAAAAAAAAAAAAGACCTTTTGGCCAGGGATTGATTTTTTTGGTCTTTGCATAGCTGTGTATTGAAGGAGAGACCTCTGTTTTAATGAAACTTGCTGAAATTTCGTCTGTGCATGGTTAATTCTGCATTCTTGCTGTGTGTTGTGTGCGGTCCTATACCAGGTTAGCTATTAGCTTAGGCATGATATTGTGTGAAGCTCCACTATCTAGCATGCAATTATGGATCACATACATTTCTACTTCATCTGAATTATACCTTAATGACACATAGAAGGATCTGACAAAGGATGGCAATCTTGTATCATGTTGATTTTGTCTAGCAGCATGGCAAGTTGGGTCTTCTTTTAGTTCTACTAATCCAAATGCTCTGCAGACTTGTTCTTTGTACTGTTGAACTTTCATAAGTTCTCCAAATGTGATATTAACCTTTTGCTTACTGAGTTCTAACCTAGCATCAAATTCTATCTTCTTTATATCCAATGGTTTATTACTTTCTTCTTTGAGAATCTCTTCCTCTGATTCTATTACTTTAGGAGTAATATTTTTAGGGTTCCTATCAGTTTTCTCTTTACTAATATTTTTATTGATGAAAGTTTGTTTTCTTGTTTCACTTGTAGAAGCTTTCTCTGTCCTTTCAGGGACTGTTCTATTCCTTAAATTTAGAACATGGGTTGCCTCTAATTCTTCAACCTCTTAAGTAGTGGGGATTAATTTTCCTTGCTTCATCTTATCATATCTTAACTCATGTGATTTTTACAAGATTTTAGTTCCTTCAGTTACTAAAATTTGAGGATGATGATTTGAAACATATTTATCCATGTCTTCTTAAAACAACCTTTCTCTAGATTCATCTTCAATGGACCAACATGCATTGATTATTATATCCTCCTATGATTTTGCATGTATATCTACATTACGTTGATCACTTAGATGAATTCCACATGCATCAGGGTTATGGGGTGCATCACAAGTAGATAAAAAATAGGAAAACCCTTCTGCTACATTAGCAGATGGTATAGGGTTAGGAACATTATTTTGATCTCTATCAAAATCTCTATTTTTCTAGTTATTGTTTCCATTACCTCCTATTTCCTTCTTCAAAACTATTGTTATTTCTCCAATTCCTATTGAAATTTTTCTTGAATGGGGTATAGTTGTCAATGTGAGATCACTCTATCTATGAAGATTCACCATTACTTCCATTTCTTTCAATTCTTTCTAACCTGTTGTTCACATTATTGAACATCTCATTCATTTGACTGGTCAATTTCTCCACTGGATCAATTTCGGTTCTTCTTTGTATATCAAATGCCACCCTTTTGGGTTTTCTCTTAGGTAGGTTGACTTCTAGAGGATAGGGCTTCATATTACCATTGTCCATTATATTTTTTTCTATATCCATTGCTTTTTCCATACAAGCATCAATGGTAGTGGCTTGTTCTTGCCTTAAATCATATTTAAACTCTCCTTGAAAAGCATTCTTATAAAAATAGATAGACTGAATATCACTAGGTCTAAGGTTGGTAGGGATCTTGTTCCTAGTATTTAAAAATATTATGTTGAAATCACTAACAGCCTCATTTTATTTTTTCTTCATGGTAGCTAGCTCAGTTAATAGTGATTGTTCATTTTTCCTTTCACCATATTTATTTAGGAACACCTCTTCCATTTTAGTGAAGTCTGGGATATCATTGTTAGGAAGTGAATTAAACCATTCTCTAGCATATTTTTCTAAAGTCTATAAAAATAGTCTTAATACTACATCTTCATGTTCAACTTCCAGACTATCCATTGCATATGAGAAACTTTTGATATGATCCTCTCCAGTTATTGCACTATTTCCTAAAAATTTAGGGAGGTATTTGTTAGCTTTACTAGGTAAGGCCTTTAAATTTGCTTGTAATGCAAATGTCATATATCTTTTAGTTCTCCATAAATGAACATTAACTTGGGCCATTGCTACTATAATATTCAATTTCATAGTAGTAGCACCTAGAGTGGTATGGTTCTGGTTAGCTTAAATGTAAATTGATGGATTATTTACCTTTTAATTATTATTACGTGCATTTTCTACAGCAAAATTTAAATTTATATCTACAAAACAATTTAAATATTCTTCTATAGTGATATTAGTAGTAATAGTATTCTAAATTTTCTTTATGTACCTTTTACCACTAGAATTTAATCTACTGCTATAAACAGTATTCTTAAAAAGTGGAGTTTTCTGGGTATGTATAAATACCTCTGGATTCTTGAGTTCTAGAAATAGCTCCTTACCACTTCTCTTGGTGTTAGACAACACGTTCTGCTCTCTCATTTTTTATTATTTATTTCTTTTGGGTTTGTCCAGTAGAGTCACCATAACTGGGGTGCAGAAAGAACAATGTACACTTTTTTCAAGAATGCTTGATATTATCACTCATCCTCATAGGAGTCGCTTCTTGGGATAAATTGAAAAAATAAAGAAACAAAAAATTTTCAAGAATATCAAGAAACGTAAAGAAAATAATATTTAAAAACATGGGTAAAATAAATAACGTAGAAAATGTAAAAATTTAAAACAAACGTTCTTTATTCTATTTGGCCACCTTTTGATTAAAAATAATATCATAAAATCCAATCTTAGAATGTAAAAATTCTCCCCAAAAATGGTGCCAAAAGACTATTGGAACCAATTATTACATCTGTAGGAATTCAATTGTCATGCTACAAGAATCTATTTGAAACCAACGAGCTATTACAGGCTCTAGTTGACCTGCCTCATTGTTCTGCTCAACACAAATATTGCTAAAGAAAACTACAGAATAGGTAAGGAAACCCCAACAGTAATTCTATGACTAAAACTCTAATTACACGCTCCAGATTTATATTATATTATATGTATTAAAATGACCAAGCATGAAAACAACCATTTATTATGTCTTATGTAGACTGGTGCCTAGATTCATTAGGTTGTTATAGCAATTTAACAATTCTATCATGAAACAGAAAGAAGGGGAGGAGAAAAATTGGCATTCTTAACCTTATTCGAATATCATAATAAAACCAAAAGTTAACTAATGAGAGAAACATATATAATGTCTTCAAATAATGTAACCCATTACATAGTGACACATAGAGCTAAGATGAAATATATAATAGAAAAGAGACTCATAATTGTATTGATTTCATAAAGTTTACATGCAGAGTGGGTAGGATGCCTTTTAACTCTATTTTTATCAAAGAAAATATATCAATACAATGAAAATATCTTGTTCAAATAATGTAACAAGTCTCTCCTACTCTCATTGTTCCAATTTGGTAACAACAGAGTCTCTAAATCTTAGGTTCTAAAAGGTAGGAAATGATCTCAGCTTCTTGAACACTTTCCTATCACAATCCTACAAAGAAAAGGGAAGAATAAGAAATGATAAAAATAGACATAGAAGCGGATACAACAGTACAACTAACAGGGCACTCAAGAACACCTCTTACCAAAAATGCAATTCTCTAATTGCTTGATGCCGAATCTAAACCTGTATGCTTCCTTTTATAGCTATTTTTTCTTGATTCTATTGTTTCTGGTTCATTTATAGCCTTACACTTGTTAGTATCTAGTTGAATCTCAAAATTGATACGACTGGCTTCCACTATTTTTGCTATTTTGACTATATTCTCTTATTTGATCTTTTCAAACATAATTCTATCTAACCAGTGATTGAGATGTTAGGAGAACCTTTCTCTTCCTCCCTTACTTCTTCATGTATTATTTCTTTTACAACTATTGTCTCTCAAACTGCCTTCTTTTGGACTGCCTCCCTTTGATCAATTGGCATTTTAACTATATTAAAGGTATTCTTTGTTGTTGTAGATTTTTGTTGTGTTGAACTCACTTCCTGTTGTTTATTGTAGGTATTAACCTTTTTCCCATTTTGACTTTGCTGCAACCATTTAATATATTTATCAATCAATCTCCAAACTCTTGTATAAAATGTGGCTGCAATCCTCAGCATGTTCATTTCCTACAAAATTCTATTTTTCTATACAACATAACAGGCTTGTTCCTTTCATATTGAAAAAGTAACATCTCCACAACATTCACCATAAGTGTAGTTTACCTAATCATTTCTTCTTCATCACCCGGTTCACACTCAAATATGTCAATGGTATCTTTGAATACCTCTTCTATGTTTGAGGTCTCTAAGCATTGGTCTAAGGATAGGCCAATGTCTAGAAATTTCTCTATAGCATATTTTATCAGGTCATTGATTTCAGTCATAGAATTGATCCATCTTCCCCTATTTGCTCCAAATAGGGTTGCTTTAAAGAACTCAAAATTAATCTAAATCTTTCTACCATCATGTGTTATTATTTCTTGTCCTTGTAACTCTTCAAAATGGTCTCCTATAAAATCTAGGGTATGGTGAATTATTCCAAAATCCTCTTCTCTTTCTTCCATCAAGGTCAAAATTTCTTGAGCAGTTATTTGAATCACCCTTATTTGTCTAAACATTTTAGTAAAGCCCTGTTAGTCAAAAAGTGGCTAACTACAGAAAAATAGCTGATGCACCTTTTTGCATATTTTCCAAGAAGACCGAAGTGGCCCATATGCTAAAGATCAAAGAAAAAGCAAAACACCGCAAGGAGGAAAAGCGATATCGCGACATGTTGCATTTTCACGGTCCACCGCAAGGAGGAAAAAGTGTCGCGATATCGCGACATGTTGCATTTTCGCGGTCCAAAGCAAAGAGAAAGAGCAAGGAGGAAAAAGTGTCGCGATATCGTGACATGTTGCATTTTCGTGGCTAAGAGCAATAGAAAGGAGCAAGGAGGAAAAAGTGTCGCGATATCGCGACATGTTGTATTTTCACGGGTTGAAGCCAAGAAAAAAAGCAAGGAGAAAAAGTGTCGCGATATCACGACATGTCATTTTCGGGCTAAGAAAGAAAGAGCCAAGAGGAAAAGTGTCGCGATATCGTGACATTGTGCATTTTCATGGCTAAGAGCAACAAAAGGGAGCAAGGAGGTAAAAGTGTCGCGATATCGTGACATGTTGTATTTTCATGGCTAAGAGCAACAAAAGGGAGCAAGGAGGCAAAAGTGTCGCGATATCGTGACATGTTGTATTTTCATGGCTAAGAGCAAAAAAAGGAGCAAGGAGGAAAAGTGTCGCGATATCGTGACATTTGTGCATTTTTGGCAAAGAGAAAGAAAGAGCAAGAAGAAAAAGTGTCGCGATATCGTGACATGTTGCTTTTTCGCGAAAGAGAGAGAAAGAAGGAGGAAAAGTGTCGCGATATAGCGACATGTTGCATTTGGCAAAGAGAAAGAAAGAAAGGGAGAAAAGTGTCACGATATCATGACATGTTGTATTTTAGAAGAAAAAAGAGCAAGAGAAAAAAAAGAAAAAAAATGTCACGATATCATGACATGTCGGAAAAAAAGGAAAAAGTGTCACGATATCGCGACATGTCTCATTTTCACGGAAAGAGAAGAGTAAGAAGGGAAAAATGTCGCGATATCGTGACATGTTGCATTTTCGCGGAAGAGCGAAAAGAGCAAGGAGGAAAGTGTCGCGATTTCATGACATGTCTCATTTTCATGGTGAAGAGAAAAAAGAGACAAAGAGACGAATGTCATGATTTCATGACATGTCTCATTTTCATGGGCAGAAGAGCAAAGCAAGAGATGAATGTCACGATTTCATGACATGTCTCATTTTCACGATGGGAGGCAACAAAAGAGCAAAGTAAGAGACGAATGTCACGATTTCGTGACATGTCTCATTTTCATGGCTGGAAGTGGCAGAAGAGCAAAACAAGAGATGAATGTCATGATTTCATGACATGTCTCATTTTCATGGTTGGAGGCGGCAAAAGAGCAAAGCAAGGAAAGAATGTCATGATTTCGTGACATGCCAGTTGTAAAGGAATAGAGTATATTTTTGGCAACTAGGGACATGCACTGACATCAGGTGCTGATTTTTGAAGAATGGTCTATTGATTATAACCTGGCAGGTCCATTGGATGATTGCAGAATAACAGGCTCATCTAAAATTAGCCAGAAGGAAATCTATCCAATCTATGAGAAATCCATTGTATATTATTAGAAACTACAGACAATTACTTGTAATTGATTGAAGAAATTAAATGTACGTAGTAGAAGATACTCTTTTTAGGGTATAAATAGGAGTGAGTCGACCATGAAAAGAGGTCGGCTCTTGGACGTTTACAAGCTTGATGTACATGTCCTGGATTACAAGCAATAAAAGATTTCTTCTTTTGGCTTTCGAAACTTCTGTGTGCAAGTGTATGTATCTGGTGTTTTAACTTTTATTCATTCTAAGTTTTATAATGTATCTGTTCTGAAATCTGGACTGTGCACGTATAAATCTTGTTTCTAGAGTTGAACATTAAAAGATATTTACATGCTTTTAGACGAACATCTAAAAGTCACACTCAAGAATTCATGTTTTCTATAAAGAAGATATAAAGAAAACTCTGAAAGTAGTAATCTGCATCATCAATGTTTGTTGTTGTCCAATATGTACCGTGAGAAAAGTTTCTAGCTTAGGCTATATTTCCCTTATCTCTTGTTCCCATTTTCTCTAAAAAACTCAAAGGAACCAGCCTTCTCTGGAGACTAGACAGATGATCTCAAGCAAGATCTGTCTATTCAATGTTGGCAAAGTCTAAGGCGCAACACTATTAACCGAAGGCAGATTTTGTTCCAATAGTTTTTGGCATGCCCGGTGGGACCAACAATCCCACAGTATTGTATAAGTTTTGGTGTTTTACCTTAAGAGCCTTTTTGTTTAAAAATCTCAAGAAAAACCACCTGGCGACTCCGTTGCAATTTAGACCATAAAAGAAAGACCTTGTCTAAAAACCTTCTGGTTATATAGCCATATGATAACCAGATCCCGAGCTAGAAACTCTGAAGAACCTATCGAGTTCTTTGAACTACATCTCGGAAGCCTAAAAGCACACCCTGTGCTAGCCGCACGATCAAATCCGCCCGACACCATTAGCACCTCTTTAACACCCATTGTAGGAGCATCTGCAAGCAATCCCATAGCGGTTGTAACTCCTTTAGCAATCATGGCAGCCGCCCCTACCCCAGCGCATCTTGTGTGGAATCAAACTGGCCCTTTGAACTTGGGAACACACCACCAAATTCCACAAGCTGCACTAAAAGCATTACCGACCTTTGACGGAATAGGCAAAATAGCAGATGAGCACTGTTTAGATGTATCATCGCTAGCATCTATTTACAACATCACTCAAGAAGATGTAATGGTCAGATTGTTGATTATATCTTTGAAAGGAAAGATGCTCTATTGGTATAGAGCGCTTCCCACTGGATCCATTACTTCTTGGGCAGTACTGGCCGGCCGTCTGGTCGATGAATTTAATATACATGCGGATCCTTTCACATTGCTGAATCAATTCACTGTCATTGAGAGGCATCCACAAGAAGAAATCCAAGATTTCAACATCAGATTTACCAGAACTCGTGGTAGAGTACCGCAGGGCCTAAAACCCATGGAAGAACAAGCTATATGCTATTACTTAAGGGCTTTTGATTCAGATCTCAGTATGATAATAAGGCAATCCCGTGTAACCACTTTTCCTGGGATCTATCTAGAGGCAGCAAAGGGCGAAGCTGATCTCATTGCTACAAAAAGATATCCATCAAAAAGTCTATTGCCAATTGTACCAGAGCTTTCCCAAGCATCAATTTCTAAACTGCCTATTCTCCCATCAACGCAGGCCCTCCCAGCTATAGCCGCACCTCCTACATTCCTTGCATTACCAGCCACACCCCTTGCATCAGCTCCCCCCAATGATCAATACACGACCATAATTGATACAATGAAGACATTGTCAAATGAAATGGCATCCATGAAAAAGAGAGAGGTGGAATGGAATATCCAAGCAAGAAGATTTCCATAGATACAAAAGGAAGGTGCTTCGACAAGTGGAAGGGTACAAGAGAGAAAAAATGTGGTGTATGCAAATGAGACAGGAGATAATGGAGAACCCACTAATTCTGATTACTGGTGTACCACTTGCAATGATCCTCATGGAGAAGATTCATGCATGATTCATCAACATCATGTGCAAGCGGTTATTAATGAAAGAGCCAAAGAAACCGGCAAGGGACAGGTGAACATAATCAGAGAGGTGCACCACAATTTGGCAATGCCATCAGTGGAGCAAGTATCGGTCCTGACAAGATCGGGAAAAAATTCATTACAAGTTGACCCTAAGGAACTCCAACCACTAGGTTTTCCTCCTGCCCCCAGGGCAACTCCGTAGAAGAACCAGTCCAGTGAGGAAAGACGTTCTGACCCTCCTCAGACTTCTGCGACTACACCAAGAAAAGAATTTCCCCCTAGAAAAGGGAGCGAGGCTCAAGAGCAAGCGAAGGAAAGACTCAGATTTCCTTCATTGACAAAAAGGCAAAGAACAGAAGCCACGCAGGTCTATAGAGACAGATACGACGCATCTACTAGTGGAAGGGAAAAGAGTGTTGAGGTATCCCCAGCTGCAACCCTTTCGTTCAACATTGTAGAAGAAATGAAGAGGACTCCTTCCAAGATAAGCATGTATGATGCACTGCAAATTCCTGGTCAGATTGACCTCCTCCAAGAGTCCCTAAATTTAAAAAATGATGCCTCCTTCTCAAATGTCGTACAAGAAAATGTGGTGCCAACCTCTGGGAAAAATAGACCACCCCCATTCTATCTATCTTTGCAAATGGAGGGGTGGATAGTTCACAATTGTATGATTGATTCAGGGGCCGCAACTACGGTGATGCCGAAAGCCGTATGTGACATAATGGGGATGGAATATACTCGAAGTCATCCTGGTGTGTTGCAATTAGATGGTACTCCAGTAAAAACTATCGGGGTGATCAAAGATATCCCTATTCAACTCCATAGAATGCCAGAAGCAGTCGTCATACAAGAAGTAGTCGTTGTAGACTTAGAACCATATTTCGGTATGTGTTTATCCAGAGAATTCATGGCCAAAATGGGCGGTTATCTGTCTCTAGATTATTCTCATTTGGAGGTACCTTTCAAAGGTAAAAGAGTCAAGATCTACAATGAAAAACCATCTACTTTCCACGTAGAAATACTGGAGGAAACAACTACCATCAACATGATGTCTGAAGAATTGGAAAACATCGATTTAATGGAAGAAACCCTGGAGGAACTCCAATCTGAGGATCAGTTTTCAATGAAAGACTTCAATGTTATGATAGAGACAGAAATGGGAAGCTATTCCATTGAGAAACCAAAAAAGCTCCCTATTGCTATCCCTAAAATAGATGATTCGGCCAACCAATTATGGAAATTGTACTTTGATGGGTCAAGGTGCAAAAATGGAGCAGGAGCTGGAATCGTTCTGATTTCACCTACTGGAAAAGAAAAAGTCTTTTCATATAGGTTGACATGGAGTTGCACCAATAACGCAGCTGAATACGAAGCCTTGTGTTTGGGACTCAGGAAAGCTAAAAAACTGGGTGCAAAATAGTTGCTGATCTATGGAGATTCAGAGCTGATCGTTAAACAGGTTACTGGCAAATGCATTTGTAAGCAACATTACCTAAGGGCTTACAAAAACAAAGTGTTGGATCTATTGGAAAATTTTGAAGCACTAAACATGAAATCCATTTCCAGAGAGAAGAACACACATGCAGACCTGTTAGCATCAGTAGGATCAAATTTTTGCCCAGTCAACAATGTTATTCAGAAGTCTAAAATAGTTAGACTTATATACAGGCCTTCTGTGCCCGACAAGGACATTTTTTGGCAGGTATTTGAGAACGATGAGCAGATCCTAGATTTTTTGATTCATGAGATGAATTGCTCTACAGATAGAGCGTTACAAGAAGAGGACGAAGAGAGCCTTATTCAATTGAAAAACAATCATATCCCCAGGAGACTGATCACCCTGGAGAGCCTTTTCGACAATAGCGATAGAGCTGTAGGTCGAAAGATCAAGGTAGATGAACGCCGGTATAAGGAAATAGAACTAGAACCGGGCAAAATGATCAAAGTAGGGACCGATTGTACAGTGGTAGAACTAGAACAAATAAAATAGTTATGTAGAGAATATCCAGATATAATAGCCTGGACTTATAGTGATCTGAAAGTGTACAGGAAAGAGGTCATTCAGAATACCATCGAACTAGAGGAAGGAGCTAAACCTTTTAGGCAGAGGCGAGAGCCTGTGAATCCTAAAATTGAAGCCTTAATGAAACAGGAGTTGTTAAAACTCCTGGAGGCTAAGATAATATACCCAATCAAGCACTCTACCTGGGTGGCAAATTTAGTTCCAATCCGCAAGAAAAATGGAGAAATACGACTATGCATCGATTTCAAAAATTTGAGCAGAGCCTCTTTAAAGGATCACTATCCTTTACCCCAGATTGACCTAATCCTTCATACTGTGGCAGGAGCAGAAAGGTTTTCTCTGTTAGACGGCTTCTCTGGTTACAATCAAGTTTGGGTGAGAAATGAAGATCAATATGGATGGGTTCTACACATCACGGTGAATGCTTTTCACCTGAAATTGTATTTCCAGTAAAAGCTACAGATCACCATTATATGTACAGTATATTATAAGTTTGGAGTTTTGTAAATATTTCCCTTTTTACGGCCTAATAAGAATCAAGTGTGCAAAACTTATCAAGAGATAATTGCAGCCATGGACAGAATCAGAAGATCTAAACATCAAGGGCAGCGTAGCCAGAGCTGGGACCAGCTCCCAGAATTGAATTTTTTGTGTTCTTCAGACAAAGGTTAAGTCCCTGAGCGGTAAAAGAAAGGTTCTGATAAGGTAAAGATCACCTATATTCCAAAGTGCATTCTTTTTCTTTTATCCTTGTTTTTCCACTCGAAATTTTACTTTTCGCAACTATGCTGGTGACTCCGTTTCCCAATGGATGAAGGCCTGGTCTCTATTTTTGCTAGCAAAAATTCCCCCGAAAGGCGCCAAGAATGTTAGTCAAAAAGTGACTAACTACAGAAAAATAGCTGATGCACCTTTTTGCATATTTTCCAAGAAGACCAAAGTGGCCCATATGCTAAAGATCAAAGAAAAAGCAAAACACCGCAAGGAGGAAAAAGTGTCGCGATATCGCGACATGTTGCATTTTCGCGGTCCAAAGCAGAGCAAGGAGGAAAAAGTGTCGCGATATCGCGACATGTTGCATTTTTGCGGTCCAAAGCGAAGAGAAAGAGCAAGGAGGAAAAAGTGTCACGATATCGTGACATGTTGCATTTTCACGGTCTAAGAGAAACAGAAGGTAGCAAGGAGGCAAAAGTGTTGCGATATCGCGACATGTTGCATTTTCATGGCTAAGAGAAAAAGGAAGGAGGAAAAGTGTCGCGATATCGCGACATGTTGTATTTTCATGGCTAAGAGCAACAAAAGGGAGCAAGGAGGAAAAGTGTCACGATATCGTGACATTTGTTGCATTTTCGCGGCTAAGAGAAGCAAAAGGAAGCAAGGAGGAAAAAGTGTCGCGATATCACGACATGTTGTATTTTCACGGCTAAGAGCAACAAAAGGAGCAAGGAGGAAAAGTGTCGCGATATCATGACATTTGTCATTTTGTGGCTAGAGCAAAAAAAGAGCAAGGAGGAAAAGTGTCACGATATCGCGACATGTCATTTTCTGGCAAAGAGAAGAGAAAGAGCAAGAAGGAAAAAGTGTCACGATATCGCGACATGTTGCATTTTCGCTGGCAAAGAGAAGAGAAAGAGCAAGGAGGAAAAGTGTCACGATATCGTGACATGTTGCATTTTCACGACAAAGAGAAGAGAAAGAAAAGGAAAAAATGTCGCGATATCGTGACATGTCGCATTTTTGCGGCTAAGAGCGACAAAAGGAGCAAGGAGGCAAAAGTGTCACGATATCATGACATGTTTCATTTTCGTGGCTAAGAGCAACAAAAGAGAACAAAGAGAGAAGTGTCACGATATCGTGACATGTCTCCTTTTCATGGGCAAAAGAGCAAAGCAAGAGACGAATGTCATGATTTCATGACATGTCTCATTTTCGTGATGGGAGGCAGCAAAAGAGCAAAGTAAGAGACGAATGTCATGATTTCATGACATGTCTCATTTTCATGGCTGGAAGCGGCAGAAGAGCAAAACAAGAGACGAATGTCATGATTTCGTGACATGTCTCATTTTCGTTAGCTGGAGGCAGCAAAAGAGCAAAGCAAGGAAAGAATGTCGTGATTTCGCGACACGCCAGCTGTAAAGGAATAGAGTATATTTTTGGCAACTGGGGACATGCACTGACATCAGGTGCTGATTTCTGAAGAATGGTCTATTGATTATAACCTGGCAGGTCCACTGGATGATTGCAGAATAACAGGCTCATCTAAAATTAGCCAGAAGGAAATCTATCCAATCTGCAGGAAATCCGTTGTATATTATTAGAAACTGCAGACAATTACTTGTAATTGATTGAAGAAATTAAATGTACGTAGTAGAAGATACTCTTTTTAGGGTATAAATAGGAGTGAGTCGACCATGAAAAGAGGTCGGCTCTTGGACGTTTACAAGCTTGATGTACATGTACTTGGATTACAAGCAATAAAAGATTTCTTCTTCGGCTTCCGAAACTTCTGTGTGCAAGTGTATGTATCTGGTGTTTTAACTTTTATTCATTCTAAGTTTTATAATGTATCTATTCTGAAATCTGGACTGTGCACGTATAAATCTTGTTTCTAGAGTTGAACATTAAAAGATATTTACATGCTTTTAGACGAACATCTAAAAGTCACACTCGAGAATTCATGTTTTCTATAAAGAAGATATAAAGAAAACTCGAAAGTAGTAATCTGCATCATCAATGTTTGTTGTTGTCCAATCTGTACCATGAGAAAAGTTTCTAGCTTAGGCTATATTTCCCTTATCTCTTGTTCCCCTTTTCTCTAAAAAACTCAAAGGAACCAGCATTCTCTGAAGACTAGACAGATGATCTCAAGCAAGATCTGTCTATTCAATGTTGGCAAAGTCTAAGGCGCAACACTATTAACCGAAGGCAGATTTTGTTCCAACAAGCCCCTGGCATGAGATATTATCTTCATTGACATATTTCTATTCATTGTATTAATATAATAAACATGATCTTGAATTTTTACCACCGAAGGGGGCTAGGTACTTGAATCATATCTTTGGTTTAATTCTTCACGTTGCTTATCTATTAATACCTTTAGCTCTATCTTTTCCTTCTCCTCTTTATCCAGTTTTTTTCATAGCTTATCAATTGTTCCAATAAATTGGTCTATGGCTTGGACTTGCATTGCTTCGACAACTTTAGCCATCTCACCTTCTTTCTCTAGCACTGATGAGCCTCCTGTTTCCTCATTGACTCTGAAGACAAGTGGGTATTATAGAGCAGGGATATTTATCTTGGCTATATCTAATATAGGTGCTTCTAATTGTGATTCTTCTATAAACTATTCTCTTATGTTTCTCATTCCCGCTACTAATTGCAATTCTTTTTCATCTGTAGTAGTGAAGGGAATCTGCTCATATGTCCTTTCCAAAATAACTTTTGTAGAAGGTAAATACAATCTTGGCTTCTTATTTTCCATAGGATTTATTTTTGTTTGACTCCTCACTAGGTTACTTCAGAACAAACCACTTAATCCGCTAGTTCTCCTACTATTCATTTGTATTATTGATGGAATTTTAATCTCTTATATTTTTATTTCTATAGTGGTAGGGACAGCCATGGGTGCCAATTTCTTTACACTTGTTATAGCTAGAAATTTGTTAGAAATAGGAACTATGGCTTATTTTGAGAGGGAAGACTCTTGAGTAGGTGTTGTTACAATCTCCTTCCCTTTTTCTATACTCTGGTTTTTGGAAGCTTCCTTGGAAGTGCTTGGCACCTCTTCTATTCTAAGGTGAAGACCTTCAAAAGGCCTAACCTATTGCTCTACTATATCTATAGTTTTTATAGTGACTTCCATTATATCAATACCCTATTCTCCTATCAACTCCAACAATGGGTCTTCTTTGATCACTTTGGCTGCTCCTGGTATAATAGGTGCCACAACATCTACTGAACCTTCTCGAAGTCTCCTTAACTCTATGGGGTAATCATAGGCTTCACAAACCTGTGTGCTACCCCTCCTTTTGGGAAAGAAATCATCCCATACTTTTTGCAAATCCAATCCCTTATCCTTAGCCTCTAATAAGTTTTGCTTCAAAAGCATCTTCACAGTGTAGTATTTGGGCGTATTATCTTTTCGTCATCATTTTGTTGTATGTTACTTTTGGGTCATAAAATCTCCAAGTCACCTCATCGAATCCCCTATTATCCAAATCAAACATTCCTTTGATAAAGGAGGGGTAGCCAACAAATATAAAATCTCCAAAGTGATAAGGAACATCGAGCCAGGGGACCTTACCATGTTTCTTCACCAACCTCATTTTAGCCTCTTCAGCCACTTGCCTACATAATTCCAAAGCTGCCAGGGATAATGGGAAGTACCTTGGTAGTAGCTTAGGGGGAATTTTAGCCCCATATAATTTGATATAAGTAAAACCTTATGTGAAGAAAAAATCCCCAATTTACTTCTCTTTTATAAAGGCTCTTACCCCTAGCCCTAACCTCTTAGGGACTAATCTTGTTAGAGCCCAATGAATTTCTACCATGAAATGATCACAAAACCAACCCATGTGAGTTTGTCCTTCGTGTATTCTCTAGAATATTTTTTAAACATAGGGCCTATCAATTTCTCTTACAATTTTATGGGCTTCTTCTCCTAATTGACCTGCTATCAGATGGATAAAAATTGAATATTATGAAAAATGGGGCATCTCTTGCCTTTGTTCAAAAACTGCTATTCTCAATTCTACCATTTCTTTATGCATATGGGTACTTAATTTCAATTCCCAAGAATAAATTGGAGTGTTATATGCCCTATTGCATTGTTTAGCTAAATATAAAACCCTTTTTTTTATTCTATTGAGATCCTGTACTTCCAAAACTATGTTTATCATATCACAAAAATCTTGGACCCATGGCTTAAAAGCATTCTTCCTAATTGGGAATTCTTTCTCTATTTTATCATGTGTATCAAACAATTTTTTAAAAACTTCCATATCAATAAACATACAATATTGGTGTTCGATTACCTGGTCTACCAAAAAGGTGGTATACTCTATCAATTTGAAAACTTCTTGGATGTGCTCAGCTTTAATGCTAAACATCAGTCGATTTTTATTGTCTCAAAATTTCCTTGTTCTTTCATCATATGCCACTGCCAACCATGCCATAAAATCTGAGGAGAAGTGAACTTTCGGACATGCTAGCTTCCCAAGGTTACTATTCCATCTATTGTTCCTATGAAAATATTTGTATTGTAGCCTTTGTGCTTTGTGAAACAAATCATCCATTATCCATGGGGTTCGGTTGTTGTTCTCCATAACACAAGAAAAACTATTGATACATGCATTGTCGATCTCGTACTGCTGCGCTGGGGTAGGCCTTTTATCAGCTCCACACTTATGAGCAAATTCATACATGGTGCTATCGAGAATAGGTGGTCTAGAGATCACAGAGTATGGTGACCTGTTTGTGATAAATTGCATGGCTTCCCTCATGTCTTTGGGTACAAAAATGTCTCCCCATGATGCCATTGATCTCATAGTAGCAGATAGGGTCCTTCTGTGACTGCGAAGCTTGAAAATGCTCTTCTCTTTGTATTTTATGTGTATCAACTTCTGCTCTTAGCTCACCAAGGTAGTAGCCTTGACTGTATTTATGAGCTCATATACAGGGTGGCAGAATGGGTTTGATAATTTTGCATGTTTTGTCATCAATACGACACCACCAACTACTATTTAAAATTAGCCAAAGAAAATTTGCCAATGCATCCTTTTTTTGGATTTGAGCGTTTACAATGTGTAATGTCTTTCATCCTATGTGCCCTAGGGTATTTTGATTTGTGTGCCTGTAATAATCAAGGCTTTAGCTATTTGTATTTGGAACCCCTTTTATCTAATGTGGAACTAATATGTGTAATGGGGGTGGTTTTCACTTTGAACCTTGTGCCACCTCAGACTTGAATGATAACTAAATATTTGGGATTGATTATACTTCATTCAGGAAGCAATCGTCCTCAGGATCTTTGTAATATTTGGTATTTTGTGTGAGTGCCTATTGTTATTATCTAGGATGCATTTAGCTTCCTTGATTCAACCGTGATCAAGTGCTACCGTCGGATGTTCTTCTTTTTATCACAACCATGGATATTTTTAAAACCTACAGGTTAGTTATTCAAAAGCAAAATATGCTCTAAACCCTTTTTTATTTTGATCAATCAGGATGATAATTAATTATGGGTTTAAATCCTTGTTAAATGTGTTTTAAAACTTTAATTAATCAAGTGTTAATTCAAGCCCACATTTTGATTTACCTTTGGTTCACGTGCTACCGTCAAATCTGGATGGATGTGAGCGCATCCGTTAGATCCATCGGAGATGCCTTTTTGTTTAGCCCATTTGTATTCTTTTATCTGGACTTTGAATCATTCACAACCCTCAGATATTCTTGCTCCTGATGAAGCATTGTCATTTGATCTCTATGGTTGATTCATCACTTTAAAATTTTGATTAACTCTCTACCATCAGATCCTGGAAAGGATTAGCGCAACCATTGATGTCCCGGGACCTACATGGTCGTTAGTCTACCTTTGATCATTTTTACCCATGCACACCATTGGATCTAAGTAGATATGAGCACCATCGTTCGATCTTTTGAAAGCCAGTATTTTACTAAGATTCCAATTTGGCACGACCATCAGATCTCGATTGAATGTCGACGTGACTGTTGATCTCCTTCAACCTTTGGGGTCAGTTACTTAAGAACATATAATTCTAAACCTTTATTAAGCCAAAAGGGGGATGATTAGCCAATGTGTTTAAACCCTTGTTAATCTAGTTTAATATTTTTAATTAATCACATGGGGAATTTACTTCTTTAGTGCACCTTTGTAAAGCGTTATCGTCAGACTAGGTCTTAGATCAAGCGCTATCGTTTGATCTATCTAACTTAATCGATGATTATTTCAAAGGGGGCGTGTATTCTTAATTCATTTTTGGACCATGGTATTTCAATGTGTGGTTTAATTAAATCAAGCACAAATGTTGATCTTGAGTTCATTCGAGCACCATTGTTTGATCTATTGGAATTCCTCACTTTTAACTAGCAGCTTTGACCTATGATGACTTCATTTTAAATTTTTGACTCTCTGTAGATTACGTAGTCATCGGATTGGGTTTAGATGACATGCTACCCTTATATCAATCTCAATATGATATTTTTTTAACACAAAGAGGCGTATACCCTCAAACCTTAATTAATGTTTCTTTTAATGAGGGTTTAATCAAACTGCATGCATTCATTGATATTTACCTTTTATTTGATTGCTACCATTAGATCTATTGGATCTGCATGATTTTTAATTAATATCTTGACCCATGTTGACTCTTTAACATTTTGAATTTTTGGAGAGCGTGCATATGTCATATTTGGCTTGGATCAAGCGCATCCATCAGATCCGTCAGAGTTGTACGAATTTTAATCATTTCTAACCTTAGGTTATAATTATTTTAGACCTTTAGACTTATCATTTGGGTTTCTTCATGAAAATGCATCTATCAGATTTGATTTTTATGATGCGCTACCATCATATTAAGGATAATGTGGATATTATATACTTTGAACATGGTCTTTGACTTGTTTGAATTATCAATTGATTGATTTATTAAAGAACCTATCATCCGATTAGAACTGATTCAAGCGCGGTCCTTGGATTAAATCTAAGGTGTTTGCCTTTTAGTTAAATTGGGTGCATACCCTCAAGATTTTAATTTAAAATACCTTTATGAGAATTTATATTTTTTGGTACTTAGGCCAAGGTGCTTGATTGAAATTTCCCTTACTCTAGAATACCTTAGGGGTTTAAATATTTATCATTTGATTTAAGCCTAAAGGAAACTTTATTTTATGAGGTTCGGAGTTAGGCTTTGTTAAATATCTGATTAATAAAAAATTTCCATAACCTTTATTAAGATATTATAAAGAAAAGGCACACACTTATTAATAACCAAGGTTAGACTTATCACACAACCCATGAAAATCTAAAAAAATTCTCACCAACTGAAGAAGCGACCAACATTATTAACAATATGATTAAACTTAAAAATTTAAATTTAGGGGTTTCAAAGTCGATTCAAATTTAGCTCCAACAGATCCCAATCTCTTTGGGCTCTACACATGCTATTGATGTCATTTGCTTTCTCTGTGTGCAAATTATAGGATTCTACAAGGACAAAGGATCAAAAGAACCCAACATCATTACTCATTACAGAGGTTACGATAGCCCACTCCAAAAAACTTGTGATTGTGAGAAGACCTTGTAGAGTGCACCAAGATTTATTTAGAAAGAGGACAAAACCCTCATTTATCGTAATGATTGTATCACATGATTGAACTCCCTCAAAGGGGACGTATTTGTAATACACTTTGAGATTTTCATTAATATAAATGAATTGATTTGCATGTTTTTATTCTTTATCCATATATATCGGTTATATGTTCATGTTCATTATTGCTTTACATTATTATTGGTTTCTTTTATTAGGACATAGTTTTCAAGCATATCAAATGGTTATCACGATGGGACTGTCAATTACTATGTTTATCTTTTTTATTATTTTCCAACAAGATTTTGCATCTTATACGTACTCCTGCACCACCATATAAAGGTGAGATGGCCTCTGTTTTATAGTCATATTAGGTCAGGATAACCTCTTGTCATAAAGTAAAAAAAATAGCAAATTGGATATACATTAGATGTAGGCTATCAAAGTAAGTGCATCTATCCTTTTTTTGTTTTCATAAATAAAAGTAAAGTAATTTTTCAAATTATAGAAAAGAATACAAAAAATTTTAAGTGTTGGGTCTTTTTCTGTGACCATCTCAGGTCCATACAACCCCTATTTATGATTATATTATGTCCATATGATCTCCATATATGATCGTCTTAGGTCCAAATAATTTTTATCAGTAGTCATATCTATGTGATACAACCCACGATTTGCTACTGTTTGGTTTACTTTCTTGTTGCCTATTCAAATGCTATACATCATATAGGGTTTTGTATTATAAAATTTATTTTTCTACATTAGTAAAAGGAAGAAAAATTATCATATGCTCCTTGATTTACTTTTGCAAATTTAAAATGAACCCTCACACACACACGCAATAAGTTAACGCTGGTTAGTTGGATTATATCACCAATGACCAACAATAATCACGCAATATGGGCATTCATCTTCCATCATGGATTGAACCCATAGAAACTGTAGTAATCCCAAGTGAGTGGTTTTATATCGCCAGAAAGTCCATACTTTTGGGTGCACCTAAAGTAGGAAGGATTAGATGCCCTACATTCTAGGGGCTAAATAATTACAAAAATGCAACTATCATTTATACCCAAGCTCAAATGAGAGGGTGAAGTGAAAGCCCATAATGGGCTGGTAGAAAGGCAATGGACAACATGACCCCTTCAAGGGTTCTTTATTTTTATAGGTTTACCTTGATCAATATCCAGCATAGGAAGCCACTTTTGTTGTTTGGGGTACATTCCTTGATAGGGGGGTGTTATCAAACTACCTTCAATTGCTTTTATATTTTTTTAACCTTAGTTGTCATAGGAATAGTGGTTTAAATATCAACAAAAATCAAACACACTAAAAATAGTAACAAGAATCAATAATCAAAATCAAAATTTAAAATAGATAAATACATTGTTTTCTTGTTTATTTATTTACTATTTGCATAATTCATATCATGGTAATAACACACCACCAAGCTCGATCATGGGCTAGTGCTACTAAAAACTTCCAAGGAAACATGGAATATCTCTAAGTTAGTCCAAAGGATCTAGCCATTCTTGAATGGCATCCTAGTTTTCACTATAATACCAACATCACTTATAGGGAATCCAATCTCAAGGAGGTCCCTATTCAACATGCATTTGTAGGTCCTCAATATGACCAAAGTGATGAACTTCATGGTCAAGACACTCTACGTACTTTATTTAGATAAACTCCCCAACACATAGATGGTCTTAGTAGGTTTGTTTCATGCATTCGCATCTCAGATCACCCTACTACTCAATCAAATCATGAGCAAGAATATACGCCATGGCTAAACCTAGATGATTAAGCCACCTCGCTTGATCTCCCATGGATGAGTCAAAAATGTGCCCATCAATATAGTTATGATGCTTGTCATCCTAGTAAGACCGCTAGGTTAGCTCATGCATTTCTCATAGATGAGAAGGAGGAAGATCTAGATCATACTTGTACTCATTATGAAGAGTACTCTATGCATGCACATTGTGCCTCTACATCACATGAGTACACAAAGCTTACCTTTAAGCCTAAAAATCATGTCAATGCAACCTCCTTGGATCATGGGAATCACGTAGCCAACCCTTATGGGCTAAGAATCAAGTTAGGACCATCCGTATTAATATGAGGGTTGATAAACCCTATATTATTAATTAGATAAATCTATAATCTAGGCCAAATTCTAGTGGACAAGAGTATTTGAACCAATTACAACTAGATAAACAATGATTAGATAAAAAACACCAATTTAATCAACATATATCACACCAACACATGCTACATCTGTAGCGGTTACATAAAAAACAATTGCAAAAAACATTGCATGAGATGGTTTCTATCCCTAGAACTCATAGGTTACAAGTCCATCAAAGGTACTTTGTGCAACATCGAAACCTACCACCTAGGCCAAACTAGAACCTCCTCATACACCATTTCAACACCATAGGTCTAAACAATGTCAACCATACAACCATCAACAATATTAAGAGACCTATGAGGGCCTTTAGTCAAATTACCAAGAATAAGGGTATCCTAAGTTACCTTATGAGGACACGGTTGATGACCACATTCAACCACCTTGCCCAAATCAAAATTTTCCATTTTCTCCTCCTTGAGGATGAAGGCGTGTCGATGAGATCATTCATCAAAATCTTACCAGTTTTTAACTGATCACATTACTTATCTAAAGCAAAAAAATTTAGGTATAGGTTATCAAAATCCTACTTTACATCATTTGTGCAACCAACCATTGCATCCATCAGTTCCATACATACTATATCTTGAGCATTTTGAGATGCAAAAATTAAATATTTTTAAATAAGATGAATATGCTCAAGAGCATGTCACAAGTTTCATGAATATGTGCTTTCATATTCAATATGATGATGCCATTATACTATTATAATCACAATGACACTGAGAGGGGGGGTGAATCAGTGTGTTCTTTAAAAAACTTAAAAGCAATTTAGACTTTTAAATAAACAGTAGCAGATTAAAATAGAAATAATAAAATTACTAAGAGCATCACACATAACACGGAATTTTAACAAGGTTCACCGATGTGGCTACTCCTCAAAAAGGACTGCTTGGACTACCATCCAAATCCAGTCAAATGCAAAGCTCCAAATTTACATAATCATTCACCAGCACCAACTGGTAAGAGGCACCAACCCCTAATTTTTATCTGCTACAACAGATTGGAGCACCAAATCTAAATTTTTCCAGCACCAACTGGAAAGAGGCACCAACCCCTTTTTCAAGCTACAACTTGAATATAATAATAAAAATTGTAGAATGTAAACTTTCACCTCAATTATCACGATCTACTATTTTTCTGCGATCTGCTGCTTGTCGGCATTCGACTGCTGCTGTGAAAAATGATTCACACTTTTTCAACCACTCCTCTATATCTCTTCGCGTTCTCTGCTGCAACTTCACAGAAATATTACTTCTACAGCCAGCACACTGTCATTTCACACTCGAAACACGACTTCTACATACTGCGTTCTTATCTTCTCTTTGCACCACTTACTCTGCTGCACCTTCCATGAAATCTCACTTCTACCATTTGCGTATTTTTGCCTCAGACTTTAAACACGCCGTCTGCATATCGCTCTCTTTGTTCTCGATCAGTCGATACGCACTCACTCACTATCTCATCGTTGTGATCTCTTTTCTTTAACTCCGAAGAACTATCACCGACTTACACTCTGCTGCACACGAATTTCATTTACATATATTGCATCATGCACATAATTTAAACTCGAAGAACCCTTACTTTTGTAGAAGAAATTTTAGAGGCAAACCCTAGAAGAACGTCGACTGAGAAACCCTAGAATTTGTTAGCTGCCAAACCCTAAAATCCATCGGCTGTAACCCTAAGAATGTCTGCTGTAAAACCCTAAAATCCATCGGCCCAGATTTAACTTTGTCGGCGTCATTCTCCACCTTCGTTACCTTCCTGTAGCTTATTGCCACGAAATAGTAACACGTTGGCCCTTTTAATTTAATTTAATATTCTAATTTAAATTTTTAATAAAATAAAAATTTAAACTAAATATTTAAAATTAAATATCTTCATCATCGGGGTATCTTTTTCAACAAAACGAAGAGCCAACTTGGGTTTTAATAAAAACCCATTTTAAGTCTCGTTATCCATCGCATCCTTGGACCTAATCGCTCGCATCTTTGGATCTAACTGCTCGTGTTGACAACAATGACAACCTTCGGCAACATCTTGCTCAACAATCTCCCCCTTTGGAATTGTTGGCAACACCTGTATACCTTCCTGTAACTCTTCTCCCCCTTTGTCAATAATACCAAAGGGCTGCTGCAGACTCTCCTTGTGACCATTCTCACACTTTTCAGGCACAATTTGACTCCCCCTGAGTCCATCCTCACACTTCTCAGGCAAAATTTGACTCCCCCTGAGTCCATCCTCAAACACTCAAGTGCTCCCCCTGAGAAGGTGATCCCTATAGCTAGTCACTTCTTAGGAAGTGTGACTACTCCTAATTTGCTTTGAAGATACTCAAATACTTCCTTGGGCAAAGGTTTTGTAAAAATGTCTGCTACCTGTTCTGTAGTTGGGACATAGTCCAATCTGACTTCTCCTTCTGCAACTTTGTCTTTCAAGAAATGATACCTTATAGCAATATGCTTTGTTCGTGAGTGCATTACTGGATTCTTAGAAATGTTGATTGCACTGGTGTTGTCACACTTTACTGATATTGGTTCACTAAAATTAATACCAAGGTCTATTTCATCCACAAAACTTGTGTGCAACATGTTGCTGCTGCAATATACTCTGCCTCGGCTATAGATAAAGACACTGACTCTTGCTTCTTACTGTGCCATGCAACCAATCTATCCCCCAAATAGAATGCTCCTCCACTGGTACTCTTCCTGTCATCAACACATCCAGCCCAATCTGCATCTGAATATGATATAAGAGTGAAATATTTGCCTCTTGGATACCAAAATCCATACTCCATGGTGCCTTTGAGATACCGAAAAATCCTTTTAATTGCTGTTACATGAGTCTCTTTGGGACTGGCCTGAAATCTGGCTACCATGCACACTGCCTGCAAAATATCAGGTCTGGTTGCAGTTAAATATAGTAAGTTTCCTATCATTGATCTATACATGGTTTGATCTACAGGTGGAGATTTGTCTTCTTTACTTAACTTACGACTGTTTTCATGGGAGTACTGACTGGCTTACTATCCTCCATAGTGAACTTCTTTAACATCTCTTTCACATATTTGATTTGGGAAATGAATATACCTTTCTCATTCTGATTAACCTATAGTCCCAAAAAATAAGATAGTTCACCAATCATTGACATTTCAAATTCATTCTGCATCTTGTTTACTAGGTCTTTACAAGATTCATCTTTGTTGCTACCAAATATGATGTCATCCACATAGAAAACAAGGACAATGAGATGCCCATATTCTGTTTTCACATACAAATTACTGTCCACTAAACCTTTCTTGAATCCCTGTTGAGAGAGATAATTATCTAGCCTAGCATACCATGCCTGTGGTGCTTGTTTTAATCCATACAGTGCTTTCTTTAATTTGCAGACAAGGTTGGGATCTTTACTGATTTGAAAGCCATCTGGTTGTTCAATATAGACCTCTTCTTCAATTTTCCCATTTAAAAATGCAGATTTAACATCCATCTGATAAACTCTGAAGTTCTTGTAAATTTCTAGTGCCAAAAACATCCTAATAGCTTCTAATCTAGCTACTGGTGCGAAAGTCTCTTCAAAGTCAATGCCTTTGACCTGTGCATAGCCTTTGCAAACTAGTCTTGCTTTATTTCTAATAACCTGACCGTCTTCATTTAACTTATTGCCAAATATCCATTTGGTGTCGATTACATTCTTGTTTGCGAGTCTAGGTACTAACTCCCAAGTTTTGTTCTTTTCAATTTGATCTAACTCTTCATTTATTGCCTTCATCCAACTGTCATCTTTGCTTGCTTCATCTATGTTTTTGGGCTCAATGCTGGATAAAAGAGAGTAATTACTTATTACTTTCTTTCTTGTCTGAATGCCAGCTGTGGGATCTCCAATTATTTGGTTTCTAGGATGATTTTTTTGCCAATTGCTCATTCTAAATTTTTTGTTTTCTTGTACCTCTGAGTCATCTGATAAGTTACCTGCATCAACCGTAGACATATTTTCTGTGTCATGTACTTCATCTCCTTCAATGACTTCTTCGTAGATTGGATAGTTTTCTTGGAAATTAACTATTTGTTTCATCCCTTCATCGAATTTAACATTTGCACTGTCCACAATTTTCTTAAGTCTCTTGTTGTAGCATTTGTAAGCTTTGCTATGTGGAGAATAACCAACAAACACACCTTCATCTGCTCTATCTTCAAACTTTCCAAGGTTGTCATCATTTTTTCTGATGTAGCACTTGCAGCCAAATACTTTGAGATGTTTTGTTGTTGCTTTCCTACCAAACCATAGCTCATACGGAGTTTTGCATTCATGAGTTCTTAACATATACCTGTTCTGAATGTATACTACTGTGTGAACTACTTCTTTCCAGAATCTATCTGCTATTTTGCTTTCTGCCAGCATGGTGTGTGCCATTTCTTGAATTTTTCTGTTCTTCCTCTCTGCTACACCATTCTGCTGAGGAGTTTTGGCTACTAAATATTGTCTCCTGATGCCATATTTTTCATAGTATTCTAAAAATTCATTCAAAATAAATTCTCCTCCTCTGTCTGATCGCAAGCATTTAATTCTTTTCCCTGTTTCATTCTCTAACAGCTGTCTGAAAGTTTTGAACATTTCAAAGGCTTCTGATTTATCTTTTAAGAAGAATATCCAAGTCATTCTGGAAAAATCATCAATGCACAGCATAAAGTACTTGTCGCCATTTATGCTTTGAGTCCTCATGGGTCCGCATAAGTCTATGTGAATAAGTTCCAAAGGCCTGCTAGTGTGATGTTCTTTTGTTTTAAACGAAACTCTGGTCTGTTTACCCTTCTGACATGAAGCACACATACTATTTGTAGGTTTTTTAATGATTGGAATATCTCTCACTGCTTGTTTAGCGCTAACTCTTACAAGATTATCAAAACTTATGTGTCCAAGCCTCTTATGCCACAACCAGTTCTCTTCTTCTTGTCCCATGAAACACACAATTTATCATAACCCTTGCTAGGCTAGCCTTAGAGTAGTATAATCATTTACTATGATACAACATACACTTATTTGAGCAAATGAAAAATACATTCCTGGAATGCTTCTCATTTAGCATCAATAAGAAAGCCACATTGACTAACTTGTACAACCTAAAACAATTCAAAGAGGAGTAAATCATGAATTATGGCAAGCGGTGGACATCAACTATTACAAAATTACCATTTACCTTACCTATCACAAAGCTCAGTAGATTATTTACTAGGAGTTGTTCAAAAAATATTTCACTCTTACTACAAATCCAACAGTACAAAATATTTGAAGAAGCCTTAGCTCAACCAAAAATTATTGAGGATATCAAGGTCCAAGAGGGAGAAATCAAGATTTGAAAAAAGGATTGGAACAAAAATTCTAAAGGCAACTACATGCAACAAAAGTTGGCTCTGGTAAATCAAGTCATCTTAAGTGTACTAGGGCCTTCACAACAAACTACCCCTCAACCACCTAATTATTAGACACAAACCCCACCTACATAGTATAATACTCAACCTTAGAAAAATCAATATATGAATCAACAATGACATCCTCCTCACTAGTATACACCATTGCTTGAACCATTGGCTTCTATTTTTCATCAACTGTGCGAGGCAAAGGCCATCACTCTGCTTGAATTTCGACAACTGGATCCAAATAGGCCAAAACCTAAGAATTATAGAGAGGATTTACATTGCATCTATCATTGGTAAAATGGTCATGACATTCAAACTTGCTATGCATTCAAGAATCTTGTGCAAGATATGATAGAGTGAAATGAGCTTCAAATCGATAATCCTCTCACTACAAAAAATCAAAATATTGGCATATTCTAATATCCATTACCTACGCATGGGGGCCAGGTAGAACAACCTAGATAGGTGAATGAGATACATATAGCCCCACCACATTAGGGATTTTTTGGGATTATTAGCATAGTGACAAGGAACCAGAGATACTCGAACCAACCTACACAACCTATAGGTCCAACCCATGTTCCTTCAACATCATAGTCATTGCTACAAATAAACCTAATTCAAATTCAACCACCTCACCCTATGCTCATGATAAGAAATGGACTCACTCAGAGTCTAAATATAACATTGACAAAACTTTCCATATATGAGCTAATCCAATAGTCAACTCCACATCGGGAGGCTCTAATGGAAATTTTAAAGTCAATTGAACTATAGCCATAAGACCCTAACTCTTTCAACAATTTTGTAGGGCATGTTCAAAACTACAAGGAGTCTGTTATAACATTCCACAATCATGAAATCAAGTTGATACCTATTGACATAGTTGATCCCCCACTACATATCATTGCTAGTGTGAATCGTATCACTTATAAATGGGTCTTGATAGATACAAGTTCCTCCATTAATATTATTACCACTACTACACTTCAACATATTAACCTGCCACCATCACATATTATGTTGTCTACATTCATCCTTCGATATTTTAATGATGCTCTATGCTCCACTATTAGCACAATAGTCCTCCCTATTTAGGTTGGACTAAAGATAATTCCTATGTTGTGCCACATCTTGGAGGGTGCAATGTAGTACAATATATTACTTGGTAGACCTTGGATCCATGATATGAAGTGTGTCCCTTCCATATTGCACCAATGCATCAAGTACATCCATGAAGGGTAAGTTCATGTAGTTCCTATAGACTTAGATCCCTTCAAGTTCTACAATATGGTCAACCATCCACAATAATCTACCTTACCTTCGATGCATCTGTACATCCGACCCAATGATCCTATCAAAGGTCTAGATCCCTCACTACAACCATCCACCAATCCATCACCATCACCCCCATCCAGCCATCATCATTGGTCTCTTCTGATATTCCTTCTTCATCATTAGATCCTTCGAGTAGGAATCCATCGAAGGCACCAATCAACAAAACCCCATCATCCATCTCCACCATTTTTGAAGTAACCATTCCAACTCCTATGGATGAGGAAGAATCACCTATTGCCATGGATGAGTCATCCCAACCTACATTCCCATCATCATCATCTACCTTCCCGCAAATCATAGTCCACATGACCAATCCAGGGCTCGCTGAGTATTTGGTATAGAATGTTACACTTACTCCCCTCATCGATTCAATGCAAGACATGGGTAGACCTCACCAACCATCCCTACCCATTGGTACCATTGTCCCTCTAGGGTGTCCTCTAAATCAGATGAACTTTGTCTATGGGGGTTTTTATGTTACCTCAAAGTCATCTCCTATGATAGAATATGATGAGCCATTCTTAGCAAACATTGGTTACATGTCAAACCCAACCTTTACCCTATGGTACTTTTATCACTACCATTGGCATGGAAATGGTCTTGGTCAGTATGAACAAGGTCTCTAGACCCCTTACCAACCATATTATTAGTTGCCTATATATAGGTTTGGCTTAGGATATTCCATGCATATGCTAGATGAGCTCCTTGCAGACTCACTCCAGCGCCTTACCATAGGCTTTGGGGATGAGATTGATGAGAATGAATACACCAATCCTAGCCATAGTCATCTGCTAAGTGACCATCTTCCAATAACAATGATAACTATTGAGTCCTCTAACTCTTCTAGTGAGGCATCCAAAGAAAAGGAGTATGAGATAGATTTAGAGTATCTCAATCCTATCCACATTTAGTGGCTTAGTGATCATATTTAAATTGACCCTCCTTCATCCTCTAATCAAGAGCATAAAAGTGGTTGGATCTCTAATGATGAGCTTGAAGAAGTAGAAGAGATTGATGACAAAGAAGATTTTGACCTAGGAAATGACCTTGAAAATTATAGGATCAATGAAGATGATGAATCTGACCAAATATTATGATGACATGTCTACCAATTCATATTACCAAGAGTATGATGCAATGTCTATTGCTTCAAATAGCTTGGAGGATGAATTAGCTACTATCAAACCCCTAAATGATCTTGATGAATTCTACCTTTGCTTATTCCCTAGGTGAATACCCATTTGGTGATAGCTTCTTCCACCCAAATATCTAGTCGTTGCTATCCTACATAGGCCACACCCTGTCATTCCACCACCACCACAACCACCCTCGATGCATCTACATCCACCCATTTTCGATCAACTTTTCCCTCCAGAGAATGGAGATCATTATCTACCAACCATAAATATGATCTCCATTGACCTCACCACACCACTCCACTACCCAAGAGACCTTTCAAAATATTTGCATCTCAACCATGAGGCCATTGATTTTGATCATGTCACTTTTTTGCCATCACCCTTAGAGTTCTTGCCCTATGAAGAAATGTTACAACCATTTCATTTCTCCTTAGAGTCATCTAAAGATGTTTTTCAAGCTAAGATCAAACCTTATGACATGATTGATTCTCCAAATCTAGCTTATGATATCCATTTGATCCCTATGCCTCATCAACTCGAGGAGGGATCCCATATGTCAATTGAGGAAACAATTGATGTAGATATCGGCATCGACCCCAAAGTTCCTAAAAACATCAAGTTGGGACAAAGTCTATCCCTTGTAGAACAAGTCGATTACACAACTCTCTTGATAGAGAATAAGAAGGATTTTTCTTACTCTTACAAAGACATGCTGGATATTGATCCAAATCTGGTCATGCACAACTTAATGCTCAACCCAGCAATTAAACTAGTTAAGGAAAAGCTCCATATGATGCATCCAACAATAGCATTAATGTTTAAATATGAACTACAAAAATTGTTGGATGTAGGGTTCATTCAACCTATTGACTATCCTGATTGGGTGTCCAACATGGTCCTTATCAGGAAAACTATATGGGAATATTCACATATGTACTTATTTTTGAGATCTTAATAAAGTGATTCCAAAGGATGAATTCCCACTCCCAAACATTGATGCACTCATTGATGTGACTGTTGGTCATGAAATGTTGTCTCTCATGGATGGTTTTTTGGGTTACAACCAAATTCGAGTCAACCCAAAAGACCAGCCCAAAATGACTTTCACAATGCCTTGGGAGAAATTTTGCTATAAAGTCATGCCATTTGGTCTTAAAAATGTTGGTGCTACCTACCAATGGGCCATGACATACATATTCCATGATTACATGCATAAAATCTTGGAAGATTACATGGATGACTTATTGGCCAAATCCTTGCTACATCACGAGCACATTGATGTTCTAAGAAAAGTCTTTGATCACCTCATAGAGCATAATGTATGATTGAACCCCAAGAAGTGTATTTTTAGAGTAACATCTAGAAAACTCTTAGGTTTCATAGTCTCTAAATGAGGAATTGAAGTTGATCCAACTAAATTCAAGGCAATCCTAGAAATGCTCCCCCCTACCAACCTTAAGTAGCTTCGTAGCTTACAAGGGAAGATCACATCTATCCGATGCTTCATAGCACAACTTTTGGATAAATTTCGATTGATGAATCGATTGTTACAAAATGGGGTCACCTTTAATTGGGATGATGAATGTCAAAGGGCCTTTGATGAAATCAAGAAATACTTGGTGTCTTCGCTAGTACTAGCTCCACCTAGACCAGGTGTGTCATTCTTATTATACATATCAACTACTAACTTTACCTTAGGGACCATGTTGACCCAGAAGAATGAGGTAAATAAAGAATAAGCTATTTATTACATCAATTGCACCTTGGTCAGCTATGAGCTCAAGTATGCATACATTGAGAAGCTTTGCTTAGTAGTAGTCTTTGCCACAAAGAAGCTTCAATATTACATGCTAAATCAAACAACATATGTCATTTCTAAAGAAAACCCTTTGCAGTATATGATGAGTCGAACATATCATAACAGTCATACCACAAAGTGGATAATGTTGTTGATATAATTTGACCTCGATTTCATAGGACATAAATTTATTAAAGGTTAAGTTATCAGTGATCAACTAGCAAAGGCTCCTCTCCAGGATGATAAGCCTCTTACAATCGAGTTACCTAATGATGCAATCTTCACATTATCAGACTCACTAGAACCCAAAGAACCAAAAATAAAGCTGATATGATGTTATTCTTTAATGGTTCTAAATGTGAGCAAGGGGGTGGTGTAGGAATCATATTTTCACATCACAAGGGGCTCCTATTCCCCTTTCATTTAAACTTGATTTATTATGCACCAACAATAATGTCGAGTATGAAGCCCTTCTTCTGGGTCTTCAGATAGCTCTCACCATGAACATCAATAAGTTCAATATCTTTGGTGATTCCTTGCTCATTGTCAACCAGGTTAAGAAAATTTACCAATGCAAGTTTCCAATATTGAAATCATATAAAGCCCTTGTGGATAAATTATTAACTAAATTTGAATGGTATGATATCAAGGCAGTTCCTCATTCTTCCAACCATTTTGTGGATACAATGGCTTCCTTGGGATCCTTAATTCCATAAAACCCATTAGATTATGTCACTACTATTCAAGTCAAAATGCTCTCTCAATCTGCAATCTCATGAGATACTTCTAAAGATGAGCAAGATGTCCACATGATTTAGATTGAACCATACCAAGATCGGTTCTCTCAAATACACAACTTTTTGAAGCATGCATCCTGGGGGTCCTTGGTCCCACATAGTCCTTTTAATAACACCATGACCATCTATCTCAAGAACATATCCCAATCTGCATTCATGTGAGATGAGTCACAAAAGGAGCAAGCAGTTCACTTAGTCAAAACTCAACCATATCAAGATTGGTTCACTCAATTAAAATATTTCCTAAAACTTGGTAATATTCCTTTGGGATTTTCACATACTACCAAATGAACATTCAAGTAAAAAGTGACAAAATATGTCTTATTAGGAGATATACTTTATCATCGAAGCTATGATGGTCTTCTCCTTCATTTCTTAGAGCCCCAAGAATCTACTTGGGCAATCTCTCAAGCTCATGATGGTACTTGCGATGGCCATTTTAGTGGTATGGCTATCACTAAGTGAATCTACATCCTTCAAATGGGTTATTATTGGTCCACCATGGAGAAATACTATTGCACTTATGTTAAGAAGTGTGTTAAATGTCAGCATCATGTTAATCTATTACATGTACCTTTATAGGCCTTACAACCGATACATTCATTATGACCCTTTTTGTAGTGGGGTTTTGACCTAATTCAAAAAATATCACCCCCTTATTTGGGCCAACACATGTTTATTCTAATGGCCATAATTTTTAATAAACTAAAGCCTTGTACATCTCCGACGCAAACGACACCTTCAAGACCATAGAATATTTTACCAAATGGGTGGAAGAAATTCCTCTTACCACTACGATTGGACCTCACATCATGGAGTTCATATTACATAACATCATATTTCATTTTGGTATCCCATCCAAGATCATCTCGGATAATGGAATCCCATTTAAAACTAAGGATATGAGAGCTTTGTGTGCCAAGTAAAACATACAACATAGTTTTTCAACACCTTATTATCCATAGAGTAATGGTCAATCAGAGGCATCAAACAAAATAGTCATTGCCATTCTTAAGAAAACTATCAAGGATAATCACAAATATTGGCACCTTCAACTGCCTCTCGCATTATGGGCTTATAGAACTAGCATTCAGATGCCAATTAGGGCAACTCTATTTTCACTAGTATATGGCACTGAGGCCATCATACCCTTGGAATTATAAATTCCTTCATTATGCATTACTTTACAAGAGTTCATCGATGATGACACTACATGACAAGCTCACCTTGATCAATTGACCCTTCTTGATGAACGATGCATTAACACTCTTGAGCATCTTCGTGTTTATCAAGATCACCTTAAATGATCTTATGATATGAAAGTCCATCTCAAGGACTTTAAATTTGGGGATCTTGTGCTTAAATAGAGAACTAGTAGAATTCAAACTTACCACCCCATTTGTGGGACAAATTTGTGGTAAACTAGTTAGGCCCATTCATCATCACACAGAATATAGGGCCAAGGACTTATCATTTAGCTTCTCTCGAGGGTGTTGAGGAACCTGAACCTCTCAAAATTCTCCACTTGTGGGTATTTCATTCATGACACACAATGCATAAAAAAAATATAAAAAATAACAATAGCAAAATAACAAAAACAATACAAAATCTAAAATCACCAAAACATTGCATTTCTTACATTGTGCATTACACATTACTGCATTTCATTGATTAATTTACTTATATCAATCATTGTATACACAACACATCCATTATCACTTTCATATTTTGTATAGCACCATATTTGCATGACTATCATGAGTCTTAATCACACCTTTTCTCTTGTCATCATTTGCACTTTTTCTTGTGATCTTTTGATTATTAAGGGGTCCTTGTAAGATAGGGTAGATATCGGATGACCATCAACAATGATGTTTAGATGGCCACTGACTATTTTACGCACACCTCTTAGTTTTCAAAAGTTCATAAGGAAAACACACACATCCACACATCATTTACATCCACATTCCCCGTCCTAGGTGTTTGTGTATTTTCCCTCACCCAGTAAGTTGTTATAGGGTGTTCAATAGGGTATTTCGATCATTCAACCATTCCTAGTTTTCTTTTCAGATTTTGTAGAAAGCTATCTTGATTTTTGAAGGTAGGGTATTTCTTTGATAGTACCTTGCATATCTCAAAATCCCAAACAAATATTCACATTTTAAAACTTATTTAGCACAAGGAAATATGAAACTATGAAGTAGTCATGGCCTCTTAAGTAAAAGGTTTCCCTTGATATCCTATTATGCACATAGTCCAAAATAACAATGATAATAGTGGTTTTCACCACTACAAATATATGCAAAATCTTACAAAAACAATAGAAATAGTAGTAAGGATGAAGGTAACATTCTCATCAGGACTCGATTTGAGTGGTTGAGAATACGATTTCCTAAAACTCTAATTCTTGTCACAAAATTAAAACAATCATGAAAGGATTAGTAAGGATAAGAAATAAATTCTCATCAGGACTCGGTTCAAGTGGTTGAGAATCTGATTCCCCAAAGATCTATCTTTCTAAACATATAATAATAATGAGGCTTCAAGTAGTAAGGATAGATTTTAATTCTCATCAGGACTCGATTCGAGTGGTTGAGAATCCGACTCCCCAAAGCTTGAAGATCCTAGCATTGGACTATGCTCATACATGGCACATAAGGACTCACTAGCTTTTGAGGTCTTGCATTATAGAGTAGTTGAGTCCAACCAAGTACAAAATCAAGGTAATATCGACCATAGGGTGATCCCCATTACAACAATGGGCTCTAAGAGTCAGCCTGGCAATGGGGTAATCTTATGCATCACATTAATAAATTCACTATGCACACACATGGATATTGAATATATGGGTCTTCCTAGTAGATTTTTATCTTTTATAGTCATGTATAGTCCATATACAACTTTTTATTGGTCAACTAGGGTGTTTGAATCTCATGAAAAACCTTGTTGTTCCCTTGTGACATCTCATTATTTCACATCCATCATTCACATTTTTGTTTTCTTTCAAATGTATGACTTTTGTGAAAAGGTTAACATTTTGACTGATGACTTTTATACATTCTGTGGTGCTCACACTTAGGTTGTTTTGCATCTTAGATTCATTCATTATGTTTCACATTTAAACATACAACTCATAGCTTGCATCATCATATCATTAGCACATAACATACATGCATACATCTAGGTATACATTCTAGATCTATAATATCAAAAACATATTACAAGTGCATCTAGGCATACATATATGCATACATACTACAATATCTAGGCATACATCCATCATCCATCATTGCATCCATATGTGCATCCATACATAAAATAAACACAAGCAATAAACAACATGATAAGATAACTATAAAGATATATATAACCCAAAAAAAAAAAAAAAAAATAATATATATAAAAAATATATATATATATATATATATATCATGAAAAGTACATCCTGGTACAAATAGGCCTATAGGCTACAATGGAGTGGGTCCTAAGACCTCACACTCAAAAATAGAAGCATATACATAACAAAATCAAGCTAGCCCCACACCATCGGTCTCACCACTGCCCTCAACCTCATCTCAATGAGGCTACCCTGATCCACTAGCACTTAAAGTCTATGGATGGTCTGAATATCTAGTAACCCATGGTCTCACTTATGGTTATCCAGACTCGCTACAATGGCTCTACCATGATGGCCCTACTAAAACCTATGATGGTATCCTACCGCCTAGTCGCTCCACCTCATCCTCCAATAAAGAGATATAGTCTCGATTTGAGCATCGATGAGATGTATAGAGGGATAGCATCCCCTATAGATCTATCACCTAATCCTAAAGCCTAGACACCTCATTAGTGGTTTACCCACCTGTACTTTACTCTAAAACCATCCCTACCACTACCTAGTCCTACCTAGCTGCTATACCTATCAACTAAACTTGTAGAGCATCATACTCTATTGTAACACCTTCCAACCACATTTGTAGCATGTATCGCTCTACTGTGACTTCAATAACCTACACCCATAGAGCATATCATTTTATCGTTAGTCTCTTAGACTCATCCTTTAGGCTCTCAACCTGATCCCAAAGGGTATCTCTCTCCTCACCAAATCCTCTCCATCATTACCTATTGCTATCCAACTAGCTTTATAGATATGCCACTATGATATTCCTCTCTACCAGTAGAGCCTATAAATTCTAGTATTGATCTCTAAGAGTAGCCTCTTATTCCTAAGTATCATCCTCAACCATGCCCTCCTTCAATTAATCCTCTCTCTCATAAGGCTCCCCCTACTCCCCCTCAATCTGATGATACACTCTCCACTCTGTAGAGTATCTCTCCTCTATCGTAGCTCTAACCTTCCCACCACCACCAGTTTTTCCTCCCTACCATAATAGAGTGACCCACCAAGCATCATACTTTGTAGTCATCCTTATGTCCTTTAAAACTATATCAGCTAATGGTTAATCTACCTCCTTATCCATAGGATCAACTCAAGGCTACTCTAGTTAAGTCTCATGAATTCGGTGTTGTTATACCACAAGCTCATCAAGTATACCCTAGCACATCCCAAACTACTAAGTCACATGAGAATACTAAAATTAATCCCACTCAATGCCATGGTAGTCAACCAACCATTGACCATACCTAACCTACCTCATCTACTGGTTTGCCTTTACTCATGGCAGACAATCCCTGTAAGACCACCATACCACATGCTCTAGCCTTAACCAACCTAAGGAATCAATATAATATTGAATCATGATGGAAGTGGGATAACTCCATCCCCGCTCTTTATCTCACCTCTAGCATATAGTATAACCAATATCTCTATCCACAATCTAACTCCAAGTCACCTAGGGTAGCCTATTTGGTTTATCCACCTAAATTTTCTCCTAATCCTAGATATGAAGAAGGAAGTCACACCCTAAGTTGAGACTACCATAATGATCAACTTATCCATTGTACACTCAACTAAGTCCTAAACCAAGTCAAGGAGGTTCCATGGGAACCTCGCACTCGATGAATCAACCAATAATATGCTTGATATGAGTGACATAATCACTACATTCCTAGATATAAAGATATTTCTATCATAACCATCCTCTATCAACACCCCACCGCTCTCCAAATCATGATCTACTAACTCCTAATCCTACAAGGATAACCCGCTAAAACATTTTTTACCACTAACTAGTGTGAGAAGATACAATGGTATGTCCCTCAATCGGAACATGGAGGATCTGATAGACATATTCCAGCGTTACTATCATCTCACCGGTTGAAAGATGAAATATGTTGGTTCGATTTTCCCACAAATCTGTCAAGGCTATCAAGTAAGTCTGATCTGCATTTATTGGCTCTAGTCTCATAATCTGCATAAGGCCTATGGCCTTCAGCTAGTCCCAATCCACATTAGAGAGTGCATTGTATGCTCTCATATATATGGTAGTAAATTAGTGATGACCTCGAAGGAGCTGAAGCAATAAAAAAATGGAATAAATCAATAATAAATTCACAAACAATAAAACACAAACAAAAAAATCAAAAACCAATAAAACTTTGGAGGCAATCTTCAACCTCAAAGAGGCTATCTCAGCCCAATATGGTTTCCAATCAAGGCCATCTTAGCTCGAGATGGCCTCCATAATGGTTACATTTTTTACCGTTGGAATTCAAACGGGGCTGTCTCACCTCAATATGACCCCCAACTCCCAAAGAGTGACCATACTACCTTGATATGACCCCCAAAATTAGGCATTTGCAATAAAATTTAAAAATCAAAAATCAAAAATTAAAAACAAAAGCATGACAAATAAAAAATAAATTGACTCCTACGGTGTGGTTCATTGCATTAACTTTTTTTAGGTGATGTTCCTTTACCATATTAATTAGTGAGGTTAATTTTACATTTTGAAATAAAAATGTGAGTATGAGTTACTTACCCTCCTCTCTCCATCTCCTTAGCTCGAAGAGGTTTTGGGTTGGTCCATGGCTAAGTTAAATCTACTTTTTGGTAGCACTTTGCTTCGAAATTCAACTCCCTCATCTCCATATCTCTCTTTTTCCAATCGCACAAGATGAGAATGACATTAGAAATCATAATTATTTTCATTTTATATCTTTCACCACCTGTGTGATTTTCTAATATGTCACCTAAGCATCATGAAATCATTTCAATGTGAGACAACCATACTTTTTGTAGAAATTTTTAAAAAATAAAAACAACATAATCCAAAAAAATAAAATTGGTCACAATCATTGAGGCCATAAGGAGATAAACCCTCATAATTCCATAATCACCTAGTCAAAATCAAATCAAGTTATCTTGGTCAAGTGACTTGTCACTTTCATAATTTTGTATCTTCTCTATCGACTCATTGAGGGGTAGTCATATAATTACAAAATTCATAATCAAGTGAACAATCAAATACTCAATCATGAAAATTCCATTCATTCAAGAATCATTGCCAAAGATAATCATGTCCTTCTTGCTTGGGATAGATAACAAGCAAAAATTTAAACTAAATATATAATAGGACAGTTGAAACTACTTGTTCATTATACCCAAAACCATCATGAGTAGAATACTGGCTTGACGAAAAAAGCTGATCTACCCATCGACCAAAAGGATTACCAAAATCAAGTTCCATAAATGTGTTGGAAGCAATGGTTCTATAGATTTTACCCTTTCCATGATTGGGGTATCTTATATTGGTTAGATCAATGGATATCATAAACCATCAATTTAACTTGAGGTCATCTATTTTTCCTCTGTGTTGTGCTTTCACACAACGCATCCCTAAAAGGGGCATCTGTAGACACCTAACATGCATCATATTGAGGATACTACCTAAATGGACTCCTTTAAACCATGTGATCCACCTTGGGTGTCATGACCCTCCCTTGGCAGACTTTTTTATATTGAGATGCATTAAGTATTGTTATGTTATTTATATGAAATGACAAGCAATTTCTTGATTAGTTGTGCAAAATATACATTTTGTGAAGATGTGATATAATTCATTTATGAATGATTGGTTATTTCATAACTGGGTACTCAAGCTTATATTTTGTGAAATATATTATGGTTGCTAATAGTTGGCATGTTTTCTAGGAACAGGTTGTGTTGAGGAAGGAAGAAAAGAATTGTCTAGAGATGAGAGGTCTCTAGATAATTATATAATTACTTTATTTAAAGAATATTGTGAACAATGTGAATGGATATTCATTTCTTATAGTAGCATATTACGAATATGCATGAGTATAATAAATTGGGTTTTGGGACTAAAATTTATTGTTGGCTGGTAAACTGGTTTTGGTTATGTTTTTTTATGGTAAGGTTTGACTTCAAAAAGGATAAATTGTTATTTTACCTTTTAGAAACTTGGTGTTAGAATAATTTTGAATGTTAAAATGTGCTTTAATTAGTCTAAAGAAATCTCAGGCTAACGACACCAGAGACTTGAGTAAACTCACTGCTCTCTTAAGAATGTGGAGTGAGCCACCACCTCAGAAACATCAAGGAAGTGATCATGCATCAATAACATATGGGGGAGAGAGAGAGAGAGAGAGAAATAGAGAGAGTGAGCTTATGATTGGAATTTATGTTTGAAAGGTGTAAATAGAATGAATGAGGAGAAAGGCTGGTTTTTTGAAGAGAGAAGAGGAAAAAGGAAAGGGAGAAGATAGGGAGGAAAAGAAAAAATTAAAGGATGGGGGCAAGAAGAGACGTTGTGCAATCAATCGTATCACTATGCAATTGACCATATCATTGTAAATTGACCATAGAATCCAGGTAGATTTACACTAAACTATCACTTTTTTTTTTAGATCATTTGATGTGGTAGTGGTAGAGTTCTTATCATAGCTAGATTAATCGATACTCTATTAGTAATTGGCTATAGTAGAAGCCATTTAGTTGTACTTGCTAGTAAATAGAATTCTTGGTACTCATTTTATAGGTAAGTTGAAGTGGAAACTCTAGAATTGGCATTGTTATTTTATCAACTAGTATAATTAGAGACCTGTGACATTTTATTTCTATTTTTGAGAACCCAAATGTGGAAAAAATAATTTAATTATATTGAGTTGTGAGTGCTATAGTGTGAATGGCCAACTTTATTGCTCTGTGTAACTTCCTTCCAAATGGAAAAAATGATAGTATACTAGGAGCTTAGAAATGGTGTTTTGTTAATAATAAGAGGGTTAGATGGTTTGTTTAAATCATCATGCCTGAGCTAAGGATGTGTTTATTTGAAATAATCCTTAGTAACATCTGTAGATGTGAATCTGCACTTGCAAAAATAAATTTTAGAAGAAATAATATTCTTTGGACAAGCAACTATCTCTTCATTTTTGTAGAAGTTTTTGATGATTCAAACGAGTATGCCTCTCAAACGTCCAATCAGAGATAGTTGAACTGAAGAATGAGTTTGTTTAAATACATTCTTCTTTCTAGAGAATAGATTTATAAGGATCTAATGATAGTCAAGAGTTGAGAGTCCGCCTAAATTTTTGTTTGAATGAAAGATAAATTCACTAGAATATTATCCAAGCTAAATCAAGTTTGTGTGTATGATGGAAGGAAATTTATTTTGTAGATGAATGTATTTAATTTTATCATAATACATGTTCTAGAGAAAATCTATTATATATGTGATTGGTTGGCTATAATCTTGACTATGGAAATATTATATGCTTAAGTGGGGGAGAACTCTAGTTTAATAGTGTATTTTTTAGGAAAAGAATAGTGTTATGCAGAATTGATTTGATGTTGGAATAAACTCTCCTTGTTTTAAGTTTTGTATCAATTAACCTATTGAGATCTAGTATGTTACCACGGTATATTTGATTCAACTTGATTTCCAAATGATAGAGGTGTTTTTGTGTGTAAGAAATGTAAGGCCTTAAACTTGGGTCACTGAGCTCATTATACATTAAGGAGTATGGTTTTCTTAAGAGTATATTAATTATTATCATCCTACAAGTTAGCGTGTAAAGGTGAGTACTCTAGTTTGAGATAGAAGGTAAGAGACCATGTCAGATCATGTTGATGGGTGATTACCTAATGTATCACAACATAACATCAATATTAATCTAACAGTGGGAATGAGGTCATGGGAGTTGACCCCATAACTCAGAATAGAGGATTGTTATGAATCAGGTGGTCAATTCATAATGTAAATTTGGAGCATGTGTTATGTCCCTAGTTAAAATTTAGATATTATGGAATGTCATTATCCAATGTAAAGGACAAATGCTTAATAAAATATTATAGAGAGAAATTTTGAGGCTGGGTTTTCCCTATGGGATTTTTCCCAAGGTAAATGTCTTATTGTGGATTTTCTTATGGATATTGTCATTATAGAAATGCTTTGCTTTATGTATTGATGAAATAATTGTATCTTCAATGCTTGATTAATTTATCATAGAAAATCTGGTTTAAATCATTGAGTTGGAAATATAACTATGGAATGATTATACCTTTTATAAGTAGCATGTGCGATCAGTTGTAACTTCAATGCTTAATTATGATATTTTAGAATTCTAGTTTATATCATTGAAGTTGGAAATTTGAATAAACTTATGTACTAATTATACTTTTTGTAAGTTGCAATATGCTTGTTTATATGAAAATATTATGTCAAGGATATAACATAATAAGAAAGAGGATTTTTAGATGCTTTCTATATCTTTATGAGTAATGGTTCTTTGATAGAATATTTTTAAGTATGGATAGCCATTAATGGATAGAAAGTGACTCATGAGATAGAATTCATTGTGTAAGGACCATTAATATCATTTGAAATGTGTATCGCATGTTTAATGTGATAATGTTAAGAACTAAAGGAATAACCTTGTATTCCCCTTAGTTATAGGATAGGAATAATGTCTTGTTTAATGGGTTAATTATTTAAGTTGTAAAGCATAAAAAAAAGTAAGGACTCCTTGAGTATAATTTGGTAGAGGCCTAGTAATGTATGGGCTAGCTCATTGTAGTGATGAGAAAGATAGCTGACTCTTTCTACATTAGGCACTTGCATAGATGGATTTATGTAATGTGCATGGATGGTGTACTTCTTTTGATAGAATGGAAGAAGACTAGCTAGCTCATGGGAATCAGTGAGAAGGATAACTAGTGAACTAAATACTAGCACCTAGTACATTCATTTAGAAGGATTTATATGGAATGTAGAGATGGTTGTGCCTTAGGAGAGTTCAAGTGAAAATTATTAGGTGGAGTAATGATGATAATTTCAGGGTTTAAAAAAATTATATATAGAGATAGAGAAAGATGGGTTGTGACATTGGGTAGTCTCAGGGCTAAAATCGTGGTTCTCACCACTTAAACAAGGACATTTTCCTTTGCAACCAAGGCCATATCACCCTAATATGACTTCTAGATCAAGGTCATCTCACCTCGAGATGGTTGCACCAAAAGAAATTTTTTAAAAATAAAGTGGGACAACTGGTAGCCAAAACCACTAGCTAACCCCACGAATGATCCTATGCCATGATTTAGCACCTTGCACAAGCCAAAATAGAAAATGTATGCATTAATCAATTGCATGAAATTCTAAAGATAAGTGTTCACTTTCTTAATGTGAACTGTCTCTTTGTTTTTTCATGCAAAGGGTTTGTGCCATTATTAGATTTCTTTCAAGAAATCTATATATTGGCACTCATTCCCTCAATTTGAATCCCTACAATCCTTATTACCAAAATATTTATCATTATAGAGTTCAAGCTTCCTCATCATGAAGTGTTACCACATTTTTGATGCCCAAGCTCTCCTACTACTAAAAACCATGTTGTTGGATTATTGCAATAATTAAAGGTCATGCTTCTATATTCACATAAATCGAACACTTCTACTTCAGTGACTGGTTAGACCCACTAAGTCACTCCTATGAGCACATAAATACATCGATAAGACCTTGGATCAAACCTAGAATTCACCCCAACTCGACAACAAGAAATGCAGTCCTATGATAGTGGTCATCTCGATCCGAGATGACCCACAGGTAAGGTCATCCTACTCTGAGATGACCTCTAGCATAGATCTATTTTTCTATATTTTTCATTTATGAAAATTAGAATTTTCTTTTTACCGTTTCTAGCATTAGATTAACCTTTCTTTACGCATGGTTTATTATGCTTTCAACTTATTTATTTTTGTATTCATTTTTTTAATATAAGTCCAATCTCATTGGGCTTTGCATATGCTATTGACATCTTTTTATTTCTTTATGTGCAGATTATAGGGTTCTGCAAGGACAAATAAGTGCAAGAACCCAACGTCATTACTCATTGTGACTATTATGAAAACCCGCTCCAAAACACTTGTGATTGTGAGAAGACCTTGTAGAGTGCACTAGGATTTATTTATAAAGGGGAAAAAACCCTCATTTATTGTAATGATTGTATCACATCATTGAACTCCCTTAAAGGGGACGTATTTGTAATACACTTTGAGATTATCATTAATATAAAGGACTTGGCCTGCTTGTTCTTATTCTTTATCATTGTGTATTGGTTATATGTTCATGTTCATTACTACTTTACATTATTATTGGTTGCTTTTATTGGTGCATGATTTTTGAGCATATTAGTTGTAAATGCTTTGAATACTGCTATAGGAAAGACTCGTGTGAACTGCTTTTAACCAACTTAACTGAGCGCTATGTGCAACCAAGTTGATTTATTTTTGGGAATTCAAATTTAGGCATGCAAAGTTGAATGTTACACTTTCTAAACTTTTGTTTCCAATTTCCTTGTAAGGAATTTACTTCCAAGTGGTTTGCATGTGTTACACTAGAAGCATTACTCCTTGCATTACTCAATGAATTGGTATTGATTACCCTAATAATTGTATTATTTAGCATGCACTTTGAGTTTTACAAAGGATGTTGAATTATGCTTGGCACTCAAGTAAGACTGGAAACAACCAAATGTGTCACTGTCATTTCACATCCTTAAGCCAACATTCAAAATTCTAGTTGTGAAGGGCTTTCCCTTGTAAAGAGTATTTTGTCTTCCTCAGTGTGTTTTGATCCTGAGTGTTACCCAATTTTGTTGTCCACTACTTTAATATTGCTCAATGTATGTCACATCCCACCTTGGAGGACTATTTTTTAGATGCTATTTGTGTAGTGATAGCTGGTTTTAAAGCTTAATATATTTACATTGTATTTGTCAAAAAAAGGTTCCTGCATTTCTTGATTACAGTAACATTTATTCTCATAGGTGGAAGACTAACCACCTGGTATAAAATCAACTACAAGAGACCAACAAAATGGACTCGAATCACATAACACAAATGCAATATAATGGAAGAAACCTAAAAACCAATATTCTTCTCATTCCTAAATTCACACCCCTTCTCCAAAATATTACAATCCATCATATAGCAATTGAAAACCAAAGAAACCCTAAAAAATGTCTTTTTTCTAAAAAATGCTAAAAATAGAAATGAGTTGAATTGCACCCAAATTCAATGCACACATCCCTCTTACAATAAAGAACCTTAATTTAAAATTTTAGGTCTCAAATTAAGGTATAACAAAAGATAATAAACTTCTAACATTCAAAAAAACCTAAAAAACCTGGGAACCTATTTTAAAAGCTAATTTTGAAACACTAGATGGAGGAGTTAGGTCTTGAAAACATGTTTTTTGGAGGTTCAAGTGCATCAGAGATGAGCCTGATGTAGAATATGCACGTGGAACCACCTGTTAAATTTCAATGCAAATGGGTGTACGGTTCACAAGTTATGGCTCCAACAAGGTGCATCATTCTCCTCTGGTGAAAAAGAACTCAGCTCCTACGAGTTCAACTGAATTGAAATCCTGTAGCTTTTGGTTATCAATTTTCTTTAGCTCTGACTCCAAAACCCAAGTGTTATCCGACTGTGGTAATCCTTCCCACTAAACCAGGTATCTGTTGTAGCTCCCATTTCTGGTGGTGATCACCTTCTTATCGAGCACCTTTACAACTCTATATTTTTTTTTCTTAGGCATCTGTCATGCCCATTTTACTGTCTCTTATAATTCACCATCCTTGATAGTACCAGGATACTAAAATAAATCATAAACATTAAAAATGGGTGAAATATCAAATTCATCGAGCAACTCCACTTTATAGGCATTATCATTGATCTTCTTCAAAATCCTACATGGCCCAATTTTCTTAAGTTTTAGTTTGTTATACGTCCCCTTAGGAAATTTTAATTTCCTAATATGAACCATGACCATATCACCCTCTTCAAAAAATTTCACCCTTCCGTGTGCATAAGCAGACTCTTTATAGTGAGCATTACTACCATGTAATTTTTCCCTCACTAACTCTTACACTTTCTAGGTATGCTCAGCAAATGCTTCTGCATCATCACTAACTTGTTCCCCAATTGGCAACTCAACCAAATATAATACACCTCTACGATTTCAACCATAAATAATTTGAAAAGGATATTTACCTATCGACCTATTCACTGAACTATTTTATGTAAATTCAGCTTGTGACAAGGCTAAATCCCATTTTTTTTGTTTTTCTTCAACAATGCACCGTAAGATGTTTTTCAAGATTTTGTTCACTATATCTGTTTACCCATTGGTCTGTGGGTGGTAATCACTACAAAACTACAACATGGTGTTCAACTTCTTCCACAACATCCTCCAAAATTAACTCAAGAACTTAGTATCCTTATTAGAAGTAATAGTCTTTGGAACACCATGCAATCACACAATCTCATTAAACAATAAGAATGCAATCCTACTTGCATCATTAGTTTTTTGGAAAGCAATGAAATGCACCATTTTTGAAAATCTATCTACCACAAAAAAAATTGAATCCTTACCCCTTTGTGTCTTGGGCAACCCCAACACGAAATCCATACTCAAATCGGTCCATGGTCCTATAGGAACTGGTAGTGGCATATACAACCCTATATTTTGCACATGGCCCTTAGCCATTTGACATAATATGCATCTAGATATAAACCTTATTATATCTCTCTTCATTTTCAACCAATAGTACTTCTCCTCTATAAGAGTGGTAGTTTTGGCTACTCCAAAATGACCATCCAAACCCCCACTATGTAATTCCCTCAATATGTTCTCTCTCATAGAGCCATTGGGAATGCATAATCGATTACCCTTAAACAAGTAACCATTCTATAAAAAATACTCTTCAAAAATAGTACGGGACTCACCCTCTACCGCACTTTTACACTATTGCACAATACTCCCAAAATCTGCATTAGATTCATACAGATCTATAATCCCCTCAAATCCTACCACTTCATTCTCCATAGTGGTCAACAACAAGACACTCCTACTCAATGCATCAACAACCTTATTTTGTTTGCCCAACTTGTGCTCTAGGATAAATGTATATTGTTGCAAAAATGAAACCCATTTGACATGCCTGCTATTTAACTTTTTTTGAGAGTTGACATACCTCAATGCTTCATGATCATTAAACAACACAAACTCCTTTGAGAGTAAGTAGTGCCTCCAATGTTGCAATGCTTTCACAATTACATAAAATTCCACATCATATGTATAATAATTCTTCCTTGTGTCATTCAGCTTCTCACTAAAAATGCTACAAGTCGGCCCTCTTGATTTAAGACACCACCAATTCTAATAAACGAGGCATCACAATCAACCTCAAACACCTTACTAAAATATGGTAACACTAGAACAGGGTCTTTCGACACCTTCTTCTTCAAGAGTTCAAAACTCACTATTGATATCGTAGTCCATACAAACTCTTTCCCCTTTGTGCACTCAATTATAGGGGAAAATATACTACTGAAGTTCTTGATGAACTTTTTATAAAAGGTAGCTAGGCCATGAAAGCTCCTTACTTTTGTTATAGTTTGTGGAAGAGGCCATTCCAGAATCTCCTTCACTTTATCATCATCCATCCTCATGCCATATCTTGATATTAAAAATCCTAAAAACACTAAACTATCCTAAAGAAATCTATATTTTTTCATGTTGACATACTATTTCTCCTTCCTGAGCACGTCTAACACTAATTTTAGGTGTAAAAAATGCTCTTCTTCACTTTTACTATAAATTAAAATATCATCAAAATACACAACCATAAACTTACCATTATATTCCCGTAGTACTCTGTTCATAAATCACATAAATGTATTGGGTGCATTAGACAACCCAAATGGCATCGCCATCCACTGGTACAACCCATATTTTGTCTTAAAATTTGTCTTCCATTCATCCCCTTCTCTAATTCTGATATGGTAGTAGCCACTCCGTAGATCAATTTTATTGAAGTATTTAGCTCTAGCCAATCCATCCATCATGTCATCCACTCTTGGCATAGGATACCGATACTTTATTGTGATCTTTTTTATGGATCTACTATCCACACACATTTGCCAATCACCATATTTCTTTTGGGTTAGCAATGTTAGAGTCACACATGGACTCATACTCTCCCTAACTAATCCCTTCTTTATCAACTCTGTCACTTACCTACTCAACTCTGCATTATATGTCAGGTTCAACTGATAAGTTGCCTGATTTGGGAGTGCTGATCTTGGAATCAAATCCATGTGATGTTGGATATACCTCTTTGGTGGTAGCCCATCTGGTAACTTTTTTGATGTGACATATTTATATTCACTTAGAAACTTAGTTGTTGTTGTAGGCATAACCACTTCCTCTATTTCTAGCTTTCTCGTTGTTAAGGCATAACAGAAGCTAGAATCCTTGATCTCTACAAGAAACTCCTTCATCGTCAACAAGCTCTCACTCAACCCATCCTCCTTCAGAGGTACGAGAACTACATTTACACCATCCTTCAGAATGTATAAGTATTCTTTCTCCCATTATGGTTAGTATCCTTGTCGTATTGCCAAGGTCTTCCCAATAGAATGTGATATGCATCCATTAGGATCACATCACACCACACTTCATCCTTGTAGGTGCTCCCAATTGAAAATTTAATTAAACACCTCTGATATACTGTTACCTCATTCCCCTTATTAACCCATGAGATGCGATATGGATAAGGATACTTTTTCATATTCCAAATTCATTTTATCAACCATGACATTTGACACCATATTATCACTACCACCATCAATGACAATGTTACATACCTTCCCTCTTGATGTACACCTTATTCAAAAGATGTTTGTTCACAGTCCATAATCATCACCAACTATGGTATACCCCTTTGTTTTTCTCTACACCTTCTCTTTCTTAGGAATAATAAGCATTTTCCTTATCATTAGTGCTTCCTCCATGTCAGCAACAACTTCATCCTCATCCTGCTCTTCCATATCAACTAGATTGACCCTTCCTTGTCCTCCTTGACCCCTTTCTTGGACATCATGTTGGGGACACTCAAATGCTTTGTGCCCCTCCTCACCACATCCATAACAGGTATATGACCTTCTTTGATAATTCCCATTTCTTCCACCACCATAACCTCTACCTCGTTGGTGTCCTCTTCCTCTCATATTTTGCCCATCTTCTTCTTGTTTAACAGGTATTGAGGATTCTCCATTGAGAAAATTAGATCCGCTCTGACCATAACCTAAAGAGGGTGTGAATCCATTATTACCTCTTCTATTAACCCTTTTTAATTTCTCTTCTATCTTGAGGGTCATTTGATACACATCATCCACTATAAGAGTGTGATGCATGCTCATCTCATCTTGGACAGCATAACTTATGCCATTTACATACTTGGCAACCTTTTTGTCCTCCATCTCATTGTGCTCCACTCGAATGGATAGCTTGTAGAATTTATTAGTATAGTCCTCAATGCTTTGATCCTTCTGTCAAAGATTTTGAAATCTAAGAAATAGGATTTTGGAGTAGTCTACAGGTATAATTTTTTCCTATAACTTCTTCTTCATCTTTGTCCAATCCATGATCCTTTCCTTTCCATTTTTCTATCGTATGGTCTATAAATGATCCCACCAAATCAATGCATGTCCCTTCAACTTTGTGCATGCGAGCTTAACCTTCTTCTCTTCAGTAAGGTTACTCCATTCAAAATATTTTTCTAGGCTATTGATCCAATTGATCAACTCCTCTGGTTTAGCCCACCAGCATACTCAGGAACCTTGATCTTGATCCTATATCGATTCCCCTTAAGCCCCTCTAGAGCTTGTATCAACCGATTTTCAAAACTGTGCCCTTCTTCCTCTAGGCCCTCTAGTTCTACTTCTATGTGGACCTCAGATCCATGTTCCTCAAGTACATTTTCATCATCAGATACTTGATCTGCATGTGCCCTGGGATGTCTCTCTCCCATGCAATCAATCACACTAGTCAACCATGCTATTTTTGCATTCATATCCTCGATCTGCCTATTCATCTAGGTATATCTTCTAGGCGACATCTTCCCTTCACTAGTGAGATCACACCTACTCTGATACCAAATGGTGTAAACTCAACTACAAGAGACCAACAAAATGGACTCCAATCACATAACACAAATGCAATATAATGGAAGAAACCTGCAAATCGATATTCTTCTCATTCGTGAATTCACACCCCTTCTCCAAAAGATTACAATCCATCATATAACAACCAAAAACCAAAGAAACCCTAACAAATGTTTTTTTTCTAAAAACTGCTAAAAATAGATTTGAGTTAGATTGCACCAAAATTCGGTGCACACATCCCTCTTACAATAACAAACCTTTAAAATATTAGGTCTCAACTTAAGGTATAACAAAAGATAATAAAATTCTAACATTCAAAAAAACCTAAAAAACTCGGGAACCTATTTTAAAAGCTAATTTTGAAACACTAAATGGAGGAGTTAGGTCCCAAAAACATATTTTTTGGAGGGTCAAGTGCATCCAAGATGAACCTGATTCAAAACATGAACATGAAACCACATGTTAAATTTCAATGCAAACGGGTGTACGGTTCACAAGTTATGGCTCCAGCAAGGTGCATCACCACCAAGAGATGAGAAAGAAAATCATGACTATGACAACTCAACAGGTAAATCTCATATTCCTATCATCACTAGTTACCTCCCTGATGGTGGTGTTACTTGAGTATTACTCTAAAAATTCCCACACAATCAAAGGAAAAATTGTGATGGGGGATACTAAGCACATGCATCGAGTGCTTGTATGACATTTGTGTGTGTTTTGTATTTGATTTCATGATTAATTTGCATGAGTTTGGTTCAATTGAATTTTACTTTGAAAATGCACATTAATAATGTTTTGCATTTTACAAATTATTCTAGAAAATATTGAAAAGAATATCATGCAATGATTTTGTGAAATCTTTAAATGGAGCAATTTTTAAAAAAATAAAGGATTTATTTTGTCGAGCATGCTTGATTGGATCTAGTTGATCCTATTTTAGAAGGAAATTAGGTAGTTTATTTTTTATGAGCTTGTTCAATTTTAAATTGGATTAAAATAAGAAAAAAAAACTACCTTGTAGATTTAAGAAAAAAATCAATCTTTCCTACACATAGCTACTTTGGGAAGGTTGAAATAGTGGATAAGATTATGCTCTTATCTCTATGGATTCCCTTTTCATTAAAATATATATATTAAAGGAAGCTTTAACTTGGGGTGAGAAAAAGAAGATATATATATATATATATATATATATATATATATATATATATATATATATATATATATATATATATATATATATATATATAGAAGCATATTTTCTGAAAGAAAGAAAGCAAACAAATAATAAATAAGTAAAATATATATTTAGAAAGATCTTTCTTATCTAAGAAGAAAGAGAGCTATAAATTTCCATAGAAGTTGTGGGAAAAGGGGGAAGATTATGCTATGTTATGCTAGAAGGAGAAGGCTGGAGAAGAAGAAGAGCTTAAGGAAGCACAAGGGTAGCATTCAACTGCTGGAAAACTCCAGGTTGGGTCTATCCATTATAATTTATCTTAGTGCTTGTCATATGTGAAGCGAAATAAAATCATGCATATTTGCATAGTTTATTTTATATCTCATTGGTTGACTCTCTTTCAATGCGTGTTCTGGACAAAATATGTTGAATACTGATTAGCCTTGTTCTTGTTACTAATATACGAAAATAAATGGACCTACGAATTATGGCCACTTTTGTTTCTTGTGCATGCTAATATCTAATATGTCTTAGTTTATGATTCATTTCTTGACTATGACTTTAATAGACTTTCGTAAATTATGATATCGATGCCATTGCACCACTATGAGTAGGCGGTATGGGTAATGAAGTATGTTCTTCCAATACTATTTACTGTCCTCACTTTGACTGTATTAATCTCCAGTAAGAGGATGACATGATAATTTGGTTAGATCGAGCATAATTCGAGTGTTAAACCTCTGTAATATTAGTAGTAGTTGGACTATATTGAATGCAGAAATGACTCTATACTAAACTCAGATTATTCAGTCATTTCTCTCACAAGTGGTGGTTTGAGACTATTTAGATTAAATCAATCGAACCATAGAATTTCGAACCCCTAGATTATCCAAGCACTAATCTATCGATGTTAGCTTATTCTGGTACTGCACTCCTAGATCTATGAGATTCCAATCCTCTCTGTCCAACCAAACCAATAGCTGTGCTCAAATTCATTGATTCGATATGAGACATAGGAGATAATAGGTTATCTGATATTTTATCGCATATAGAAATAACATTGTAGTGTTATAGCGAAGTTTGTTCTTCATACTCAAAGAATGTGTCAAATTGGAAGGTCTACATCTAAATCTAATTTGTATAGACAACTGATATTTGTTTCATTGTGCTCGAGATATATTGGCATCCTTCGAAGAGATGTGCCAACCAACTCCTATTCGTCCATTTCTATCTTTGGGTATTTGTATGGTTGATGTTGTAATTATCCTTTCTATGGTCTAGGGTATTTATCAGTCAATTAAATTCCTAATATAATGTTTCCTATTTGGGATCACCTTTTACTAGCTTCATCCATCACCTTTGGAGATCACCGTCGATGAGAAAGTCAAGAATAATAATCATCTTTATAAACTAGATGGTAGATAGTGATATTGTCAAAAGATTCTATATCTAATATGAATCATAACCCTATGATCACATTATACCCTCTCAGTGCAAAAAAAATTTCAATCCGAGGTCATGGAATCACATGTTTTATCTCCATTGAACCCCTGTCTAGAACTGCGTTGTTCATATATTTTATTTGTAGTTCGTAAAAGGAACACTGAAGGTGTAAATGTACCATATGGATTGAGAGGTAGTGGGTTATCATACTTTCAAACTGAATACATGAGCATCAACTTGGACTTTGATTCCTATCTATGGACTAATAACCTCCTTCTGAATGATCATAGCTCTCATTGATGCTGATGAGTAATTCTTGTGTCGAAAATTATCTCTTCATTGATTGTATGATAATGTCTACTTCTGGTTGAAGATGATTTTGTTGATATATGATACACATAGTTATATATATATATATATATATATCATCATTTAGTGAAGGAAAAACCCTATGGAGATTTATAAAATATTGTATACTCAATCAAGTTATGAAATTGGAATAGATAATGACTTTACAATTTAATAGGAATATTTCCTTCTTATTTGTAAATAACAATTTTGATTTAATTGAAAGTAGAGTTAAATTGATTATTTATAATTCCTAGAAATCAATTAAAAGTGTTTAATGAATAGAGATAGTACATAAACTTTCTTATGTTTTATGTTGAATGAATATAATCAACTAGAAGTTTGAAAGAACATTTTCTATCTTTTAAAAGGATGGATTGGTGTCCATTCCTTGGGAAGAGGTATGGGACTCTTCCTTATGTTTGGTGGTAATCCAAACAAATAATGGTTGGGATTATGAATTAATCCTTGTTATGAAAATATCAATGATGAATGAATTGTTTATTCATGCTTGGTGATTTTCTATGTTAAATATGAGAAGTAAATGGAAGTAATGATTTTAGTATGTAAAATACATATTGTGATTTACTATGCAATTCTCAATAAATGGAATCCACTAGAAGAATGGATGATCTTGGTGTCCATCCAGGAAGAGGTATGGGATTCTTCCAAATGTCCCTAACAATCAAAGTAATGGCATTCATGTTGATTGGGATTAGAAAATTAAAACATTTAGAGATGGACCTTGATGCTAGATGATTTATGGGAATTTATGGGGTTTCCCTATTTTGAGAGATTAATTGTAAAGTATTAAATAAATTTTGGAGGTAAATTTGATATTGTATGGAGATAATCGGAATAATATTTGGATTGAATTTTGATAACCAAATTAAAAAGATAATTAGAGATTATTTTGGATCAAATTTTGGGAAAAATTTGGTAACAGATTACAAATGCATTCTTGTAAACTTTATGATAGAGGATGAAATAACTAAATGCATATTGGGATCCAATTATGGAAATGAATTGATTTGAGAGCTAAGTTTGTATTGAAATATAAAAACTATGTAGGATATGTGATGTATCTTTAGCTCACATTTGGGAAGAGAATTGATAGGATTTGGAAAGTAATGAAATGAATCTTGGATCAAATTTAGGAAGAAAATTTGATAGCTATTGGTTTGTATATAATCAAAGGAAGTAGATTTAGAATAATGATCTTTATATTATCCATGCTAAACCTCTAAGGGGTTACTTTTATTAACCTAATATTAAGGAGAAATATGGTTGACATGGGTTGTTACAACAGGATATAATTATGAAATGATAGATAATTTAGATTATTAACTTAAATTATTAATTTAGGAAGAATGGTTTATTAATGAATTAAAGGTATGGGACTTTAATTCATGGATTGAATTTGTGTCAATTATGTAGAATTAATTTGGAATTAATTCTTGAGGGAACTTATATGGTTCTCCCTAACATCGATACGACTTATCCAAAATAATATTCCAATGATTATCATAAACATATGAAAATATTGTAAATTCTTAGGATGGCTTAGAGGAAGGAATCAATAGATTCCTTAATTGCATCATGAATTTAAAGGAACATATGGATTTCTTATTGGTATGGTAAATACGTTAATGATATAATGATGAATTAGAGAAGGGAATTAGGAAAATTCCTTAATTGCATCATGAATTTGATAAGGAACAATTGTATTCCTTGCCATGTATAACTAATTGAAATGGACCCATAGTGGCCTTTCTATATATGTAATATTTGACATCTTAAGTTTATGAATATGAGTAAAGTACATATTTTGGAGGTTGGGTTTATTCCCCATGAGGGTTCCCAGGATAAGCAATGTGTCACTCTATTTGTGGTTTGATGTGTTAATTCTTGTGCATGTTGTTTTTACTTCAAAATAAAAATTATTTAAGTGGATGAGATGGTTAAATGCTTGATGAAATATTTATGCAATTCTTAGATTATGTCAATATGTACTATGATGCAAGGAAGGTATGCCTAACTTTAATATGTTGATGATTTAATTATATATGATTATGTTAATTATTTTCTAAAATGTAATGGATAATTATGAATGATGTAGTTAACTACCTTTACCTTTCAGCAACTAACACTTGATGTATTCAATGGTTGTATGGATGTAAAAAGTATAATGTAATGGAATGTAAATCTTGCTCAATTGGATATCTTAAGAATCATAAAGTAATGGATTATACTCTTTAAGGATTAATTGGGTTATGATTACTTCATAAATATTCATAGTTGGTATAACCTGAAACATTATGATAACAAACTGAGGATTGATTCGAGTTGAATATCGAAGTTGGTTGGAACCCACAAAAAGGGTGGTTTGGACTTGGGTTGTAAACCAAGTCAGACCTTACATTCTAAGTGATAAATGAATGTGCATGAGGGTAAGTACTCCCATGATGGTTAAATAATGCCCTTTTGTAATGAACTTAATTGATTCATGTATATAACAAAAGGGATGCCTAAATAAAAGGGAGGACTCATAAGCCTTAAGAGATATAAGGTTATATAATCATGCTTAAGATGATATTCCAAGGATTCTATGAGTTGATCACATATAGTGATTTTGTTATATTAGTAACCCCATTAGGAAGATGTGGGTTGGATCTAAGATTTAGGAATAACCATTATTAAGGTTATTTCAGTATGATGGGTTTCCATATTCAATGTATTCACCTATATACCTATCTTGGTTGACAGTATGGTTAAGGGTGATTTCCCTTTTAAGAGGGATAAAATCTAATGCTTGGCCAACATTCTCATATCCGAGTGGTATGAGGATTTCATAGAAGTTGATCACTTCTACTCAAGAGTGACTTTGATCAAGTCTTAATGTCAATTGATGTTATTTGCATTGATGACTTACAATCCAAAAGGAATGATTCTATCTTAGTTCATGATTATAACCCTTGCCTCATGAAAGATGAATGTGTATATATGTATTTATTAAAAAAAATTATGGTAGCAATTGGGGTTGTTACAACGTAGAAAACTTGTTTTATGTTTCAATGTTACTCGATGTAGTATACTTGAAGGGCATTGTTTTTGTAAGCATTGCAAGTAACTTAGATGTTGTCCTTTGATTAGGGTGTTATCTTTACTAGGGTGTTGTCAATATATCAAGGTTAGGGTATTATCAAATACTTGAGTGCTTGACCAATACTCCAAGCTCTATTCAAACTCTAAGCACTATCTAGTCTCTCAAGTGTTGTCCAATCTTTGGGTATTATCTAGTCTTTGGATACTATCCTAAATTTTGAGTGTTATCCAATCTCAGTGCGTTGTTCAGTCTCCAAGTGTTCTTCTAACTTTTGAGCATTATCCAAACTCTAGATGTTGAACAAAAGTTTAGGTATTATCCAACTCTTGAATTCTAACCTCCTTGCATTGTTACTTAATATTCTTTCTTGCACTTAGCTCATAATTCTAGGACTGACTCGCTATGTTCACATATTTATGCTTCTCTTTAACTCTGTGTTGAACAAAATAGCAATTTAAGTAGGATGTCTCTATTTATGAAAGCCAAATGATGTTTCCTTCAAGATTTGAATACCTCTATCTACTAGAGTTGAATGCTACCTTTTAGAGCTGAATGCGGTTGTCTTTATTTGCTTTGCACTAAGCTATTTTTTTTTTTTTAAGCCTAATATATATCTCTTTAATACTACACTTTTGAATTATTTTCCAAGGTTGGACCTCTTGCTGCCTAATTTTGAAACTTTCTTGTATCTTGAATCTCCATCAAGGTCAATATGACCTGAGTCTATCTTCTTATAGACCACCTCTATTTTGAATAACTCTTTCAAAATAGGTAACCTCGATCTTTTGTTGCTATTGTTGCTTCTATTCTACTCTTTGTCTTCTTGTTGTCAATGTCAAGGTCTACCTTCAAGACCTAAATCCTTTGTCTCTTATTTCAAGGTCTATCTTCAAGACCTAATATTTTTGTCTATTATGTCAAGGTCTATCTTCAAGATCTTAATTTTTTTCAAGGTCAATTTCATTGTGACCTAAAAATTCAATATATTGCAACTTTAATTAATCTCTAATTTATGAAAGATTACTTTTAGACTGATATATCTTCCTTGATATATCCTTCTCCTGTTCTGCTTTCTCTTACAATTAGAATATGAAATTCTTATCTATATGTTATAGGAAGCTTCTCACACTTTTGATGATCAATATTTACTACAATTATTTTTCTATATTGTCAATATGACTTGAATGTCCCTCATACCTTAAATCTATATCAAGGGTTGGTTATATATCTAAATGATCAAATATCTCAAAGTACAGTTAAGACTATAGATAAGTCATGGTCTTCACTAGTTATGCTTAAACCATATAAATACTCTATAGTTAAGTCCTAGTCTTCACTGGTTAGTCTCCAACCATGGAAAACTCTAGACTTTCTACTCAATATGGACTTACAATAGAATATGAGTCACACTGCCTTTAAAGTGGACAGACTCTAAATTAATATTATCAAATTGGACAAGATATAAATTTTTAAATGGCTAATAAACTATATTAATCTAGACAAAGTTTGGTGGTAGCTCGAATACCATTGATGGCTATTTAAACCTTAATATTACCACAAATTACATAGGTTAAATATCACATGATAAATATAATATAGCCACAATACAGTAAGATCAAGATATTTGTATGAGTAGAATAAAATGAGCAAATTGATATGTATATCAAGGCATATACTATATAAATTTTTTTTACTAATAAACAACAATATGAATGTAAATAGCTTGAATCATACATGTACAAAGCATGTAGCACAACTTACAATATTAATTGTTCAAAATGTATGTAATATTTATTACTTATCTTTCTCTTACATCTATAACAAGAACTTGATCTTCTTTGTAATAAAAGTATGCATTACATGGATACTTTGATACTTATCTATGGATTACTATATAGCCATAGTAGAATGACTCTTCGGGTACTTGACTATTCCTTTCCATATGCCAAGTTGCATGACTCTTGTCTTCTCTATTTGACACTTGCATACTTGATTAACACATGACTCTATTTTGTATGCACATGACTCTTGACCTTCACTTTGCACACTCTAAACTAAGACACTTGTGCACATATTTACATTATATATTTGATCTCTTACATACAAGACACTTGTGCACATATACTCAACTCACACTTGCACATTTACATGACACTTGTAAATTTCTTGCACATACACACTTACATGAAAGGGGAAATAATACTCACACTCTAAACTATGACTCAATCCTAATCTAATATTTACATATGTACCATTAAGGTACTATGGGGGTACATTAGCATGTACCAAATAATGTAATATACTCCAACCCCCTGTATTACATTATTTGGTTATTGAAGACTTTACTCTTCAATCATAGTATTCATCTTCAAGTGACTTTGTAATGCATGTGATGTTCTTATACTTTATCTCCATCAGGTTCTTCTTCTCCATACTTGGTTTCTACTTTTATTTCATCATCATCCTTTGTAGCTTCAATATCACTATATTCTTGAACTTTCTTATTTTCATAAGGTTCTTTCATAAGAATATTTTCTTTACCTTTATTCTTAGAATCATATGATTATTTCTTTTCCTATATAGAGACTTCTAAATACTCACTTAAATAATCATAATAGGTTCCTAAGTTAGATGAACTTGGAATATCAATACTACAAGAAGAATGGAATATCTTTTCCAAAAATGATTCATCTATTTTCAATTTCTTCTTAAGATATTCAATCAACTCTTTTTGTTTCATATTTTATTCTTTATGAAACTTAAGTGTAAGCAATGCCATATACATTATGCTACCAATATCTAAAGGTATCATAATACTATCTTTTCCATCATCAATTGCTTCAATAATTCTTGCATGTAAATAGTATTCAAATGTTTCAAAAAAAATATCTATGGCTTCACTATAGATTAGTTTTGAAACTAAATCTATTTTTCCTTTAGATTTTTCAATCAAATTCTTGATCCCAAATTTTATAACATTTGCTTTTTCTTTTAGTATCATGGAATCTATATTGTTATCCATAAAATTTGTATATTTTTATACCTTTGAAGTAGAAATCCTTATGTATCCTTAGTTATAGAAACTAAGAATGAATTTTATAAATTTTATTTTTTCTAATTCTTGATGTAGAAATCCTTTTATCTCCCAAATAATTAACCAATTCAATAATTTTTTATTTTCTCAAAAAACTATGAACTTAAATAAACTTCAAATTCAAAAAACTCTTAAAGACCTTATAACTCCAACCTTATAAGAAATTAAATTAATATCCTACTTATCACTCCAATAATCAAATCTAATAATTCAATGATAAACCTATTACTACTTATCACTCCTTATTCAACCTTAATAAAAATATTTAACTTTAATAAATATTTATCCTTATCGCTCCTAACATTAAAAACTTGAAAAATCCTAATAATTCAAAAATTACCTTGTGTGCGCCTTTCTACCTTGCACTGCTATAAATTCTTTGACTGTTGCTACAAGAAATACTTATGCAAACTACTTTTAACCAACTTGACTGAGCGCTACGTGCAACCAAGTCAATTCATTTTTGGACATTCAAATTTAGGCATGCAAAGTTGAACGTTACACTTTCCAATGTTTCATTTCCAACTACCTTGTAAGGAATTTACTTCCAAGTGGCTTGCATGTGTTACACTAGAAGTGTTACTCCTTGCATTACTTAGTGAAGTGGCATTGATTACCCTAATAATTGTTTCATTATGCCTATGCTTTGATAATTACAAAGGAGGACTATGATGGAGTACCCGAGCCATTAGAATTTCTAAGAGAATAATTTGGATGAAAAGGATAGGTTTCGAATCCATCTATTCATTGTTGGGGTCTAGATGCTTTTTCAGGCCTTTACCCCTTGGTAGGGCTTCAAACATATAGGTTGGAGTATTTTCCATGCTTAAGTGATGTCAACCTCTCAAAAGTCTAGCACATTCATACCTTAGTCAAAATTTGAGTCCAGTTTCCTTTTGTACGAGACTGTTTTGCCCCTTGAGATGACATTAGCATGTTAAAAGTTTGACCCTCTTACTTCTTAGTTTTCTAACTTAGCCAAAGTTTGTATCCAACAATGTCAAACATTAGACTCTTTTTCCTCCCATGATGATGTCAACATTTCAAAATTTTGGCCCAGACTTTACCTTAGCCAAATTTTAGGTCTAGCCTCTTATGGAAATGATGAAATTTTATTGCCCTTGTGGTGATGTCAACTCTCTAAAAGTTTGGCCTTCTTTTATCTATCACCTTAGATAAATTTTAATTCTTGCTTTATTCTTTGAAGGATGTTTTTTCTCTTTGAGGTGATGTCAACGATTTAAAAAATTTGACCTTCTTCTTTCCTCAAAATTAGCCATTTTTTTAATCTAACACTATAACATAATGCCAAAATTCCTACCTTATCCAAATTTTAGGCCTAATGAGTTGTTCTATGCATCCAACTACTTTTATGACTTCTAGATTATCTTTCATTTACTATAGCAAAATTTACTCCAATAACAATACTTTACATATGGGTTATTGCATTGATCCATAGTACTTAAGAGTGAGATTCATAATCCTTTGTATCTTTCAATAGTAGATTTTAATTACATAAATTAGGATATTTAAAAAATATGTCTCACTTTTCTTAAATTTTTTATAGCTTTCTTCCAAGTTTTCATAAGGATTTTATTGGAAAATGGTAATTTACTTATATTGGGCAAGTTTGGAGATGATGATATAAGCCTCTAGGTATTCTTGATGTAAGCCTATGGGCAATATTGATGTATAGTTCTATTGAGAAGCAACACACCCCCACTGAAAATAGAAATTTTATTTCTTTGAAAATAATTAATTTTTATTTCCAAGGGGACGCTCATGAAGTTTTTGGGTTTTTGATTCCAATTTTTGCTCGTATCATTTTTAGAAAATTATCTGCATCAAAGTGCCAAAATTCCTTGCATAAGGGCATTGATTTGAATTGGATTTTCTAAATATTTATGCTTCAATGGTATTATTTTGGTTAAGTGTTTCAATTTTTTTTATTTTCAATAATTTTCCTAAGGTCTGAAATATTAAAATCAATTTCTAAGGTTTTGAAAGAAATCTTCATCTTGCCCTAATGTTTACTTCAATATTGAAATCATGGTATCTTTTGACACAGAAATCCGTTTGAGGTGATTCAAATTCTGGATGAAATATCTCGAGCTCACATTTACAATAATATCATTTTTTTTGGGTTTTATGCATGATTTACCTTCCATAAATGGCAGTTTCTATTTGCAACCAGTAGACTTATTAATACTATAACTCTTGACTCGAGATGAATTTTCAAGTTTTCTTGGCATATTCGAATATCCATTTGGCTCATTTGGACACTTGAAAATTTTTGCTCAATTTTGGGTGTTGGGTAAAACATTGGTTATTTTTCTATGGTATAAATCATTACCTCTATTTAATTTTCAACCCAGGATAGCTCGTAAACTTGTAAGTAACTCTGCACAATATATGCCTGTAATATCCCTTTAATCAGATGAGTCCCTTAGATTCTATGGTTTGGGGGGTGTTTTTGTTTCATTGGAGTTATTGTTTATCTTTCAAACCACTAATCTAATTTACACTATCAAATAAATTACTGAAATGCCTTGAAATCATAATTGCACACTTGTTGGAAATTTATAGAAAATAGGAGAAATTACAGTATTAAACTAAACTACAAAAAATAGGAAAATGAATTAAAATGATAGAAAACAGGTAAAATAATGGAGGAATACTATTGAGAGTGGGCCCAAGCTTCCAAAATATTCCACCCACATTAAGTCATACACCAGATGCTAGTTGAGTTTGATTAAAATACTCAAATGTATTGTATTGAAATTTGCAACAGAAAAACACAGAGAAAAGTTGAGATCTATTTTTCATGGGTGGCCTACATATTTATAATATATGTGGCCATAACCTATTACATTTTGAAAGTAAATCAATTTCTGATTTTTTTGTTACAACAATATGCAGGAATAAAGGAGATAAAGCAAAAAATTAAACTCATAATATATTTAGCGTATTCTATATCAGAACATAATACATTTGATATTTTTCTCTACCTTATTACATTGATTTTTACATGATTACTAAATAATATATGATATATGGTCATTTGCATTGTCCTTGGTCCGCATCCATCACTGAAATCGTCATTATGTTCTACTGACAACTGGGGTTGTGCTATAATTCTACGTCAATGGGAATCAGACACCTTATCTATATAACATGGGAATCAGGCACCAAACGAGAGTCAGGCACTTCATGAGAATTAGGCACCCGATAGTCAAGCACCAAATGGGAATTGGGCACGTAAAATTCAAGCACCAAATGGGAATCAGGTGCCTAAATGGGAGTTGGGTGCCTAACTTAGCACTTCATAATTATTTTGTTGTAGATATTTGTATCATCACAAAACAAAAAGTTTCAGATTCGAATGGGATCTCGACATAGTCATGCTAAAATACTGTAAAATCCATTGAATTGAAACATAATTAAATCAAAACCAAATATTAGATAACATACATAATCTAATGTAAAATACATATAAAATTGCATAAAACATATATTTCTATTAAAATAAATATTGCAGTATATATGGAAATTTGATGGGGGATGAAAAAAATCACACGCAAACAAACTCCATGCATTTCTAATCTTTCTCTCTATTAAATCTGGAAAAGCACGTAAAATAACAGCCCGCAGGCACACGCAGTCACTCATGCAATTTGCAAATAATTTCTTATGCATTAATCTGAAAATCAATACATACAAACATAGCCCGCAGGCTTTACATTAACCGGTGCTCGGCTCGGTCTTCTCACTCTCTCACTCTGCGCGTAATCTTACCCGATCCACCACCCCGACTAAAACATAAAACTAGGTTTTTATAGAGGCCCCGACCCTCTGAAACACCTGTCACACATTAATCGAGACACCAACCCAATTTAATACAAAGGCTAGGTTTTTATAGAGGCCCCGACCCTCTGGAGCTTCAACAAGAAAATTGGGACACCAACCCGATTTAAAATCCCCCTCTAAAACATTCTTCACATAAACCAGCACCAACCCGATTTATGGCACCACTCTGCACGGCCCCTGTCATCGCCGCTTCCTGTCAGGATACTCTGCGCGTCCATCCTCTTCGTTCCCCGTGCTTCTTGATCTTGTTTGCCTTTACTGCACCTTGTGCCACGTGTCATTCTTTGAATGGTCCCAAAAATACCACCTATCATGGTTCCCGCCATCTCTTTCTCTTCCTGTGCCTTCTTCTCTCTCCGTCGTGATATTGTGACATGTCGCGATATTGCGACGTTTCTGCTTATCTGTGTTATTTTCTCATTTTGGTCATGATATCACGACATGTCGTGATATCATGACCAATTCTTTCTGCTTGCCCACTTTTCAAATACTGTCGTGATATCGCGATGTAGCGATATCGCGATGTAGTGATATCGCGATCGTTCTACCACTCCCTCCTTTGCTTTGATTTTTGTCGTGATATTGCGATGTCACGATATCGCGACATCGCGACATCGTGACCATTCCACTACCAAACCCCTAGCTTCATTTTACATCATGACATTATGACATTGTGATATCGCAACATCACGATATCGTGACCACTCCACCTCCTAGCCACCTGCTTCATTTTTTGTCATGATTTCACGACATCATGAAATCACGATGTCGTGATTTCATTGCAACTTTCCACTTCTACCCTAAATTTTGCTTAATGTCGCTATTTCGTGACATCGTGATATCACGAAAAACTCTTGCCTCTGCCTCCGCCTTGCCTAGACATTGCGATTTCATGATGTCACGAAATCACAACGTCACGATTTCGCTACTATTTTCAACTTTTGCCTTAGAAAAATTTTTCTTGCCTTCTTCTTCTCCTGAGCCAACTCTTCTGAAGTGGCTCTCCCGAAACTGGATGCTTCTACTATAGGTGCTACTGGATGCTCCTACATCAGACACCCGGGGTTAGTGGAGAAGTGATCTTCACTTCTGCACGGTCTGGTTGCTGCCTCCTGCAACACCTCCAGACAGATTCTTTCACTACTGCATGCTTCTTCATCTGCAGCCTTCTTCAGCTTCCGATGCACTCTCGCATCTCTCTTTCTCTGTTTTTCCTCATGCTGTCTACATAGCTCCCTTTGTAGGGCCTTCACTTGCCTCTGCAAATCTCTCTTGAGTAGTTCCTCCTGCAAGGTTTTAAATTGCCGCTGCAATGCCAAGAACTCTTCCTCTGGCACCACATCGTTCTTGCTATCCCGGCTTCTTCGGGGATGCATTTTTCTCAGCTTTACTCACAAAGCTCAACTGATTTTGATGTAGCTACCTCACGTTCAATGATCTACTAACATTCTTAGGAATCCTAAACTCTCTCTTCTCTCTCAGAACCCTCCCGTAGATCCTGGCGCAAATTGCCTCACGACCGGTAATCTGTTTACGCACTCAAGAACATTGGCTTTGATACCACTAATGGGGGATGAAAAAAATCACATGCAAACACACTCCACACATTTCTAATATTTCTCTCTATTAAATCTAGAAAAGCATGTAAAATAATAGCCCGCAGGCACACGCAGTCACTCATGCAATTTGCAGATAATTTCTTATGCATTAATCTAAAAATCAATACATACAAACATAGCCCACAGGATTTACATTAACCGGCACTCGGCTTGGTCTTCTCACTCTCTCACTCTGTGCATAATCTTACCCGATCCACCACCCCGACTAAAACATAAAACTGGGTTTTTATAGAGGCCTCGATGCTCTAAAACACCTGTCACACATTAGTCGGGACACCAACCCAATTTAATACAAAGCCTGGGTTTTTATAGAGGCCTCGACCCTCTGGAGCTTCAACACAAAAATCGAAACACCAACCCGATTTAAAATCCCCCTCTGAAACATTCTTCACATAAATTGGCACCAACCTGATTTATGGCGCCACTCCGCATGGCCCCTGTCATCACCGCTTCCTGTCAGGATACTCTACACGTCCATCCTCTTCGTTCCCCATGCTTCTTGATCTTGTTCGCCTTTACTGCACCTTGTGCCACGTGTCATTCTTTGAATTGTCTTGAAAATACCGCCTGTCATGATTCCCGCCATATCTTTCTCTTCTCGCGCCTTCTTCTCTCTCCATCGTGATATCGTGACATGTCAAAATATCATGACGTTTCTGCTTCTCTACGTTCTTTTCTAATTTTGGTCGCGATATCGCGACATGTCGTGATATCGTGACCAATTCTCGTTGCTTTCCCGCTTTTCAAATACTATCGCGATATCGTGATGTAGCGATATCTCGACCGTTCTGTCGCTCCCTCCTTTGCTTTGATTTTTGTCATGATATTGCGACGTCGCGATATCACGACGTCGCAACATCACGACTGTTCCGCTGCCGAACCCCCAGCTCCATTTTACGTCATGACATCGCAACATCATGATATCACGACATCGTGATATCATGACCACTCCACCTCCTAGCCACCTGCTTCATTTTTCATCATGATTTCATGACGTCACAATTTAGCTGCAACTTTCCACTTCTGCCTCGACTTCTGCTTCATGTCACGATTTCGCGATGTCACGATATCGCGACGTCGCGATATCACGACAAACTCCTACTTTTGCCTCCGCCTTGCCTGGACGTCGTGATTTTGTGATGTCGTGAAATCGTGACATCACAATTTCGCTACTGTTTTCAACTTTTGCCTTAGAAAAAATTTTCTTGCCTTCTTCTTCTTCTTCCTGAGCCGACTCTTCTGAAGTGGCTCTCCCACAACTGGATGCTTCTATTGCAGGTGCTACTGGATGCTCCTGTATCAAAATTTTATACAAAAATGAGCTTTTTTAGGGCTTATCATTCCTCAATGCTTAAGGTTTGGCACATCCCTATGCCACTTTGAACTGGTAATTACCAGTCTCACTAACACCCTTCTAGTAGGCCCTAACTTTTTCCTTCCTCTTCTTTTCAATGAATTTGGTTTTTGCCTTATCTTTGGGCTTTCACCCTTTCGGTGTTTTGGGGGTGGCTACCTCTTGTTGCTACTTTTTCAAGTGCTTGTTGTGTCGATTTGGTTGTTGTATCCTACTCCTTCACCTGGTTGTTCCTTTGTCCAAACTTTCCTCCTTGCCACATTCCTCAAGTAGTAGCCAGTAAAAGTGGAGGTATCCTTCTAGAATGTTGGCTCAACCTACTTCCAATATTGATGGTGAGGGGGTAAACTTTCTCCCACTAGAACTATAGATTCATCACTAAATAGAATGCTAGATTTCTTAGCATCCTTGGCCTTGGGAAAATTGGCCACCGCTGGCTCAAGTTTAACATCATCTTTAGAATCTACTTCATCTACTACATGATCTTTACTTGTTTTTTCCTGAGCTACAGGTGGTACAGGACCTAGTAGTCCCATATTCATGAAATATACGTTTATATTTGAATGCTAATCACCTATTAATCCATAAAAATACCAGAACTGTGTTGGTCGAGCAAATTCAATTTTATTATGAGGATCTTTGGATGTCTTTTTGGCCTCTTTTTTAGTTTCTTTGGCCACTCTATTAAAGGCTTTCCTATACTCCTTATATTCCTTGATATATACCTTAAGCTATTCAAATTCCTTTTTTTGCTCATACAACAACTTCAAAGTCTCTACCCATTCTTTATCAGAATTCATGCTTAATTATTTTAGTTGTGCAGTCCTTGCTCTTGTCATGGGTCTTCTTTGAGGTCCCCTTGTAGCCTTCATTTTAGATCTTCATTTCTTTGGATATTTTCCTAGGCTTGTGTAATTTGTTGAAATAGGAGTATTTCCCCATTCTACTATTTTTACTGCTATTTTTTCTTGATCTTCAGAAGTTGGAGACTTCTGAGTCTCTTATGCCTACTCTATAGGCATTTGATCAGGTAACCCTTCAGTCACATTTTGTGCAGCAGGTGATTCCTCTGCTGAAATCCCTTTCTCTACCTAAAGTTATTCAGGCTCAGCCCATACATCTCATTCTGACTCTTGGACTATAAAATGGGTGGACTCTTGATATTTTGCAACACCTTGATCCTCCTCTATAGCCTTATCTAAAATTTGAGGCTCTTCAACCTCAATTTCATCTTCCTATCTTGTGTCTTCCTCTATAGATTTTGCTAAAAGCTAAGGTTCTTTGACCTCAATTTCATCCTCCTGGTTTACCTCTGTATCTGCAAAGGAATAAGATGTTGGGGACTATTCAATATCAACTTCAAAATCTTGATATTGCCCCTATTCTACAGAGTGATCTTGTGAATGGGGTTGTTCAACCTCCATTGCTACATTTGTTTTCTGCTCTACTTTTACATGAGACTTCTGGGAGGATTCTTTAGTTGCACTTTCTATAATAATTGTAGGGGTCCTTGCTTGAGAATTAGAGCTCTCCTATGTAAACATATATCTAGCAGAGCCACTGATTGGTCTCCTGCATCAGCTTCTTTATTGGAATTTCTTGCATCTGATCAAAAAGGGCTAGAGGAGGCTATTTTCTCCTTAGAGTCTAGAGAGGTAGTGGGCACTTCCATAGCCCAATAAGTTTGCATCACTGCATATACCATGGCTAGTTTTTCAGACTTAGTGTTTTGGGTCTATAATTGTAGCTTCAGTATCATCTTCTACAATTGATGGATGGTCTAATACAAATCCTATAATTTTATTACAATTACTTTTATGGACTCTTGAAAAAGAGTCTACTCCTCCTTATACTTGGCCTCCCAAGTATGGGCCTGTTATTTTAATATCTAAAGTTTCTACTGTAGATCCTTTATCTACATTTCCCACTGAGGAGTAATTCCCTTGGAAAAATCCTACAATATATGGGACATGAACTCATCCTTATTCAACTCGTCAATCACTGCATCATCATCTGATGAGCTATAAACCACCATGGACACCTTCATCCTCTTGCTCTTGGTTCTATTGGAAATTTACATGTAAGTAGGGCTTGAAATACCATGCCCTAACTCATATATAAATTGAGGGCCAATAGGAGATGAATTTTGTCCTGCATCCTCATCAAATTGAGAAAAACAAGGGATGAGGCTTGCCCTACATCCCATGTATTTTCCTCAAGCTGGGATGTAGGCACCATCTCTATTTTCTCTACCATCCTATCAATCAGTCGATCAGTATGTTCTGGTGCCATCGCTTATTCCTCTACCTAAGGAACTACATTATTTCTTTCAACTTCCTCAACCGTTACATCCCTATGTGACTTGGCATATTGCACTAAGGCTGAAATCAAGCCATGGTGAGCCAAGTCATATGTTGTGCATGTCTCGTATCATCTGGCCTCATACTTGAGTGCACATGCAATATAATGGAGGATATTGATCTTATCCCCATGTAGTAAATGGTTTATGAAACAAAAATAGTTAGAGTTCATTTTAGAAAACCTACCTGTACATGTGAAGAACTGAACAATCTACTCGAATATTGGTCTCCAAAATTTGAGAATGTATTGCTTTGGAAAACTAGTGCATTTTTGGTATTGTGTTGGGTGCCCAAAGAATCATTACATGTAGAGTGTACGGTTGCCCTCCTTATGTGTGTGTTCTCCTATTTAGGGAAGGCCTATTACCCTGGCAATGTACTCTTCGGTGACTAGAATTTCTAGTCCCCTCATGCAAACAACTCCGTCCTTCATAGATATCGTAAATTCTTTAGCTATTTATGCATCCTATTTTTGGCTGACTAGATGGTAGTATTCCAACCATATTATGGTGTAGAATTATGCTTGTACATCCTAACTAATACCAAGAAATTTTGTAGACTCACTCTTTTTAAATAGATGGTTGGTTGATTTCCCCCATGGCAAAGTTCAAATTTTCTTGCCTTTGAGTTTTACTTGTAGCAATTTCTCACACTCTGGGTTCTATCTCCTGCAAATTTGTTTTTTTATTACACAAATTTTTGCCAATGCATGGTTTTAAATTGCCTACGTATGTGAACATAGGCAATTTATTATCGTAATTAGAAATAATTATGGTTATCTATGCAAAATATCGTTAAAACGTGTGTTGGATTTTGCATAGATGATGACCATGAGTGTTTTCCCCAATCAAAGTAGTGACACATAGAAAAATACCAAGTGGAGAGAAATGGGTGGTTGGTAATTTTATGGTGATTGTGTCAGCACTATTTTATAGAAATATACACCTATGAAAACAATATATATAACAAAAAATTAAGCACTTACTTGTATTATGTTTCATGTGTGTATAATGCACAGATGCTCGTGGTGCACTGGCATTGGTTGATTTGACTAGATGAATTAGAATAAATAATGATAGGCATATTTCCCATATGGTAAATTTCTCTCCATTTTGACTATTTCTTGGTTGCTGCAATTTGATAAATTTGAGAATTCCTGCACATTTTCAAGAAAATATTAGAAAAACATGTCTTCATAGGATGACAAACATCACTCCCTTGGAAATTTTTCATTGATGACCTTGGAATGTACATAAATCCCTTATGGAAAAAAATTAAAATAATTTCATCCTTGAAGTTTGACTCATGCACGTGGGTGAAATGCTGACGTGGATCAGGCCACTTTCCAATGCTGAAGATTATTCATACGTGGCACAAACACCTGTGAAAATAGAAAGCAGGTACCTCCTTATGTGGAAATCGGGCACCTTCTTTTGAATCAAGGCACATAGGCACTTGGTAAACAAAAATCAAATGCATTTTGTTAGCAATTAGGCATCGTGCTTACTATGGAAAGCAAATCCCTTTTACTGGAAATCGAGCATCATACTTAAAAAATAGAAAACAAAAAGTAGACACCTTTTTATTAGCAATAAAGCACCATACTTAAAAATAGAAAGCACTTTCCCAAAAAAAGTAGGTGCCATACTTAAAAATTGAAAATAGAAAGCAGGAGCTTTTTTTTAGTTGTCTAGGAAATTAGGTGTCTCTTTCCTAAAAAATGAAATTCGAGCACCATTTCCTTAGAAATACAGGACTCAGGTGTCGATCTGTTAGAAAATAGGACTCATGCACCTTTCCCTTGACATACTAGGATTCGGGTGCATTCTCCTGTACAAACAAGAATCCGGTGTCGTTTCCCCAAAATATAGGAATCGGGTGCCCTCTTCCATAAAAATGGGAGTTGGGTACCTTCTTCTCCAAAAAATGAGAATCATATGCCTTCCTCTTTAGAAAATGGAAAGTAGGTGATCCTTTATTTCAACATCTACTAATGTTCCCACTAGTGTACACTTACATTTGATCAGGCCTTCAATGTTTTGGTTTGAAGAACAGGGACAGAATCAGCATCCACCACCTGAACCAACATTCGGGTATTTTTCTTCATGAGGACCAAAAATAAACACCCAAACACTTGTTCAGATATGGTTTCCTCCTCCAAGTGGGGATGAGCTACTTCTACTGGAACTTAATCTCTTAGAAAGTTGAAATTTAGTAGGTTCATGGATCTTGTGCTTGTTAGGCCTAGGTTTCCTAGGTTGCCTAACAGTTGCACTTAGGGCATCGTTCCTACAATATAGAAATACAACTAAAGAAAGAAAAATTACAAAAATTTAAAATAATAATTATTTTTGGACCATGTGGACAATGTCCACATATTATTGACTCATTTTAAAACTAGAATCAACTGGGGTCTCCCCCATACCTAATCTGGACTTCATCATATAATTCTTAAAAACATGATATGGATGCAGTCCGTGACCATTCACTTTTAATGTAATGTTGTTGTCATCAATTTTTCTAATCCTCACAGTACCATTGTTTATTATTTCAATCACTTCATATGGCCTCATTTAGCACTACATAATTTTACCTTTTCTTTCCTAAAATCGAGAGTCATACAATAATGCCCACTCTTCCACTTCTAATTGTTTTGGCCTAGTGTGATGATCATATCACTTGGCCCTCTATTTATGTATGACCTCTATCCAATGTAGAGCATCTCTTTGGTATTCATCCAGCTAGCTAAGCTACTAAATATGCTCATTTTTTACCTCATTCAGATTTAAATTTAAATCTACTATAGTTCTGGGAGTTTTAATCTCAAACTCTATGGGTATCATAGCATTCTTCCCATATACTAGTTGGAATGATGTAAAACCAGCAGTAGTTTTCTAGGTGGCTTTGTAAGCCCACACCACTTCTAGTAATCTTGTGGCCCAATCCTTTCTATGTTAATGTACTATCTTTGTGAGAATTATCTCCAGTTCACGGTTGGTTACCTCTACTTGCCCATTTTCCTGTGAATGGTAAGGAGTGGTTTTTTTATGCCTGATTTTATATTATTGCATGAGTTCCTGAAATAAATTTGAAGTAAATTGAGGCCCTTGATCAATTATGATCTCCCTTGGAACCCCAAATCTGGTGAAAATATATTAATATAAGTCTGTTAAAGTCTTCTCTTTAGAATCATGCAATGCATGTACTTCAACCCACTTGGTCACAGATTTGGTGCAAACTAATATATACCTCTTACCTGCTAACCTGTGGATTAATGGGTTCTACGAAGTCCATCCTCCATTTATCAAATGGCTTTATGTGTACGTGTGGTTGGAGTGGCATTTCATCTCTGGGAGTAGGTATGCCCATCCTTTGAAATTGGTCACATTGGCTCACATGCTTGGCTGCATCTTTGAATAGTGAAGGCTAGTAATAACCAGCCTACAATACTTTGAATGTAGTCTTTTTTCTTGCAAAATTACCACCACAAGATTCATTATGGCAAGATTTCAGTATTTCTACAATATCATTATCAAAAACACATCTTCGCATGACCTGATAAGGCCCTATTTTAAATAAGAACCCATCAATCCATTATAAGTCTGTATTTTCTCAATTAAATTTTATTTCTCATGTGGTGAAAGTGTAGGGGATACTTTACCAATGGCTAAATAATTAGCCATATTTATGCACCATGGTATATTTTCATTAAGAGAAAGCAAATGCTCATCTGGAAACTGATCTTCTATGGTTGAATGATCAGGAGGTGTCAATATGGAAATAAAATCAACTACCACATTGTCTTTACCTATTTTATCTATAATTATCACATCAAACTTCTACATAATTAATAGCCAAGATCAATCTTATATGGAGTTATTACTGTTCATGAGGCTCTTCATATAGCCGCTCAGACCAAAAAAGCAGTCATGGATTTAAAGTTAGACATGAACAAAGCTTATGACAGGATAAATGGGGAATTCCTAGAGGCAGTTTTATTAAAATTTGGCTTCAACATGAAATGGGTCAAGTTAATAAGAGAGTGTATTTCTAAGCCTTGTTTTTCAATTTTGGTTAATGGGTCTACTGTAGGTTTTTTTCAAAGAAAATGTGGTCTAATACAAGGAGATCCCATAAGTCCTATGTTGTTCATCATTGTAGCTGAGGCCTTGGGAAGAACCATTAAGGCAGCAGTGGTAGCTGGACTCATATCAAGTATCAAGGCCACGTCACTAACTACCCCAGTGACACATCAGAAATTTGTTAATGATACATTGCTACTGAATTTGGATTCTGTGGTTGAGGCAAGAAGGATTAAAAATATTCTCATAATGTATGAAGAAGTGGTTGGACAAAAAGTGAATTTTGATAAGAGCAAACTTTATTTCATCAATACCCCCGTTCCTAGGTAAAACAACATATCAAGGATCATGGAATATCAAATTGCATCCCTTCCCACCTCCTATTTAGGTCTTCCTTTATTTACGAGAAAACCTGAAGGATAAATGTGGAACATAGTTCTGGAGAGGATCTAAAAAAAGCTAGCAGGTTGGAAAGGACATTTATTATCTCAAGCAAGAAAAATAGTTTTAACTATAGCTTCACTTCAAATTATACCCGTTTACTTCCTATCAGTCTTCAGAGCCCCCAGCAAGGTGTATCACAAAATTGAGCAGCTTAAAAAAAAATTTCTCTGGTCAGGGATTGAGGATAAGAAAAGGATCCATTTAGTAGGTTGGAACAATGTTTGCAAACCTAAAGCTGATGGGGGGTTAGGATTTAGGAGAGTTGTTCATCTCAATACAACTCTATTAGCCAAACAAGCATAGCGGTTATTGACTAAGGTCGATAATGAATGGACTGCCATAGTTAGGAGGAAATACCTCCAAGGTGTGAACTTCCTTAATGACAACTTAGCAAGCATGGGGTCTACTTTTTGGAAGGCAATCCTCACGAGTAGGGGACTTATCAAGAAAGGTCTTAGATGGATTCTAGGAAATGGGAAAATAATAGACTTTTGGAAGGATCGGTGGGTGAGAGCTGAGGAATTATCCTAGAATCCTCGTTTGGCTAGGATTCAAGAGCATATGTGGTATAGGACCGCACACAACACACAGCAAGAATGTAGAATTAACCATGCACAGACGAAATTTCAGCCAGTTTCATTAAAACAGAGGTCTCTCCTTACATACCCAAAAAAAATCAATCCCCCCTCCAAAAGGTCTTTTTCCTTTTTTTAAATACAATGCATGCCCTCTTCTCCTCGGCTGCCACCTCCTTTTCATTATGCAAAGTGTGGGTCCTTTTCATCCCCCAGGCCCGACTCTCTTTGGACCATCATTACTTGAATGCGAGACTCCCCATACCACCCACACGAATGCTCTGTCCCGCCTGCATGATGCTGCTAGGTGCATCAAAACATCATAGCCTATAGTGGTGGTATGCCCTGCAGCCGCCTATCGATCCACTGCCAAGTCAATCATTCATAAGAATGCACCATGGTCATTTGTAGTTGATGCCACGTGTCCTGTTGCCATGCTTCCTGTAATCACTTCATACTCTCGAGCCACCTATAACTTCACGCCATGTGTCCCTCTGCACTGGTCCCTGCAGTCATCGGATGGTCAATGTCGTGAGCGTCTTGTCATGATATCACGACGTATTTGCCCCAACACTTTCTCTCTCCTCTTTGGTCACGATATCGTGACGTTTTGATGTTAGGCTTCTCTCTCCTCCTTGGGACCGTGATTCCGCTACACGTCGCGATATCGCGATGTCTAGGCCTTTCTTACTTGCCTTCCTCCCTTGGGCCGCGAAACCATGACATGTCACGATTTCGCGACATCTTTGCATTGTGGAACCTTACCTCCGGATATGTCATGATTTCGCGACATATTTGAGCTCTGCCTTCGAAGGTGTTGCGATGTCTTTATGCTTCCAATTCTTGCCTCCCAGAAGTGTCGCGATTTCATGACGTCTTTTAAACTTTATCTTTGAAGGTGTCACGATTTCGTGACATCCTTTAAGCTTGCCTTTGAAGGTGTCACGATTTCGTGACCATTCTTGTGCCTTAGAACCTTTTTGTCAAAGATGTCCCTGTGCCTTCAAATCCTGCTTTCGAAAGTGTCACGATTTCACGACCACTGTGCGTCTAGACCACGTTGCAACAGAAATGTCACGATTTTGCTACAGTTTGGTGTCCCGACCGTGCGTCTTCAGAAATGTCACGATTTCATGACAGTTTGGCGTCCCGACTGCACTTCTTTAGAAATGTCACGATTTCGTGATAGTTTGGTGTCCCGACCGTGCGTCTTCAGAAATGTCGCAATTTCACGACAGTTTGGCGTCCCGACTATGCTTTTCAAAAATACGTCGTGATATCGCGACGGTTTGGCCCGCTAGTGCCCTTCTTCAAAAAGCGTCGCGATATCGCGACAGTTTTAGTACTTAAGAAAAAAATACATTTTGGGTGACGCAAGATTGCCAGCTTTGCCTCCGGATGCTCCTGCATCAGACACCCGGGGTGGGTTTGAGAAGTGACCTCACTTCTGATTTGACTGAGGTAGACCCAAACGATCAACCTCTGCCTTGGATAGCCAAGTTGCATCTTCTATGGGTCGGCCCTTCCATTTGATTAAATACTCATAATGGGGAGTCTCGCATTCAAGTAATGATGGTCCAAAGAGAGTCGGGCCTGGGGGATGAAAAGGACCCACACTTTGCTTAATGAAAAGGAGGTGGCGGCCGAGGAGAAGAGGGCATGCATTGTATTTAAAAAAAGGAAAAAGACCTTTTGGAGGGGGGATTGATTTTTTTTGGGTATGTAAGGAGAGACCTCTGTTTTAATGAAACTGGCTGAAATTTTGTCTATGCATGGTTAATTCTGCATTCTTGTTGTGTGTTGTGTGCGGTCCTATACCAAGGATTTCGTGACAATTTGGCGTCCCGACTGTGCTTTTCAAAAATACGTCACGATATCACGACGGTTTGGCCCGCTGGTGCCCTTCTTCAAAAAGCGTCGCGATATCGCGACAGTTTTAGTACTTAAGAAAAAAATACATTTTGGATGACACAAGATTGCCATCTTTGCCTCTGGATGCTCCTGCATCAATATGGAGTAGCATATTGGAAAGAAGGTTGCAAATTATATGTGGCAGGTTATAAATATCAATAGGTGGAAACACATCAGAGTATAGGGTTTTGAAGCGAAGTCTGAAGAGCTTAATAACATTTTAACTCAGTAAATTATTCCCTCTAGAGAGTATGAAGATGGCATTGTTTGGGTTGATACTAAAAGTGGTGACTTCATAGTTAAGTCTACCTATAATTTGCTTCTCAATGTGGAAGGTCAACAATTTCAACCGAGTTTGGTTTGGATCAAAGGCTTAATTCCTAAAATATCCTTTTTTTCATGGCTGGTGATTCAAGGAAAAATCCTCACTATGGACAATATGTTATCCAAAGGTATGGTTATTGCTAATCGTTGCTACATGTGCAGGGTAGGATGGAAGACAACCCAACACTTGTTTCTGGAGTGTTCAGTAGCAGAGTCCATCCTGGATAAACTTTTTCAAGCCTTTAGGATCTCGTGGGTTAAGCCTGCTCTTATATCCAAAGTGTTCCATAAATGGCCTCAACCCTTTGTTAGCCTAAAACTTAAGTACCTATGGAAAATCTATTGGCATCATTTTATCTAGCAAATTTGGCTAGAAAGGAACCATATAACCTTTAAGGATACCATTCACAACCCAAAAACCATCCTCAATAGGATTATTGTCTTTGCAAAAGAAAACCTTAGCACCTTAGTGGATGAGAACCACTCAATTCTTCCCCAAGAAAAACAATTAGCTCGGGCCTTAGGTATTGAGGACAAACCTTCCATTCCTTTTCCCAATCCCAAAAATGGGATTTCTTGGGAGCCACCCCCAGGGTTGGTTTAAACTAAATTTTTATGGTGCAGCCAAGGAGAACCCGAGAAGAGCTAGAGCTAGAGGAATAATCAGGGATCATCAAGGAAATCTAGTCAAGGCCTTCATTGAACCATTGGGAAATAGAACTAATAACGAAGCAGAAGCTAGAGCCCTTTGGAGAGGGTTGCAAGTAGCCCAAGAAACTCAAGGTAACTTGATGATTGAAGGTGATTCTATGAACATCATCAACTTGTTAACCAATGGCAAAAAACCTCCATGGAGAATCGAGGGAGTCATCCATGAAGTGAGGATCCTTTTTACGACAAGACAAAATAGGAGGGCTCGTCATGTGTACCATGAGGCCAACAGGTCAGCTGACAAATTAGCCAACATAGGTGTTGATGTTGATAGTTTGGTGACATGGACACAAGGTGTGCCACGTGAAGTGGAAAACATTATTAGTCATGAAAATAAACCTACCCATTAAGGAGAAATATGAATGGGTGTTCTTTCCCCATGGAGCTGGTAATAACTATGGGGTTTCCCTCTAAATCATACCAAATTGGAAATGAAGGTAACAGGGTGTAAGCCTTGGAATATTCCAATAGAGAATAGGAAATGGGCAAGCAACAGGTTTCACAAGTGCAAAGTTCCAAACTTCAATTCCTATAAATTTAAGTAATGTTTATAGTTATGTTTAGGTATGGGTGTGCTTTTTTTGTAAGGTGTTGTAGGGGATTCAACACAATTTCTGGTAAGAAATTTTCAAGGATGACTAAGATCTACAATCTCAGCAGAAGGCTGGATATTGTAATAGGTTTTGGGTTAACCTGCAAAACCCGATAATTAATGAAGACTTTTATTTACCAAAAAAATAATAATTCTACCACTAATGCAAATTTTATTTGTCAAGTATCTGATATTTGAATGATCAGTGTGCATAAAAAGTTGATAACTATAATATAGTGGTAAAAAAAATTAAGAGCATGTATAATTGTAAGGAATTCCTTTTTTGTGACAATATAATTAAACTCAAAACTTGTGATATATTTTTTGATATAGTAGATGGCATAGAAATCATCACCATATTTTTGTCCCATAACTAAAAATATCGTATTATTGGATGCATCTGCATATCCCCTTTAGTTCATAAATAAAAAATCCCTATTACTAGAACCTAGTATTCCATCCATCAATAAACCCTTCATCCATTTGTTAATATTCATGGAATGAATGATGCAATTGCTATAGAAGCCCCATTTGCTATAAAATATTGATCCTTGAGATCGATGCCTTTCCCTCCTTTATCCCCCGTTCGATCCAGATCATTTGAATATGATTGGTGAGATGTAGGGGTGGAGATATGTGAAACTCTTCAGACTGAGGAATATGGCAGTCCGGTTCTGCAACAAATTGCCTCCCCCCAGTTTAGTCCTAAAAAAACCAGGAGCACTATGAAGTCTCCTATAGATTTTTGCAGTGAAAAATAATAGGGAGAATATCAAATTCTAAGCATCAAAAAATTAAAACTGATAATGACATTACCAATGGAAAATAGAGAACCTTGTTTCAATAGGTTATTTCAGGTTCTAAAGACAACAAATTAGGAAAACCCCTCAAGGGAGGGGGAGAGGAAGAAATACGAAACAATTTAAATGAAGTTCCTCTCATTGAACGTGAGAGGCCTCAATGGCCTGCCAAAACACAGGGAATTCGGTGCAATAAGAAATCAAGTGAATCCAACTATTATCATGTTGCAAGAAACAAAAACTGATGAGATTTAGTCAAAAAAGTAGCAAAAAAAAGCTGGAACCAAGGGAATACGGTTTGCAAATCAGCCAGAGGAGCGTCTGGAGGTCTTATGACTTTGTGGGATCCCTGGATAGTATAAGGCACCATTATTCAGAAATATGATAGGGTTCTTAGTGTTTTTTTAAGGAAATAAACAACAACAGGTCATGGATCCTTTCAAATATTTATGCCCCGACTTCAATTCAAGGGAGAGCTCTAGTATGGGAGTACTTAGGCAATCTTAGTGAAATCTTCCATAATGTACCTTGGATTCTAGCTAGGTATTTTAACACTCCTCTTTACCCTTAGAAAAAATGGGTGGAAATGGAACACCTATCAGGAGCATGGATGAGTTCAATGACTTTGTGAACTCCGACATGTTGATGGATGTAAAACTTGGAAAAGCAAATTATACCTGGAGCAATCGGCAGATAGGGTGTCATCTCATTCAAGAAAGGCTTGACAGGTTTTTTTTATCAAAGGAGGCTACAACTCTGTTTGGTGATTCTACCCTGCAAGCCCTTCCTAAAATTACCTCTAATCATAATACTATTTTGTTGGAGATCCCTAAATATTTGTCCTTCAATAAAAATTTCAAATTTCAATCTATGTGGATCAAACATTCGAGTTTTAGAGATAACTTAATTCAGTGGTGGCGCCTGTCAGGTGTAGTGCAGCTTATAAAATTGTTGGTAAATTAAAGCTTGTTAAGGAAAAGCTTCAAACTTGGAACAAAGAGGTCTTTGGTAACCTCTTTGAAAATAAAAAATAGGTTGTTGAAATTTTGAAGATAATTGATCAAAGTATTCAACATGGTGATGCTAATGAAACTACTAGGCAGGAGGAATGGACAAAACTAGCAGAGTTTCATAACATTTTGGCCTGTGAGGAAATCTATTGGAGGCAAAAATCAAGGGCTCTTTGGTTGAAATATAGAGATTAAAATTCCAAGTTTTTTCATGTCACCATGCTTAGAAACAAAAGCAATAAGAATATAAATATTTTTAAAAAAGTAGATGGTTCTATTACTCAAGACTTAACAAAAATCATAAAGGAGGCAGTAACTTATTTCAATTCTATCCTTGCTCAGAAATTGTAATGCAATGAGGATGCCAAAGATATTATCTTGCAATCCATTCATAGCATAATAAATTAGGATATAAACCTTAAGCTTCTAGCTATATTTTCTGATGAGGAAATTAAGGAAACCTTATTTAGCATGAAGCCAGACAAAGCCTCGGGACCCGATGGCTTTCCCCCTCATTTCTATCAAACTTTTTGGGACATCGTAAGTGAGGATGTAATTTCTGCTATCAGATAATTCCAAGCAAGCAATCATATCCCAAAAGGTCTCAACTCTACTTTTATTTCTCTAATTCCTAAGAAGCAAACCCCTGAATCTATGGCTGACTTCAGGCCAATCAGTCTATGCAATGTTTCTTACAAGATCCTAACTAATGCCATTGCAAATAGAATGAGAGATGTTCTGACCTGCATCATAGATCTATGCCAGGGAAGATCTATCCAGGGTAGGTCAATCTTTGATGGAGTTATCACAGTTCATGAAGCTCTGCACTCTGCTCATAAGACTAACAGGTTTGTTTTTGCCCTCAAGATTGATATGAACAAAGCATTTGATAGGCTAAATTGGGACTTTCTGATTGATGTCCTCCTTAAGTTTGGTTTTCACCACCAATGGGTTAATTTGATCAAAGAATGCATTTCTAAAGCATGTTTCTCTATTCTAGTTAATGTAACAATTGTTGGTTACTTTGAAAGTCACAGAGGAATTCGGTAGGGGGACCCTATCAGCCTCATTTTATTCATCATTATGGCAGAAGCTTTAGGTAGAACCATAAAAAATGCTTGCATTTTAAGGCTAATATCAATAATCAAGGCAACATCTCTCACTAGGGCTGTTTCTCACCAACAATTCGTTGATGATACCCTTCTATTGACTAAGGTGTCGATGGTTGAGGCCAAAAGAATTAAATACATCCTGCAACTCTACGAGGACGCTGCTGGTCAAAAAGTTAATTTTAGTAAAAGAAAAATACATTTCTTGAACACCCCCATTCAGAGGTAAGGAAGGATTGCAAAAATTTTAGGGTGTGATATAGCAAACCTCCCCACTTCGTATCTTGGTCTCCCTCTTTTCATTATTTCTTCGAGAGAGTCAATGTGGGACAGGGTTATTGAAAGAATTCAAAAAAAAACTTGTTGGATGGAAAGGTCATCTTCTATATCAAGCAGGAAAGCAGACCCTCACTAAGGCCTCTCTTCAGAGAATTCCAGTCTATTTCCTCTCCATTTTCAAAGCCCCTGTGAAGGTTTTCCAAAAAATTTAGAAACTCCAAAAATAATTCTATGGACTAGATCAGAGGAGAAAAAAAGGATACATCTTGTAGGATGGACAAAAGTGTGTAGACCCAAGAAAAATGGGGGCTTAGGTCTGAGGAGAATTGCTCATATGAATTTAGCTTTACTAGATAAGTAGGTGTGGTACCTCATTTCTGGTGAAGAAAATGAATGGACAGCTAGCATAAAATGAAAGTATCTTCAAAATATGGAATTTCTAAGTGACTAAGTTCCAATCAGAGGTTCTACTTTTTGGAAAGAAATTCTCAATTGTAAGGAAATCATCAAAAAAGGTTTAATATAAGTTTTAGGCAATGGTGGGAGGATAAATTACTGGAATGATAGGTGGGCTAAGGACAAACCACTAATGCAATATCCTAACTTAGCCTGAATCAGAGATATCACGAAAGAAATCGTTGGTAGAAAAGTCTCTGATTATATGGTTAAGGATAGAGGCAGAATGAAGTGGAAACAAATAAGGATTCAAGTATTTCAAGTGAAATCAAATTATCTTTGTAACATTCTTAGAAAATAGTTTATCCCCATGAGACCTGTATCGCTCCAAATTTTTTGCATCCTTACCTTCAGGCTATAGGATCCATGCTCGGAAGGAGGATGGGAAAAGGATGGGACAATACCTCGGACTGAGAGGCCCTTTGACGGTCCCGCCTCTCGAGGGAGGGGTATTAAGGTGATTTTTTGACGGATGGTGGGGTTCACCAAGAAACGTTTAGTGGCAATTTCCACGCCTAGGTTGGGAATGAGTTTAATGTGTTCAATTTTAGCTTTAAACATCCAAGTCCTAGGTTTGGCCAAATGAATCTAAGTTGTTCTATTATGAAAATGCAAATTAAATGAATACAAGAAACAGATTTGAACAGAAAACAGAGAGAATAAGCTAGATTAAAGAGCCATACCTGATCCGGATGTCCGATGGAGGTTCTGATTTTTGAAGCAGTCAAGATCGTCTGGAATTTGACAGAATCGTCTCCGATCCGACAGGATCGTCTCGAGATCCGACGAATTCGTCGACGAATTCATCGTAGACCTGCAATCAAAGAAATAGAGACAAACTACAGAAAATGCAGCTATGCCAACAGAGGGCAATGATGTAGAATGATATCAATAATATTAAACAGATAATTATAGACAAAAATATGAGTGCGTTACAATGATTTAATGACTAATCATGATTTTATGATGCATACAAGCTACATGGGTGAACTCCAAGATGCAGAATAATAAGGAATAACCATAAGATTAACTAAATGCAGAATAATGCAGCAAAAAAGAGTGAAGAAATGCAAACTCTGGGCACTGATTGCCCCCAATGTTGACTGCAATCGAAATCGTCTCGGATTGGTACGAAATTGTCTCAAATTGGACAGGATCGTCTGCGACGATCTGAGCTTGCTTCGGCTGAAGAATAACAAAGTTCCCGCAAGAAAATTCGAAAAGGGACAAAGGCAAACAATAGTCTAGGATATTCTAATGCATGTAAAACTCGAAGTGCAAAAAAATTCAGCCAGGGGGATGTCAAGGGGAGGGCCTAAGATTAAATAGGCATAGGAAAGAGGTTGGGAGGTTGGAGATCATCCCAATTTGGGAGATCTCCAATGGGGGAAGTCTCTAACGGCGTAGACACGCTTTTGCCCCGGTTAGAGACGCCGTTGAAACAGAAGCTAATTATGAAAAATCAGTTTTGGGACGAAATCGGCTGGACGTTCTGCTCCAGACGAAATCGTCCAATCCGAGGCGATATCGTCTGATCGGAGACGATATCGTCCAACGGACGAAACAAACTCTAAAAATGGCACAAAAAATGAGGAAACGGGCAACAAGCGGTTTTGGAGCGGTTTTGGGGTTAAAATTTGAATTTGAATTATTACTAAGGTAATTTTAATTATTTGCTAAGGTTTATTGCGCCAATTTTAGGGTGCTACATTTTGCCCCCTCTTTAGCAAATTTTTTGAGGAAAATGCGTTAAAGATGAGTTCTTCTCGATCTATGAGAAAGCAAAAATTTATTCCCATTTTAGGCGACGATTCTTGGTCGAATCGTACGACAACTTACTATGGTGCCCCCTCCGTGTTTTTACCCAAATCGAACGTTTGAGGTAAAAACGCGAAAAGCAAAATTTTTTAAAATGTTGTTAATTGTTTTTGAATAAAATTAAGAAAAATAGGGAAAAACCCTAATTCATTTTTACTATTCATTTTCATTTTCTAGTTTCTAGAGCTCTGCAGACAAGATGGTCGAGACAACGCACAAATCGACAGAGGTCCGACGCGGGCTACGGGTAAGAGTCTAAACTTAGTTTAGAATGCTTGAATTTTGATTTTCTATGCTTTTTAGATTAATTTTAAATGATTTTTGAGCATCGCGGCCATTTTTGGGCCGTCGACGTCGTCGGGACGAAATCGTCTCGATATCGTCGATTTCGTCCAAGGGCGAAATCGACGAAATGGGGACGATTTCGTCAAAGAAGGGATGATTTCGGCTTGCAAAATCGGAGACGAATTTGCTCAAATTTTGGACGATATCGTCCAATAGTGGACGATATCATCATTTATGAAATTGAACTTGTTTTACTTGCATTTTTAATCACTGTTTTATTAATGATTTTTACTGTTTTGTTGTTTATGTTGCAGAGAGGAGTACTAAAGAGCAGAGAATGGAAATACGATGGGCTGAGGGATGACTTGGCCGCTCTATCTCAGGCAGAGCGAGATCGGTTGGCTCAAGTCGGCTTGTAGCATGTGGCAGATATGCCACAGGTGTCTACAGACATGGGGCTATTGACAGCCCTAGCGGAGAGGTGGTATCCGGGTTCTTCCTATTTTTGGTTACCGACAGGGGAGATGACTCCCACATTGGAGGATGTATGGAGGATTTTGAGGATCCCCATACAAGGATGGCTAATTACTCCCATGGCCAATCAGGGCCACGTGATGATGCGACTGTGCAGAGATCCGAGCTTCGCCTTGGAGAAGGGCGGAGTGAACATCGAGTCGCTACGCCAGATGCCTGGGGCATCTAGACCGACATAGGTTTTGGCTGGGGTGGTAGGTGGTCTGCTGCTATGCCATTAGAGTGGATGCAGAGTACCATGGCTACTCGACAGATGTGGTCTACATGACATGAGAGACCATGGGTACAGGTTTGCTTGGGGGAGTTTTGTACTATGCCAATTGTATAGGATCCTACATGGGGTCGTATACAAGGGTGGCCAATGTCTGGTTATGACATCACTACTATAGGTTTGGTGCTGGGAGCACATCATGGTGCGGAGGCCGGTAGGGCTCCCACCGATAGGGATTGATGGGGAGAGGCCCCGAGCTTTCTACTGGTGGCTCCGGAGAGGGTCACAATGGTGGATAGATCTGCCACTATCACGGAGACTACTTGACGACCTTGTCTCCGACCAGATCACCTGGAGGCCTTGGAGAGATCATCCAAGGTGGGCCGAGGATGGACAGGAGCTGGCTCACGTTAGGCAAACCTATTGGCCGAGGATGGAGAGGGGAGAGGTGGAGCTCCACCGCTACGACCGAGTTTTGAGGCGCTTCGGTCTACAGCAGGGGATCCCATCTCTCAGAGACTACGAGTTTTCTCAGACCATCCGGGATAACACTACAGTTAGCGGGGCTCCAGATATGCAGCGCTTCTAGAGTCAAGACATAGATGATGCCCCGATCCAGCCAATGGATGGGGATGACGTAGGGGTAGCCGATGGCTACGATGCCTGGTACACAGGCATCCGCCCTCCTTCGATGACGAGGGCTCAGGGTCCGATTCATGCAGTTGTGCATCAGATGGGGAGGCGGTGCTAGGTGGCTATTGAGGTGGCATAGGGTCACGATGGGAGAGAGCAGAGGAGGCCACAGGCTCAGCAGAGGCCATGGCAGTGGGAGAGGAGGGAGGATAGACCCCCTTCTCCATGGAGAGAGAGGCCACCATCGCCCGATAAGGGCAAGGGTGTGGACATAGGAGAGAGTAGTGAGATGGCTACTCTCTAGGTGGAGACTGTTCATCTCCAAGCATAGGTGCAGACTCTACAAGATGAGGCTACACGCCATCGAGCTGAGGCTACATAGCTCAGAGATGAGGTTGCATGCCTCAGAGCATGGAGCGGAGGAGCGAGCACTCAGGAGCTGGCACGGTCGATTGCTCAGACCACGTTCTATCAGGGTATCTACTTCTAGATGGTGCCAGAGGGCCAAAGGGTACAACTACCAGCTGGCATTGTGGATCCGATCAAGGTTGGGTCATCGAGGACTACATCTCGATCGACGACTAGGACTCGTAGTACCACACATACTACGATGGGGCCACCTCGTCCACCTCAAGGCGGGGGAGGAGATGAGGCTGAGAGCTCGAGGGGTTCTCGAGGCTAGGCTACCGCACTGCACAGATCGTATATATGATTGAGAGGATTGAGTATGCCAAGATGTAGATTGTGGCATACCAATCTAGTTTTGATATGATGTACATATATTTTGGATATATATATATATATATATATATATATAATATTTTTGATCATATGACTTGTCTTATGCGTTTGTATGATGCTTTAATGTTTTGGTGTGATTGATTTGATGATTCATGTAATTATGTCGTTTGGAAATATTATGGTTTGAATGTCATGTTTTTTTAAAATTTAAATGAAATAATCTGATGTAAACAAATTGGTTGTTTGTGATGTGATAATTTGATAAAAATAAAAGGGGACTTTTAACAATAATTTCAAAGGACATTGTCGCTATTATAGACCATTTCATGGAGTCGCCGCTCACTCGGTCGTCAAGCTAATCCCAAGGATAGAAATATTGTTAAAAAGTAAAAGAGTGCTTAAGAGACTGCCTTAAGACTTTTTTGTGAGGATGCAAGGTGATGATGATGATGATGATGATTTGTTTTCAGATTTCCATGAAAATATTATGCATGAAATATTTTAAAATGATTTTTGCTAGGCATAAATTCCTAAGAGTGATAAAATTGTTGAATAATTCCCTAGGAATTATACCATCATTGAATTTTGACATAATGACATAAAACAGAATAAGTGTTTGTTTGTTTTAAAGCATAATTGTGTAACATAATGATTTAAGTCATATGTTTTGATGTTTTTAAATAAATGGGAAATAAAATTAGTGCAATGGTTTGCGCTAGGCATAGAATATTTAGGTATAGACTTATACCATCATCGCGAGATCCAAAGAAGAAAATAATATAATAGTTTTATTGCATGGTTGATCTTTAATTTTTGAAAATAGTCAAAAAATATGAAGATGAGGACTTGCGCTAGGCATAAAATTCCAATTTTGGTTTTGGAACTATACCATCGTCACGAAAGTCAAAAGTTATATATAAATGTAACTTTATTGCATGTTTTTGAAAATGATTTTGATTGTAGTTGTCTTTATACTAAACAACCTGTTCTTCAAAGAAAAAAATGAATTTATTCCAAACAATTTGCAAAAATATTTCAAAGTATCTTAAAGACAAAAGTTAGATTTATAAGGAATCCCATGTGCATATGTGAGTTCATTACCAATCTTGATTTATCATAATGATACACAAAATCTCTCAAATACAAATGTGTGTGCAATTGCATTGTTCATTTACCAGCTTTGAGCAAGATAATTTGATACAAGTGATTTGAATGAACCAAATAAGTGTTCATTAACCATGACTTAGATGCATATAACCGTACTAGACTACTATGTAGGTCGGGTTATCAAGAGCTAGCTAATCCATAAGCAGACAGAGGTCTATACAAAAGAAGGTCGCTAATGTGACAGACATATCACCACGCTAGGAGTTACCCAAGGCCAAGCGGGTTGGGCACAAACCACCTGTTATGGGGCTTACCTCACAGTTTTTGAATAATTGAGAATTCCAGGGATTCAAGCTCATCAACCCTTCTTTTCTTTTCAATGGGTAGGGAAAGGGATTTTATTGCTTTTGCTTTTGCTTTCTTTGCTGTCTTTTTTTTTTTTTTTTTGTACTTTTGTATTTTAGCTTGATATTTGAGATAATGCGGAAATGACTTTTTTCTTTTTCTCTTTTTCTTGAACTTTGCTTTTCTTCCTATGCTAGGGATACTTGCTCGGATTAGCCGTAGAGCAAGGGATTTTTATTCCGGGTAGGGGTGAGCTTGTCCTTTTGTCAATTCTCAAAGATTCTAGACCATGTGCATGATAGGATAGCAGGGGAAACTTTTCGCTCAAGAACCACTCGCTACTATGTAGCGTAGCATGGAAATTACAAATATAATCATTTTATTGTGAAAGGATGTGCTTGGTTTAAGTAAATAACAAGATCAATTCTCTATGCTCAAACTTTATTTAATTGAATTTTGTGGACTTTGATATGAGAGAGATTAGTAATCATGCCAGATAAAATCAAGATATTTATTTTTGTGTTTGTGATAGTGAGGGATTCCAAATAAATGCTAATTTATCCAAAATAACTTGAAAATATAACTCGCAATACTTTAAGAAGAAATATATACAACAAATATTTTTGAGGAATTTGATAATTTTGATGTTTTTGTATTTTGATCTTAATTGAGGAATTGAAAGAAATACAATGTGATTGTTTTTTTTTTTTGAAACTGTTTATATAAGATACAAAAAAGGAAATAATATACAAAACAAATATATACAATGATAGAATAACCAAATTTTATGCGTAATATCGCTTAAGATGCATAATATTCATAGGTTCTTTTAAATCTTTACCATCTAAGGTAGCTAATTTGTATGCTCCCGATTCAAATTTAGCAATGATAATATATGGTCCAAGCCAGTGGGCTCAAATTTACCTTTAAGGTCTTTAGTTGCATTAGTGTTTTTTTTATTTTCCTTTAAAACAAGGTCGCCGATCTCAAAGGATCGATGACGAACTTTCTTGGCATATGATCTTTTAAGCTTGTTTTGGTAGGCACGAAGATGCTCCAAAGCATTGATGCACTTTTCATCTAGGAGTTCCAAACTCGACTGAGTCTGCCAACTCGATATTCATCTCCTACTTCGGTATCTTGAAGTAGTAGAGCCAAAGAAGGAACTTCTAATTCAAAGGGAAAAACAGCTTCAGCGCCATAAACCAAGACAAAAGGTGAAGTACCTGTGGGAGTTCGAACACTAGTTCGATAAGCCCACAAAGCCGGATATAATTGAATGTGCCAATCGTGGCCATATTTATTGACCAATATTTTAAGAATTTTGATTAAAGTTTTGTTAGATGCTTCTGCTTGACCATTACCCCGAGGATAATAGGGAGTGGACCAACGATGTTGAATCTTATATTTTTGGCATAATTTCTTAACATCTTTATTTTTGAAACAAGTTCCATTGTCGGAGATGAGATTTGCAAGAATTCCGAACCTACAAATGATTTGATTAAAAATAAATTTAGAGACTTGTGTTCCAGTGCAAGAAGCTAAAGGCATAGCTTCGACCCACTTCGTGAAATACTCAAGTGGCGGTTATGATGAATTTGTGTCCATCAGATGACACAGGATTAATTTTGCCAATAATGTCTAAGCCCCATTTTGAAAAGGGCCAAGGAGATGAAATAGCCTCGTAGCTCTTGTGCAGGCGCATGGACAAGGTCAGCATGTTTCTGGCACTTGTCGCAATGGCGCACATAATCATGTGCATCATTTTCCATGGTAGGCCAAAAGTAGCCTATCCTAAGGAGTTTTTTAGCAATGACACTACCACTGAAGTGTCCTCCACAAGATCCATCGTGGGCTTCACTTAAAGCTGATTTGGATTCTTCTAGATTCAAACATCTCAATAGGATACCTTCAAAAGATCTCCTATATAAAGTATTGCCAATTATTACAAATCGACTTGCTCGTCTACGTAATAACCGACGCTGGTTTCTATTAGAATTGACAGGGAAAGTCCCATTTTGAAGAAAATCAAATATTTCCGTATACCAAGGTTCAGGAGTAGTTTCATTGATTAGAAACACATCCAAAGGTTCTAAACATGACTGATTTGAAGCGGGTTCCTGGAGTCGACGAATAATGATGGTGGCATATTCGTCATCTAACTCCAAGGGCAGAAGGGATGCAGCTACGGCCATAGCATCAACTGCACGGTTGCTAGTTCGAGGAATAGCTTCCAAAGTGACTTTATCAAACAAGGATAACAATTGCAAAACATATGCTTTATATGGGCACAATTTATCATCTCTGGTCTGATAAACTTCATTAATTTGGTTTATAACAAGTTGAGAATCACCAAAAACTAGCAGATGTTTGATTTTTAACGCCAAGGCAGCTCGTAATCCAAGGATTAGAGCTTCATATTCGATAGTGTTATTGGTGCAAGCAAATGTTAATTTGAAGGACAAAGGTATAAGATGTTTTTGCGGGGATATTAAAATAATACCCGCACCAGCCCCACTCATGCATCGGGCTCCATCAAAGTATAAGGACCATTGTTCAATATGGTCTGCCTCTAATTGAAGGCATTCATCAAGAAACTCAATGATGAGGGGATGAGTAGACTCTAAGGGTGCAGCAGCTAATTGATCTGCTATGATTTGACCCTTAACAGACTTCTGTCCTATGAACGTGAGTTCAAACTCGCTTAGAGCAAGAACCCACTTGGCTGTACGACCCGATAAATAAGGTCGACTCATGAGATACCGCAAGGGATCATATTTAGCAATGACATACATTTTTTGACCGAGCATATAATGGCATAATTTTTGTGTAGAAAATACGACTCGCTAGACATAGTTTTTCTAATGCTATGTAACGGGTTTCATAACCGATTAAAGTTTGGATAATATAATAATTAGCACGCTCTCTCTTCTCATCATCAAGCTGAGCTAACATAGCTCCTAAGGCAGAATCTGAAGCTGAAATATACAGGATAAACGGGCGATCATGTCTAGGCGGTGAAAGCACAGGTGGGTTAAGGAGGTATTGTTTGAGAAGTTCAAAAGCTTCTTTACATTCGTCATCCCAATTAAAAGGGACATCCTTCTTAAGCAGCTTAAGAAAGGGACCTGTTTTGTCCGCCAGCTTATCGATGAAGCGACGGATGGCTTGAAGTTTACCTTGTAAACTTCGTAACTCAGATATATTGGTAGGTGCGGGCATATCAGTGATAGCCGCAATCTTGAGAGGGTCGATTTTGATACCACGTAAAGAAACTAAAACCCCTAATAGTTTACCGGACTTAACTCCGAATATGCATTTGGCTGGATTTAATCGAATAAGGTATTCTCTTAACCGATTAAATACTTTTCTCAAATCATCTAAATGATCATCTTCTTTAATAGAGCGAGCTATAATATCATCTACATAATCATGTAGGATATCATGCATCATATCATGAAAGATATAAGTCATGGCTCGTTGATATGTTGCACCCGCATTCTTTAAACCAAATGGCATCACTTTCCAACAAAAGGTACCCCAAGGGGTAATAAAGGTTGTTTTAGCCTGATCTTCAGGAGCTATCCTGATCTCGATTATAGCCAAAAAATCTGTCCATTAGGGACATCATTCCACTCCCGAAAGTAAAGTCAATGATTTGATCCATGTTTGGAAGAGGAAAATCATCTTTAGGGCATGCGGCGTTAATATCTCTAAAGTCTCAGGCAAACCCTAACTTTGGTAGCTTCTTTCTTGGTGACTGGAACTACATTTGAGATCCATTCAGCATAATCAATAGCTTGTATAAAAACAACATTCAAGAGTTTTTCTAACTCCCCTTTGACTAGCAAGGCCACTTTGGGATGCATTTTTCTAAGTTTCTGTTTAACAGGTTTAGCATCCGGATGGACTACTAGATGATGCATGACTACAGAAGGGTCCAGACCTGGCATATCTTCATATGTCCAAGCGAAGACATCTTCATATTCTTTAAGAAATGCAATGTATTCATTTTGTTTTTCTTGACTTAATTCTGATCCAATATTGATTATGTGAGGATTATCCTCAGTTCCAATGTTAACTTTAATGACGTTTTCTACTTCCATGTGTAGATCTCTTTCAAAATTAGGTGGGGTGGGTGAAACGCCCAATTCTTGTAATTATTTTAAGGTTAACTTGGAGAATTCATCTTGAGGAGTCGTGACCTCAAGCCGGGCTATAGTAGGTATAGAACCATCAAAATAAAAACCATTGTATAACAACTCTTCAACGGAGACATCATGGAAAATATCTCCTTCCAACTCATCGTCGGATTCAACAATCAATTCATGGTAAGCTATGGATAGCATATTGCATGTAAAGAGATTATTCTTTGGACACAAAGAATCTTGTTTATCTAGATAATCTTGATAACATATGAGTTGATCATCATCTTCAAAAGGGAAGGGTTGACCCTTACTAGGAAACAGGCCTACACCACATCGAGTGTGCCATGGTTCTACCTCGATAGGTTCTTTCATACCATTTTGGAAAGGTCCCAAGCCTTTCCCTTTATATCCCATTTTAAGCATTATAGGTTTAGCTTTAATATATTCATTAGCAAAATAACATCGGGCATATCCCTCATGATGAGTTTTGATGTTTCTGGGTATTCTTCCCCAATCATATCCTTTATAAATAAAAGCACAACTCCCGACTTGGTAAGTACTTCCCATAGGTTGTGGGAGGCCCAAAGTACGAGGAGATGGCGGCAAGTTATTAAAAAGAATTGAATCTTGCATAAAAGCATTTGTTTTTTTTGATATTAAGATTTTAGATAAATCCGATAAAAGTTCATCGTAAAGAGCATACGATGTAGAAGGATCATTCCCTATATCTTTAGATGTGGAAGGTGTGATAGATGTAGATAATGTGGAGGTGTTAATAAATGGGTCTATAGGTTTTGAAATTATAGGGATAGAACATGAAGGATTGGTTGTAGATCTAAGATCTTTTTGAGGTTCTAGTGTGGTTTGTTCAGAAGATGGTTGAGTTAAATGTATAGGTGTAGTTGATGGAGTAGATGATGTTATGGGTGTGTGTTTCACACGTTTAGATGAAAAATAAGAATTAGGATGTGTGGATGACAGAGCGGGGCAAAATTGTACTCCAACAGGTTCTGGCCAAAGCACACATATCAGAGGGTCTAGGGTCACCATGAATAGTGACCAACTGATTTTTAAATTCAAATTTAACACACTAGTGTAAAGTTGATGGGACAACTCGCATCGCATTGATCCAAGGGTGACCCAAAAGTATATTGTACGATGTCGGGCAATGTACAATAAACACGGTTGTATCTAGGGTTCTAGGACCAACTTGCAAGGGTATAGTAATGACTCCACACGTTTCTTGTGTCTCGTCATTGAAAGCTTTGATAATCATATCCATTTTTTTCATTTCATCACTTCTAAAGCCAAATATTTGGTAGAAGTCAAAAGTGCATATGTTTAAAGATGAACCATTATCAATCGAGACTCTTTTAACAACTACATCTCCAATTAGGGCAGTAATATATAAGGGGTTATCCTTATGTAAACTATGTTGCGGGATATCTTTATCCCGAAAATCAATACAATCGACTTCTCGAGTGATGATAGTATTGGACATGGCTTCGGGTTGAATATTTTGTGGCACCATCATTTGGCTTAATGTAAGCATTAACTCATCCCTATGGGTAGGAGAAGATCTCAACAAGTCCAAAAGGGAAATTCTGGCTGTAGTATTGGATAATTGTTCATTAATATTGTAAGGAGGCTTAGGTTGAACATTAGACATATGATTCCCTTTATTGGGATTTTTCAAAATAAATGGAGCTGATCCATCATTCTGAGTTTGATCCTGTTGAGAGTTTTGAGCCTCGTTGTCCGGTAACAACTCCGATGGTACCTACAATGTTATATTGAAGACGCTGAACCGGTCTCGCTTGAGCGTTTATGGCTTGTTCATTAGGAAGGAACTGATTAGGAGAGGGTCGAGTAGTAACTCTTCTAGGAAATGGTTCTTCCTGAACCATAGCATCTGTGATAGGTTGAATAGGATCCGATTCATTTTCAGAGCTATTCGATTGGTTTGAGGTGATGTCTACTTCACTTTCAGTATCCGATTCTACATCACTAGGATCCGGAGTTTGAATATTATGTAGGGGCCTGGTCGTGACTATGGATAAAGTTGTACCAAATATTTGAGGATCCCGAATAGGTAATTGTCCGCTAATAGTCCCTACATATCGGGTAGGAGGGGGAACATTATGATGTTCGATTTGATTAGCCACCTCTTTACCATGGTTTGGTAAAGGATGTTGAAATATGTCTAATGATTGATTAGCATTTTGATTCTCGATTCTGGGGAATGGTCTTTTGAGCGTTATTAGGAGCATTTTGTTTAGGTTGGAAGGCTTGCACCTCCATTTCATTATTATCAATCAAGTCTTGTATTTTATGTTTCAATATTTTGCAAGAGTTTGTAGCATGTCCAGGTCCTCTATGAAAATCACAATGTAAATCAGCTCTGTATCCGGGTATAGTTGGATCAGGTTCCTGGATAGCTGGTAATTGAATCAAGCCTCGTGCTAGTAATTGAGGTAGAATGGTTGATAAAGGTTGGTTCAATCTAGTAAATTCTCGAGGAGGTTTATCAGAGGTTTTAATATAAATTTTTTTGTTGTCTTCGTTGTATTGATATTAGCAACGTTTCTACTATCAATGACTCCGTCACCTACAACTTGTTTGTTTTTATACCGATTTCTCGGATGTTTTCTCATCATCTTTCTTTTTGAGCTGACCTCTTCTAATGAGAGCATCTTCTACCCTTCGAGCTAAGTCTATAGCTTGATCGAAGGTGGTTAAGGTAGCAGTTGATAACTCATAAGATATTTGTTCTTGCAAATTATTGATAAAAATATCCAACATTTCCCTATAAGGTAGCACAAAGTGCAGCTTTCCTATCAACCGCCTCCATCTCGGCTAAGAAATCAGCAAAACATTCATCTTTGTCTTGTTTTAAGTTGTATAAATCTTTAATGGTGACATGCCTCTCGATGTAGGCACTAAATTGATGGACAAAAGATTCAGCTGTTTCTTCAAAGTTTCTCAAAGAATGAGTGGGCAATTGATAGTACCACTCTAATGCCATTCCTCCTAAACTTTTTGGGAACATTTTTAGTAATAGCAAGTCATCATGTGATATATCATGACATGCTATCCTAAACATGCGAAGATGCTCTATGGGATCTTCGGTTCCTTTATATATAGGCAGGACGGGCATGGGAAAGTGTTTAGGGTATGGTTGTGCTACAACTATGGGATCCAAAGGCTGACTACACATCTCTCGATAATTGTACGAGGGACGGTAGGGATCTATCTCGGTCCATACGCGAAGCTAACTGTTTCACCATGGCTTCCAGATCATCGGGTTTGCCCACCATATTGGTTCGGTAGGGCATTAATATGGGATTTGTGAGCATATGATGGAGGGACATGAAGATTAGATGCTATATTGCTATTGTGTAAATTGTTGGTAGGAAGGGTGTTATGAAGAAGTTTTGAAGTTGTATTATGTTGTATCCCGGATTGTTGAAAATTGATGTTTGGCTTAGTTTTGGATTTTTGTCGATTTGAAGCATATTGATCAATAGTTTGGCGAAATAAAGCAGTTAATGAAGGTTTCTTTTGTGTGGAAATGATTTGAGGCTCAATAACAGGTTCCTTAGGGGGTTGGGTAACCCGTTGTTTTTGCATGTTCTGAATCATAGTGACCATATCTCTATTGGATGGTCCAGCCTTATCACTTTCTTGATCAACAAAGGACAAGGGATTAGTGTGTATGTTAAACATATCTTCCATGGCCGCTTTAGTGTCACTAATTTGTCCTCTATCAATACGAACTCGCCATATTAAGAGCACCAATGTTATTATTGAAAAATTTCCAGAAATGATCTAAGTTATCAAAAGCAATAGTTCCGTCTGGAGCTATTCTAGGGGATGAGGATCCTTCCTCTTTAAGATTTTCTTGTTGTTCATTTTCTTCAGCCAACTCATCTTCTCGGCTGTTCTAGAGTTTCTCCTTCCGGAATTGAACCCTCAGGAAGGACATTTGGGTTTTTTGTTTTGTCTCCTAACCAATCTTCTTCTTCTTCTTCAGTTTGTTTACCATTCCTAAGTCTAGGCATTGTGCTTAAATTTAGATTTCAGCAAAAAAAAAAAAAAAATATATATATATATATATATATATATATATATGCAACAAGCTTAAGAGGTATATATTTTAATTATATACCTACTATAGTATTTGAAATAAAATGTTTTTGGTTTTGTTATGTTTTTGGTTTTTCTTGTTTTTGTAACAATATTATAAAGATAACAAACAACACACTAAATGCAAGAAATAATAATAATGAAAGCAATGATCTAGTTTTCTATAAACAATTTATAAATATCATTAATGGGCTCGAGTTCTTCAGGAGTCATGAAGTGTTCTTCTTCAAATTGAAAGTTTTCTTTCAAGAATTTGACAAAAAGTGCTATAGTGATACCATGTATTTCAGATTCTTGGTTGGTATAAGTAAAGCTTGTGGCAATACTCTCGATATAACATAGCCCTAGGAACTCTATTCCATATTTCCCTAATCCATAAGAACGACCTCTTGATCTTCTACACGACCTAGGAATTGGTGTATACTCAACTTGCATTCTCGAGGTATTCCTCGAAGGTGAACAATTCTGAAGACACAAGAGCTCTCCTATAAGCTAACCACCTATGGCAGGCTCTCTGAAGTTCATGATAAAAAATGAGTTGATGAGGATCCAGGATCCTATCTAGGGCAAACCTCTTGATTTGTCTAAGTTCGGTTGATCTAGACGAAATGATACCTAGTCTCCTATCAAGTTCTTTCCACATAAGTTGGTTTCTATCTGTTTCAGGCACACTAAGCACATAATTAACTTCTATGGCTGCTAATTGGTTTTCAACATTTATAGTGACAACTAATATTTTCTTAGGAGCTACCATCTAGACATGATATGCAACTTAGTAGTTTTCTAATGATTTTAAATGCATCTATGTTTTTGTTTTTGTTTTTTTTTTCAAAAGGTTTTAGTTTCACGTCGGGTTCACCAAAATGTATCGCTCCAAATTTTTTGCATCCTTACCTTCAGGCTATAGGATCCGTGCCCGGAAGGAGGATGGGAAAAGGATGGGACAATACCTCGGACTGAGAGGCCCTTTGACGGTCCCGCCTCTCGGGGGAGGGGTATTAAGGTGATTTTTCGACGGATGGTGGGGTTCACCAAGAAACGTTTAGTGGCAGTTTCCACGCCTAGGTTGGGAATGAGTTTAATGTGTTCAATTTTAGCTTTAAACATCCAAGTCCTAGGTTTGGCCAAATGAATCTAAGTTGTTCTATTATGAAAATGCAAATTAAATGAATACAAGAAACAAATTTGAACAGAAAATAGAGAGAATAAGCTAGATTAAAGAGCCATACCTGATCCGGATGTCTGATGGAGGTTCTGATTTTTGAAGCAGTCAAGATCGTCTGGAATTTGATAGAATCATCTTCGATCTGACAAGATCGTCTGAGATCTGACGAATTCGTCAGAGACCTGCAATCAGAGAAATAGAGACAAACTACAGAAAATGCAGCTATGCCAACAGAGGGCAATGATGTAGAATGATATCAATAATATTAAACTGATAATTATAGACAAAAATATGAGTGTGTTACAATGATTTAATGACTAATCATGATTTTATGATGCATACAAGCTACATGGGTGAACTCCAAGATGCAGAATAATAAGGAATAACCATAAGATTAACTAAATGCAGAATAATGCAACAGAAAAGAGTGAAGAAATGCAAACTCTGGGCACTGATTGCCCCCAATGTTGACTGCAATCGAAATCATCTCGGATTGGTACGAAATCGTCTCGAATTGGACAGATCGTCCTGCGATGATCCGAGCTTGCTCCGCTGAAGAATAACAAAGTTCCCACAAGAAAATTCGAAAAGGGACAAAGGCAAACAATAGTCTAGGATATTCTAATGCATGTAAAACTCGAAGTGCAAAAAAATTCAGCCAGGGGGATGTCAAGGGGAGGGCCTAAGATTAAATAGGCATAGGAAAGAGGTTGGGAGGTTGGAGATCATCCCAATTTGGGAGATCTCCAACGGGGGAAGTCTCTAACGGTGCAGACACGCTTTTGCCCCGGTTAGAGACGTCGTTGAAACAGAAGCTAATTATGAAAAATCAGTTTTGGGACGAAATCGGCTGGACGTTCTGCTCCAGATGAAATCGTCCAATCTGAGGCGATATCGTCTGATCGGAGACGATATCGTCCAACGGACGAAACAAACTCTAAAAATGGCACGAAAAATGAGGAAACGGGCAGCAGGTGGTTTTGGAGCGGTTTTGGGGTTAAAATTTGAATTTGAATTATTACTAAGGTAATTTTAATTATTTGCTAAGGTTTACTGCGCCAATTTTAGGGTGCTACAAGACCCAAGGAAGATCAAGTGACCTGGGCTCCTATGAAAAATGGGCAGTTCACTGTTAAATCAACTTACAAGCTTCTACTTGATGACAAGGATTTTTTCCTCCAAAAGGACTTAGTTTAGATAAAAAATTTAATTCCAAAAATTGTAGTCTTTTCATGGCTAGTTATCCAAGGAAGAATTCTAACCATTGATAATCTATGCATAAAGGTGTTTGTATCACTAATCATTGTTATCTATGCAGGGCTAATTGGGAGACCATTTATCACATTTTCCTTGAGTGCCCTTTTTCCTTGACTATCCTAAGTGGGGTTTTTTAGGCCTTCAATATTTTTTGGTTTAAACTAGCCACCATACCTGATTTATTCGTCCAATGGCCTTACCCCTTTTCAAGCCAAAGACTTAGATACATGTGGAAAATTTGTCTCAATCACTATCTTTGGTAGGTGTGGTTAGAAAGGAATCATATATTATTTAATGAGTCTACCCATGATCATCAAACTATCATTGCTAGGATCCTATCCTTTGCCAAAGAGAATGTGAACCTTATCCCTTTTGATAGTCGTAAACCTCATCTACAAGAGACCACGATTGCTCAATATTTAAGTTTAACCTTGTTAGATGAGTTTGTGCCTAGGGTAGTCAACACCAGAGCCAATGTTAAGTGGTCCCCACCTCTTACGGGTTGGTTTAAGCTTAATTTTGATGGAGCAGCTAAGGATAATCCTGGAAAAGTAGGAGCTTGTGGCATTGTGCGAGATCATAATGGGAATATGATGCTTCCATTTTCTAAATATTTGGGAACAAGGAAAAAAAAGGAAGCTAAAGCTAGAGCTATGTGGAGAGGCCTTCAAATGACTCAATACTTAGAATGCAATTTTATCATAGAAGGAGACTCTATGCATGTTATAAATCTCCTCAATAATTGGAAAACATCTCCTTGGAGGATTAAAATAATTGTTGAAGAGGCTAGGTGTATCGCTCCAAATTTTTTGCATCCTTACCTTCAGGCTATAGGATCCGTGCCCGGAAGGGGGATGCGAGAAGGATGGGACAATACCTCAAACTAAGAGGCCATTTGAAGGTCATGCCTCTCAGGGGAGGGGTATAAGGGTGAATTTTTTATGGATGGTGGGTTCACCAGGAAACTTTTGAGTGGCAGTTTCCATGCCTATGTTGAGAATGGTTTTGATGTGTTCATTTTGTGCTTTAATCATTCATATCCTAGGTTTGGCCAAGATGAATCTAAGGTATTCTATATGCCAATGCTGATTTATATGAATACAGAGAACATGAATAAGTGCTAAACATAGAAAGTATGCTAAATAAGACAGAATATATCTGATTCCAAATGTCTGATGAAGATTCTGAGGTTTGTAGAAGTCAATATCGTCTCAAATCTTACATTATCATCTGCAATTGAATAGAATCATCTCAGATCTCAGTCGGTCATCTGAGATCAGATGAGATCATCATCGATCTGATGAATTCGTCAGATGAATTTGTCAGAAACCTGCAATCATAGAAACAGATACCAAAAACCAAAAATGCAACTACAAAAGCAAGTGGAAATGATAGAAATGATAGTAAATTTACCTAAATGATAGATCCAAATAGCAATTAAAGGAAATACATTAATTTAATAATTTATTTTAACTTTATCATGCATCTATGCTAAATGAGGTGAACTCCATGATGCAAAAAATAGAATAAAATAAGTTAATGCATAAAGAAATGAAGAGAGAAGATAAAGAAATGCAAACTTCGGGCTTTGATTGCCCCCAATTTGGACTGTAGTCAAGATCACCTCCAATCGTATGATATCATCTTCGATCTATGACAGGATCGTCTAAAATCATCCGAAATCACCTGCGACTATCTAAGCTTGCTCCGGCTGAAAAATAGTAAAATTCCTGCAAGAAAACTTGAAATACGCAATGCAAATGAAGGTGTGAAGGTGTTCTAATGCATGAAAAGTTAAAGTTGCAGAGAAATCAGTCAGCCAGGGGGATAAACTAAGAAAATCCTAGTTTATATAGGATTAGGGAGAGGTTAGGAGGTTAGAGATCATCCCAATTTGGGAGATCTCCAATGGGGGAGACTCTAACCGCACAGACACGCTTTCTGCCCAAGTTAGAGAAGCTGTTGAAATAGAAGCTAATTATGAAAATTTGGTTTTGGGACGAAATCGTCTGGATGTTCTATTCCATATGAATTCATCATATCTGGGATGATTTAGTTTGATCATCGACGATATCATCCAACAATCAAAACAAATCCTAAAAATGGCATGAAAAACAAGGGGAGCGGGTAATGGGCGGTTAACGGACGGTTTTGGGTTAAAATTCAAATTTTTATCTTTTTACTAAGGTTTACTACACCAATTTTAGGGTGCTACATTTTGCCCCCTCTTTAGCGAATTTTTCGAAGAAAATGTGTTAAAGACGAGTTCTTCCTATTTTACGAGAAAGCAAAAATTTTACTCAATTTTTTAGACGACGATTCTAGGTCGAATCGTACGACTGCTTACTGTTGAGAAGCAACACACCCCCACTGAAAAATGATTTTCCATATTATGAAATATTGAGCTTTCATTTTGCAGTAAGGACCCTCTTGATGTTTTTCAGGTTTTAAATTCCAAATTTGCTTGCCTCCTTTTTAAGTTGTGCTTTTATTTGCATCTGGCTTTGTTTTATTTCAAAATTCATTTTGCAAATGTTAGAATCATTGCTGATTAAAGAAAATCTTTCACTGATATGAGAAAATGCAGAAAACAGACAGATAAATTCATTAGAAACCAAAACTTTCCATTTTTGGAAGTGTCGCGATATCGCGACACTTCCATTTTTGAAAATGTCGCGATATCGCGACGGGTTTTGGAAAATCCGCCAAGTCGCAAAAACGTAGCGAAATCGTGACACTTCCATTTTTAGAAATGTCATGATTTCGTGACACTTTCCATTTTTGTCGCGATATCGCGACGGGTTTTGGAAAATCCGCCAAGTCGCAAAAACGTAGCGAAATCGTGACACTTCCATTTTTAGAAATGTCATGATATCGCGACACTTTCCATTTTTGGAAATGTCGCGAAATCACGACGGGTCTAGAGAGAGAAAGCCAGAGTGTACGGAACGTCGCAAAATCGTGACATGTCGCATTTTCGTGGCTACAAGAGAGAAGAAAGGTGCAAGTGTGAAAAACGTCACGATATCGTGACGAGTTTGGAGAGGGAAAGCAAATGTGTATGAAACAGTGCAATTTCGCGACATGTCGCAAAATCGCAACATGTCGCATTTTCATTGCTGCAGGAGAAAAAATGAGCTAAGTCCTGGAAATGTCGTGAAATCACGATAGGAAGGAGCAAAAAGGAACAAGGCATGAAAAGCATCGTGAAATTGTGACATGTCGCGAAATCATGACATGTCGCAGTTTCACGGCAGGAGGAGCCAAAAGAAGAGAAGAGCGAAGAAGGGTCGCGATTTCGTGACATGTCACGAAATCGTGACATGTCACAGTTTCGCGGCTGCCAGGGAAAGAAAATGGTTAAGGCAAGAACATGTCATGAAATCGCAACAAGTTTGGCGCAGGGAAGCAAAGGCGCAAACGCATAGCAAAATTGTGACGTCACGAAATCGCGACGTCGCAAAATCGTGACATTTTTCAGAGAAACGCCCAAGGCCTGGATGCGTTGCGAAATCATGACAGTTGAGGAGGAACAAGCAGCAAGTGGTCAAGTGTCATGAAATCGCGACGTCACGATTTCGTGACGTCATAAAATCATGACACATCGGAGGGCAAGTGCAAAGTCAAGGCTGGGTGTCGTGAAATCACGACGTCGCAATTTCGCGACATCGTAAAATCATGACACACCAGAAGAAAAAAAGGAAGCCCAAAGGTCAGCAGAGCAAGGTAAGGGTTGCAACAATCACCGAAGGCAAAGGAAGGGCTTGGGTGTCACGAAATCGTTACGTCACAATTTTGTGATGTCATGAAATCGTGACACACCAACGTCGAAAGCAAAGACAGAGCTGGGTGTCGCGAAATCGTGACATCACGATTTCGTGACGTCGCAAAATCATGACATGCCAATGCCAAAAGTAAAGATAGAGCTGGGTGTCACAAAATCACGACACACCAGAAGAAGCGAAAGAAACCAAAGGGGAAAGAATGCTAAGTCAGAAGGTTGACGCAAAGCGAAAGCAAGCCAAGGCACAGACGCATAGCAAAATCGCGACGTCGCGAAATCACGACGCATTTCAGGGAAAGAGTAGAAAGTGAAAAAGAGGCACGATTTCGCAACATGTCACAAAATTGCGACATGTCACGTTTTCGCGGCCATGACAGAAAAGGCCCAAAAGTGGAAAACAGCTGGAAATGGACACGTGTCACGATTTTGTGACACGTGTCAAGACAAAGCAGGCCACGTATCAGATAATTAGAGCCGCGTATACTGAACTTTAGGGTTTCATTTTAATATTTAAGGTTTTGATTTAATAATTTTAAAATGCTAATCCTTGTTTGTCTTTCATGCAGGAATCCATCTAGCACTTACATGATAACGAAGAAATGGCCATAAAGACAAAGTTAAGTGCAAATTAATCGAAGACAGCCATATTGAAATGAGAGATGCCAAAAATTACTGTTTCATCCAAATTTTATAGATCTGGCCGCAAAGAGACTTTACGGTGACTAAGCAACTGCCCATTTAATGGAGTATGTCGAGAATTGACCGAAAAATGAAAATATCTACACTCAATTACCGGAATTTGTTGATGGATGCATTTAATGAAAATTTATGGCAGAATTAATGGCTTGCAGATATTTTCAACTCAGGGATGGCTCTATGGAGATGAAATGTCAGAGAAGTGGTGATTCATCCAATTTACCCGAGGGCATTAATGAAGACATTTACTCACAGTTGTGGGTGAATGCAAGTGGAATTCGAATTATGTCTTCTCCATTTATGGCAAGTGACTGCACTGAGTTGCAGAATGGTTAAGTTTTATCAAGACTTTATTTTAAATGGCTTTACATTGTAAAACCCGGGTACTAGGGTTTAAGATGATAAGATTTAGGGTTTGAGAAGAAGATATTTCTGAAAAGATCAGGGTCTGTCCTGATTCTATAAATACTTCTTCTCAATGTAATCGTAGGGGGCGAAAACTTAGAAATAAAAGACTATTGAAGCAATTTCTTGCAAATCTGGTTAAATACTTTATTTCTGGACTTGGAGTTGATGATAGCATGGCCAGGAGCCTAATATTTTTTCATATTGTGATAATTTCATCTTCTTTTGTTATCTGTTTCTTTAAAGTTTATTAAATATATGTTGTAAATCTATGTTATCAAGATTAAATATGCTGTTGGGCTTCATTTGTTATTTGTATGCTAGGGAAAATCATATATTTAAGGTTAAAGTTTGTTCTAATTGCTCTGTCCTCACTGTGTGAGCTATGCTGCTAGTGAGAAATACCAATTTTAACGGACTTCCCTTCTGTTTATGATTTTATTTCAGATCTGTTCCATCTCTGCCTTATGCTCTTAGAAAGTGATCTTAGAAAGCTGGACACTTTCTTCTTTGATTTGTTCGTTGTGAAGCTGATAGTATAAATAAAATTGGTAGTTTTTTTTTACAGCTAAGTTTGATAAACTTCTCTTTCTGTCTTACCCTACCCTCTTTGTTTTACCGTGAAATGATCCATTTTTATTTTCTTTTAAATTTGTCTTTTATTTAAATTTACTGATCCATAAGAGCTAGATCAAAGAATTAATTTTAAATCTGATTGTCAACAAGTGACAACTTCTGAACATTACTGAACATGAGCCCGTTGTAAGGTAACAGATAGTCCATATTGAAAACTATTCCAAAAGCGAAAAAGAGTGAATAGACATTCGACCCAACTCTGTAACTCACACCTTGGATAACCAGCAAGATCCTAAAGTGAGTGGGATTTATCCTGTATAAGTGTTATCAGAGTTTCATGCTCATTCTTCACAGGGTGTGTATAAAAGTTGTACCAACACTTACTATGGTGCCCCCTCCGAGTTTTTACCCAAATCGAACATTTGAGGTAAAAATGCGAAAAAGCAAAATTAAAAATGTTGTTTTTAAATAAAATTAAGAAAAATAGGGTAAAACCCTAATTCATTTTTACTGTTCATTTTTACTGTTTGAGAGCTCTGCAGAAAAAAATGGTCGAGACAGCACATAGATCGACAGAGGTCCAGCGTGGGGTACGGGTAAGGATCTAAACCTAGTGAATTATGTTTTAATTTGATTTGTGCAATTTTTTATTGAAATTTTGACTATTTTTAGGCATCATGGCCGTTTTTAGGCCGTCGACGACATTGGGATGAAATCGTCCCATTTTTTTCAAAATCGTCCCAATTTCGTCAAAATCGTCCCAATTTCATTGACATCATCCCTAGATCATCGATTTCGTCTGAGGGCAAAATCGGTGAAATATGGGCAATCCTTTCCAACAAGGGGTAATCCCTAAGTTATGAAATTGAAGATGATTTCATCCTACAAAGGACGATTTGACTCAATTTAGGATGATATCATCCAATGGTGGACGATATCATCATTTTTATGAAATTAAGTTTGTTTGAATTGCATTTAATTGACTGTAATAATTGTTTTATTAATGAATTTTGTTGTTTTATTGTTTATTTTGTAGAGGGGATTACTAAATAGTTGGGAGTGGAAATACGGGGGGCTGAGAGATGATGTGGCTGTGCTCGACTAGGCAGAGCAAGACCGACAAGCACAGGTCAAACTATAGCATGTGGCAGAGATGCCACAAGTACCAACATACATGGGGATACTAATAGCCCTAATAGAGAGATGGTATTCGGGGTCGTCCTACTTTCGGTTATCAACAGGGGAGATGGTTCCCACACTAGAGGACATATGGAGGATCTTGAGGATCCCTATATAGGGACAATTTATGACTCCTACGGCCAATCAGGGCCAGGCTATGATGAGGCTGAGCAGAGAATTAAGCTTTGCCCTGGATCTATTGTTTCCCATATCCTCTGATGCGAAAACTATGCCTTTGGTGGATGTAGATGGTGTAGAGATGTCTATGGATGATTCTATAGGTATGGAAGTTATAGGAGTAAAACAAGAAGCATTGGTTGTGGTTTTAGGATCTTTTGGAAGTCCTAATGTGGTTTTTTCGAAATATGGTTGAACCATATGTAGAGGTGGAGTTGATGAAGAAAAGGTATATGATGTTATGGGTGTGTGTTTCACACGTTTAGACGGATAATGAGAATTAGGATGTGTGGATGATAAAGTAGGGCAAAATTGAACTCCAACAGGTTCTGCAAAAGCACACATATCAAAGGGTCTGGGATCACCATGAATGGTAACCAACTGATTTTTAAATTTGAATTTAACACACTAATGTAAAGTTGAGGGAATAGCTCGCATTGCATTGATCCAAGGGCAACCCAAGAGTATATTGTACGATGCAGGGCAATGTACAATAAACACGGTCATGTCTAAGGTTCTTGGACCAACTTGCAATGGGATAGTAATAACTCCACATGTTTCTTCTGTTTCGTCATGGAAGGATTTTATGATCATATCAATTCTTTTTATTTCATCACTTCTAAACTTGAATATTTGGTAGAAGTCAAAAGTGAAAATGTTTAAATATGAACCATTATCAATCAAGACTCGTTTAACTGCTACATCTCCAATTAGGGTAGTAATATATAAGGGGTTATCCTTATGTAAACTATGTTGTGGTATATCTCTATCCCAAAAGTCAATACAATTGACTTCTCGAGTTATGATAGTATTGGCCATGGCTTCAAGTTGAATATTTTGTGGTACCATCATTTGGATTAATGTGAGCATTAATTCTTCCCTATGTGTAGGAGAAGATCTTAAAATGTCCAAAAGGGAAATTCTAGCTAAAGTATTTGATAATTGTTCATTAATATTATAAGGAGGTTTAGGTTGAACCTTAGGTGCCTGATTTCCTTTATTAGGAACTTTCAAAACAAATGGAGCTGATCCATCATTCTGAGTTTGATCTTGTTGAGAATTTTGAGCCTGTTGTCTAGTAATAGCTCCGATGGTACCTAAAATATTATTTTGTGGATGATGAATGGGTCTTGGTCTAGCGTTTATGGCTTGTTCATTAGAAATTAATTGGTGAGATGATGGTCGAGTAGTGACTCTTCTTGGAAATGGTTCTTTTGGAACCATAGAACTTGTGATAGGTTGAATAGGATCTGATTCATCTTTAGAGCTATTCGATTGATTTGAAGTGATTTCCATGTCACTTTTAGTCTCATATTCTGTATCACTAATATCAGGTGTCTGAATGTTATATACAGGTCTGGTCGTAACCATGGATAAAGTTGTGTTAAATATTTCCAAATCATGAGTAGGTAAATGCCCACTAATAGTTCCTACATATCGGGTAGGAGGGGGAACATTATGATGTTCAATTTTATTAGCCACTTCTTTACCGTGCTTTGGTAAAGGATGTTGAAATATGTCCAATGATTGATTGGCATTCTGATTTTGATTTTGGGGGATGTTCTTTTGAGCATTATTGGGAGGATTTTGTTTAGGTTGAAATGCTTGCACCTCCATCTCATTGTTATCAATTAAGTCTTGTATTTTATGTTTTAATATTTTACAAGAGTTGGTAGAGTGTCCAGGTCCTCTATGGAAATCACAGTGTAAATCAGCTCTGTATCCGGGTATAGTTGGATTAGGTTCCCATATATTTGGTAATTGGATCAAACCTCATGCTAATAATTATGGGAGAATGGTTGATAGAGGTTGATTTAACCTAGTAAATTCTTGAGGTGGTTTATAAGGAGGTTTCAATATAAAATTCTCCGTTGTTTTCGTAGTATTAACATTAGAAATGTTTCTACTATTAGTGACTCCATCACCCATAACTTGTTTATTCTTATATTGATTTTTGGATGTTTTCTCATCATCTTTCTTTTTAAGCTGACCTCTCCTAATGATAGCATCTTCCACTCTTTGAGCTAAGTCTATAGCTTGATCGAAGGTGGTCAAGGTAGCAGTTGATAACTCATAGGATAGTTGTTCTTGTAAATTATTGATAAAGATATCCAGCATTTCCCGATAAGGTAACACAAAGTGTAATTTTCCTGTCTCCACCAAGCTAGGAAATCAGAAAAACATTCATCTTTGTCTTGTTTTAAGTTGTACAAATATTTAATAGTTACATGCATTTCGATGTAGGCACTAAATTGATGAACAAAATGCTTGACTATTTCTTCAAAATTCCTCAAAGAATGAGTGGGTAATTGATAATACCACTCTAATGCCATTTCTCCTAAACTTTTCGAGAATATTTTTAGTAATAACAAGTCATCATGTGATATAACATGACATGCTATCCTAAACATTCGAAGATGCTCTATGGGATCTTTGGTTCCTTTGTATATAGGTAGGACAGGCATAGGAAAGTGTTTAGGATATGGCTGTGCTACAACTATAGGATCTAAAGGCTAACTACACATCTCTCGATAATTGTACGAGGGACAATAGGGATCTATCTGGTCCATGAAGGAGACTAACTGTTTCACCATGGCTTCCATATTACTATTTTGTCCACCATATTGGTTTGGTGGTATGTGAGCGTATGATGGCGTGACGTAAGGATTAGATGCTATATTGTTATTATGCAAATGGTTGGTAGGGAGAGCATTATGAAGAAGATTTGTAGTAGCATTATGTTGTATCCCAAATTTTTGAAAAGTGGTGTTTGGTTTTGTTTCGGGCTTTTGTTGATTTGAGGTATGTTGATCAATAACTTGGCAAAATAGAGCAGTGAATGAAGGTTTCTTTTGTGTGGGAATAACTCTAGGCTTGGTAACAGGCACTCTAGGTGGTTGGGTAACCTTTTGTTGTTGCATGTTCTGGATTATAGCGGCCATATCCAAATTGGATGGTCCAGCTTGATCACTTTCTTGATCAACGAAGGACAAGGGATTAGTGCGTGTGTGATATATTTCTTCTAGGGTTGCTTGAGTGTCACTAATTTGATCCTTGTCCATATGGACTGCTCTATTAAGAGCACCAATATTAGTATTGAGAAACTTCCAGAAATGTTCCATGTTCTCAAAAGTAACAGCTCCTTCCGGAGACACTTTAGGGTATGAGGACCCTTCCTCTCTAACAGTTTCTCTTTGTTCATTTCCTTCAGAAAACTCTTCTTCTTGTTGGTCTAGGGTTTCTTCTTCCTGAATTGGGTCTTCATGAAGGACATCTGGTTTATTTACTAGTTTTCCTAACCAATCTTCTTCTACTTTAGTCTGTTTTCCATTCCTAAGTCTAGTCATTATGCTTAAACTTAGATTTTAGAAAAAAAAAAATATATATATATATATATATATATATATATATATATATATATATATATATATATATATATATATTTGCGACAAGTTTGGGAGGTATATATTTTAATTATATACCTACTATAATACTTAAAAGAAAACGTTTTAATTTTTGTTATATTTTTGTTTTGTTTTTGTTTTATGATAATATTATAAAGACAACAAACAACATACTAAATGCAAGAAATAATAATAATAAAATAATGGCTTAGTTTTCTATAAATAGTTTATGGATGTCATTGATGGGATCAAGTTCATCAGGAGTCATGCAATGCTCCTCTTCAAATTGGAAATGGTTTTTCAGAAATTTGACAAAGTGTTCTATGGTGATATTATCTACTTTTGACTCTGACTTGTAAAAATAGAGCTCATGGCAATACTCTTGATATAACACAGCTCTAGGAACTCTATTCCATCTCTTTCTATCCGTAAGAACGACCTCTTGATCCTCTATATGAGATAGAAATTTATGTACTATAACTGCATTGTCGACGTATTCCTCAAAGGTGTACAACTTGAAAGATACAAGGGCTCTTTTATCTGCTAACCACCTATGGAAAGCTCTCTGAAGTTCATGATATAAGGTCACTTGATCAGGATCTAGGATTCTATCTAAGACAAACCTCTTAATTTGCCTAAGTTCGGTTGATCTAGATGAAATAATATTCAATCTCCTATTAAGTTCGTCCCATAAATGTGGGACTCTATATGTTTGAGATACTCTAAGCAAAGAAGTAATCTCTATGGCTGCTAATTGATTTTCAACATTAATGGTGATAGCTCGTCTTTTATTATAATCTACCATCTAAATATGATATGCAACTTTAATTGTTTGTCTGATGATTCTAAATGCATTTATTTTTTTGGATTGTTTTCAAAAGGTTTTAGTTTTCACGTCGGGTTCACCAAAATGTATTGCTCCAATTTTTTTGCATCCTTACCTTCAGGCTATAGGATCCACACATAGAAGGGGGATGCGAGAAGGATGGGACAATACCTCGGACTGAGAGGCCCTTTGAAGGTCGTGCCTCTCGGGGGAGGGGTATAAGGGTGAATTTTTGATGGATGGTGGGTTCACCAGGAAAATTTTGAGTGGCAGTTTCCACGCCTATGTTGAGAATGGTTTTGATGTGTTCATTTTGTGCTTTAATCATTCATATCCTAGGTTTTGCCAATATGAATCTAAGTTATTCTATATGCCAATGCTGATTTATATGAATACAAAGAACATGAATAAGTGCTAAACATAGAAAGTATGCTAAATAAGATAGAATATACCTGATTTCGGATGTCTAATGAAGATTCTGAGGTTTGTAGAAGTCAAGATCATCTCAAATCTTACATTATCATCTATAATTGAATAGAATCATCTCAGATCTCAGTCAGTCATCTGAGATCAGATGAGATCATCGTTGATCTAACAAATTCGTCAGACGAATTCGTCAGAAACTTGCAATCATAGAAACAGATACCAAAAACCAAAAATGCAACTGCAAAAGCAAGGGGAAATGATAGAAATGATAGTAAATTTTCCTAAATGATAGATCCAGATAGCAATTAAAGGAAATGCATTAATTTAATAATTTATTTTAACTTTATCATGCATCTATACTAAATGAGGTGAACTCCAGGATGCAAAAAATAGAATAAAATAAGTTAATGTATAAAGAAATGAAGAGAGAAGATAAAGAAATGCAAACTTCAGGATTTGATTGCCCCCAATCTGGATTGCAGTAAAGATCACCTCCAATCGTACGATATCATCATCGATCTACGACAGGATCATCCGAAATCATCTGTAATCGCCTACGATGATCCGAGCTTGCTCTAGCTGAAAAATAGTAAAATTCTTGCAAGAAAACTTGAAATACGCAATGTAAACGAAGGTGTGAAGGTGTTCTAATGCATGAAAATTTAAAGTTGCAAAGAAATCAGTCAACCAGGGGGATAAACTAAGAAAATCCTAGTTTATATAGGATTAGGGAGAGGTTAGGAGGTTGGAGATCATCCTAATTTGGGAGATCTCCAATTGGGGAGACTCTAACCACGCAGACACACTTTCTGCCCAAGTTAGAGAAGCTGTTGAAATAGAAGCTAATTATGAAAATTTGGTTTTGGGATGAAATCGTCTGGACGTTCTATTCCAGACAATTCGTCAGATCTGGGACGATTTTGTCTGATCATCGATGATATCATCCAACGATCAAAACAAATCCTAAAAATGGCACAAAAAACAAGGGGAGCGGGTAATGGGCGGTTAACGGGCGATTTTGGGTTAAAATTCAAATTTTTATCTTTTTACTAAGGTTTAACTATGCCAATTTTAGGGTGCTACACTAGGATCCTTTTCCAAGGAAGACAGGACATAAAATCCCAACATGTCTTTCAAGAAGCTAACAAAGTTGTTGATAAGCTGGCCAATTTGGGTGTCGATGGTGATGGACTTTTCAAATGGGAACATAGTGTCTCAAGCAAAGTAGAGGAGCTTATTCAACAAGAATGCCAAGAATTATAGTTGAATTTACCAACAAGGAAGGCACTGTAAGTTCGAAGGCTATGAGTATTCTTGTATCTTTTTTGAAATGGACTCACAATAAAAATTATTCGAGCTATCAGTCTTGGTGGATGCTACTTGGAAATACCACAAAGACTAATGGGGATAGTCACATGTCAGATAACATGGCTCTTAGTCATATTAGTAATTTGAGGTTGGTTGATAATCATAGGGTAGGAAAGAAATGACAATATAAGACTTCAAAGTAGACCCACATGGACCACCAGATAGCCACTGCCATAAATCTAGCCAGCAGGTTCTCTTCTCCAAGGCTGATTGGCCAAGATGGGATGTGGTCCCAAAGAATTTCATATACGAAATAAATCAATTACCAAATAATTATTAATATTAACTATCAATACAAAGCTTGTGGGAGTTTTTTTGAGTACTCTGCTATGTGTGTCTGCAACTTTTTGTTTCTCCACTGTTTCAAGGAAGGGACCTGTGTCTGTTTCTTTTTTTGTAATTATGATGCAGGTGTGTTTTCTTGGGGTATACCCAAAAATTTGTATGGGAAGTTTCTTTTTGATAACAGGCTATGTGCCTTATCGGATGTAATGGATTTGGTGGCATGTATATTTTACATATATAGGATCCTTAGTAAGTACATGTTCATCAACAACCCTGGGCTGATTTTTGTAAAAGGTTTTGGGTCAACCTGTAAAACCCAGTATTAATGCTATAGTATCTTATCTACCAAAAAAATGGGGATGGTCCAATTTGGACCCATCACGACTGAAGAAAAAGTTATTTTTTCTTTCAAAATATTAAATGCTTGTTCATAATCATTTGTCCAAATAAACTCTATGACTTTTACTAACAATGTGCTTAGGGATTTAGCAGTTTTGCTAAAGTTTGCTATAAACATCCTATAGTAACCAGATGATCCAAGGAAACTACGGATATCCTTCTAAGTTTTGGGTGTAAGTAGTTTTTGGATAACTTCTATATTCTTCTTAGCTACCTTAATACCATCTACAGAGATATGATATCCTAAAACTATCCCCTCCTGCATTAGCATATAACATTTCTCATTACTTAGGGTTAGATTGGTTTCCTCACACCGTTGAAGTGTTTTCTCCAAATTTTGTGTGGCTTCTTCAAAGGTTCCACCATATCTAGTGCAATTATCCATATATACCTCCATATTTTCTCCAATTATATCAGATAATATTCTTAAAACTACTCTTTGAAATGTGGTAGGTGCATTGCAGAAACCAAAGGGTAAGTAAGCGAAGGTTCTCCATGGAAAATTGAATTTGGTCTTATTTTGGTCCTCTTCCTCAATTTGAATCTGATTATATTCACTAAATCCATCCAAGAAATAAAAGTAGTTGTTCCCTGCCAAGATGTCAAGGGCCTGATCTATGAAATGTAAGGGGAAGTGGTCTTTCTTGGTTGCTTTATTTAGTGACATGTAATCAACACAAATCCTCCACTTTCCATTTTTCTTGGGAATCACCACCAAAGGTGATACCCATTCACTATCTAATATAGGATAGATAAACCCAATTTTCAAGAGTTTCTACAATTTTATTTTAACAATATCCTTCATAGTTGGATTCATCTTGCGTTGTGGTTGTCTTACCAATTTTATTTCATCTTCCAGATATATTCGATGAGTATAGGTTTCAGGAGTTATTCCTCTCATATCTGAATACTCCCAAGTAAAGGCACCTTGATGTTTGACTAATTTTTCTCTCATTTTGATCTACTATTTAAATCTTAACCCATCATTTATGTTTAATACTCTCCCAGGTGCAACTTCTATTTTTTGAATATGGTGATATTTTCCTCCCACTAGTGGCAACTCTAGAGGAGGATAGGAGGGTTCTCCTTGGAAAATTTTTAATATCACCCTATCCTCATCACTTTTATCCTCCAAATTATTAAGTACCATGATGGATTCAATTATTGATAAACAACTCATGTTCTAGTTCTCACATTTAGGTTCTCCCAATAAATCTACAAATTGTGCAGGTGGATGGATGATCAATTTTTTTACATTTTGACCATCAAAAATGGTCATTTGCCCATTTCTACAACTTATGTAGGCATCAACTATTGTCATCAAAGGCCTACCTAATATGAGAGGATATACACCTAATCTATACTTAGATTGTAGCACTACGAAAACTGTTGGGTACTCCCATGCATCCACTGTAACAACGATGTCTTATAGCATTCCCTTAGGGAGCACTATTGACCTATCTACCAAATGAAGGATAATTTTGGTTGGCTTAAGATTGGTTAAACTAAGTTTCTATATGGTTTCATTGGGAATGACATTAATGGAAACTCCTAAATCTACTAATGTATGGGATAAAACACAACCCCCAATTTTCACAGTTAAAACAAGGCTTCCTGGGTCTAAATATTTTTGGTTGTAGGTATTTCCTAGCATAATATTAGCTAGTTGTCTTACCAAATTGATTTCATATGCTATTTTTCTCCTTGGTTTTATTATGCACAACTCTCTTATGGCCTTTCCATATATAGTAATATCCCTAATGGCTTGAAATAGAGGAATTGTGACTATTAGGTTCTTCAAACTGGAAAGAATATCAAATTTTGGTTGTATTGGCTTCTTGGGTTTTTACAACCTTTTTGGAAAATGTGGAACCCCTTCTCTATTATTTACAATTTTTTATTACTCTTTTTCTAACTCTATATTTTTCTCTTCTTCTACAAGAGGATCTACTTATATACCTACCTGTCTACCTGATCTTAGTTGTATGGGACTACAATCTACGTTGATATTATACATAGAGTACATCTCATTCTCCATCTAGTATGCTAGATGTGGTTTGTTGTTTTTATTATAAATAGGGTGTGCTGATAGTTGAGTGAGTATTAAAGCAAGGGGAGTTGGCAGACTTGGTTGTAGTGGGATTGGTGCAACATGTTGTGGAGTTTGGCTCCAAGCATTCTGATTTATCCACTGTTGTCCAGGCTACTAGTATGGCATCCATGGATAGGGATTGTAAGGAATTGCTCCTTGGGAAAATTGATTCCAAGGTTTTTGTCCCCACCATCCCATGTTGGGTGGTTGAACTTGACCTTGGTTTTGATAATTACTGTCCCCATATGATGGCATTCCTGCTGGCATTTTTTTTCTCATAGGAGATTGTTGCTAGTTTCCCCTATTACCCATGAAGTATGATTTTGTTACTTCATGTTCCTCTCTAGATTTTGATAATTGTAGATACAACTTAGTTTTATTGTCTTTTTGACACACAATGCACACTCTAACTTTGTTCTCAGGACATTCATTTTTAGGGTGCTTTCACCTACATTTAGGACAAAAATAGGCTAGTGTTGCCTCATTTTATTGCTTTTTTTTGAAGTAGAAGGGTGTCCATTTAGAGTGCAATAGATGACAACATCTCACTCTTGAGGTCTTCAAGAATATTCTCTATTTTTATTTTAGTGACAATGGTTGATTGTTTGATATTTCTAGGGGTTAACTTACCCTTCCTTCTTGAAAAGTTCTGATACAACTACCAGATATCAAACATTTGGTGTTGATAAATGTCACCTCAATAAATCATATTTAATGCATCAAGAGATTAATTCATAAGCCCCTTTAAGAAGATACTTCTCAAGGATATGTCTTCTAGTATTTCATGGGGAGATCTTTGCAAAATTAAAATTGAACCCATTCCAATACTCCAAATGATTCACCTTCATTTTGAGTCATATCTAGGACTTCTTATTTGGAATCTCATGCCCTACCAAAGTATTGATACTGATCTAGGAAGATTTTTTCATGTCTTCCCAGGTAGTTATCTATTTGTGTCCTAAATTGATGAACCATTGTAGGGCTGCATCATCAAGAGTTGAGAGAAACAACTTTAATTTTTGAGCATTGGTTTTATAGTCTACCGAATTACATAGAACATCAAACTTGAAGAGAAATGGGTTGGGATATTTTAATTGAAATCCTCTAAACATTGGAAGGTGGTCAGGAGAGATATGTTTCATCTTGTGGTCTGATCTTACCTCTTCTATGGGGAAGTTAAAACTAGTGGATGCTTCTTCTACTATTTCAGTCGTCTTGTCTGTTATCAAGGTTTCTACACCTGCTATGTTTAGGAAAGATTTAAAGGCTTCTATCTCATTTATTTTATCCTCTAGAAGAATTACTAAATTAGTATTTGAAATAGTCCCTTCCTCAACTACTTGCCAACATTGAAGGTTCAGTAAATCTTCCTCAAATTGAACTCTTCCTATCTCATATCCTTCCCTAAGGTTTTGCTAGTCTATTTCAAAAGGATCTTGTGCAAACAATGGATGTTGACTCCAATGCACAAGTGGAGATGGTGGTGGAAAGGTTTTAGTATTAGGATCTGATATAGCTAAAACAAAGGTTTTTTGAGAAACAATATTTGTGTTCTTGATAAAACGATCATCCAATCCTCTAATTCTATGCAGACTCATACAAAATTTTCAAATGGAGGTTTTGTAGAAAGTAACCTAAAATACTTCTAACATACTTTCTTCAAAACAGAAAATTATAGTTGTCTACTCCCCAATAATGGTGCCAAAATTTTAGGAAAAATATTGGTTAGTTTTCTATGGTTTAAATCATTACCTCCATTTAATTATCAACCCAGAACAACTCATAAACTTGTGAGTAACCTGCACAGTATATACCTATAATCTCCCTTTAATCATATGAGTCCCTTATATTCTATGGTTCAGAGAGTGTTGTTTTGTTGGAGTTCTTGTTTATATTCTAAACCACTAATATAATTTACACTATCAAAGAAATGACTGAAATACCTTGAAATGAAAACTGTACACTTGCTAGAAATTTACAAAAAATAGGAGAAATTGTAGTATTAAACTAAACTACAAAAAATAGGAAGATAAATTAAAATGATAGAAAACAGGTAAAATAAGGGAGGAATATTGTTGGGAGTGGGCACAATATTCCAGTAGATTCCACCCATGTTAAGTCATACACCAGATGTTAGTTGATTTTGATTAAAAGACTCAAATATATTGTATTGAAATTTGCAGCAAAAAATATAGAGAATATATGGGATCTATTTGAGGTAGCCTACATATTTATAATATATGTGGCCATACCCTATTACATTTTGAAAGTAAATCAATTTCTAATTTTGTTACAACAACACACAGGAATAAAGGAGATAAAGCAAAATATTAAACTCAAAATATATTTTGCATATTATGTATCAGAATAGAATACATTTGATATTTTTCTTTACCTGATTACATTGATTTTAATGTGATTTCTAAAAAATAGATGACATATGGGCATTGATGTTGTCCATGGTCCACATCCATCACTGAAATCACATCTGCATCCATTGCTAAAATCATCGTTCTATTTTTCTAACAACATGGGTTGTGCTGTAATTTTGTGTCAATGGGAATTAGGTGCCTTATCTATAGAAGACAAGAATTAGGCACCAAATGGGAGTTAGGCATTAATAGGAATTAGGCACTCAATAGTCTAGCACCAAGCAAGAATTAGACACCAAAAATCAAGTGCCAAATGAGAATCGAATGCCTAAACGGGAGTTGGGCACCTGACTTAGTGCTTCATCACTATTTTGTTGCAAATATTTTTATCAGCACAAAATGAAAAGTGCTAGGTCTGAATGGGACCTTGATGTAGTCAAGCTAAAATATTGTAAAATCCACTTAATCTACACAATTCTCTTAAAAACAAATATTAGACAACATACGTAATCTAATGTTAAATACATATAAAATTTACATAAAACATATATTTCTATTAAAATAAATACCGCAATATATATGAAAAGTTTATATAAAAATGAGCATTCTATGGGCTCATCACCGAGCACTTTTAATTTTTGTCATATTTTTCACACCACATGAAACTGGCAACTTTCAAGCAATTTAAATTCATTTTCCAGTATTTGAAAATCACTTATGAGCATGGAGAATCCTTCACAAATCTTTAAAGTGTCAAAATGTGAAAGGGCAGATTCATTAGAGTCCATGTACAAATTCTAAAAAATTTTCTAAGTGTTGGAAGAAGTGGGTAAAAGAATAAAATTACCTAAGTGTGCTTGGGCGAAGGTTTTAGACATCGATAAAAAAAAGTTGAAACCTAAGTGTCACCCATGCACTTGGGCAGAGGTTTTAAAACATTGGTGAAAAAAACAAGGTCCTAAAGTTCCACCCAAATTATAAAGGAGGAAAGCTAGGGAGGAAGTTTTAGATGTTGTTAAAAAAAAGTTGAAGCCCTAAAGTGCTACCCATGCATATTATTGGAAATATTGAAGTTTTCTAAAGTATAAAATGGATGCCCAACAAAATAATGAGAAATTGCTTAAGTGTGGAGGGTGGATAAATAGATTCATCGAGAAAAGTGAAGCATTCCAAAGTGTCGCACTCTCAACCAACAAGTAAAACCTAAGTTTGGGTGGATAAATGGACTCCATTGAAGAAGTAAGCAACCTAAGTGCCGCCCAACCACTTTGGTGAAGGTTTTAGACATTGGCCCACATCTCGATGAAAGTAAAGTGTTGCCCAACCCATGGGAAAATATTTTGGACATTGTTTTGGGAAAAGAACAACCTAAAGTGTCGCCCCTGCACTTGATTGGGAAAATAAAATAGTGGCAAGTAAATGAGGAAGAAATCTCCACCCAAGAAATAAAGCTTGGAAATTGTTCGACAATGAAGAAGATAAAATCCGGGGGTGATTTTTCCTAGGGAAGCATGATCGCAAACCTAGAAAATATTTTATGGGAAACTTTGAAAAAGTAATTAAAAATTAAAATTAAAGTTCGAACCTTAGGAAAATAAAATTAATTAGATTCATTATTTTTCTAATGTTCTAACTTTTGCCCCTTTTTAATTTCTGCAAGAATTTATGGATGGTTGCATTTAATGGTAAACTTAATGGCAAAAGTGATGGTGGATAGAGAATTTCAACACGAACCAAGCAAAAGGGATTATGCAAGGATAGAAGACACGAGAATTCAACGATATGCCTGGATTTTGCAGATGGAGAATTAATGAGATACAGTTGTAACTAGATGGAAAGTGAAGATACACTTGCATGCAGTCTTGATTTAACAAGGATAAGGTTAGATTATATCTTCTCCATTTCTGGTAAGATTTTCAGGCAAATTTTCGAAGTGGTTGGAGTTGATCAAAACTCTATTTAAAAAATCATTTTATATTGTAATGCCTTAGCAGTGGGATTTTTAAAAAAAATTTAATTTCTTGGGATCTAGATATTTTAGAAAATATCAGTGCATGTCATGGGTCTATAAATACTCCCATCAAATGTAATCTAAGGATGCAAAAACTTGGAAATAAAGACATTTTAGCAATTTTCAGCAAATCTTATTTTGATGCTTTATTATGTACTTGGGACTAGTGTGACATCGTCTTCTGAAATAACGTGGTCAGGAGCCTAATATTTTTTAGACTATGATAAGTGTATTTTATTTTATTTTCATCTCACTTAAGGATTTATTTAATTTAATTGTAAGCTTATGATTGTTGAGGTTATGTTATGTAGTTGAGCTTCACCCCATTTTCCGTATGCTTGATGGAATTAAAAGCTTAAGGTTTAGGCTAGTGTTCTAATTGCTTTTTTCTCACTTTGCAAGCTAAACTACTGGTGAGAAATAAAAATTTTCATTAACCTCCTTTTTTTTTGTAATTTTTCTTTTATCTCGCATTGTTTTGTCCCATGCTCAAGGTTGAAAGTGGTCTTAGAAAGCTGATCCTTTCTTCATTTGATGTTGTCTTGTTGTGAAGTTTAGCAATTTGAATAATTTTAGTAGTTGTAATTTGCAATAATATTAGACCTCCTCTATTTTCTGCCCTACCGTAGTCTCTCTGTTTTATTTCGAAAAGTTGATCCATTTTTATTTTCTTTAAAATTATTTATTCTTTTAATCTGCTAAAATCTGAAGAGCTAGATCAAAAGAACTAAAAATATAATTGATGAATCAAAAAACAACAATGAATGGAGTTTGAACCCCCTTTTAGGTAAAATATGAGGTCACTAAAACTATTCCAAAAGTGGAAAAGAGCGAGGACATTCAACCCAACCCTGTAACTCACACCTTGGATAACCAGTAAGATCCTAAAGTGAGAGGGAATTTATTTCCATTTATGTGTTACTTGTATAAAATTTTTACTCTTCATAGGGTGTGTATGAAAAACCAATCAACACATTCCTAGTGGGATTGGTAAAATCACTAGGATGATTAATCTTAAGTAACTATTTATTAAAGGTTGAGTAACTTGACTTAATGTTGAGCCTTATGTCAACCTAGGTTAATGTAATGTAACTATAATTAGGGATTAAGTATGTACTATAAAAACCCCAACCACTACTCCATTGTATCCTTGTATGTGATGTGATATCACCATATTTCCTATGTGCACCTACCCCTTGTTCATATTTTGATTGTCTATATCCTATTATTTAATGTATTGCTCTTTACTTTTGTTCTTTTCCTCTTTTGCAATATGATATATGGTGAATGCATGCTTTAGAATGTTATTAGAAATTATTCTAAAATTAAACTTGGTATTAGAGTGGGTATGGAGTGGTTTCACTCAATTAATAAAATATATTATTTCTAAATTAGTTTTAAGATCTTATTTGGTAGATTTTAGGGGTTTTTTCCTTTAAAATCTTGGTGGAAACTTGGATTATAAGGATCTCTTTTGCGATGGCAGTTAATTGACTTAGGATAAATATTTATTTGTAGTTCATTGTGTTTTCCATATTTGACACAATCCATCTAATTGATAAAATGTATTTTTTTCAATGAATGATTCTAATTATGCCCTTAAAAAGTAGTTTTTGTTGAATTCAATGGATTTAATTTTTAGTTTTAAAAATCCTATTTATCTTTTATAGAATGTCTATTTCCTTCTCTACTTTAGATTTTTTTTTGCACTGGTATATGAGAGATAATTCCACATGATTTTTGAAATCGATAAGAAGAGTCTAAATATTTGACAGATATCCCTAGTCTCCATATAAGCCTTGAGTAGGCTTCTATATATGGAAAAGATCTCTAAGCCATTTGATAGGATTTAATGACCTTTTATGTTGCTTTGGTGGGATAATATTGATTTATAGGTTGTGTAACTAAAAAGGGTTGTACATGGAAAACCATGGTAGATATGTATAACCTATTAGTATTTTGGAGTTATTTGCAAAAAAAATGGGAGACCCTAGTTCAACATTTTTTGGTCATTTTGCTATTTTGACCTCTTTTTGTGTTTGAATATAAAAGGTTATTTCTCAAATTTAAAATTTTAAAGGTGGAATATTTCATAGAATATTTTAACCTTCAATGATAAATTAATGAACAAGTGTAAGGCATGATGCATACTATGTGCTTATGCAAAATCAATGAGGTGGACAATCCTATTATTTTCATCATGAGGGAAATGTATTTTATAAAGGTTATGTCATGATGCATGGAATTTAAGCCTTTGGAAAAAGTTTTGGAAGAAGTGGTTATAATTTTGACGTTTGTAATATCCCTTTGATAGTGAAATATTCATGGACATGTTGAGTCGTCACTTGGGAGTAGGTGCAAGTAGCTATTTAAATATGATAAAATCTCTTTAGATTTAAACAACATAGCATGCCATATATATAGTGTGATGCATATGATGACACCTAAAAAAAGGTAATTATTTCCATTCATATCCCTCTTTTTTATGTTTTTTTCCTAATTGGATGATCACACTTGGAGATTACTTCTTATCATAACACCTAGCACTGTCTACATAGAGTGTCATTATGACAACTAACAATAGAGTTAAGCTTTGGTGGCATAGGTAAGGGGTTTAAGTCTTGAATAATACTTTGTTTCTCTTTTACTTTTTTATGAATGGTTGATGACAAATAACAATAGAGTTAAGAAATATTTTAGACCTATGCTTTACAAAATCATATTTGGTTCTAAATGTACTTTGTGCCTTATTAACTAGCTCAACTACCCTAGATATTACCACCCATGGAACATGGGTTCAAAACTCCTTACTAAATAGTTTGAGAGTTTTTTTATGGAAGAAGTAGGATGATGATGATTGGTTTGATGACCCTCCTATTCATATACCCAACACCTCATTTGCATCTTGAGAACTTTACTTCTCAATACCCTTATGGACCTTGTGGCTAGAAGTGAACACATACGGACTTGGCACCCTCGAAGACATGAGATTAATACACTTGCTCTCATTTTTTTAGAAGGTTGGTTTAGTTTACTATATTTTAGGTCATGACATGGCCCTATTTATCAACATGAATCAAGCTTAATGTTATTGACTTATTTGTTGTATGTTGGATGGTTGGTGTGGCCTTTCTTGTCAACATGTAAACCTTTTTTGCTTAAATTATACTACTCAATAACATGGAAAATTAGAAGTTGAGGCAAACATGTCATCCAAGTAACTACCATAAAATATTTTTTATGTCTATGAAGGTGATAACCAATATTTTTTTGACATGTATCTATTATTCCCATTATGCATGCCATGTTTATATGTGAGGAAGACACTTTATGCCTACTCATCAACTAGTCAACATCATGTATGGAGGACATGTGGTATTTTTTATTTGATGGCTCTATTACACATGGCATCCTCTAATTTATTAGAATCATATTAAAATTTAAATTTGTAGACTTTTAATTATGTGGAGGGGTAAATTTTTGGATGTCACAACTCTTGCATATAGAAGCATTTTGATCCAATATATTTCAAATCATGTAATTTTTAAAACTCTTTCCAATGGTTGTAATAGTTTTGTTCTCTTTTTAAAATAAAGTATGGAAATTTTATAGGAGTATTATGGACCACATATACTTACCTAGATCATTCTCAAAGCTACTAGAGTGATTGCAAGAGTATCTTGGATTTGATAGTGTGTCCCTTATGGAGGAATTTATGGCTTTCCATATAGTGATGGAAGATCACTTCTTGATAAATTCATACTATTTCATATATTTTGAGAGGCTTATAGGTTAAGATATTATCCAACCCAATGGAGCATTCATTATGTGGAGAGATAGTTATATCTCTAATGTATTCTCTCCTTAGATGCATAGTTTATGGGGGATGTTGGAAGGTTATAATCTAATATTATTGTCCAAGTTCAATATATGATGATATAATATTATGGATATTATTTATTTAAGACTACAAACATATTTATGTAAGCCTACAAACATTTTTATGTAAGCATATGGGCATTTTCCATGTAAGCCTATGGGTAATATTGATGTGTTCATCCCTAAGAGGATTGGTTAAATCACATGTATGGTTATGTATTTATCAAGTTTGGTTAAACCACTTGGATGGTTAAGCTTAACTAAACCTTTATTAAGAATTTTGTGATTTAAATGAACGTTAATCTTATGTTAGCTTAGGTTAATATAATATGTAATTACAATTTGAAGATTAAGTATATACTATAAATACCCCCAATCGTTGATTCATTGTATTAGTTTACTAGTGAGTGATGTAACATTATGGATGTGACTATGGGCATCTACCTCTTATTATTTTATATATCTATTCAATTGATATTTATATTTTTCTTCTCTATTATCATGCATTTAATTATGGTGAATGCTACACTTTATTTGATTTCTAGAAAGTACTAAAAATCCCATAGATTTATAATACACAGATAATTATCTTCTCTATTGAAATTCTCATGAAGGTGGTTGTTGAAATTAGTTGAATTAGTCATAGACATGCTTATGAAGATAGCAATTAGAATTTTTATCTTGTATGGGTCAAATAAGGATTGGGTTTAATTGAAGTTCTTATAATGAGTTAGGACAAAAAATATATATTTTTATTGAATTTGGATAAATTTAACCCTATTATAGGCTTATTACTTCATATATTAGCAATACCTAACTCTGTTGTAAAATATTCTTATCAAAATACTACCTCGACATGTATTACTACATTCGGTATTTGTTATTCCATTCTTATGAAATTATGAAATCTAAATATTCTCAAGCCTAATATTCATATTTTATTACTTCCATATTATGTTACATAGAATGATAATTTAATTTAATACCATTCATGGATGTCTTTGAAAAATGCATGATCAAGAGGAAAAAAACTAGAAATATTATCAAATTACTAGAGTGGAGCAATACTATGTATACTTTTATAGAGAACACTTGTCCATTTTAAATGCTTTTTATTTGCTTCTATATTTTAAAAAATGTGCATATTTAGATAATTAGTATTAAAAAAATATTAAATAAGTTTTTATATCATTTAGATAATGTGGTATGCTTTTTGGGTGTATACACCAAAAAATTTACATGATGGTTGGATTTTTTTTTTAAAAAGGCCATGGATTATTTTCTAAAATGATTCCACAATATGGATGAACACAAACTTCATACAATATGGATGAACACAAACTTCATGCAATTATATTGATTGAAGTATGAAAAATCAATTATTTTTTTCAAACCTAAAACCTTCGATAAAACCTACTCACCGCAACAAAATGGTCTTGTACAATGCAAAAATAGAACAATCATGAAAATTGTATGAAGTATGTTGAATGATTTGCAACTTGGACACTCTTTCTAGTTGAAAGTAGTACATACAACAATTTACTTACTCGATCATACCCCCACTACATCACTTGAACATATCACTCTAGAAGAATCATGAAGTAGAAACAAACCATCAATATCTCATCTCTAGGTATTTGGTTATACAACATGCATGCACATTTGAAGTAGATTTGCATTAAAAAAAACACATACAATCCACTAAAATCAAGAAATGCTAAAAGGATCCAAAGATTTCCATTACTTTAATGCTAAAATAAGGATCCCAAAATAAAATCCCTTTTACAATTTTGAAAATTCCCACTTATGCCCTATTTTCCCCTTTTTCCCACCTAAAACTTGAAATTTCAAATTTAAAATTTGGGGCAACTTGCGGAGGTCATAACTTCGTGCTCGTTGACCCGATTGACTATTATAGCATGTTTTTGGAAAGGTCATGAGATGAACTAAGTGGAGCAAACCTTGGCTCTTTGCACCAAGGCTTGTGTCTAACTGAAAATCCTCAAATTTGACCTCTAAGACCTTCAAAAATATCCTCCAAGAAAAAACTAGTTTTACTAGTTTTTACAAAATTAAACAATTACAATATTTTTTGGGTGATGCAAGATCACTTTTACACCTTCAATGCTCTTGCATAAACATTCCAAAGAAGACATAAATTCGATAAAAAATCTTAGCAATGCATCTTACTAGGATACAATGATGAATCAAAACCCTACAAACCATTTGATCCAACTTCAAAGAAAGTATATATTAGTCATGATGTTGTATTTTATGAATAAGGAAAATCACCTCCATCATCATCACAAGAATATTCATATAACTTAGATCTAGTAATGATTCAAAGTAATGAGGAAATTACAAATGAAGAAATTTCCAGTGATATCAATGATGAAGACCTATGTACTCCACCATAGTACACAAGGATGGTACCTAACTGGTACACTAGTACATCAAAAACATATGGGATAGGTTAAATTCTAGACACTTCTACAAGATCAAGAACATGAAGGATGATTCATAATGAAAAAAATATGGATCTAATGAGTACACTTAAGCCATCTATAGTACATGAATCCCTTTAATATACTAGGAAAAATTCCATGAACATTGAATATCAAGGACTATTAAAGAAGAAGACTTGGGATCTTATTGATCTTCCACCAAATAAAAAGGCTATTATATGCAGATAGGTTTTCATAGATAAATATAAATCATATGGTAGTATTTATAAACATAAAGCATGACTTGCAATAAAGGGATATGCACAAAATAAAGGCATGGGTTATGAAGAAACTTTTGCCCCTATAGCAAAAATAAAATCCATAAAAATTATTTTTTTTCTAGCTATTAAATTTAGATGGAAAATTTTTCAAATGGATGTGAAAAGTATTTTTCTCAATGGAGACTTAGATGAGTTTATGTGACTCAAGAAAAATGATTTATCATACCTGGATAAGAAAAAATGTATACAAATTGATAAAATATCTTTATGGTCTCAAACAATATCCTCAAGCATGGTATATAAATATAGATGAATATTATGGAAAACATAGCTTTGAAAGGAATCTGAATGATCAAAGTCTATATCACAAATAGCAAGGTATAAATTTTATTATCAATGTGTATGTAGATTATTTGGTCATCACCAAAAGTTTTGAATGTATGATTCTAGCTATAAATAAAGACTTAAAGAAATCCATTGACATGAACGATATTGGGTTACTACACTACTGGTTAGGACTAGAGATAAAACAAAACCATTATCACATATTTGTTTCATAAAGTAAATATACAAAGAATATCCTTGAGAAATATCACAAGGAAGATTCTAAACCTATAGTAACTCCTATAGAATTAGATCTACAACTCTCATAGTTTGATTCCTCTCCTTCAATGAATGCAATGCTCTATCAATAACTAGTTGGGAGCCTCATATACCTAACTTACATAAGACCAGATATCAATTTTGTAGTGATATATCTCTAATTTTTTATGTAGAAACCAATGATAACATATTGAAAGGTAGTAATAAAATATAAGGCATACAAAGCACTTATAAGTATGATTTGAAATTCAAGAGTGACCAGTTCCTCTTAATAGGTTATACAGATGTAGATTATGCAAGTTATATTGATGACCAAAAATCCAACTCTAACTATATATTATTTTTGGGGTCCACACCCATATTATGGGGAAGCAAGAAACAATAATTAATTTTTTGATATTCCACCAAATCAGAATATAATATAGTAGGAGGAGTTGTCTATGAATAAATATGGTTAAAACATATGTTGACAAATATGGGAATACCTCAAGAAAAACCTACAATCATGCACTATGAAAACCAAGGAGTACTAAAACTTGTTTGTAATCCAATATTCCATGAAAGTACCAAACACATTGACATGGAATTCCACTTCATCCATGAACATGTTTAGCAGTAGAACATCCAACTCAAATTCTATCATACTCAAGAGCAATGTGTGGGCATCTTCACTAAACCACTAGGATGTGTTAAATTTGAAGAATTCAAAAATTTTCTATCCAAGACCTTGATGTAATAATGGGGGAATGTTAGGATTTATTACATCATATATAATGTGAATATAAGTTGAGTAACCACTCAACACATGGTTTGTGAGGTTCACTAAGGGACAAGGGTAGTTGTTATACCCTATTTGGGCATCTCTTATATCTAGATAACCTTTAACTTTCATAATACAATAATTGAAGCATTGAGTTTTAATATATGCTATGTTTAATAATGACACCTAAATTTTAAACTTTACTTATAAACTCTTCTTACTTCATCTAGAGGATGCTTAATAAGCAAGAATAATTGTTAATGGTATCATCTTTTCATAGGGTAATTTTTTATTTATTCTCTCTCTTTTCAAACAATCAATGAAATTTTTAATTTTTCTCAATAAAAAAAAAATCCTATATTGTCTTAAACTCAAACCCTCAAGTCAACTTATTTATCAAATATACAAACTCAATGGTAGTTGAATTCTTTTTAATGACCATGTTGTCGAGGTGATCAATGAATTGAAATCTCTTGTTAAATTAAATGCCAGTAACTATATATTATATCAACAACATGATATGCATAGGGATGCTATGCTAGAACACTAGCCTTATATATTGGGGAGTATCTAGTTGGTCACTCTCTACAGCACATATGGGAAATGGAAATATCCATTGGATTTAATAAAATTTTCTAATTCAACTTTAGCCAAAGAAGAAAATTGTAGATGTTCCAAATTTTGTTAGATAGTATCGAATGCTATATCATGAAATACAATCCATTAAGTACATCACCATATTATTTTTTACCTAATTGGGTAAAAACTATCCTTTATAAAAAACACATTATGTCCTCAAGATATAATCAAAAACTTTAAATCAAGTCAAACTAGCAAATATAACTTAAATTATGAGATCGGGTCACAAATATCATGATATATCTGAGTACTCTTGTATAGAACATATGTGTTAAGGTCATAACTTATTATATCTTTTAATGGTAGAGTTTGATTAGGTGAAATTTCTTCAATGGGCTATTTAAAAATGTGTCTTATATTTCTTACCAAGTTGTATTGTTTTCTTCCAATTATTTTTATGGGGTTTTATAATTTATAGATGAGCATCTATTTTATTAAATTATATTAATGGACCTTACCCTATAAGTCTTACTATGATAAGTGTCTTGGAAGCTTGGATATATTGTATGGTTGTCGTAATTACAAGTGACTTTAACTGACCTTGATCATCAATGTTCAATATTATCTTTTCTCTAAGATTTGATTGATTTAAGAGGTTCAAATTAATCTTCAATTTAAATTATGAAGTACCATTATATTGAATTTAATCTAGTGAAATATGTTATAACTATGGATATATTTTTATCTATGCATGTATATATTTATTTAATATTTTAAAAAGTTATGTTTTTTTATTTATTAGAGGAAAGGGTTTTGAAAGGGATCATGAACCTTTTACAAAGGTGGATACAAAAAGTAGACAGTATCCATAGGACCAGGGTCAAAATAGCAATAGTCTAGAGAAACTAAAGGAAGTCTCCATAGGATAGAACAACAAGCACCAACCTAAAGGGGCATCTCCAAGAGATACCATAAAAAAATAATGGAGAATAAATGGCCACCCTAGTAGGGAGCCAAGTAAAAATAAATAGATAAGATATGAGAGGCTATGTGGAAGTCTTGGGCACTTTATTTTCTTCAATAAACACATTTTTTTTCCCCTATAGTAGTAGCTTTATGTGCTCCACTAGAGTAGTAGCTTGTTAAAGGAGAGAAGAGACCATCTTGGTAGCTCTATCCATGGTGTTCAGAATCTCTTCCAGGCCATTGAAGGGATCATTGTTCGAACCTTGCTTGTTGCATCTAGATGGTCCACTCGTGGCATTAACTCCCTTCTAATATGAAGAGCGAGTAGGGATGTCTTTGGTCATTAATTTCTTCTACAATGCAGGTGAGTCTTCTAAATTCTAATTGTGCTCTATGGTAATAGATAATTTTCTCTTCCCTAATTGGGTTTTGCTCCTTGAAGAATAATGTTAAGCCTCCATTTTAATGGAAGTCGTATATCTAAATTTGGAGATGAATTCTAACTTCCTCCTAGAATTGGTGGTCTCACCAAAGGTATTATTTATAATATCATCATTGATAAAATTGTTAGGAAGAGGGCTCTCGTGGCTTGAGATCAAAATAGAAGGGTGCATAGGTGATCTTCCAATGCAGGAAATAACTACTTTTTTAGTCTCCTTTTGGATAGCATGCCTATACAAATTAATGTGAAGATCTTAGTCCACCATGTGAGTGGATATTCACTCCCTGATGTTGCAGATAGAGTGTTATAAGGACTTAAACAAGTAGTCTAGCACATTGATTACTTTAATGTCTCTAAGGTGGTTTAGGAAGGCCAAATGAAAACTTGTAAGGGGGGACTTGGTCTCATCGATCATGAAATATTATAGGATGGGAAGCATGACTCTATTCCATAGATTGAGGAGGGACTCTCTAATGATTCCTCCCTTATCCCTTCTAATATTTTTGCCCTTGTCTCTGAAGAAGCTCACCTCCTTAGCTAGTGAGTGCTTGTCACACCAAACTATTTCATCATCAGGAAGGCTTGTCACCTTAGAAAGCATTCAAACATTGATAGTGAAACTGAGGCCATAGATTGCGACTCTTTCATCATCCCAAGACTAGGTTAACTCGAGCAAGATATCAAGGTCACTACCATTTTGAGATTTACTTTTATGTTTAAAAATGTATTTTATGAGAGTTACTTTTGTGTTTAAAAATTTACGTTATGAGAGTTACTTTTATTTAGTTTATCATGTCTAAATACATATTATAATTGATATAATGCTTTAAATACTAATATGAACAAAGGGACTTTTGTATGGTTATTGCTTGTGAAACATAATCTCTTATGGATTGTTCATATTCTAATATCTTGTAGGTTATATATTCTATGGCTAATTTATTTGTGTAAAAATTTATAATTAATTAACAAATGTTATTGATATACCCCTTTTCGATTTGGAATAATTTATAAGAGGTAATTATGAGGATTTCACAAGGTATTTATTTTAGTTCAATTTATGTTTCATAAGGTGGAAATAAAATTGTGTCATATTGATCATCCATGTTCATTGTAATAGAAATTTCTACTTGTCGCTATAAAATGTATTATTATGTCTGGTTAATTCAACTAGATGAAAGTAAAATGTATTTGGAACTTTTATCGATGTTCACTATAAGGAATTTAAACTAGAGGTCAATTTATGGATTTTTCTATAATAAAAAATTATTACATTATGGTGATTAGTAATCATATATACAAAGTGTAATAATGTCAAAATGAACCCGGGTAAATTTAGCTTGCATTATAAATTAAAGACACTATCCTAATGTTGTGGTTTTGATTGATTTTCCTTAAACTAATTTAAATTGTCATATAATTTTCATACTATATCACTAGTGATGTTTCAATAAGTTTTTCTACTTTATCAAATATATCTTGCTATTATTACTACTAATTAATATTTGTTTTGCTAGGAAAAAAAGAAGCGATGGCAAACGAAACTTTATTTTTTGAATTGTCGTCGAGCAGGATGCAGAGCAGCAGCATTTCAAGAGTAGGCAATGGTATGGGAACACATAGAAATGGGACAAATGTTGGACCCGACATCCAAGGAAATGGGAATGAGGCCCTAGACAAGTTTGACCCTGCGGCTTCAAACGATGGAAATGATGTTTTTGGGGGAAAGAACCCTCAGACAAAACAGTGATGGGTATCAAGAAATCACAAGAAGCATCATCTACAGAAATCCTCAAGGGAAATCCTAGACCCTCCTCAATGGCATCACACACATTCTTTCCTTATGGATACGATGTAATCCTACCGAAATAAGTCATGGTTGGGTACATATCCCTTGATTCTTTCTCCCTAGTCAAGAAATTTATTAGGGGAAGATCTAATATGGAGGCTATCAGGTGATGGGCAGCACTAAAATAGAAAACTAGGGATTGTTTGGAATTGGTTGCTATGTCAATAGGCTTCTTCATAATTCGATTCAACACTCAAGAAGATGTGGATCACATTATAACCAGGGGGTCGTGGTTCTTCAGGAGAAGGAGCTTATTCCTTCAAGAATGGGGTGTGGATTTTGATCCAAAAACCTAGAGCATCAACATAGTTCCCATTTGGGTTCACCTTCCAAATTTACCATCTCACTTTTGGCACAAGGATGTTCTACAAGGGATAGCTCAAGCGATTGGAGAGCTTATCTCCATAGACCCTTCTACACAATCTCGATCAAGAATTACAGATACTCGCATATGTGTTAATGTGAATTTAGAAACCTAGCTTCTAATCCATGTGAACTTAATTTTTGGGTCTTACCGTAGATGCCAAGTGGTGGATTATGAGAACAAACCCTTCTTTTGTATAGAATACCACACCTAAGGGAACCTTCGAAGCTAGTGTTCAAAAGTAAGACCTATTCTAAACGATCACCAAGAGATGCAACACCCATCCAAGGGAGATATTAATAAAATAAGATCTAAGGTGGGACCATGCTATGAGCCCAAAAGCAAGTAACCTACTCCCCCATCTCCCAAAGGTAACAACATGAAGGCAAGTTCACTGTTTTATTTTACAATAGGTTCATTTTATTCAATAATTTAGATCTCAATACAAATAATGATAATGGGGAGATTCCTGGAGAAGAATCACCTAGCTCAAGTCACCTTGATCAAGCCAATAATAAGGCAAATCCTCCCCTATAACCTCCTCATTTTATCTCTATATTTTATCCAAAAACCCCATTGATCATTTGCTCCCCATACCTCATCTACCAATCCTCCAGTGCCATCTAATCCCCCACCCATCTCCCCCCATCCTCCAATAGGTCTGGCCCTTCTCACCCCCCACTTGATCCCCATGGTGACAAGGTTGAGAGCCCTGAATCACCTAGCGATTCTCCCAAATATTGGAGCCCTAAATAGACCATAAGCTTTAAAAAATCCCTAATTGATGTCAAAAATGATAAAAATAAGGGCAAACCCTCGCTTACAGAGCAAATAAATAGAGATGTAGTAGAATATATAACCAATGGCACACAAAGTACTCTCTTTTAGGATTTAGTAATTTCCAACAAGGATGAACCAAAGGGAACCAAACCTCCTATGCAAAAAATCATAGGAGGTATGAAACCCTCCAAGAGTTCCAAATGAGAATCCTCTCTTGGAACGCAAGAGGGTTAAATGGAGTAGCAAAGCAGAGACTTGCAACCTTGATAAAGATTCAAATGCTACTATTTTTCTAATTCAAGAAACCAAATTAGACATACAGTCCTCGCTGAAAGTTTCCAAAATATTATGAAAAAAATATGAATATTCCTTTAGCCTAGCCTCTGGAACCTTTGGTTGTCTCCTCTGCCTTTGGGACCCAACCAAGGTGGAAGGAAGAGTGATTTCTGGTGAAGGTCAAATTTCCAATATTTAATCTATTTCCAAGCACTCCTAGGTATTGACAAATGTCTATGCCCCAAATTTTCCTTAGGATAGGCTGAACCTATGGCGTACACTCACTCATATGCATGAGGCTTTCAATAACATCCCCTGGATACTTGTCAGGTACTTCAATACTCCATTGTACCACTTTAAAAAAATGAGGGAAAGAGACCACTACCAAGTTCATAGGGGATTTCGGTAAGTTTGTGGATACTAATTAATTAATGGATGTTCATCTTAGGGGATCTCAGTTCACATGGAGTAATAGAAGAGTTGGGGTAATCTTATTCAGGAAAGGCTTGACCATTTTTTTCTTTCTCAGGATGTACTACTTCTTTTTGGAGATGCCAGTTTACAGGCCCTGCCGAAGATTGGGTCTGATCATAGCCCTCTTATTTTTGAAACTTCCAAGTTGCCAATAGACCTTCTTTCAAAAATCCCTTTCATTTTGAGGTAATGTGGGCCCAAAACCTTGACCTTAATGCATGCATTGTTGAATGGTGGGGATAAATTTTCCCTGGATCAGCCACGAATCAACTTAATCAGAAGTTGTGGTCTATAAAAGCCAAAATGAAAACACGGAACAAAGAATTTTTTGGAAATATTTTTGAAAATAAGCAAAACATTAGGGACAAACTCCAAATTATTGAAAATTAGTTTTAGAAGGGTCAAGGAGATGTTGAGTTGAGATATGAAGAAAAGTAACTACTTTCAAAATTCCATAACATTCTGAAGAAGGAAGAGATATTTTGATGGTAAAAATTGAGACATTTGTGTTTGAAATAAGGAGATTCCAAATCCAAGTTTTTTCATATTTCTACACTTAAGAACAGAGGAGAAAATAGGATCAAGGGTCTAATCAGAAATGATGGCACCTTCACCTCCAATATTCATAAAATTTGTGATGAATTGGTTCTTCACTTCGAGTCCCTCCTAGGTTCCTGCCCTCCCTGCTCTGCCTAGGCCATGGACTCCCTCCTTATGCACATACCCAAAAACATCACTAATAGTATGAATACCTATCTTCTCAATCATTTAAGTTATAAGGATATCCACCAGGCCCTCTTCTCCATGCAGTCATATAAAGCCACAGGTCCCTATGGATTCTCCTTGAGGTTCTTTCAAGCCTTCTGGAAAATCACCAATCCTGACCTGTGCTAAGCCATAAAAGAAATGCAAAGATCTAGAATCATTCCTAGAGATGTGAATTCTACTTTTATATCCCTCATCTCTAAAGGCCCTAATTCCAACTTCGTATCTGATTATCACCCCATCAACCTATGTAATGTGGTCTACAAAATCTTTTCAAAGGCTATGTCTAATAGATTAAAAGGCATTATCCCATATTTGATCGACCCCTACCAAGTAAGCTCGTTCAAAGGTAGAAATATTATGGATAGGGTCACAACCATTCATGAGCTGATTCACTCAGCCCATATGTCCAAAAAATTAGCTTTCTTCCTAAATATTGACATGAACAAAGCCTTTGAAAAAGTGGATAGGGAGTTTCTATCTAAAGTTCTCCAGAAGTTCAGATTTCATGACAACTGGGTTCATCTGATTATGCAATCCATATCAATTCCTTGGATATCTATGCTTTTGAATGGGTCTATTGCAGGGTACTTCCCTAGTACCAAAGGAATGAGATAAGGGGATCCACTTTCCCCCATCATTTTCATTATTCTAGTTGAGAGTCTGGGGAGATCCATAAAATATGCCTGCTCTATGGGCTTGATTTTTAGCATCAAAGTAGCATCCAATATCTAGATCTCAACCCACCAATAGTTCAAGGATGACACACTGTTGGTAATGACTGCATCTGTTTCTGAGACAAGAATCATCAAAGCTATCCTCAACCTCTACGAAGAAATTGCAGGGCAAAAAATCAATTTCACCAAGAGCAATATATATTTTATTAACACTCTAATGGTCTGTCAAAAAAAATTTGTGAACATTATGGGATGTTCTACTATAGCTTTTCTAGTTATTTATCTTGACCTCCCAATGTTTCAGGGAAATCTTGCCAAGACAATGTGGAACAATGTTATTGAGAGATTTCATAAGAAACTTGCAGGGTGGAAAGGTGCTCTTCTTTTGTAGGTAGGTAAAGTGACCCTGGTCAGCTCTGTGCTTCAAAGCATTCTAGTGTATTTTCTTTCAATTTTCAAAATACCTATAGTAGTTGGGACCATGATTGAGCAAATTCAAAAAATATTCCTATTGGTAGGAGCTGACAATAAAAAAAAATTCCACCTTATGGCTTGGGACAAAGTCTGCTCCCCAAAGAACAAGGGTGGGCTTCGACTTTGCAAAATCAAAAAATTGAACTAGGCCCTCTTAGCCAAATAGGCTTGGATTCACTAATGAAAAGTTGGAATGGATTTCTATCATCAAAAAAAAATGTCTACAACATCACTCCTTCAGATATGAATATATCCCCCAAATAGGGTCCTAATTTTGGTGGTCTATCATCCAAATTAGACCCCTATTCCAAAGAGGAACCAGGTGGTAGCTCGGAGATGGAAAATCCATTGATTTTTGGCATGATCCTTATTAATGACCTAGATAACACAGCCATCAAACATATAATAGATCACAAGTTTGGGATGAAAGTTGCAAATTTCATGGTGCAAAATTAGGACTGTCGTAAGTGGAATCAACCTCATTTCAGAGTATGCAATGCAGTAATTGACAAAGCTATCTCCTCCCTACAAGTATTTTTTAGAGTAAAATTCATACCTAAGGTCCAAAAGAAAGATAAACCCTTATGGAAAGGTACTGATGATGGCTCTTTTTTGGTTAATTCTACATTCTTCTTGTTGGATACCCCTCAGAACATACACAAAAATCAAGCTACCCCTACTTTTGTAAAGAGAATCTGGTTTAAACATATCATCTCAAAATTTGCCCATTTCTCTTGGCTAGCTTTCCAAAACAGAATTCTCACTATAGAAAATCTGATCAAGAGGGGTGTCATAGTCCCCAATAGATGTTACTTGTGCTTACAAGCATGGGAGTCAACTCAGCATCTGTTGTTAGAGTACCCCTTTGCATACAATTATTTCTCTACACTGGTGAGTATGTTCATGGTCAAGTGGACATGGTCCTAGTAAATCATTTACCTTTTTACCTAGTGGTCCCAAGTGTTAAGAAACCCCAAACTCAAATTCTTGTGGGAAGCAGTGCTACATCACACCCTATGGTAAATCTAGCTTGAGCGCAATAGTAGAATCTTAAACGATCGTTCCAGGGACCCAAAAGGAATGGCCAACAAGGATCTATGTTTTGCCATCAAAATTTTAAATTTGGTCCTTTGTTCGAATACTCCTGTGTCTAGGTTGGAAGCTTCCCTATTCAATTACCTTGGCATCTCCTTTAGGTGCACTAGATCCTATGCCCATACAAGCTACAAGTCTACTATCAAGTGGATTCCCCCCTCCATGGTGGCTCAAGGTGAATTTCTATGGATCTTCTAAAGGCAACCCCAGATATGTTGGGGTGGGAGGCATCATTAGGGGCCATGAAGATAATATTAACAATGTTGGACATTTTAATTAAATGTGTTGTCATTGATGTCAAGAGTGAGTGGTCATTGATGTCAAAAGTCAGTTTCAGTAAGCAGTGCAAGGAGAAGTAGTTTCGCAATCAGTGGAAAAAGGAGTCTACTTCCAGTTGGTCAGATCTGGTTCCAGGTAGTTAGATATGGTCCAAAGTGCAAAGAAGAGGCCCAAGTAAATAATATTATAATATTAAAAAGGAAATTTAAATTAATTATAAATTAACTAATATAATTTTATTATAAATTAATTTATTAATTAATTTAATTAACTTTCAAAAGTTAATTATACTTTAGTTATTAATTTAATTTTAAATTAATTTATATTAATTTAAATAACCCTAAAGAGGATTATAGGGTTAAAATAAAAATTGAATTTCATATTTGATTCAAGCATCGACGTTTATGGCACAAGAGGCATCATGTATAAATAATGGTAAAAACCTTTACCTAACATCTTCAAGGCAATCGATCGAATTTCCCTAAAGCCTAAAGTGTAATGCACAAGGAGGTTGAGGACTTCCACCTTTGTTGAAGGTATCCAACAATAGAAGGTGAAAAAATAGGAGTGAAGCTTCTTACACCATGCACAACACTGTGTAGCATAGGTGGCAGAGACGGACGAGCTAAGTTGTGTGGCAGGAAAGGCGTGCAAGGTTCGAATCACATCGGGTTCATTTTGCAAGGAGTGGAAGGCATTTTTTTTGAGCAGGCACCAAAAAAGGGATAAATGGAGGCTTGTACCTTCCCTTACCATTGGAGTGCCTAGCCCATGTGGTGGGCTAGCACCTTGGTAAGGTTCTTGATGGAGGAGTGGTCACGTTTTCAAATCCGTGGTGACTTTTTGCTTGTAAGGTATGTGTCGTGTATTTTGTGCTAAGGTTGTGTAAATTTCGGAGGTGCTTGGTTTGTGATAAATAAATATATTTTTTTGGTAGATATGATACTATAGCATTAATACCGGGTCTTACAGGTTGACCAAAAACCTTTTACAAAAATCATCCCAAGGCTGTTGATGATCATATCCTTACTAAGGATCCTGTATATGTAAAATCTACATGCCGCCAAAGCCATTACATCTGATAAGGTACATAGCCTATTTTCAAAAAGCTACAGACACACATAGCATAGTACTGAAAAAACTCCCACAATCTCTGTATTGATAGTTGCTTTTAATAATTCTTTGGTAATTACTCTCTTTTGTATATGACATGCTTTGGTACCACATACTATCTTGGCCAATCAGCCTTGGAGAAGTGAACATGTTGGCTAGATTTATGGTGGTGGCTATCTGGTGGTTCATGTGGCTTTGGTTCGAAGTCTTATATTGCCATTTATTTCCTTCCCTGTGATTATCAACCAACCTCAAATTACTAAGATGACTAGGAGCCATGTTATTTGACATGTGACTTTCCCCATTAGTCTTTGTGGTATTTCCAAGCAGCATCCATGAAGACTGATATCTCAGATAATTTTTATTGTGAGTCTAATTCAAAAAAGATACGGGAATACTCCTAGCATTTGAACTTACAGTGTCTTCCCTGTTGGTAAATTCGACTATCATTCTTGGCATTCTTGTTGAATAAGCTCCTCTACTTCACTCGAGACACCGTGTTCCCATTTGAAAAGTTTTTCACCATCGACACCCAAATTGGATAGCTTATCAATAATTTTGTTAGCTTCCCAAAAGACATGTTGGGCTTTTCTGTCCTGTCTTCCCTGGAAAAATCCTAGCGTCTTCAACAATTGTTTTAATCCTCCAAGGAGGTGTTTTCCAATTATTGAGGATATTTATAACATGCATAGAGTCTCCTTCTACGATAAAATTTCCTTCTAAGTCTTGAGTCATTTGAAGGCCTCTCCACATAGCTCTAGCTTCAGCTTCATTGTTCGTCCTTGTTCCCAAATATTCAAAAAATACAAGCATCATATTCCCATTATGATCTCACACAATGCCACCAATGCCTACTTTGCCAAGATTTTCCTTAGCTGCTCCATCAAAATTAAGCTTAAACCAACCCGTAGGAGGTGGGGACCACTTAACATTGGCTTTGGGGTTGACTACCCTAGGTGTAGACTCATCTAACAAGGTTAAGCTTAAATATTGAGCAATCATGGTCTCCTGTAGATGAGTTTTACAACTATAAAAAGGGATAAGGTTCGCATTCTCATTGGCAAAGGATAGGATCTTGGCAATGATAGTTTGATGATCATGGATAGACTCATTAAAGACTCTATGGTTCCTTTCTAACCACACCTACCAAATATAGTTATTGAGATAAATTTTCCACATGTATCTAAGTCTTTGGATTGAAAAGGGGAAAGTCCACTGGATGAAAAAATCAAGTACGGTGGTTGGTTTAACCCATGAAATATTGAAATCCTGAAAAACCCCACTTAGGACAGACAAGGAAAAAGGGCACTCAAGGATAATGTGATAAATGGTCTCCCAATTAGTCTTGCATAGATAACAACGATTAGTGATACAAATACCTTTACGCATCATATTATCAATGGTTAGAATTCTTCCTTGGATAACCAGCCATGAAAAGACTACAATTTTTGGAATTAAATTTTTTATCCAAACTAAGTCTTTTGGAGGACAAAATCCTCATCATCAAGCAGAAGCTTGTAAGCTGATTTAACAGTGAACTGCCCATTTTCCATAGGAGCCCAGGTCACTTGATCTTCCTTGGGTCTCATGGGGATAAATTGTTAGATCATTTGATTCCACTTGAAATCCTTGAATTCTTATTTATTTCCACTTCATTCTACCTTTATCCTCAACCATATAATCGAAGACTTTTTAGCCAATGAGTTTTTCTATGATATCTCTGATTTGGGCTAAGTTAGGATATTGCGTCAGTGGTTCGTCCTTAGCCCACCTATCATTCTAGCAATTTATCCTCTCACCATTTCCTAAAACCCATATTAAACCTTTTTGATGATTTCCTTAAAATTAAGAATTGCTTTCCAAAAAGCAAAACCTCTGATTGGAACTAAGTCACTTAGAAATTCCATATTTTGAAGATACTTTTATTTTATGATATTTGTCCATTCATTTTCTTCACCAAAAATGAGACACCATGCCTGCTTAGCTAGTAAAGCTAAATTTATATGAGCAATTCTCCTCGGACCTAAGCCCCCATTTTCCCTGGGTCTGAACACTCTGGTCCATCCTACAAGGTGTATGCTTTTTTTCTCCTCTGATCCAGTCCATAAAAATTATTTTTGGAGTTTCTCAATTTTTTGGAAAACCTTCATAGGGGCTTTGAAAATGGATAGGAAATAGATTGTAATCCTCTGAAGAGAGGCCTTAGTGAGGGTCAGCTTTCCTGCTTGAGATAGAATATGACCTTTCCATCCAACAAGTTTTTTTTTAATTCTTTCAATAACCTTGTCCCACGTTGACTCTCTCATAGAACAAATGAAAAGAGGGAGACCAAGATACGAAGTGGGGAGGTTTTCTATATCACACCCTAAAATTTTTGCAATCCTTCCTTGCCTCTGAATGGGGGTGTTCAAGAAATATAACTTGTTTTTACTAAAATTAACTTTTTGACCAGCAACGTCCTCATAGAGTTGTAGGATGTATTTAATTATTTTGGCCTCAACCACTGATGCCTTAGTCAATATAAGGGTATCATCAATGAATTGTTGGTGAGAAACAACCCTAGTGAGATATGTTAGCCTTAAACTACAAGCATTTTTTATGGTTCTACCTAAATCTTCTACCATAATGATGAATAACATGTCTCTAATAGGGTCCCCCTGTCGAATTCCTCTATGACTTTGAAAGTAACCAGTAGTTGTTCCATTAACTAGAATTAAGAACCATGCTTTAGAAATACATTATTTTATCAAATTAACCCATTGGTGGTGAAAACCAAACTTAATGAGGATAACAATCAAAAATTCCCAATTTAGCTTGTCAAATGCTTTGTTCATATCAAGCTTGAGGGCAAAAATAGACCTGTTAGTCTTATGAGCAGAGTGCAGAGCTTCATGAACTATGATAACTCCATCCAAGATTGACCTACCTTGGACAGAGCTTCCCTGGAATGGATCTATGATGCAGAGCATAATATTTCTCATTCTATTTGCAATGGATTTAGTTAGGATCTTGTAATAAACATTGCACAGACTGATTGGCCTAAAGTCAGCCATAGATTCAAGGGTTTGCTTCTTAGAAATTTGAGAAATAAAAGTAGAGTTGATACCTTTTGGGATATTATTGCTTGCTTGGAATTATTTGACAACAAAAATTACATCCTCACTTACGATGTCCCAAAAATCTTGATAGAAACGAGGGGGAAAGTCATCGGGTCCCGGGGCTTTGTCTGGCTCCATGCTAAACAAGGTTTCCATAATTTCCTCATCAAAAAATGGAGCTAGAAGCTTAAGGTTTATATCCTCATTTATTATGCTAGGAATGTATTTCAAGAGAATATCTTTGGCCTCCTCATTGCACTGTTATTCTTGACCAAGGATAGAATTGAAATAAGTTACTGCCTCCTTTTTTATTTTTGTTAAGCCTTGAGTAATAGAACCATCTGCTTTTTTAAAAAAATTTATCTTTTTATTTCTTTTGTTTCTAAGCGTGGTGATGTGAAAAAACTTGGAATTTGAATCTCCATATTTCAACCAAAGAGCCCATGATTTTTGCCTCCAATATATTTCCTCACAAGCCAAAATGTTATGAAACTCTGCTAGTTTTGTTCGTTCCTCCTGCCTAGTAGTTTCATCAGCATCACCATGTTGGATCCTCTGATCAATTATCTTCAAACTTTCAACAACTTATTTTTTATTTTCAAAGAAGTTCCCAAAGACCTCTTTGTTCCATGTTCAAAGATTTTCCTTAAGAAAATTTAATTTGCCAGCAAGTTTAAAATGTGCACTACCCCTGATAGGCTGCTGCCACCACTAACTTAAGTTATCTTTGAAACTGGAATGTTTGATCCACATAGATTGAAATTTGAAAGGTTTATTGAAGGATAGAGAGTTAGGGATCTCTAAAAAAATGGGATTATGATCAGAGGCAATTTTAGGAAGGGCTTGCAGGGTAGAATTATCGAACAAAGTTGTAGCCTCCTTTGATAGAAAAAACCTATCAAGCCTTTCTTGAATGAGATGACACCCTATCCGCCGATTGCTCCAGGTATAATTTTCTCCTCTAAGTTTTACATACATCAACATGTTGGAGTTCACAAAGTCATTGAACTCATCCATGGTCCTGATAGGTGGTCCATTTCCACCCATTTTGTTTGAAGGGTAAAGAAGAGTGTTAAAATCCCCAGCCAAAATCCATGGGACATTATGGAAGATTTAACTTAGATTGCCTAAGTACTCCCACAATAGAGCTCTCCCTTGAATTGAAGTCAGGTCATAAATATATGAAAGGATCCATGACCTGTTGTTGTTTTTTTTCTTAAATAAAACACTAATAACCCTATCATATTTTTGAATAATGGTGCCTTCTACTATCCGGGGATCCCACAAAGTCATAAGGCCTCCAAAGGCTCCTTTGGCTGATTTGCAAACCATCTCCCCTTGATTTCATATTTTTTTTGCTATTTTTTTGTACTGAATCTCATCAATTTTTGTTTCTTGCAACATGATAATAGTTGGATTCACTTGATTTCTTATTGCACTGACTTCCCTGTATTTGGGCAAGTCATTGGGGCCTCTCACGTTCCATGAGAGGAATTTCATTTAGATTTTTTGGGATATCTTCCTCTCCCCCTCCCTTGAGGGGGTTTTCCTAATTTATTGTCTTTAGAACCCGGAATAACCTGTTGAAACAAGGTTCTCTATTTTCCATTGGCAATGTCATTATCGGTTTTAATTTTTTGATGCTCAACATTTGATATTCTCCCTCTTCTTTTTTCACTACCAAAATTTATAGGAGACTTCACAGTGCTCCTGGTTTATTTAGGACTAAACTGAGGGGAGGTAATTTGTTGCAGAACTAGACTGCCATATTCCTTAGTCTTAATAGTTTCACATATCTCCACTCCTACATCCAAATCTTCTCCTTTTTTCCTGTATTCCCCTGGTCTATAGGATGGCCCCTCAGTAGGATTCACTTGGCTCCTAGTGATGATGTTAGGGAGATGAGATTTTTTATTTTCCAATGCCTCAACTTTCTTCCTAAGTTCTTCAGCATTAGGGTTTAGCTTTTGGATTCCCACTAGGCTTGAAGTATTTCCAGCATTGGGATTTAAGGATCCTGACTTGGATGTGGATTCTAGAGATTGTGCATTAGGGTTTGTATTTGTGATGCCCACGGGGCTTACAGTAATTTTAGAGTTAGGGTTTGAGGATCCTGACTTGGATGGGGATTCGAGAGAGTCAAAAATGTTAGCCTGAAGGTGTTGGGCTTCCATGTCTTCTGATAATCCTCCTACTCCCATATTGGATAGAATTGAAAATTTATTTGAAACTAGAGGATTGGAACTTACCTAAGTATTTTGGTTGCCAACAACCTGTTGTTTTCCTTTGTCTTGTTGGGACCCTGCACCCTCTATTTTATTTTTTGGTAGACATAGTTTGCTTGATTGAAATCGCCTCTCCTAAGGAAACTCCTCAAATTTTTTGTCTATTATTCCCTACTTCTGCTTTTCTCTATTCATTGCCAGGTTAGGGCATTGATTGCATAGATGTCCTTGATTTTTACATTTTGCACAGAATGTAGGTATGTTCTCGTATTCTACCAGTTTTTTTCTATAGTATTATCCATACTCTAGCTCCACAAACCTTGGCAATTCATTATTCAAATTAGCATTTACGCAGATTCATGCATGAGTCATCCTTATCCTGGCCAAGGTCGCATGGTCAATGGATATCAGGTCCCCTATAGTTTTGGCTATGCCCTACAACCAATATTCATTGAATAACTGGGTAGGTAGACTCAGGAGACGAACCCAAATAGGGGTAATGTTAATATTTTGCTTTTTAGGGTCAAAATATTCACCCCATTGTCTGAGAAAAAGGCTCCTTTTGGCTAGAAACCAAGGACTTCCTGTTAAAATGCGGTTAGCATCCTCCATGTGATAAATAAATATTGGCTAAGGTTTCTAAGGGAGATATAAGGGTTTTAAATATTAAATATTTTATTTTATTTTGGAAGGTTTGAGTTATAAAGTTGGAGTAATAAGGAATAAATAAAGTTCTTTTTATTTCTTATGTGTATTGATGAATATTTCTCTAAAGTTGGAATAATAAGGTGTATGCAAGAGATTATCTTTTTATGAATGTGTGTTGGTGAATGCTTACTTTAAAGAAGGAGTAATAAGGTGTAATTGAGTTTGATTATTTTTGTAATTGGAAAATATTTTGAGAGAGTGTTAGTGTGATATCTTGTCATCTAACTATTGAAATTAGCAAAGAAGAAATTGTGATTGAGATAGGTTTTGAAGGGCACTTCTACATCAAACAAAAAGGTATGGGCACATATTCCTAGTGAGTGATTGTTGGATGTTGTGAATGCTAAGTTGGAGTGAAAAATATTGTTTGATAAGCATTGTTGAGATTGATTGTTGAAGGTTTTTCTAAGTAAGAGTTGATGATAAAAATCTTGTTTTATAAGCATTGTTGGATTTATTGAGTTATCTTGAGCTAGGGTTTGTGCAAAGAACATGAGTATCATTGTTATGTGAGGATCACTTGATAAGCATTGTTGTTGAAGTGATTGGTTGAGTGAGGAACTTGAACTAGGGTTTGTGAAAGATCATGAGTATCATTGTTATGTGAAATTGTTTGATAAGCATTGTTGGAAATAAGTGAGTGAGTGTTCATATGCTTGGACTAGGGTTTGTGAGCAAGGATTATTTCATTGAGTGATTGGTTGAGTAGAGTTGTGATTGAGCCTAGTCAAGTGGTTGTGTTGAAGTGATAGTTCAAGTTCTATGAAACAAATTGTTCCATATTCTAAATTGATTTGAGAAAGAGGTTGAGTGTTTATGAGTGTGAAACATATTGAGTCTCTAAAAATTCTCTATATGTTTCTGTGATAAAAAGAGAGATTGAGAGTGATTGACCATTGTGGTGAATGTGAAGCATATTGAGTCTCTAACAATTCTCTTTATGTTTCTATGAGTTTGGACAAGTTCTAGTGAGGACTTGTTGAGCAGATTTGAGGTAAGTCTTTGAGAAGACTTGTGGATAGATTTATGTGAGCTTTTGTGGAAGCTTACAATACAGAGTTTGAGGACAGATATTGTTGAGCAGATTGGACAAGTTCTAGTAAGGACTTGTTGAGCATATTTGAGGTAAGTTCTAGAGAGGACTTGTGGATAGATTAGTGTGAGCTTTTGTGGAAGCTTACAAGGCATATTTGAGATAAGTCTTTGAGAAGACTTGTGAGTAGAGTTGATTGATTGATTTTTTCAAACCTTGGGTTAAGGTTTGGGGAAGATCTAGTAGATCTGATTGAGTCAAGCATTGTGTTAAGGCTTGAGGATAGATATTGAGGATATATTTGTGCTAGACCGAAGGACTGTGTTTAGTGCATATTTGAGGATAGATTTTGGTGTAGATTTGAGGATAGGTTTGTGCTAGACTAGAGATAGAGATTGAGCATATTTGTACTAGACCAAAGGATTATGTTTAGTGCAGATTTGAGATAGAGTTAAGAGTAAGCTTTGGAGGTGATAGAGTATAGAGGATGATAATCTCTAGTGGATAGAGATCCATTAGCCAGGGTAGTGAGGATAGGTCTTTTGAGTGAGGATAGGAGTCTTCAGTGGATAGAGATCCATTAGCCAGTGTAGTGGAGGTAGCAATTCTTCTAGAAGATCACCAACCAGAGCTAAGGAGAAAGAGTTCTCCTATGGATAGAGATCCATGAACCTAATTAGGGGATTGGTGTCTCCTTTGGACAGAGGTCCATAAACATTGTAATAGAGAAAGGATTCCCAAGAGATTGATTGAGAAAATTTTAGTGAAATATTTTCTTCGTGGAGTAGCCCACATTGGGTGAACCACATTAAATTGGTGTCTCTATTGTGTGTGGTGATTTATGCATTACTTTTATTACTTGTTTTTTATATTGCTATTGATACATTGCATAATATTTATTGGGAAAGAAAAGTAAAAAGTGGTCTTATACTATTCACCCCCCTCTTAGTATAAGCTTGTGTTCTTCAATTGGTATCAGAGCGGGTTCCTTCGAAAGAGTTTAACAACTTGAAGGAAAATCTTTCAAGAACACAATGGATTCTAAGAATGGATCCTCAGATAATTCAACACTAGTATTTTATGGAAGTGATTATATATTTTGGAGTATGAGAATGAAGATTCACCTGATGGCACTTGGCAATGAAATATGGGAAGTAGTTGAAAATGGATACACACCACCAGCTACTCCACCTATAGATAAATATGGTAATCTTCTACATCATTACAATTCAAAAGAAATGAATGCAATTTTGAGAGGTTTGCATAGAACAAAGTTCATAAAGGTTATGCATTGCAAATTAGCAAAAGCAATTTGGGATAAGTTGCAAAGCATATATGAAGGAGATAAAAGTTTCAAAAAGGTAAAGATACAAAATATCAAAGGATAATTTGAAGATTTAAGAATGAAGGATGAGAAAAACATTAGTACTTATCTACTTCGTGTAGATGAGGTTGTTAACGCCATGCAAGGACTTGGACTTGAGATTGAAGAATCTGATGTTTGTGATAAGATCTTAAGATCTCTTCCAAAAAGGTTTAGTGAAAAGATCTCTACTATAGAGGAATCAAAAGATGGTGATCTTTTGACAAGAGATGTGTTACTTGGTATTCTTACAGCTTTTGTGATGAGAATAAAAGAGGAACCTAATCTCTAAAAAGAATAAGCCTTCAAAGCTACTAAGAAGACAAAGGGCAAGAAGTCAAATTCAAGCAATGAGTCATCCAATGATGAAGAAGCAAATTATGGTAGAAGGAATAAGGATCCAAGAAGATTTAAAGATGCAAAATCTATTATATGTTTCAATTGTGGAAAGTATGGTCACTATGCAACTAATTGTCAAGAAGCCAAAAATAGCAATGATGAAGAAAAATAGGATCATAAGAACAGGGAATCAGAAAAATATAGGTACCAAAAGAAAGGCAAGGATGGACAAGGAAAACAAGGAAAGAAGTTCTTTCAAAGATAGAAGAGGAGTTACTATGTAGACAAGGCAAGTAAGTACTCAAGTGATAGTGATAATAGTTTCTCAGATAATGATAAAGATGAAGTTCTATTTCTGATAGAAGAAAGAGAAAAAGTTAAGAAAAAGTCACCAATAATTCTCAAGTGTTTTAGATGTGGTAATTTTGGACATCTTTAATATAGTTGTACAAATAATGGTTTCAGTTTCAGTGATGATGAATATGAAGATACACTTGAAGGACCATAATAGAATATTCTAATGGCACTAGAAGAAGAAGGAGGTGATCCTATAGAAGACAAGTTAGAAGAGAATGAAGATGTTTTCAAAGGTAAAAAAATAGAGGAAGAATCAGAAAAAGGAGAAGTTGATCTTGAGGGAGAGCTTATTTATGCTCTTAACACATTGAAGAAGGTAATAAAGCAAAATTCCCAACTTAAGCTTCAGTTTCAAGAATGTGATGAAGAGAGAGGAAAGCTTATAGAGGATCTAAATAAGTCAATGACTAAGACAAAGAAGTTCAAGGACAAGTTAGAAGAAAAGGTCTTAGAATGTGAAAGATTAGAACAAGAAGTATCTCTACTAAGGGAAGAAGTAGAGAAGTCTAAGGACAAGCTACACAAGTTTGGAAGAAGCTCAAAGAATTTGGATAAGATTATCAAGACACAAAAGCCTACATCAAGCAAGACAGGTCTTGGTTTTGAACAGTTACAAAAGAAGCAAGAAGAAGAGTCAACCTCAAGTTTTGAAGAAGAAGAAATTTTAGAAGAAGATAGTGTGAGAGAAAGTGAAACTTCTGAGGATGAGTTGGACAATAGAAAGTTCAACAAGGAAAGAAACAATGCACAAAGGAGAAATAAATGGAACATGAACCAGCACTGGGTAAAAGAGACTAAGATACCAATGAGGTCAGGGCAAGGAAATTTCAATGGATGATGTTTCTCATGTCACAGATTTGGGCACAAGGCTTCACAGTGTAGGACACATGAAAGACAAGAATATGGGAACTTCAGAAACAGGTAGATTTTTCATGGGTATTGCTACTCATGTAATCAGTTTGGTCACAAGGTAATGAATTGTAGGGTCCATGATATGAATAGATATGGCTTCACTAGAATAAATACCAAGACATTTGCACCTTCAAGGAATAACAATATTAAGTGTTATAAGTGCAATAATGATGGACATACAACAAAGTGGTGTAGAGCAAAAACTCCAAAGACAAGCAAGAATGAGAACAATTAGAGGAATTAGAAGGATTAGATGAGAAGGAAAGTGGACAAAGAAAAAGACCAGTGCATGTTGGGAGTAGAAATACTCCCACACCTAGAATTAACCACCTCAAGAGGAGGTGGGGGAGGGGCTAAGCTAAGAGACTCATTCTTAGCCCGAATCCCCAAAGGTGACCCTTTGCCATTGATGTCAAAGGGGGAGAGATTTGATTTAAGAAGAGAGCATTGAGTCAGGGGGAGCAGTTTCCTAGGGGGAGCAGGACAGAAAAAGGTTAAGGAAATTTGAAAATATAATTGGGTTGCCATCAATGAAAAAGGGGGATATTGTTGGACATTTTGAGTAAATTTGTTGTCATTGATGTCAAGAGTGAGTGGTCATTGATGTCAAAAGTCAGTTTCAGTGAGCAATGCAAGGAGGAGTTCTACAATCAGTGCAAAAAGGAGAGTCCACTTCCAGTTGGTTAGATCTGGTTCTAGGTAGTCAGATATGGTCCAAAGTGCAAATAAGAGGCCCAAGAAAATAATTTTATAATATTTTATTATAATATTAAAAAGGAAATTTAAATTAATTTTAAATTAATTAATATAATTTTATTATAAATTAATTTATTAATTAATTTAATTAACTTTCAAAAGTTACTTAAGTTAATTATAATTTAATTTTTAATTTAATTATAAATTAATTTATATTAATTTAAATAACCCTAAAGAGGGTTATAGGGTTAAAATAAAAATCGAATTTCATATTCAATTCAAGCGCCGATGTTTATGGCACAAGAGGCATCATGTATAAATAATGGTAAAAACCTTTGCCTAACATCCCCAATGCAATCGATCGAATTTCCCTAAAGCCTAAAGTGTAATGCACAAGGAGGTTGAGGACTTCCACATTTTTCGAAGGGTTTTCGATGGTAGACGATGAACAAATAGGAGTGAAGCTCCTTATACCATGCACAACGTTGTGTAGGACAGGTGGCAACGACGTATGAGCTAAGTTGTATGGCAGGCAAGGCGTACAGGGTTCGAATCACGTCGGGTTCATTTTGCAAGGAGTGAGAGGCATTTGTTTTGAAGTAAGCACCGAACAAGTAATAAAGGGAGGCTTGTGCCTTTCCTTCCCCATGGGAGTGCCTATCCCACATGGTGGGCTAGCACCTTGGTAAGGCGCTTGGTGGAGGATTGGTCACATGTTCGAAACCCATGATGACTTTTTGCTTGCAAGGTATGCGCCGTGTATTTTGTGCTAAGGTTGTGTAAATTTCGGAGGTGCTTGGTTTGTGATAAATAAATATTGGCTAAGGTTTCTAAGGGAGATATAAGGGTTTTAAATATTAAATATTTTATTTTATTTTGGAAGGTTTGAGTTATAAAGTTGGAGTAATAAGGAATAAATAAAGTTCTTTTTATTTCTTATGTGTATTGATGAATATTACTCTAAAGTTGGAATAATAAGGTGTATGCAAGAGATTATCTTTTTATGAATGTGTGTTGGTGAATGCTTATTTCAAAGGAGTAATAAGGTGTAATTGATTTTGATTATTTTTGTAATTGGAAAATATTTTGAGAGAGTGTTAGTGTGATATCTTGTCATCTAACTATTGAAATTAGCAAAGAAGAAATTGTGATTGAGACAGGTTTTGAAGGGCACTTCTACATCAAACAAAAAGGTATGGGCACATCTTCCTAGTGAGTGATTTTTGGATGTTGTGAATGCTAAGTTGGAGTGAAAAGGATTGTTTGATAAGCATTGTTGAGATTTATTGTTGAAGGTTTTCTAAGTAAGAGTTGATGATAAAAACCTTTTTTTATAAGCATTATTGGATTTATTGAGTTATCTTGAGCTAGGGTTTGTGCAAAGAACATGAGTATCATTGTTATGTGAGGATCACTTGATAAACATTGTTGTTGAAGTGATTGGTTGAGTGAGGAACTTGAACTAGGGTTTGTGAAAGATCATGAGTATCATTGTTATGTGAAATTGTTTGATAAGCATTGTTGGAAATAAGTGAGTGAGTGTTCATATGCTTGGACTAGGGTTTGTGAGCAAGGATTATTTCATTGAGTGATTGGTTGAGTAGAGTTGTGATTGAGCCTAGTCAAGTGGTTGTGTTGAAGTGATAGTTCAAGTTCTGTGAAACAAATTGTTCCATATTCTAAATTGATTTGAGAAAGAGGTTGAGTGTTTATGAGTGTGAAACATATTGAGTCTCTAAAAATTCTCTATATGTTTCTATGATAAAAAGAGATATTGAAAGTGATTGAGCATTGTGGTGAATGTGAAGCATATTGAATCTCTAACAATTCTCTTTATGTTTCTATGAGTTTGGACAAGTTCTAGTGAGGACTTGTTGAGCATATTTGAGGTAAGTCTTTGAGAAGACTTGTGGACATATTTATGTGAGCTTTTGTGGAAGCTTACAATATAGAGTTTGAGGACATAGATTGTTGAGAAGATTGGACAAGTTCTAGTAAGGACTTGTTGAGCATATTTGAGGAAAGTTCTAGAGAGGACTTGTGGATAGATTAGTGTGAGATTTTATGGAAGCTTACAAGGCAGATTTGAGACAAGTCTTTGAGAAGACTTGTGAGTAGAGTTGATTGATTAATTTGTTCAAACCTTGGGTTAAGGTTTGGGGTAGATCTAGTAGAGCTGATTGAGTCAATATTTGTGTTAAGGCTTGAGGACAGAGATTGAGGATAGATTTGTGCTAGATCGAAGGACTGTGTTTAGTGTAGATTTGAGGATAGATTTTGGTGTAGATTTGAGGATAGGTTTGTGTCATACCAGAGACAGAGATTGAGCATATTTGTACTAGACCGAAGGACTATTTTTAGTGCATATTTGAGACAGAGTTGAGAGTAAGCTTTGGAGGTGACAGAGTATAGAGGATGATAGTCTCTAGTGGATAGAGATCCATTAGACTAGGTAGTGAGGATAGGTCTTCTGAGTGAGGATAGGAGTATTTAGTGGATAGAGATCCATTAGCCAGTGTGGTGGAGGTAGCAGTTCTTCTAGAAGATCACCAACAAGAGCTAAGGAGAAAGAGTTCTCCTATGGATAGAGATCCATGAACTTGATTATGGGATTGGTGTCTCCTTTGGATATAGGTCCATAAAAATTGTAATAGGGAAAGGATTCCCAAGAGATTGATTGAGAAAATTTTGTTGAGCAAGGTGCAGCAACAGTATTGTCATTATTGTCAACACAGTCAGATAAATCTGTTGATGCAGTGGATAGGAAGTTCAAAAGCTATCCAGATGCAGAAGACAGGAGTTCAAAGGTTATTCAAAGTATGTATAGTGATTTTCCAAGAAGACCGAAGTGGCCCATATGCAAAAAATAAAAGAAAAAAGACAAGTAAGAAAAGTGTCATGATATCGCGACATATACAACAGGCAAGAAAAACTATCATGATTTTGTGACATGTTGGAAGAGAGAGAAAAAGCAAGAAAAACTATCATGATTTTGCGACATGTTGGAAGAGAGAAAAAGCAGGAAAAATTGTCGTGATTTCGTGACATGTTGGAAGAGAGAGAAAAAGCAAGAAAAACTGTCACGATTTCATGACATTTTGGAAGAGAAAAAGGCAAGTGGAAAAACTATCGTGATTTCACGACAAGTTCGAAGAAAGAGAACAAGTAAGAAAAGTGTCACGATTTCGTGACATGTCACATTTTCGTGACTAAAATAGGAGAGAGAAAGTAAGTTTGAAAAGTGTCACGATATCACGACATGTCGTATTTTCATGACAAAAGAAAGAGAGGAAGCGTACGGAAGCAAAACTATCATGATTTCGTGACAAAAGCAGAAAGCAAGACTTTGGAAGCAGAAGTGTCACGATTTCATGACAAAAGCAAAGAAGTAAAGTACGGAAGCAGAAGTGTCACGATTTCACAACAAAAGCAGAGAATAAGACTTCGAAGGCAAAAGTGTCATAATTTTGTGACAAAAGCAAAGAAGCTAAGTACGAAAGCAGAAGTGTCGTGATTTCACGACAAAAGCTAAGTTGAAGACTATGGAGGTAGAAGTGTCATGATATCGCGACAAAAGAATAGAGAAAGCATATGGAGGTGAAAGTGTCATGATATCGTGACATGTTGTATTTTTGTGGCAACAGCAACAAAAGAAGCTACAGAGGCAAAAATTTCATGATTTCGTGACAGGTCGTAAATGCACAAGTCAAGAAGGAGAACCCAACTGAAATGAGAAGTATGACAGTGGACCGACATCACTACGGCATTTACAAGGGCAGTTATAGAGTGATTTCATACTGCTAAAATACGAAGAGTGATCAAAATTCAGTATGGCGATTACAGGGTCTGTCCAAAATGAAATCATCAAGTGATGGATAAACCAAACATCTTCTTGAGTTGAAGCCGACGAAGACCGATGACAGCCGACTAAAATTAGGGTTTACATTTGTTATGAAATTTGACTAAGATTAGAATTTACAATCGATTAATATTAGGGTTTTCATCATAAAAAATATTGTTATAAAAGGAGGGTTGTTTTGGGAATTGAAAACATGGTTGTATGTGTGTGAAATACGGTCATTTTGCGCAAAGAGCAAGTCATGTCAAATCGTGCTAAGTGCAAAATTCACAAAGAGAGCAAAGTGCACAAAAGGGAGAAGACGATCATGAAGTTTAACTGTAACAAAGCAGAGTGTGCAAAGTGATTGCGCAGAGAGAGCAGAGTGCGCAGAGAATGCAAAGGTGAAGAAGACCAGTCAGGTTCTTGCAAAAGCAAAGGTATCGTACTGTCAAACTTATAGATTCAAATTGAAGTCCAAGTTGTAGCTTGACATCAGGGGTTGGTTCTTCTTTTTATTGGTGCAGATAAATAATGGGTTGGTGCTCCTTTATGTTGGTGTAGATAATAAGGGGTTGGTGCTCCTTTCTGTTGGTGCAAATAAATAAGGGGTTGGTGCTCCTTATAGTGGGTGCTGGTAAATTGATTGTAAATTTGGTGCTTTGCAAAGGCTGGATTTGGATGGTAGTCCAAGCAATCAATTTTTGAGGAGTAGCCACATTGGTGAACCTCATTAAATCTTGTGTTGTGTGATGCTCTTTGTTATACTTGTTGTATCTAGTAATAAGTTTTAATTGTTGTGGTATTAAGAGCTATAAATTTAAGTTTATAGAGCTACAATGATTCACCCCCCCTCTCAGTGTCATTGTAAGACTAACAATTGATATCAGAACTAAGTTTCTGTATAATCTTAACCGGCTAGGGTGATCTTGGAAGTAACACAATGGCAGGTGGTGAAGGCTTCTCATCAAATAAAGCACCATTGTTTAACGGATCTAATTACGCATTCTAGAGAATCAGGATGTAGACATATCTTTGTGCTTTGGGATACGACATCTGGGATTCAGTAGTTAGTGGATACACAATACCCATCACTCCTCCAAAAGAGGCTGATGAAAAGAAACTGTTTGAAAATAACTCAAAAGCAAAGAATGCTATCATATGCGGATTAGCAGACAGTGAACTAGTAAATATCATGAGTTGTAAAATGGAAAAAGAAATATGGGACAAACTGAGGAGTATTCATGAAGAAGACGATAAGATCAAGGAGGCCAAGTTATAGAATCATCGAGCTCATTTCGAAGCATTAAAGATGAATGACGATGAAAAAATTGAGGCATATATGCTGAGAGTTAATGGAATCATTAATGCGATCAGAGGACTCCATGAGGATATCGAAGACTCTGTCGTCGTGAAAAAGGTATTAAGATCTCTTCCTCAAAGGTTTGATTCTAAAGCCTTAGTGATACAAGAAGCTAAAAATATAAATTATTTTAGTATAGATGAGATGTATGGTTCTTTGACTGCATATGAGATGAGGATAGGAAGATCTAAACCCATAGATAGAGAAGCGGCTTTTAAATCCCTTAAAAATAAAAATGCAAAACAAGAGTCCGAGGAAGAAGAGACATCAGATGAAATGGAAGCAAACTTTGTTAGAAAACTAAAAAGGAGAAAAGGAAAATACAGATGAAAGCTACCGTTTAAATGTTTCAACTGTGGAGGCATTGGGCATTTTGTGACTAAATGTCCACTTAATGAGAAGAACAAAAATGATGAAGGATCGCACCAAGAAAGAAGTGACTGGAAGAAGAAAACGAATTTCAAAAAAGGCAACTTCAAGAAGAAAAGTTTCATCTCCAAGAATGCCAGTTCAACAGAAGACAGCTCTGGTGAGGATTATAAAGAGGAAATAGGTGAAGCTCTTTTCATGGCATTTGAAGAAGTAAAATCAGAAAAGGAAGAAGGAGTGAACTCTGAAGTATGTGGTGAAAACCTTGAGGCTGAAGTAGATCTAGAAGGTGAGTTGATCTCTGCACTTGAAGAGTGGAAAATAGAGAGGAAAAAGAATAAGAAAATTTCAAAAAAGCTTGAGGATGCAAATGAAATCATAACCAGTCTAAAATTATAGACAGAAGAATACAAGAAAATATCTGAAAATCTCAAAGTACAAATTACCATGAAAATAGATTATTGCTGCAAACTAGAAGAAGAGAATGTTGGTTTACGGATCCAAATAGAAGAGATGAATCACAAAATTAGTTGTTATCACAAACGCGAAGAAAGTTCTATGAAGCTGGATAAGATTATAAATGACCAAAGGCCTATAGACATAAAATTTGGTCTGGGTTTTGTCGAAGGACAATCATCAAATGGATCAAAGGCCAAAAATGTAGAATCCATAAAGAATGAAGATAAGAAATAGGTTGATCAAGGAAAAACATCTCATGCAAAATAAAGCAATAATGCCAGGCACGAAAGGAGAATTAACAATGATGGATTCACCAATGTCACACATCAAAGAAGAAGAAGACCTATGGCTCCTACGGCAACATGGCAAAGACCATCACCCAGGTTCGATTATCCCTTTTTGGTTTCTGTTTTAAATGCAATGGCTATGGATATAAAATCTCAGACTGCAAATATAATGTAAGACCAAGGAATTTCACTAGTAGAAATGCTTTTTCTCCTCTGATGAATTATACAGTAGAATGTTATAACTATCATAATTATGGGCACATTGCAAGAAACTGTAGAAGTACATTTGCATCAAATCAGTTTTAGAGAAGAAAATTTTAACCAAATAGGATGAGACAAAATAGAAAACTTCCTGAAAAACATGCACAAGATATTGATAAGGGAAAGGCAAAACAAGAGCCCAAAAATACTATCAATATAGAGTGGAAAGAAAAAGAGTGAATTAAAGAAGAAAAGGAATCCTTAATCTTACAAAAAATATTTAAAGCATAGAATAAATATGTACCATGGATACTTGATAGTGGATGCTCCAGTCATATGACAGGTGACAAATAGAAATTTGAGAAGTTACAAAAATATGAAGGTGGTTCAATAAATTTTGGAAATAATGATGGAGCTAAGATAGTTGGCAAAGGTTCAATTAAAATTAGTGATAGAAAAATTAAGTCAGAAGAAGTTTTGTTTGTAGATGGTTTGAGACATAACTTGTTGAGCATAAGTCAGATTTGTGATAAAGGTCATGAAGTAGTTTTTAAGAAGCAGGGTTGTGAAGTCAAAAAAACAAATAGTGGAAAATTGATAGCAACTGGATCAAGGACATCTAGAAACATATACACGCTCTCAGAGACTTCAGAAGGAGCTTATTTTATTGGACAGGAAGAAGAAAATTGGTTGTGGCACAAGAGACTCGGTCATATCAGTTTTGATAATCTAGTAAAAATCAACTCAAAAATGGCAGTGAGAGATATTCCCACCATCAACAAACCTACAAACAACATTTGTGCTTCATGCCAAAAGGGGAAGCAAAATAGAGTCACATTCAAAACAAAAGAGTACTACACAAGCAAACCTTTGGAACTAATACACATTGATTTATGTGGACCCATGAGAACACAAAGCATAAATGGTGACAAATATTTTATGTTGTGCATTGATGACTATTCCAGAATGACATTGATATTTTTCTTTAAGCATAAAGCATAAGATTTTGAAATGTTCAATACTTTCAAAAACCAAGTTGAGAATGAAACAGGAAAGATGATCAAATGTTTAAGATCACATAGAGGAGACTTCATTTCAGAGGAGTTTACAGAGTACTGTGAAAAATACGATATTAGGAGACAATTTTTAGTAGCCAGGACACCTCAACAAAATGGAGTGGTAGAAAGAAAGAACAGGATAGTGTAGGAAATGGCACGGACTATGTTGGTTGAAAGCAGAGTAGCAGACATATTTTGGAAAGAAGCAGTCCATACTACGGTGTATATCCAAAATAGGTACATGCTAAGAACACATGAAAGCAAAACTCCTTATGAGTTGTGGTTCGGTAAAAGGGCAACAACAAAATACCTCAAAGTTTTTGGCAGCAAGTGCTACATCAAAAGAACTAAAGATAATCTTGGTAAGTTTGAAGATACAGCGAATGAAGGTATTTTTGTTGGTTATTCATCAAAAAGCAAAGCTTACAAATGCTACAACAAGAGGCTAAAGAAAATTGTGGACAGTGTCGATGTTAAATTTGATGAAGGTAGAGAATGAGTAATTATCTATGAAAAGAACTACCCAATTTATGAAGAGGTTATTAAAGGAGATGAGGAAAACAAAACGGAAAAGATACAAAAAATTGACTTAGATGATTTAAGTTGTGATTTAAAAGTGGAAGAAAATAAGAAATTCAAAATAGGCATCTGGCAGAAAAATCATCCTAGAGAGCAAATAATTGGAGACCCCAAAGTTGGTGTTCAGACAAGAAGAAGAGTAGTAAGTAACTACTCTCTATTATCCAGCATTGAGCCCAAAAATGTTGCTGACACAAGAAAATATGAAATTTGGAAGAAGGCAATAAATGAAGAATTAGATCAGATTAATAAAAACGAAACTTGGGAGTTAGTACCTAGACCTGCAAATAAAAATATAATCAGGACTAAATGGATTTTTCAAAAAAAATTGAATGAAGATGAACAGGTAGTCAGAAATAAAGCAAGATTGGTATGTAAGGGTTATGCACAAGTTGAAGGCATTGACTTTGAGGAAAATTTTGCACCAATAGCTAGACTAGAGGCAATTAGAATGTTTCTGGCTTTAGCAATCTACAAGAATTTCAAAGTTTATCAAATGGATGTGAAATCAGCATTTTTGAATGAGAAACTTGAAGAAGAGGTTTATATTGAGCAACCAGATGGTTTCCAACTTGGTGATGATCCCAACTTGGTTTGCAAGTTGAAGAAAGCATTATATGGCTTAAAACATGCACCCCGAGCATGGTATGCAAGTCTAGACAACTATCTCACTCAACAAGGGTTTAAGAAAGGTATGGTGGATAGTAATTTGTATGTAAAAAAAAAATGGGCATCTTATTGTTCTTGTTGTATATGTAGATGCTGCGAAAGATGAGTTGTGTAAAGATTTAGCAAATAAGATGTAGAAAGAATTTGAAATTTCAATGATTTGTGAACTTTCGTATTTCCTCGGGTTGCAAGTTAATCAAAATAAGAAGGGCATATTTATTTCTCAAGTTAAATATGTGAAAGAGATGTTAAAAAAGTTCACAATGGAGTATTGTAAGCCAGTTAGCACTCCCATGACGATAGGTTGCAAGTTGAGCAAGGATGAAAAATCTCCACCTGTTGATCAAACCATGTATAGATCTATGATTGGGAGCTTATTGTACCTGACAGCTACTAGACCAGATATTTTGCAGGCAGTATGCATGGTAGCATGATTTTAGGCTAATCCCAAGGAGACTCATGTGACAGCAGTGAAGAGGATTCTTTGGTACCTTAAGGGTACTATGGAGTATGGGTTATGGTATCCAAAAGGTAAATACTTCACTCTTATTTTGTATTCAGATGTAGATTGGGTAGGAGGTGTCGATGACAAAAAGAGTACCAGTGGAGGTGCATTCTATCTTGGAGATAGATTGGTCACGTGGCACAGTAAGAAACAAAAGTCAGTTTCTTTATCGAAAGTAGAGGCAGAATATATTGCAGCGATAACATGTTGTACATAGATATTGTGGATGAAACAAACCCTAAAATATCTTGGTATTAGCTTCAGTGAGCCAATATTAGTTAAGTGTGATAACACCAGTGCCATTAACATCTCCAAGAATCCGATTATGCATTCATGCACAAAACACATTGCTATCAGGTATCACTTTTTGAAGGAGAAAGTTGTGAAATGTGAGGTTAAGTTGGATTTTGTTCCAACTACAGAGCAAGTAGCAGATATCTTCATAAAACCATTGCCCAAGGAAGTTTTTGAGTACCTTCGTAATAAATTGGGAGTGGTCACACTTCCCAAGAATTGACTAGCTACAGGGATCACATTCTCAGGGGGAGCATTTAAGTATTTTATTATCTTTTTACTCATGTTCATGATTTTTACTAAGTGTAATAAATTTTGCCTAAGAATTTTGTGCATGGACTTAGGGGGAGTCTGCAGTAGCCCTTTGGTATTATTGTCAAACGGGGAGAAGAGTTATAGGAAATTGCACATTTGTTGCCAAAAATTCCAAAGGGGGAGATTGTTGAGCAAGGTGCAGCAACAGTATTGTCATTATTGTCAACACAGTTAGATAGATCTATTGATGCAGTGGACAGGAAGTTCAAAAGCTATTCAGATGTAGAAGATAGGAGTTCAAAGGTTATTCAGAGTATGTACAGTGATTTTCCAAGAAGACCGAAGTGGCCCATATGCAAAAAATCAAAGAAAAAAGACAAGTAAGAAAAGTGTCGTGATATCACAACATATACAACAGGCAAGAAAAATTATCGTGATTTCATGACATGTTAGAAGAGAGAGAAAAAGCAGGAAAAATTGTCACGATTTCGCGACATGTTGGAAGAGAGAGAAAAAGCAGGAAAAACTGTCGCAATTTTGTGACATGTTGGAAGAGAGAGAAAAAGTAGGAAAAACTGTCGTGATTTCACGACATGTTGGAAGAGAAAAATGCAAGTGGAAAAAATATCATGATTTTGTGACATGTTGGAAGAGAAAGAGAAACCAAAAAAAAGTGTCGCGATTTTGTGACAAGTTCAAAGAAAGAGAACAAGTAAGAAAAGTGTCACAATTTCACGACATGTCGCATTTTTACAACTAAAATAGGAGAGAGAAAGTAAGTTTGAAAAGTGTCGTGATATCGCTACATGTCGCATTTTCACGACAAAAGAAAGAGAGGAAGCATACGAAAGCAGAACTGTCACGATTTCATGACAAAAACAAAAAGCAAGACTTTGAAAGCAGAAGTGTTGCGATTTCGTGACAAAAGCAAAGAAGTAAAGTACAAAAGCAGAAGTATCACGATTTCATGACAAAAGTAGAGAAGAAGACTTCGAAGGTAGAAGTGTCATGATTTTGTGACAAAAGCAAAGAAGCTAAGTACGTAAGCAGAAGTGTCATTTCATGACAAAATCTAAGTTGAAGACTACGGAGGTAGAAGTGTCATGATATCGTGACAAAGGAATAGAGAAAGCGTACAGAGATGAAAGTATCATGATATCGCAACATGTATTTTGGTGACAACAACAACAAAAGAAGCTAAAGAGGCAAAAATGTCATGATTTCATGATAGGTCGTAAATGCGCAAGTCAAGAAGGAGAACCCAACTGAAATGAGAAGTATGACAATGGACCGACATCACTACGACATTTACAAGGGTAGTTATAGAGTGATTTCATATTGCTAAAATATGAAGAGTGATTAAAAGTTAGTATGGCGATGACAGGGTTTATCCAGAATGATATCATCAAGCGATGGATAAACCAAACATCTTCTTGAGTTGAAGCCGATGAAGACAGATAATAGCTGACTAAAATTAGGGTTTATAGTTGTTATGAAATCCGACTAAGATTAGGATTTACAGCTGACTAAGATTAGGGTTTTCATCATAAAAAATATTGTTATAAAAGGAGGGCTATTTGGAGAATTGAAAACATGGTCGAATGTGTGTGAAATATGGTCGTTGTGCGTAGAGAGCAAGTCGTGTTGAATTGTGTTAAGTGAAAAATTTGCAAAGAGAGCAGAGTGCACAAAAGGGAGAAGACGATCATGAAGTTCGACTGTAACAAAGTAGAGTGTGCAAAGTGATTGCACAGAGAGAGTAGAGTGCACAGAGAATGCAATGGTGAAGAAGACCAATCAGGGTCTTGCAAAAGCAAACATATCTTACCGTCAAACTTATAGATTCAAATTGAAGTCTAGGTTGCAACTTGGCATCAGGGGTTGGTGCTCCTTTTTGTTGGTACAGATAAATAAGGGGTTGGTGCTCCTTTCTGTTAGTGCAGATAAATAAGGGGTTGGTGCTCCTTTCTATTGATGTAGATAAATAAGGGGTTGATGCTCCTTATAGTGGGTGCTGGTAAATTGATTGTAAAGTTGATGCTTTGCAAAGGCTAGATTTGGATGGTAGTCCAAGCAGTCAATTTTTGAGGAGTAGCCACATTGATGAACCTCGTTAAATCTTGTGTTGTGTGATGCTCTTTTTTTATACTTGCTGTATCTAGTAATAAGTTTTAATTATTATGGTATTAAGAGCTATAAATTTAAGTTTATAGAGCTACACTGATTCACCCCCCCTCTCAGTGTCATTGTAAGACTAACAAATTTTAGTGAAATATTTTCTCCGTGGAGTAGCCCACATTGGGTGAACCACATTAAATTGGTGTCTCTATTGTGTGTGGTGATTTATGCATTGCTTTGACTATTATTTTTTATATTGCTATTGATACATTGCATAATATTGATTTGGAAATAAAAGTAAAAAGTGGTCTTATACTGTTCACCCTCCCCTCTCTAAATAATATTGTGTTCTTCAATCAAAGACTTCACCAAAAATTTGGGAGTCTAGTCAAACAACTATGCCGAATCTTGTGCCCTCTGGAGGAGCCTCAAGCTTAGCAAAGGTCTTACTAAACTTATGATCTTTGAATGGGATTCCCTAAATGTGGTCAAACACATTAATAATAACTCTAAATTCAGATGGAATATTCAAAGTATCATCCAAGAAAGTCAATCCATACTTAGACAACCCTTGCTCAACACAGTCTAGCATATTTTTTGAGAGGCAAATAGGATAGCTAACTTACTAGAAAATAGAGCAACCAATCATAACAATATCACTATTTGGGAAGACTCTTTCCCTCAGGACATTATTGATGCTACTAAAAATGATGTGGAGCACAATTCCAATTAAATTCAAGCTTAGATTCAAATATTTTTTTTATCAACACCAAGGGTGTTCACATTAAAACCAAGGATATATGTTCCCCTTTCCAAATAATAATTATCTCCCATAAAGTTGGTTGTACCACTTTCCATGTCAGTCGATCTAATCATGGAAAATATTATGCTCCCCCTAGCTCCATAGCTTCACCTTGTACCTCCACTTCTCCCTACTTGTTTTCCACCATCTCTCAACGTTCGCCTCTTCGCCTGTCCTTTTCCACCACCCACCTATCTTTCGTGTCATCTGTTTTGTTCTATTTGCTAGCCTCTTCCACCCTAGTGCCCATCCTTTCCCCTTGCTTGGTCATGTTATTTCTCTATCACATGTAGGTGTTGAGGTAGTTATATGCTATTGGCCTATGGTGGATTTTCCAACATGCATCGAAAAGGGCCCTCCATCTGCATCCCTTTCATTGCAGTCCTAGGCACTCTTTATTATTCCACCACCATCTAGATCATATTCACTTGTTTTTTATATTCCTTGCTACCCTTCTCCTACTCGGGTGCCTAAATTTTTGTGGCATGTTTGACATTATGGTAATTCGTGAGATACCGGTGTTGCAGATTGAACTAGTGATCGAAGCTCTACTAGGAGCCAAGGGGCTCATCCAATTTTTCAAGATTTTCAGTGGTGTGGATGAGGGTATCCCTAGTGAGTTTTTAATCTCATGTAACAATAGAGTGGTCTAGGTTTGAGGGCTCCACATTGAGGTAAACACCTATCAGTTAGCTAAAATTTATGGTTTAGCTCCTAAGAGTAGGGCATTGCATCGAGACAGATACAATTTCAAAGAATAAACTAAAAATTTTCTTAATAAAGGCAATGAATTGATTTGGGTAAAGGGAGGAGTCCTTTGGTCCTCTCTCCCTCACCCATGGTACTCTATCATTGTGCCCATCATTTAGTATATCATTGTTGACAATGTTAGTGTTGGAATATGTAATACAACATTGTGTAAATTATTCTTAGACTAAAATATAAAGTCTAAAGAATAATATTTGAATTAAAAAATAATTCTATTTTATGTAAAAATATTCCCACCCAATTAATAAATAAAATAAGGGTGCTAGGAATATTTAATTTGTGGGAAAAATTTATTTCCTCTTTTTTATCAAATATTAAAAAGTAACCAATCACTTTTTAATATTTGATAGATGCCACTTGTCACACATCTCAAGATAAGATTGTGATAAGATTTGTCACACATCTCAATATAAGATTGTGATAAGATTAGGGTAATTTTAGGGTTGTAGTAGAAAATATTCTCTTTAAATAGGGGTGTTGTCTACTACATCTTGTAATATCATGTTGATGCATATTGTTGTATAACATTGAAGCATTCTGGTATTGTTGAATCATTGAGTAATATAGTGAGCTTCATAGTGGATGTTTCCCTTCTTCATTTGAAGTAGGGTTTTACCACTTAATATTGGTGTTGTGGGTTTTTCTCTTTTGTGTGTGATTGATCTTGTGGAGCATTCTTCGATCTTGGGGAGACTTTGCTTGTCTCACATTTGGTATCAGAGCGGTTGGGATCTCCATCAAGTGTCTTCAATCCTTTGAGGTGAAAAACCCATTAAGGTGTTTTTTTGTTTTGTTTTAATGCATGCATTTGATATTTGGGTATTTTATGCATTTGATATTTGGGAAAACTTATTTTGCAAATCTGCCATTAGGGTTTATAGATTTATTGTGTTTTTTTTTATCTAGTTGTTAGATCTTTTGCAAATGGTGTTTTCATTTTAAATATATAAATTTTTGGCATTGAGATTTTGCTGGAAGGGTTTTTGAGCCAAAAGGACCCCATGGTTGCATCTGGAAGGCCCAAAAAAACCCTATTTCCATATATTATTTGCCCTATTTTGGTGAAAAATAAATCTGAGGTAAATTTTTTTTTATTTGGGGGCCAAATGGCCCCCCACCCATTTTGCTGTACAGTTTGAATTTTTTTTTATTATTCTATTTTTTAATAAAAAAAATAGTCATTCAATTAAAAAATAGTAATTTCATAAAAAAAACATTCATTTTTTATTATTCTATTTTTTAATAAAAAAACAGATATTTATTATTATGTTTTTTAATAAAAAATCAGTCATTTATTTTATTTATTTATTTTTATATATGTAAGTATGTTTATCTACTTTCTTATTGCATCATTTATTTCCTTTGTCAATGCATCTTATGTTTTGATTATGTTCACTTTCTAGAATGGCTGATCATGGAATCTCCTTCACACCTAAGCACATCTTTGATGGATCAAATTTTGAAATATGGGAACCAAGGATGAGGGCTAAATTTCAAGCAAGAAAGTTATGGCCCATTGTGAATAGATATGAAGTAATCCCAACCTATGCAAGGACACTTGAGACATACAACAACAAGAATCACCTTGCACTTTCCATGATTATCAATAGTGTGAGTGATGAGACATTGCTCACTATAAGCCATTGTGAGCATGCTAAAGATGCATGGGATTTGCTAAAACAAGTCCATATAGGGCCCAACACATCAAGGAGATTCACTTTATTGTCCAAAATTCTTAGCACTATGCAAGGTGAAGAAGAAAGTGCCTTGATCTTCCTCTCAAATATGAAATACATGAGAACTCAACTATTGGCTTGTAATTGTGATTGGATAAGTGAGAAGCTCTTAAGATTTATCATTTTGAGGAACTTGTCAAGCAAGTTCAAGAATTTTGTCACCATTATTGAGACTAGGCTAGAGCAAGAAGAGGATGGCATTCCTCTCAATACTCTTTCACAATTATTGATTCAACATGAAGAGTCTCTTCATAGAGACAAAGTGAATGGTCAAGTTTTCAAGGAGAAAAATGTTGCCTTAAGTGCCACTAAGGCTTCCTTCAAAAAGAAATACAAGGAAAGAAAAAATCAAAATTTCCAACACAATAAGCCTAGAGTTGATTTCACTTGCAAATTTTGTGGAAAGAAAGGCCACAAGGAACAAAATTGTTTCAAGAAGAAGAAGATTGCAGAAAAGGAAAAGCAAGAAAAGGCTAAGGGACAAGGACCTAAGAAATGGTTTGGCAAGGGAGAGAAAAATAACAACAATGTAAAGCAAAATTCTAATAAAAATGCCTTTGTTTGTACCCTCTACTCCATTAACTCATCTACTTCTAATGAATGGGTGTTAGATTTTGGATGCACTAACCATATGTGTTTTGAAAAGGATAATTTTTTGGACTTTCATAAGCACTCTTCAGATTCATTTGTCATTGGTGATAATACTAGACTTCAAGTAGAAGGATAGAGCCATTTGCAGTATTATTTGGAAGGGAGGTCAATCATACAATGTCACAATTGCTAAGAGTGGGGGTTGTAGACACCTAAAACATGTTATGTTTAGGAGAACTACTCACATAGGCACATTCATAGACCATATGACAAAACCTTGGACTTTCCAAGTATCAAAAGTGGTTTTCACCACTATAGATGCCACTTGTCACACATATCAAGATAATATTGTGATAAGATTTGTCACACATCTCAAGATAATATTGTGATAATATTAGGGTAATTTTAGGGTTGTAGTAGAAAAGATTCTCTTTAAATAGGGGTGTTGTCTACTACATATTGTAATATCATGTTGATGCATATTGTTGCATAACATTGAAGCATTCTTGTATTGTTGAATCATTGAGTAATATAGTGAGCTTCATAGTGGATGTTTCCCTTATTCATTTGAAGTAGGGTTTTACCACTTAATATTGGTGTTGTGGGTTTTCCTCTTTTGTGTGTGATTGATCTTGTGGAGCATTCTTCAATTTTGGGGAGATTTTGCTTGTCTCACAATTAGTAGCCCCCTCTGCTCCTTTCATCTAGCCTTCATCAACCACCTTCCTTACAACAAGCCAATAAACATCCCTGAATTTCTGGTTTGGTCCATCAGTATCACCATAGAGAATTTTTGGGACAAAAAATACTCCAAACACCTATCGCACCAAGGCTTCTTCCTCATCATTTACAAACATACCCTCTCTTCCCATCCTATTTTTGGACCTTCATATCCTCCTTTGATCACTATGCCCTCCTCTGAGTCTACTCATAGCCCTAAATCTCGTTATATTAATCCTCCATTGGATTTCTATAGCCCCTCTGTTGATTAGCCTCTCCATTTTGCTTCTTCTGGTGGTATTCCAAAAATTGCCAACCCCTCACAGTCCAACAATAGATATGAGGACAATCCACCATCCATCCCAAAGGATTCAACCCCTATGGAGTCTTGTCCCACCATTATTAAAATCAGACCTCTGAGGAGCAAGAGGAAACTCATCCACCCCCATCACAGTGAATTTTGTAATGTCTAAGAAGGAAGAGTGCAGACAAATTGTGCCCTTCACCCGAGATCATTCTATATTATGAGGAAGATGACAGGAGCAATGCTGACAAAGTACTACACACCAGCACCATCAATCACATAACCAAATTAGTGGAGCATCTCAAGGCTATAGCTAACATGCTCAAGGAGGCAGGTGTTATCTTTTAAACAATCATTAATGAGCTTTACAAACTCTTGACTGCCCTTAGTGTCCTCCTTGCAAAGGATTAGAAGGCGGGTTCCAAGCAGGAGGATGTAGAAGAATTGATGGGGGTAGCTAGCAATTGGCCTACCAATGGCTTTTTTCTTTGTATTATCAATGTTGTATTCTGTGTTCAAGATTTTTTTCTAGGGTGATGTTTTAATTTGTTGTTTCAGGTTTCAAATCTAATCTATAATAGGTTTTTCTGAGTGTGGATCATCTCCCCATCCATACCTATGATGGTAGGATGTGTCAAATTTTGTATTATTGAAATTTTAAATATCGTATGTAATAGAGATTGGGTCCCTTCAACCCATCAAGTAAATAAAATATTTTACCTACCAAAAAAAAATATTTGTGTTTTTCATAGTTCTTAGCATAAGTTAATAGCATAAATAAATACTTAATTTTTGGCATTTGAACACTGGTATTAGGCATTCATTGAAATTCCTTACTGGAGTAGTCTATAGCTCGAGACTAGATTTGTAAATGAATATTCAAGTTTAATCATTATTATCTTGTAAGGGTATTTTATACAAAATAGAACATTGTGAAGAACACAAGCTTATACTGAGAGGGGGGGTGAACAGTATAAGACTTAACCAATTAATAATTTTAACTTTAGATAGCAGTGACATCAACACAACATTAATCAAGACAGAAAGCATCACACATTGAAGACCCATTTTTAACGTGGTTCACCCAAAAAGGTTGGGCTACATCCACAAAAACTTTTCTCTAAAAGTTATCTCAAGGTTCTTTGGGAATCCTTCCCAATTACAATGTTTATGAGCCTCGGCTCAAAGGAGATACCTTCTCCCAATCAAAATTTATGAGCCTCTTCTCAAAGGAGATACCTTCCCCTTTGCTCTGGAAATGATCCCTCAGAAGATCAACTGCCTCTACCTCTTGCCAGCACATGGAACTCCTTTCCACCGAAGACCTCTTGTCCTCAATGCTTAGCCTAAGAGACCTCTGCCTTCTATGATCACGTCCATAGTAGCTCAACAACCAAATATGTCCTCAGGTTCTTCTCATAGAACCAATACATCTCTGTCCTCAAGTTCTCTGATAGAACTATCAAACTTAGCTCACAATTCCTCTACTTTCTCTGCATAATCACAACCGCACTTGATCAAACTTTAGCCTTTGCACCTCTGTGCAATCACAGCAGCACCGTCTTTGCACACTCTGCTTCCTTTGCGATCTTTCACACTTGGAATGATTCGACGAAATGCACTCTACACACTACGATCGAATTTCACACTCTGCTCTTGGCAATCAAACTTCTTGCTCTGCACACTATTTGTGAATGTCGCACTTCAACTGCATATCTCAATCCAACTCTCCAACCAACCCTCCTTTTATAACAAAATTTTCATGATGAAAACTTTAATCTTAGTCGGCTGTTATACCAAAAAAAACCCTAATCTATGTCGACTACAGGCCCTAATTTTTGTCAGCTAAAATTCAACTTTGTCGGATTCACTGCATCTGTAACTCTTCTGTAGCTTCTTCTATGAAACTACAACATGTCGTGATATTGCGACACCTTTGCAACCATACACTTTCTTTTGGATTTTGTCGCGATATCGTGACACTTCAGCCTTTGACGACTTCAACCAAGCTCTTGTCGCGATATCACGACACTTTTGTCTTTGTCAGCATCAACTTTGCTTTTGTTGCAAAATCGTGACACTTCTCCTATAGAAGACCTGCATTCTGTTTCTGTCGTGAAATCGTGACACTTTCTCCAACCGAATGCTGCCATCTCATTCTATCATGAAATCATGACACTTTTTGCATCTGTTTGCTTTTTCTTCAACCTGTCATGAAATCACGACACTATCAACTTTTTGTATGCTTTCTTTGCAATCTATCACGAAATCACGATGCTTTTAGCTTTCGTACGTCTTCTTTGCAACCTGTCATGAAATCACGATGCTTCTCATTTTAGACTCTTCCCTTTGCTGCATGTCACGAAATCATGATAGTTCTTACTTGGAACATTTTCATCTGCAGCATGTTGCAAAATCGTGACACTTTTTGAGTTACTTTCTCTTCTCTTTGAACTTGTCGTGAAATCACGAAAATTCACACTATGGACTCTCTCTTCTGCATCATGTCGCAAAATCGTGACACTTTTTCGTCCGTTCAACCTTCCTTGCAATATGTCACGAAATCGTGACACTTTTCCTTCTTTGCCTTCCTGCACTTTTTGAGTCGCGAAAATGCGACATGTCACGAAATCGCGACATTTTTCTAACTTGCTTTCTCTCTCCTGCTTAAGTCGCAAAAATGTGACATGTCGCGATATCACGACACTTTTCCAACTTACTTTCTTTTGAACCTATTATGTCGTAACCTTCATCAAAACAAATTATTTTACATTAAATCAAATTTCTTCAAAAGCTTCTTGACATCAATAACAACTTATACACTTGAGCAAAAGCAATGTACCCAAGGTACCCAAAATTGCCAACAATATCCCCCTTTGTCATTGATGGCAAACCTTTACTGAAAACACGTCTCAAGAGCCAAAACTGAAACCAACTGTGCTAACAATTGAGAATCTTCCTTTGAATTTTTGCTCCCCCTGACTTGAAGCTTTCCTCTTCACTTGAAGCTCTCCCCCTTACTCATATCTCTCCCCCTTTGTCATCAATGGCAAAGGGTAACCTTTGGGGCTCGGGACTAAGAATGAGCCTCTTAGATTGGTCCCTCCCCCACCTCCTGATGAGATGATTAAATCTAGGGTGGGAGTACAACTCCCAATTTCTCCCTTAGATACTCAAACGTATCTCTTGGAAGAGTTTTGGTGAAGATATCTGTAATATGCTCTTTAGTAGACACATACTCTAGCTTGACCTGCTTGTATTGCACTTTCTTCCTTAGAAAGTGATACTTTATGGAAATATGCTTTGTCCTTGAGTGCATTACTGGATTTTTGGAAATACTTATGGCACTTGTATTATCACAAAGTATGGAGATGGTTTGTTCATGCCTAACTTTTAAATCCTCCAAGGTGGTTTTCATCCATAAAACCTGAGTACACCCAGCCACTACTGCTATGTATTCAGAATCTACTGTAGATAAGGAAACTGAAGGTTGTTTCTTACTTAGCCAATAAACCAAACTCTTTCCCAGAAAGAATGCTCCACCACTAGTGCTTTTCCTATCATCAGTACTACCTGCCCAATCTGCATCTGTATAGGTCGTGAGGGTGAAATCATCACCTTTGGGATACCAAAGCCCAAGTTCCATAGTGCCCTTCAGATATCTGAATATCCTTTTAACTACTATAACATGAGAATATTTTGGAGCTGCCTGAAATATTGCTACTAACCCAACTGCCTGCATGATATCTAGTCTAGTAGCTATAACATATAATAAACTGCCAATCATTGATCTATACAACTTTTGATCTGCTGCTGGAGATTCATCATCCTTACTCATCTTGCACCCTGTAATCATTGGAGTACATACTAGTTTGCTGTCCATCATCCCAAATTTCTTCAACATTTCTTTGATATACTTCCCTTCAGAGAGAAATACACCATCTTTTGATTGAGTAATCTGAAGACCTAAAAAGAATGACAGCTCTCCAATCATAGACATCTCAAATTCCTTCTGCATGGTGTTAGCAAAATCTTTGCACATCTGAGTCTTATTTCCTCCAAAAATAATATCATCAACATAGAAAACCATAATCAACATATCATCATCTTCATTCTTAATATACAAATTGTTATCTGCCATGCCTTTCCTGAAGCCTTGCTCATGAATATAACTGTCAAGTCTTGAGTACCAAACCCTCGGTGCTTGCTTTAACCCATACAAGGCCTTTTTTAGTTTACACATATAGTCTGACTGTTCTGAGAGAGACACTCCTGGTTATTCTATGTAGACTTCTTCTACCAACACGCCATTTAGAAAAGCTGACTTTACATCCATTTGATATACCTTGAATTATTTGAAGCTTGAAAGTGCCAAAAACATTCTGATAGCTTCAATACGAGCAACAGGAGCAAATGTCTCTTTGAAATCAACACCTTCTACTTGAGCATAACCTTTGCAGACTAACCTAGATTTGTTTCGACAATTTTTCCATCCTCATTGAGTTTATTTCTGAATATCCATTTTGTGCCAATGACATTCTTGTCCTTAGGTCTTGGAACCAAATCCCAAGTTTCACTTTTCTCTATTTGATTTAGCTCTTCATCCATTGCTTTTACCCAAAACTTATCTGCACATGCTTCCCTAAAATCTTTTGGCTCAATCTGAGATAATAATGAAACATTTGTAGAATCATGTGAAGGAATGACTCTTCTTCTTGTTTGCCTACTATTTGGATCACCAATGATCAAATATTTGGGATGATATTTTTGAACATATCGTGAAGAAGTTTTGGGAAGCATTTGCTGTCTTTCCTCTTCTTCATCTAAAACCTCTCTGAATTCTTCTTGACAAATTTCATCACTGAGTTCCTTGACTGGTTCTCTTATCCCTATCTTTTCATCAACTATTACATTTATGCTCTCTACAACTGTATGAGTTCTTTTGTTGAAGAATTTGTAGGCCTTGCTTCTATTGGAATATCCAAGAAAGATTCCCTCGTCACACCTAGGATCAAACTTACCCAAATTCTGATCTTCTGTTTTGATGAAGCACTTACTCCCAAACACTTTGAAGTATTTTACTATAGTTGGTCTTCCTTTCCACAACTCATAAGGAGTTTTATGATGATTGACTCTAAGTTGGGCCCTGGTGATAATGTAGACTATTGTACTGACCGCCTCTTTCCAAAAGCCATCTAAAAGTTTTGACTCATTTAACATAGCTCTAGCCATATTTTCAATAGTTCTATTTTTCCTTTCAACTACTCCATTTTGTTGAGGAGTTCTTGCTGCTGAATATTCTTTTTTGATTCCTTGTTGCTCACAGTATTCCACAAATTCATTTGAAGTGAACTCTCCTCCTCTATCCGATCTTAAGCATTTGATTCTCTTTTTAGTCTTATTTTCAATCATTTCTTTGAAAGCTTTAAATTTTTCAAAAGCTTCAGATTTTTCTTTGAGAAAAGTAACCCAAGTCATTCTAGAATAATCATCTATAAACATCATGAAGTAGCTTTCTCCCTGAATGCTCTGAGTTTTGGTAGGGCCACATAAATCAGTATGAATAAGATCCAATGGTTTTGAAGAAGTATACCCTTTTGATTTAAAACTAGTTCTGGTTTGTTTTCCATGTTGACAAGGACCGCAAACGATGTTATGGGGCCTTTTTATTTTGGGCAAGTCTCTAACTGCTTCCTTGTTACTAATATTGATAAGATTATCAAAGCTCAAATGCCCCAATATTTTATGCCATAACCAACTCTTATGTTCTTGAGTTAGAAAACACTTTTCCTTTTTAATTTCATTTAGCATGTAAAGATTGTTTGGAGTCCTTGTAGCACTTGCAATGAGTTTTCTATTTTTTTCTTTACTTATCTCACATCTATCTGAAAAGAAAGATATTATGTGCCCTTGATCACAAATTTGACTCACACTTAGAATATTATGTCTTAGGCCTTATACATAAAGCACATTTTCTATTTTGGATTTCCCATCCAAACTAAGAGTCCCTTTACCACATATTTTAGCTGACTTGTTATCTCCAAAACTGACTGTTCCTCTGTTTGTTTTTTTTAAGACCAAAAACTTTTCCTTTTCACCAGTCATATGTTTTGAACAACCACTATCAAGATACCATTTTTCTACTTTGTCTTGAGCATGAAAAATATTTTGAACTATCATTGACTTAGATTTGATCTCATTTCTCTTTTTAGTGAACTCAAGGCTAGATCTATCCAAATTGCACATCCTTGCTATATGCCCAAAATTCTTGCACTTGTAACACATGACATTTTTATTCATAAGAGGTGCAAAAGAGTTAACATTTTCCTTCCTATGGCTATTCAAAGACTTATTGCAATGCATAGCTTCGTGACCAAATTTCTTGTAGGAAAAAAAATAGACATGAAAAGTATTATGTAACCTGTTTTGATGCCTTGGACGGTTGTTCTTCTTGTGACCAATTGGAATCCACCACTCTTCAATATGAAGATTGATCTTGCTTGAAGACCCTGTTTCATAAATGGTGATACCATCCTTCTTTTGCTTTTCACACAGAGTATTCTGTCTGAGAGTCAATTGTTCCAACTTCACTCTAAGAGACATAACCTCTTCTTCTAGTTTCTCGCAATCAGCCTCCTTTCCTTTTAGAGTTTTTGTCAGAACCTGTTCAATATTCTTCCCTTCTTTAGCTAGAATTTTGAAGTCTATAACACTTTGAGACAATTCTGATCTTGCTATCTCTTCTTCCTGACATTGATACTTGAGAACAGAATTCTCTTCCCTAAATTTTTCAAGCTTTCTTAGAGCCAAGAAGAATTCACCTTTGAGATAGAACTCAACCTCTTCATCTCTTTCTGAATCTATATGTTCCTCTGATAGATCCTTCTCCAAGTTGTTAGGCTCTTTCTAAAGAGACCTGCTCTAATACCAATTGAAGAACACAATATTATACTGAGAGGGGGGGTGAACATTATAAGACTTAACCAATTAATAATTTTAACTTTAGATAACAGTGGCATCAACACAACATTACTCAAGACAAAAAGCATCACACATTGAAGACCCATTTTTAACGTGGTTCACCCAAAAAGGTTGGGCTACATCCACAAAAACTTTTCTCTAAAAGTTATCTCAAGGTTCTTTGGGAATCCTTCCAAATTACAATGTTTATGAGCCTTGGCTCAAAGGAGATACCTTCTCCCAATCAAAATTTATGAGCCTCTTCTCAAAGGAGATACCTTCCACTCTGCTCTAGAAATTATCCCTTAGAAGATCAACTGCCTCTACCTCTTTCCAGCACATGGAACTCCTTTCCACCGAAGACCTCCTGTCCTCAATGCTTAACCTAAGAGACCTTTGCCTTCTATGATCACGTCCACAATAGCTCAACAACCAAATCTGTCCTCAGGTTCTTCTCATAGAACCAATACATCTCTATCCTCAAGTTATCTGATAGAACTATCAAACTCAGCTCACAAGTCCTCTGCTCTCTCTATGCAATCACAATCGCACTTGATCGAACTTCAGCCTTTGCACCTCTGCGCAATCACAACGGCACCATCTTCACACACTCTGCTTCCTTTGTGATCTTTCACACTTAAAATGATTCGACGAAATGCACTCTACACACTATGATCGAATTTCACACTCTACTCTCGATGATTGAACTTCTTGCTCTACGCACTATTTGTGAATGTCGCACTTCAACTGCATATCTCAATCCAACTCTCCAAATAGCCCTCCTTTTATAATAGAATTTTCATGATGAAAACTTTAATCTTAGTCGGTTGTTATACCAAAAACAAACCCTTATCTACGTCAGCTGCAAGCCCTAATTTTTGTTGGCTAAAATTCAACTTTGTCAGCTTCATTGCCTCTGTAACTCTTCTGTAGCTTCTACCGCGAAACTACAACATGTCGCAATATCGCGACACCTTTGCAACCGTACACTTTATTTTGGCTTTTGTCATGATATCGCAACACTTCAGCCTTTGACGACTTCAACCAAGATCTTGTCATGATATCATGACACTTTTGTCTTTGTCAGCATCAACTTTGCTTTTATCACAAAATCACAACACTTCTCCTATAGAAGACCTGCATTCTATTTATGTCATAAAATCATGACACTTTCTCCAACTGAACGCTGCCATCTCATTCTATTGTGAAATCATGAAACTTTCTGCATCTATTTGATTTTTCTTCAACCTGTCACGAAATCGCGACGCTATCAACTTTCCATACGCTTTCTTTGCAACCTATCATGAAATCGTGACGCTTTCAGCTTTCGTACGTCTTCTTTGCAACCTGTCATGAAATCGCAATGCTTCTCATTTCAGACTCTTCCCTTTGCTACATGTCATGAAATCACGACAGTTCTTACTTGGAACATTTTCATCTACAACATGTCGCGAAATCATGACACTTTTCGAGTTACTTTCTCTCTTCGAACTTGTCGCAAAATTGTGACAATTCACACTACGGACTCTCTCTGCATCATGTCACGAAATTGTGACACTTTTTCGTCCATTCAACCTTCCTTGCAATATGTCATGAAATCGTGACACTTTTCCTTCTTTGCCTTCCTACACTTTTCGAGATGCGAAAATGCGACATGTCATGAAATCACAACATTTTTCTAACTTGCTTTCTCTCTCCTGCTTAAGTCGCGAAAATGCAACATGTCGCGATATCGCGACAATTTTCCAACTTACTTTCTTTCGAACCTGTTATGTCGTAACCTTCATCAAAACAAATTATTTTACATCAAATCAAATTCCTTCAAAAGCTTCTTGACATCAATGACAACTTATACACTTGAGAAAAAGCAATGTACCCAAGGTACCCAAAATTGCCAACACATTGATTGGTATTATATTTGATTGTATTAGTTTTTTGAGATATCTATTATATCAATTTAATTAATTATCTTTAAAATTATAGTTAATGATAGTATTTATACTAGTCCTATGTTGAAACAAAGACCTAGAAGTCATGATAATATAAGCATTAATATGAACATGCATATAGATTATGTGGATGCACTTGATGCCAAAAGAATAATATTGTGTATAATGGACCATGTTATCCCATTAGTTTAAAATAATAATATATTATATTATATTAGTTAAGTTCACTAAGTTTGATTTATGTAAACTCTATTTGGTGTCCTTAATATTAGGCTAGTAAAATAGATGGTTTTAATTGAGCAATTATCTTGATAAAATTATCATTTATCTCACCTAATATTTTTTTCTAATTGGTTATATCATATTTAAATGGGCCTCATCTATATTACATCATTACCACATAGTGGTATTACAAAACCTTGGCTATTGTGCAAGTATCATTTGGTAAGATTTGAACCTGGGCCTCCTTCAAAGTTAAGGAATCTATCATATTGTGCTAATATCATTTGATTATCTCACCTCATATTGATAGAGGATGATTAATGTAAGTAATTATTAGATACTTACATGGAACTCAATAAATAAATTTTTTATTAAAGCTTGAGGAACTTCCCAAATATAGGTTTGGATATTTGTGTAAGTGTAAAAAATCTAGCCCCGTGATACTTATTCAAAGAAAGAGACAACCTAAAGTAGGGTCTATCATGCTTTCCTAATAATATTTCATAAGTGAATTATCCTTCTAGAAGTAATATTCATTTAGGCAAGTTGTTTGGAATACAATAAATGAATGGATTTATCCTTGTATTTTATATGGAGGTTGGTGTTAGTTAACATTGGAAGTCCATATATTGTATTCGATAACTTTTTATTTATTCAAAAATCCTACATATTATATTATTAAATTAAAAAAAAAAAAAAAAAACTATTAAATTTTTATGTTAAAGTCTTATATGTGACATTCCAATACTTTGAATGATCTAGTGGCACTTTGAAAACCTAGATGCTTAAAGATTGGTCAACATATAATAAACAAATTAAATTTCACTTAAAAGAATTTTTTAAAAAATAATTAGTGTAAAAGCTCTTTTTATTGCATTATATAATTGAGGTAGGATAGCAGAGATAAGTTTTCAACTTCTAAGATATAACTTGGATAGTGTGAACATAAGAAATATCCATAGATTTTAGAATAGTGTATTCTATGTGGCATCTAAACATTAAATATAAAGTGATGTTATTTTCTTAAGGATAAGAGTATCCTCATATTTAATTGATATAGGGTTCTCTACATTATTAATACAAGAATATTGATCATTGTCAAGAGGAAGTAGATGATCAAGGGAATTATCTAGTTGGATTTAAGAATCAAAGATGGTTTTAAGGCCACTAAAGTTATATATCAATAGTAGATTCAAATATATACTACAACAAAAATTATTCTCATGAGGATGTGACTTAATATCTATGAAACTCATGGAACTCAATACAAATATAGATAGTAAGGAGGCATTTAAAAAAGGTCCTAGATTCATTTCAAATACTTATAGTGGGCTTATAATCCTAGATCCACTAAGTATTGGAACCTAGATAAAAGGTTCAATTAATGAGTTGACTCAAGGACTAGATAAAGGTGTGTAAGGTAATATTATAGCTTAATCCTTCACCCATGAGAATTCCACTCATAGTTGAAGCATGTGATCCTCATTTATTGAATCATATAAAAACAACTTGAGCACAAACCTTTATAATTTGTTAATTATGCAATTTCATTCAAGCAATTGATCGATTTGCCATGACATTATTTGGCCTAAATGATTAGGCCACAGTGCATAGGAATAAATGTTGTTTATTGGGTGCAATGCTCATCATCTATGATTGAATGGTACTATTGATACTATGCACTTCCTTTATTAAACCTTGTTTATGTATGTAGGTACTCAAGGGAGGCATCAAAACCATATTGTATCCATATCCACCTCTAATATTTAAATATATTAAGATCATTAAGAAAGGTAATTCAAATTAATAAGTTAGATATGTATTGTGGAAATTACTAAGTCAACTTATTATTGTATTGTGAGATATAAGGATTTTTACTCATTATGTAATTGATTATAATATGATGATGATGATGTATCATTTACTAAAAATGTACATATATAATGTACTTATACCTTGCAATAAATATTAATAATATATTGCAATTTGATAAAGAATTATTCATGTTTTTATTATATAATAAACATTTTAAACCCATTTTAGTTGTTGAAAAGTAGTCATTACAAATAATCTTGGTGGTGTGTATTGGGAGAACTTCATGTCCATTAGTTTATCTTATGGGATATGGTTGTTACAAAGACTAGTTATTTATGCACTATAATTAAATGAATAGGCTATCAAAAGGACACTCATATTTATAACACAAGCCTATAAATCACATATTTTTATCCCAAAGATGAGTCAATAATGTACCATTAGTATGGTGAATGTATGCAAAAAGTTTACTTTTATCACTAGGTGTATGTGGTTTTTCCTCAAAGACAAGGAAAGGTATTTTTTAGTGAAAACTTTTGGTGGGGTTTTTAGTCCTTAGAATTATATGTGATGTTTATGTTCAAATTGTAAAGTGGTTATTAGGGTAAAATGAGTCATACATACAAATAATTTCTAATGTATTTTATGTTAGCGGTATTACATTATTCGGTACCTTGAGGACCACTATAAATTTTTAGATTATGAGTGTGTTTAATTATTTAAATAGTAAGTTTCAAGTTGTGAAGTGTGTTTATGTGTCATGTAACCAAGTGTGAGTTATGAGTGAAACATGTGATGTATGCAAGTGTGAGTCAGGAGTGCAAGGTGTCATGTGAGTAAATGATGAGTCATGTGTGATGTGTCAAGATTAGAAGTAGGAAGTTATGTAATCATAAGAGATTTTTCATAATATAGAGGCATATGAAAGGTTGCATCTCCTATGAGTTTTGAGGGGAGAAAAATTTAGGAGTATTGAAGAGTCTTATGTAAATTTATATATTGGAGAAAAAGCTTCATGCTATGTAACCATTTTGTATTAAGAAATTTTGGATTATCAATAAAAAATTTATTGTGTGCAATATTGAATTATTAAGTGAGATGATATATTTTTTATTATACAATCTTGGGAAACATAGACCCATGATATTTGGGCTCATTTTCTAAAAGTGGTAACAGAGCCATCTTGGTTTAGAGCTACAGTGGTGAGATCCATTGTAGTTTAAGATATCTAAGATAGAGATAACATGAGATTCGAAGCAAAGGATTGGAGATTTTTCGAAGGAAGATATTGGAGGAGATGTTGATTGAATGAGAGATTGGGATATTTTACTGGTGGCCTACATTATGTTTGGAGAAGAAAAATATTAAATAAGATATTGGAATATTAGAATGGTGTCCACAATATATTTGGAGGATAATATTGAAGGAGAGATTGAAATATTGGATTGGTGGTCCATATTATATTTGGAGAAAAATATTTGAAGAGATTATTGAAGCATCATGTGATTGTTGAAGGATTATTTGAATATGTTTGTTTTTTGGAGATATTATCAAAGCTGGAGAAGTGTTGGAACAAAATCTACCTTTGGTTACTTTTGCGCCCAAGACTTTGCCAACATTGAATGACCAGACTCAAACTGAGTTTGTCTGGTTCAATCTCCAGAGAAGGCTGGTTCCTTACTTTGTTAAGGAAAAGGGATAGAGAGAAAGAAATGCGTAAAGGGATTGAAATATAGCCAATGCTAGGAGAATAAAATGGTACATATTAAGCAACAACACAACAATTATCATAGCCTTTTGCAAAAAAGCATAATAGAACTCAAGACGTAGAAACTAAACCCCTTTGGTGAATATCTATTTAAACACAACATGTTCTTGAGGGTAATTGCAGATCTAACTGAACATGATACAAAAATTTAGAGTAAGAATTAATGCATGATACATTCACTTTAGACTTAATTAGCAATAAACAACACATACATACTTGTAACACCAATGAGCTCAGAACCAGAATGGATGATCTTTATTAAAATTTTTAGTAGTCTGAATACATAGCCTTGTAAACACCTAAGAGCCAACCATTTTCTTAGGTCGCTCATTCTATATATAGAGTTTTACATAATAGAAAACTGAAATTTGTTACAACAAACTACCCGTAGGCTCATTATGGTAAAGGAGTGATTGAAGATTGAGATCTTTCTTGTTATAGAGATATTCTTTGAGTCATGGAGCTTTTAACTGAAAAGGTTAAGATCTTCTTATTGTAGAGATCTTCTCAACCTTCTTGTAGACGTCGTGGTCCACTTACTTGTCAAAATATCATGAAATCATGACTTTTGGCTTTCACTTGCTCCTTGCTCTCCAAAATATCGTGTTGTCATGACTTTAGCTTCCGCCTTAGCTTCGCTTGTCAAAATATCATGAAATCATGACTTTTGGCTTTCACTTGCTCCTTGCTCTCCAAAATGTCATGCTATCATGACTTTAGCTTCCGCCTTAGCTCCACTTGTAAAAATATCATGAAATCATGACTTTTGGCTTTCACTTGCTCCCCAAATTTCGTCTGCTTTTCACTTAGAAAAAATTGAGGAGAGTACCCCTTGTTTCCCTGGGTGTGGTCATTTTGACCAACATTCTTGGCGCCTCCTGGGGTAATTCTGTTAACTGAATGTCAGAACTTAGAGCCTTTATCCATTGGGAAATGGAGTCAAAAAAGAGAGAATAAAAATAAAAAGAAACAAGGGGAAAGAAAGGGAATGATACCAAGCACAAAAAACAAAAATAAATTTGAGAGTGATCAATCTTCCAGGGACTCTTCATCAGAATTTTTGCTTCTTCTTGGCTTGGAGGTGTTGTACTGCTTGACATAACTTTCTTGGCCTTTTCTTGCTTTTCTTTATCTTGCTTGTCCTTTTATTGGACAACTTCATTGTAAGTGGCACAGGCCTTCTTCCAAGTCTCTTCATTAGTATCTGCTTTTTCTTTGAAAGTAGCGTATAAGTACTCCAATTCCTCCACCTTGTTATAAGATAAATTTTTTGACTTGAGGTACAGTTCATTCAGGCTGGAGTTTATTTGAGTGATATCTTGAGCCATGCTGAAAATATGATCTTCCTGTATCGGGTCTTCCCAACTATCAATTTTTGATGCATTATCAAAGAAATTTTTCCAAACGGCTTTTATCTTATCTTCTGCCAGGAGATTGGAATTTGAGTCCCAAAAGCTGGGCATACCATAGTCTTCAACCATTTTAATGTGTTTTGAAATTTATTTTGCTTCTGCTCTCAGCTCTTGCATGATCTTGATAGCTATCGTTACCAACTTATGTCACTTGAAAAAGTTCCTAGAAACCAATTTGGCTTGGGACCAATTTTTATCTTGAGCTCTATATCCAGCTATTGCCTACGTGCTATTCGCCAGGACTTGAATTTTGTTGGCCATAGATACTCTTGGTGTCAAGAGCTTGATTGAAGCTTCAAATTCCTTTTCTACCTGGCTTAACATGCTATTAACTTTGGAGAGGTAGGTTAGAGTGGGTCTAGCTTTCAGCACCAACTTGCTAACTTTCACAAGATTTTATTTTCGAACTACTATTGCCTTCTCCTTAGATAACCCCTAGGTTTTATCAGAGACTTTTGACAACTGCTTCTTCAGGTCCTCTATTTGTTGTTGCAGTATTTGGACCTGTTCCTCCACTTTTGCTGCCTTTTCCTGGAAGGGAGTGGCTTGATTGAACTTTTGTTCCCACTTCTTGGCTTCATTTTTGAGAGCCTTTTCTATGATTTTCTATTGGTTGAAAGCCTCTTCTAGCCATTTTCGGGCTTGCTCTGCTTAGAGGAACTTTTCTTTGTAATGCTCTACATTCAGATAAATCATCCCCATGTGAGTTTGAGCCTTGCTCCACTCATCTTCCATTGGTAACTGGGTCATGTCTTCTGTAGTGATCTCAACCTGGTAATCATCCAGAGTCATCTACTTTTTAGGCTTCTATACTAGGGGGGTCAATTTCATAGTGGATCATTGCATGTTGATCGGGTCTAGTATTATCCCTTCTCGAACGCGGGCCATATTAGTGGCACTTGGGGAGCTCCATGACTTTAGCCATGTAGCAGCATTCATAGTAGCCTTCTTCAGCTTTTGGAACTTGGTGATAGTAGGATTACTGGTAGAAGAGGTACCCTGTAGGGATTGAAAACTTAACAAGTTTGTGGAGTAAGGGAATGGAGTAGTGGGCATAGAGGATTCCATGTTTATCTACTGGGAGGGAGACCCTGTGGGAGTTTGATGAGGTAAATATGGTGGCGTTGGACCGCCTTGATCCTTGAAATGGAAAGGGGAAACTCTTTGGGAATGAGGGGAAGAAGAGGGAGTATCAAGGTTGATTGGAGATACTTCTCGGTCCTTTTGTGGATCGATGCCCTCGATCTCCTATGACTGCTCTATGTAAATTTTTGCTATATGCTTCAGGCTCGAAGCATCTACACCATCAGTCACTAGTGGTGGAGTTTTCTCCCTACTTGGAGGCTCTTTTTGGGGAGGCTCTTCTGCTATTTTAGCCACTTGTTCGATCATCCACTCATGGTCAGACTTTCCTTAGAGCTTTCCCCTATTTATTCTTTATCCTCTATTTTCTCTAGTTCCTCCTCCTCTTTATGCTGCTCCGATTCCTCCAATTCTTCATGTTGTTGCTCATGTTCTTGTTGCTCAGATTCTTCAGAATATGATTCTTCTATTTTTATTTTCTTTGAATTTGGTGTTGGCTTCTTTCGTTCGAGCGGAGCACTATCATCAGACTCTATGTCTGATCCTGAAGGAGGAAGATACTGCCTATGTCTCTTCTTTGGAACTTCTATATGCTTAGCTACAATTTATTTTCCCTTTCCCTTTTTAGTATCATTCTTGAAAGGGACGCCATCTATTCCAAGCGGGACCTTGTTCGCCAAAGTATCGAACCAATCCTTATGATGCTCATCATATTTTATGTAGAATTTTGTGTCCATTTTGAGCCCATACCTTGTGAAGGTCTGAATGTGGCACCACATTTGCCACCAGGCCAAGATTTTGGCATTGTCCCAGTCATCCCTCTTTTTCTTCATTCTATTCATGGTTTTTCTGTCAAGCTTATGAGTCGGGTTCGAAGCTGGGCTGTAATCTACCAAATGCTCATAGAAATCATGCCATGGAGGTAGAGGCTACATCCTCTCGACATGCCATTCGAGTGGCTGATCTTCGTTGTTATTTCTACCCTGTTTGTCAATTTCTCTATCAGAGGTATGGAATTGCTAGAAAGGAGCCTTATTTAGAGTGGCTTACCTCTTAGCGAAGATATCATCAGGATCGTATTTCCATATTTGTGGAAGCTCCACTAGCTTCATGTTTCTTAACAGTTGGGCTATTTTCTCATGATCTCCCTTTTTTGACATAGTTACCCCTTCATACTGAAAGGGCATGAGGCAAGTATGAGTCTTCTGGGTGCCTATCCCAAATGTACAATTTATGAATTCTTGTTGTCTTACGTACTCTAGGGCAAAGAGTCATTTGGTGACGTAGTAAGGCAACAAGAAAGGCTTCTCTGTGAAGCCATAGAGCCTGATGACAACTCCCTGAGTCAGGATGAACCAGTCCCCTTCTTCTGCATGGGGATGTCTTAGGGTCTCTTCCATATGCTTAGGAATTCTTGGCATAGGGCCTAGCACAATTTGCAAAGTAGGGCCCAAGAATTCCATATTGAACTGATAGTATGGAACTGCATTTGAGAGAAGCGGCATCCATTCATAGACAGGAAAATCTTCCCCCTTTGCATATTTTTAAGTAATGGAGATAAATTTTAAATTTTTTTCTTGAAAAAAGAAAAAGAGCCAAACCAGATATGAAGAGTACCTGAAGGTATCTGGGGCCTCTTTGTGTAACTTTGAAAGGCCTGCATGCAGTTGTTGAGTCAAGTAAGATGGCTAGTTGAAGAAGAGTGGAACTTTGTTTGGGTCCAGGCATGCTTTGTCATAGAACTTTGGATTGGAGATGCACTTGCACCACCGCAACTTGCCACCCATGGACTTGAGTGTCATCTTCCAATCCCGCTACCATGGCCAGCATAGAGAAGAGTTCTTTGTTTTTGAACTTTGATAGGGGAATGGGGGATTACGGGATGGAATTTCCAGAGGGGGCGTCTACTAGATTCAGCTGGAGGAAAGCCTTGATGCTTGGGGTATTTTGATAGTACTTTGTAGAGTTTGTCAGATCAAAAAATATAGGAGGAACTAGATATTTGGCCCCTCAGGTGAAAATGACCCTAATTGTATCAGGATCTATCGTGAAAAGGGTCTCTCCTTGGTAATTTTTGACCACTCTGTTCTTGACATCATAAAACTGTGCCATCGCCCTGATTAGCTCTGGGCAGGGGTGGACCTGAGGGAGAATGTACCAATAGAGCATGGAGTGGTAAGGGAAGGTGCTCAAACTCGAAGGAGAGATATTTGTAGTCATCCTGATGGTTATATCTTTGTAGATTTGCCTCGGGTCCTTCCATATCAGCTTTGTGTCTGTAATATGGCCGTCAGGATCCACAAAGTTGCTTCCCTTGTTGCTCAAACTTCTTTTCTTTTTGGAAGGTGCATACGAAGAAGTAGTGGTTGGAGGTGTAGCTGTCATGGTGATGCTGCTTGTAATTCAAGGACTCAGAGAAAATCTAGGGCATCTTTTGAAAGTTGCAGAGCTTTCTGAGTGATTAATAAAAAATGAAGTGAGAAGAAAAAAAAGATGCAGAAGATGAAAGAGGAAGGTGAGGGGTTGGTGATATAACTGGCTGTGCATGCTTATGCCAAAAAGTTCATGCGATTAACTGTCCAAGTGATGTGGAGTAATTATGGTTGGCAGTGTGCGTTCCAACATTGTTTTTTAGAAAGTTGGTGGGAGTTTTGGTTCGCGTGCCAACTTTTATGAGCCAACTACTCTGAGCTGCCACTTTTGATATGGGCCAATGATATGTCTGGCTGATCCCTTGGGCCAATAATATGGTGCTACTTCTGACTTGATTTATTTTATGGATACGATGATACCTTAAAAAATGTGCCTTTTATGATCCTGAGGTAACCGATTTATTTGCTTAAAACCTACAACTGGTCTGACGTGGTGCACAACTATTCAAAATGTCAGGTCTAACGTGGTGCACAACCATTCAAAATGCCAGGTCTGACATGGTGCACTATTGCCCAAAATTCATGAAATCATGACAAATTTCTTGAAGGGGGCCTTGAGCATCAAAAAAGTCATGCCATCATGACATTTTGCCTTGGCGAGGCACTCTGCTACCCAAAAGTCATGAAATCATGACAAATTTCCTGAAGGGGGCCTTGAGCATCGAAAAAGTCATGCCATCATGACATTTTGCCTTGGTGAGGCACTTTGCTACCCAAAAGTCATGAAATCAAGAAAAATTTCCTGGAAGGGGCCTTGAGTGTCGAAAAAGTCACGCCATCACGATATTTTGAGGTAACTTGAAAAAAAGTAAACATATTTACATAGAAAAATACATAAAAATACATGTAAAGATGGGTACAAACTAGTTATTTGTAATACAGCTTTAGGTGGAAGCCATTAACGGGAATGGGTTTAATATAGCCCAACACGTCTTTTAACTGGAAAGAGTTGTGCTACTTTTATTTAGTTATATCAAAAGGGCCATCCTATAAAGTATCAAACTTGTCATGGTTTCCTGGTTTAGACCTCTTCTCATTCCATTTTAGGACTAAGTCTCCTACCTTGAAGTTCCTTAGGGTGGTTTTTTTATCAAACCATCCCTTCGTTGTGATTGTATGTTTTTGGTAGTGATTATAGGCCTGCTCTTTCTATTCTTCTAGCTGTAGGAGCTGGATCAGCCTATTTTCCATCGGTTCTGCCTCCTCTGTCCTGGATAGATTCAATAGTTTAAGGGCTGGTATCTCGATGTGCACTAGGAGCATGACTTCTTTACCATAGACCAAAGAGTAGGGAGATGTGTTGATAGACTTTTTTATCATAATTCTATCAGCCCAAAGTGCTTGATTTATGAGAGAATGCCAACTTCTCTTATTATCCTTAAGAGTTCGTTTCAGGATCTTGAGTAGGTTCTTATTTGTGGACTCAGCTAGTCCATTTCCTTGAGGATAATAGTTTGAGGACGTCTTTAAGTATATCCCATATTTGCAAGAAAAATCGATCATCTTGGCACCTACGAAGTGTGAGCCATTGTTCATGACTAAAGCATCTAGGATGCCAAACCTTGTGATCAGGCTCTCTACAAATTCCATTACTACTTCTTGGTCTACCTTTTTTGTGGGTATTGCTTCTGACCATTTTGTGAAATAATCAGTGGTCGTGAGGATGTACTTATGCCCTGTGGATGAATTTGGTTCTATTATTCCTATGAAATCCAATCCCCATTGCTGGAATGGTTCTTCAACCTGGATGGACTTTAAAGGCAATGGAGCATTTTTATTTCTTTCGACATACCTCTGACATTCTTCGCAGTTCCTTGTGATTTTGAAGGCATCTATAAAAATCATCTAGCCAGTAGCACCCAATTCTGATGATCTTTAAGGTGGTGGTTCTCCCAGAGTAATGCCCTCCTGATAGACCTCCATGAAATTCTTCTAAAATTTTTTGTTTTTGTTCTTCTGACATACATCAAAGCAGTACTCCATCCAATTTTTTCCTATATAGTCCCTCAGGCAATAAAGTGTATTTTAGAGCTTGAAACCTGTATCTCCTTCATTGAGAAGCATTCAATCTTGCTGGACATCTTCTAGTTTGAAAATACCTAATAAATTCATCTGCCCAATCGAGTTGTTCTGAAAGTTGGTCTTCACCTGATGCAACTTCCTGAGTCTGGCAGGCTACATATTCTGTCGAATCTTGTTTTATGAGTTCTTGGCATAGTGCTCTACCTCTAACTAGTTTGGTTGGGTGTATTTCTACATCATATTCTTGTATTTTGGTGACCCAACCGACTCTTGTATCACCAAGTTCTCCTTGTATGATGAAACTTCATACATCGAGGTGAATTGTATAGATGATAATTTTACTCTGTGATAAGAAGTGCCTAAAATTTTTAGGGACTTCATTATGGCATAAATCTATTTTTTGATGAAGTTATACTTTTCCTCATGTTCCTGCATATTTTGGCTCAGAAAATCTATGGGCCTTTCTTCATTGTCAGCTCCCTTCTACGTGAGTACTATGGCGTAGCTTTCTTGTTCCCCCACAACATATAAAATAAAATCCTTGGAATAGTCTGGGTTCACCAGGATAGGAGCTTGAGCTATTTGCTCTTTGATCTGTTGAAAAGCTTATTTTCTTGCATCTATCCATTTAAATATTGCATCCTTTTTTAACAATTTTATCATAGGTTTAACAATTTGCGCGAAGTCTGATATGAATTTGCATACAAAATTGATTTGACCAAAAAATGACTGCAAGCCCTTTTTGTTGAGGGGGAGGGGAAGTTCCAACAGGGCTTTCACTCTATTAGGGTCTATGGCTAGACCAGACTTTGAGACTACATGACCAAGTAAAAGTCCCTCTTCCATAGCAAAAATAGATTTCTTAGGATTTATAGAGATTCCAAACTCTTGGTATTTTTCCAGCACTCTCCTGAGGTGTGTTATATGATCTTATTTTTTGTGAGAGAAAATTGTCATGTCATCCAGGTATATCACTATTATTTTGTTTATGAGTTCTCTGAAGGCTACATCCATGGCTCTTTGGAAAGTTGCTCCAACGTTCGATAACCCAAAAGGCATCCTTTGGTAAGCAAACATTCCCCATTTGGTTGTGAACATTGTTTTGAATTGGTCTTCATCCTTGACCCATACCTGATTATACCCGAAGAAACCATCTAGAAGAGAAAACCTTTCTGCCCCTACAACTGTATGTAAAATTTGGTCAATCTATGGGAGAGGATAATGATATTTGAGTGAAGCTTTGTTCAAATTGTGAAAGTCGATGCATAATCGGATATCTCCATTTTTCTTTCTTATCGAGACCAGATTGGTGACCCATGTCGAGTGTTTGATTGGATATATAATTTTAGCTTCTAGCAGTTTCAACAACTCTTGCTTCATCAAGGCTTCTATTTTTGGATTTACTAGTTGTTGCTTTTGATGGAAAGGCTTGGCACCTTCTTGGAGCTCGATCGTGTGTTGGATTGTTTCCTTTGAGTAAACCTTTAGGTCACCATAGGTCCAAGAAATGGTGTCTAGAAATTCCTTACACAATTCCCTGATTTCATCCAGTTCTTTATCTATAGTTTTCACCCCTACTTTGATGGCTTTGTCAGGTCCCATTTGATCTTCCTTATATCTACATTTGTCAACTTTCATCTTATGGCATGTACACCTATCATTATTGTCAAATAGGTTCTCTAGTGTGACCAAACCTTTAGAGATATGATTATTTTTTAACTGGATGATGTTTACCTCTTCTCATTTTTGGCCATCCTATTATTGGAGCAATTCATCTCATGGACTAGGAAGTCTACTATATGCTGATCATTCTCGAAAACCTGCCAGAAGGTATCCCTATCAGGTACAGAAGGCCTGTATATCAGTCTGATTGTCTTTGATTTTTGAATGACATTTCTAATAGGATATAAGTTTGCTCCTATGGAAGCCAACAAATATGCATGCATATTTTTCTCCCTAGGGATTGCCTTTATGTTAAGGGATTCAAAATATTCTAGTAAATCCCAGACTTTATTTTGGTAAGCTTTAAGATAATGTTGTTTACTTACGCATTTTTTGTAACTTGATTTACTATCAGTTCAGAGTCACCAAAAATCTGTAGTTGCTTAATGCCCATTTTTTCACCTTTTTGAGGCCTAAATAGAGTGCTTCATATTCCATTGCATTATTGGTGTAGCTCCAGGTTAACCTGTAAGAGAAAAATTTATCTTCCCTAGTCAGAGCAATTAGAACAATACCCTCTTTAGCCCCATTTTTATATTTGGAACCATCAAAGAAAAGCTTCCACAACTGATTAGTGGATATGTCAGGTAGTGGAGAAGGAGTGGATTTTCTTTTCTTAGGTTTTAGAATGGTATAGCTTCCTAGATCTATTTTGATCATGGCATTGAAATCTAGGAGAGAAAATTGGTCTTCTTCTTGTAACTCATTCAGAGCTTCCTCCATCAGGCTCAAGTCTATCAGCTCTTCTATCATCATGTTTACAGTAGTAGAGGCCTTTTCCTCTTCTCTGAGCCTTTCAACGTGGAAGGTAGAAGGTTTCTCATTGAATATTTTTACCCTTTTGCTTTTGAATGGAATTTCAAGGTGTGAAAAATCAAGAGATAGATATCCTCCTATTTTGGCAGTAAATTCACTGGATAGGCACATGCCAAAATAAGGCTCTAAATCTACCACTACTACTTCTTGAATGACTGTAAGCTGGGGTAGCCTATGAAGGACTATAGGGATATCTTTAATCACACCTACTATTTTTATAGGGGTTCCATCTAGTTGTAAGACTCTTGGAGTGCTTCTTGTGTATTCCATCCCCATAATATCACATACTGCTTTAGGCATAACAGTAGTTGCAGCTCCAGAATCAATCATACAATTATGGACCACCCACCCTTCCATCTGGAGGGATAAATAAAAGGGGGGTCTATTCTTTCCTGAGGTGGAAGTGAGGCTAGCTTGAGTAGAATCCAACTGGACTGGGTTTTTATCTTTATTTTTCATAGACCTCAATGATTCTTGCAGTAGGTCAATATATCCTGGGATTCGCAGGGTTTCATACATAGTGGCTTTGGATGGATTCTTCTTCATTTCATCGACTATGTTGAATGGAAGAGAATCAACACTCTTTTATTTTACTGTTGTGTCAAAACTACTCTTGTATCCCTGAGTAGCATCAACTCTTTGATGCTTAGTCAGTGAGGGGTACCTTAATTTATCTCTGGCTTGCTCTTGAGTTTCTATTTCTTTAGCCAGAGGTATTTCCTTGCGAGTCTCTGCCCCCTTTGGATCTAGATTTTGTGGAGGTATTTTCTCTGTAGGACTCTTTATAGGTGAAGGCACCTTCAAAGGATTGAGTTCCTTAGGGTCAACTTGAAATGGTTTCTTTCCCGATCTAGTTAGAACAAAGACTTGTTCTAGAGAAGGCATCATAAGGTTTTGATCATCTTCTCTGATCATATTTATATGACCCTTGAGGGATTTTTCCACTTTTTCTGTGGCCACCTTCTAAACTTGATGTTGATGGATCATGCAAGCAGTCTCACCATGAGGGTCATTGCATGTGGAACACCAGAAGGATGATTCTGGGGAAGCATTACTGGGTCCACTATCTTCATTGGCATAAATCGTATTAGTTTTATCATAATTCCTCCCACTCGTGGAAGCTTGATCTCTAGTCACCTGTGGGTAACATCTCGGCTGAGAGTTTCTTTTTACTTCTCTATGCTCCATAGATATGAATTTATTTGATAGAGTCTTATAGGATGATTGCAGATCTTGCAAGATCACCAGCTGAGCATCTTGGGTTGATGGGGCTATTGCTGGGGAAATTGTAGGAATAACAGGGAGCATTGGAAGGGTAGGGGGTGCTTGTAAAAGTGGGATGTTAGGTTGTCCAGTCCATGTGGGGAGACCAACGTTAGGAATTACGAGGGGAATTGGGAAAGCAACATTTGATACTTGAGGAAAATATAGGAAAATTGGGATCATCATCTTGGAGGGGAATCTCCCAATGGTGATCAAGTCTTTTTCTACCTTTTGTGCCTCTTGATAAATTTTAGGGAATGTGTGCACCCAGGATTGTCTGATAGCCATACTTATTTCTGAATTGAAGGCTCTTAGGTAGTAGTATATAGCTTGCTCATGGGTTGGTCTCAACCCATCAGGGACTCTCAACCAGGTTCGACTGAACCTAATATTAAAATCCATGATCTCTTCTTGAGGATGTTTCTGGATAGCATTAAACTGATTTAGCAAGGAAAAGGGGTCAGCATGCTCATTGAACTCTTCCACTAATTTACCCGTAAGTTGGGCCCAGGTAGATATCGTTTGGTTTTCAAGGGCTCTATACCAGTAGAGAATTTTACTTTCAAGGAAATCCCTAGTAGCCTTATCATCATGTCCTCTTCTGTGATGTCGTGTATGGGCGCTAATGCAGCTACATCCAAATAATGTTCGTAGGCTATCTTTTTGGTACCATCATACTAGGGTAGCGCTTTCAAAGCCATTGCTAGTATTGGATGTTGGGCTGCAATATTGATAGGGCTTGTATGATTCCATAGGGGGTAAGGTAAAATCAATATATTTCCAGCCATTGAGGTTATGTTGGTAGCTAGAGTTGAGGTTCTACTAGCAATAGTGCTAGAGAAGGCTACAGAGGAAGAATGTGTTTGTCTTGAGTTGCTAACGTAAATAGAAGTTGTTCTAGAAACCAAGATGGGGTTAGATCAAAGGCTACCAAGGTGTAGTTTGAATAACTCTATGGGTTCTTCTGGATTCTTAGCTTTAGATCTGGTTATCATAAAAATGGTTCATAACCAGAAGCTGGGTAAGGAATTTTCTGGGGTTTCCTTTTGGTTTGGAGTCGCTAGGTGATAAAAAGGTTTAAAGGGCAAATTTTTCACCAGGTCTTTGATCTATATAATGCATGGTATTGCAATCCCATCGGGTATGCCAAAAACTATTGGAACAAAATCTGCCTTTGGTTACTTTTACACCCAAGACTTTACCAACATTGAAAGACCAGACTCAAACTGAGTTTGTCTGGTTCAATCTCCAGAGAAGGTTGGTTCCTTACTTTGTTAAGGAAAAGGGATAGAGAGAAATAAATGCGTAAAGGGATTGAAATATAGCCAATTCTAGGAGAATAAAATGGTACAAATTAAGCAACAACACAACAATTATCACAACCTTTTGTAGAAAAGCATAATAGAACTCAAGACATAGAAACTAAACCCCTTTGATTTATATCTATTTAAGCACAGCATGTTCTTGAAGGTAATTGCAGATCTAAATGAACATGATACAGAAATTTAGATTAATAATTAATGCATGATACATTCACTTTAGACTTAATTAGCAATAGACAACACATACATACTTGTAACACCAATGAGCTCAGAACCAGAATGGACGATATTTATTAAACTTTCTAGTAGTCTGAATACATAGCCTTGTAAACACCTAAGAGCCGACCATTTTCTTAGGTCGCTCATTCTATATATAGAGTTTTACATAATAAAAAACTGGAAGTTGTTACAACAACCTGCCCATAGGCTCATTCTCGTAAAGGAGTGCTTGAAGATTGATATCTTTCTTGTTATAGAGATATTCTTTGAGTCATGGAACTTTAACTAAAAAAGGTTAAGATCTTCTTGTTGTAGAGATCTTCTCAACCTTCTCGTAGACATCGTGGTCTACTTGCTTGTCAAAATATCATGAAATCATGACTTTTGGCTTTCACTTGCTCCTTGCTCTCCAAAATGTCATGCTATCATGACTTTAGCCTCCACCTTAGCTCCGCTTGTCAAAAATATCATGAAATCATGACTTTTGGCTTTCACTTGCTCCTTGCTCTCCAAAATGTTACGTTGTCATGACTTTAGCTTCCGCCTTAGCTCCACTGGTCAAAATATCATGAAATCATGACTTTTGGCTTTCACTTAGCAAAAATTGAGGAGAGTACCCCTTGTTTCCCTGGGTGTGGTCATTTTGACCAACAAGAAGATTGCTTGCTAAAGTGGAAGAGATTTTTTTGAAGGTTTTTTTTGTTTGCTGTACTGAAGGAGATATGTTGAAAGATTAATTTTTTACTTGCTAGAGTGGAGCAGCTAGATAATATCATCAAATATTGAAGGATTGTTTGTGTGGAGAGAAGCACCTAAAATATAGATAGTGAGAAGAGATGTCAAATATTGGAGTATTTGCATGGATAGAAGTTCTTGGAATATTTATGGTGAGAGGAAACATAAAAAAAATAGAGTATTTTTGTGGAGATAAGCACTTGAAATACTAACGATGAGAGGAGTCATCAAGCTAGACAATAGTGTGGATATTGAAGAGACAAAGGAGCATTTTTTATATAGCAGTGTCTAGAATGGATGTTAGAATTATATGGGAAAACACCTGAGATATTGAGGAGGAGCACTTGGAAATATTAAAGATTGATATACAAAAACGAAGTAATTGGTGAAAGCTTTAGAGCAATGTTCGAGAAATTTTATCTGAAGGAGGAATAGAGTATATGAAATGACTTTAGAGGTTCTAGTAAGATAAGTAATATCTAAAGGTATTATTATTCTTCATGAAATTTTTTTCATAATGCCCAAATCTGTGTAATAACTGGATAATTAAAGGTTTCCCTAGATAATTTCCATGTGTGTGTGATAAAGTGATAGAGCACCATAAAGGTATTTTTTAATAAACTATACATTTTCTAGTTGAGCACATGATTTTTGCATTAGCATAAAATTTTAGGGAATATTTAATTATAGTAACTTTTAGGAGATATAATGCAGTAATTTATTTGATTTATGAATGAATTATTGGAGAAATAAGGAGTTAAATATTTGAATTGAATATTGATTTGAATTGAAGTTTGATTAAATTATCTAGAGAAATTAATTAAAATTGTGAAATTATGAATTTGGGAGACATAAGAAGAAATTTAAAATTTAAAATTTAAAATTTAAATTTGGGAGTTATAAAAATTGAATGCTTTGAAATTGATTAAATTCTAGAAATTTATTGATTTGAAATTTAAAATTAAATATTGGAGAAATAATAAGAACTGAAATATTGATTGATTAAATTAAAGGGAGATTGAATAAAATATTCATCATTGCAATCAAGAGAAGAAAGAAGAAAATAAGTATTCAATGTGCTTTATCAAATAATAGTGCAATTAAAGAAAAAACATAAAAGATATCATTTGAAAAAACACTAAAGTTGGAAACGATAGGTCAATGGAATTCATGGAATATCTACAATTCATTTACAAAAGAACTAAAGATAGAATATCTTTAATAATTCAACATTGTGTACATTGTCTTCTTAAGAATACTAGTAGTCTTTATGAACATCATGCATATAGGGATATGGTTATTCTAAATGATATTAAGACAAATAGACAAGAACTAAAGAAAACTATAGGTCTATGGTTATTCAAAAGTATGTGTAAATTATGAAAACAATATGCACAATTGTTAGAGAACTTTATTTTCATTAACAGAAATCATTCACCATTATGCAAAATTATCAAATCATTCATCCACAAATAATTATCCACAAATGAGAGAGAGATAGATAATACCCTTAAGGTAGGGAAACACCAATAATAATCCTTAAGGAAGGAATAACTCCACAAGATATTCCAAGATGAGAGGCCACTTAAGGAGGGCAAAGTCCCATAAGACACTTTATGGGCAAAGATAATTACATAATATTGATCTCCACGATGATTACAATGATAAATATCTCTTCTTTATATACCCATATTCTCATTCTACTTTGGGGAGACTACTACTCATACTATATTATATTATAGTATTATATTATATTATATTATAATCAACCTTGGGTTATGTGTGGCCCATGCCAACTCTTATACAATATAATAATTTATTCACAAATATCTATTCCTAAGTACCCTAACATGCCACCCTCCTTACAAATGTTTCATCCTCGAAATATATAAAGAAACAACATAATATTATTTGCCAAGCAATTTTAGCAACTGGTATCAATCTCGATCATCCATCTATCCTAGTGAAACACGTTGATGTTGGTATACCATTTTTCCACATTAGTATCCAAATCTGCTTCATTGGCTCCATGCTTCTGCTACTGTATTTTGATAATTTCAATGATGGGTCCACTAGTTCCTTGATGTTGATGAACCACTTTAAAAACTAGGATCATTATGCTTTTTCTTCCAAACACTACCATACTTGGTACCCTTATGATTCCATGTAAAACCATAATATTGTTGCCTTGAGCCATGCCTCCAATATTATTGTTGCTCATGGTGGTGTGGATGGTGATAAGCTGCTACCTTCTTTGACTCCTCAACATTTGGCTCCACTATTTTAAATTCTTCTACACATTGTTCTTTCATGTTCCCTTTGTTTGGTATGTCCTTGTGCTCTTTTAGAAAAAATTCCTTAGATTCTGCTACTGTTATTTCCATGGAATCAATTGTTGTTGTTTCTTCCATGGACTCTGTTGTTGCTACTACCTTATTGGATTTTATTTTAGGTTCTACTATTTGTTCTTCAATTTGTTTCTTTAAAGCCACATCTTGATTTTCCTTGGATATTTGCTCCTGAAGCTGAGAAATATCCTACAATGTTATCTTCTTTTTCCTGTACCATAACTTCATAAAATTATTTTGCACATTAATGTTAATAGTACCCAAATAACCTAACCAAGTATAAACAATAATAATACCCTCATTATACATCATCTGAATAGTATAAAAAATTGAATGTAAAATATATTTATCCATGATGATCTTCAAATCTTCAAAAATCTAAATATTCTCACCCTCCAGCTATATGTCCTTAATTTTTGTTGCTTGAACCTACAACATTTTAGCCAAAGAAATATTAATAAAGTTATATTTTTTGCTAGGTTTAATGGAAATAATAACCTTTTCCTTTTGAATGCTTTCATGAACCTACAAAATAGAACTTTTAAATGAATTTAAACCCTTTTGATCCTTCTCTTGATTTTTAAAATCCAAATATGTGCCTTCTACATTCTTCTCATTATCTTTCTTGACATTTTTCTCTTTCTGCTTTTTGAGTAATTTTATTTCTTTTTCATACTCTTCATTTTGTTTCTTGAAAACTTCTCATTCTCCTTTCATTTCATTTTTCTCATTTTGAATTCCTTGTAGTTTCTTTTCAAGGTCTTTTATTACATCCATCAAGTTGTCTATCTTTTTATTCCTCCTCTCAAGATATCTCATACAAATTTCTAAATTTCTTTGTAAATGAATAAATTCTCATTTACTCAAGTATAAGTGCTCTAGTTTTTCATAAGTCAAGGCACTACAAAAACTATAATACCAAGAAATAAATTATCCTTCAATAAAATTAGGAAACATAAGTTTCCAAAGAGAATAATAATATAAGGATATAAAATTTTACCACCAAATCCTAACATCAATATCATATTTTCCAAAAAAAAAAATAGGTCCATAAGTTCACACCTCAAGATAACGCAAATCTAGGGTTTCATGAAAATATATATCATGCCCCAATGCAAACTAGGGTTTTATAAAAAATATATATCTCCCCACTGAATTGAAGCTAAAATTCCACATAAAAAACTAGATTTGCAATTTTTCTTCCAAAGAAAATAAATTGCAACTAATTTTCTTACCCGAACTAACAAATTTCGTATTTCTAAAAAATTATGAATTGAAAATTCATCACTTCCCTTGTTCCATTTGGCTAACTTCAAAAGTTTGTATCTCCCTAAATACCACTTGGATTCCTTTATATGACCACCCATTTTAAAGCTCTTCAAATTTTGCACAAACTAATCCAAGAATCGTCTAAATCGAATAAAATTTTGTAGAGATATGGCTCCTAAAAGATGAGATGTTTTTCTAGAAAAACATTTGTAAAATTTGTCACTATCCTTGTTCCATATGGATGACTTAAAAATTTTATATCTCCCTTAATACTACTTGGATTATTTCATATGACCACTCATTTTAAATATATTCAAATTCCACACAAACTTGTCCAATAATCATTTGAATCGAATAAACAGTCGTAGAGATATGGCTCCTTAAAGATGAGATGTTTTTCTAAAAACAATTCTACTCTAATTCTGTAATTCCACATTAAAATAACCCCACTTTGCCAAAATTATTGCTCTGATACCACTTGTTACAAATTTATTTTCATTAACAAAAATAATTCACCATTATGCAAAAGAATCAAATCATTCATCCACAAATAATTATCCACAAATTAAAGAGAGATAGATAATACCCTTAAGGTAGGGAAACACCAATAATAATCCTTAAGGAAGGAATAACTCCACAATATCTCCCAATATGAGAGGCCACTTAAGGAGGGAAAAGTTCCATAAGCCACTTCATAGGAAAATATGATTACATATGATTGATCTCTTTGATTATTACAATGACAAATATCTCTTCTTTATATACCCATCTTCGTATTCTACTTTTGGGAGTCTACTACTAATATAATATTATATTATAATATAATATAATATTATAATACAGTCAACCTTAGGTTATGTGTGAACCATGCCAACCCTTATACAATATAATAATATATTCCCAAATATCTATTCCTAGGTACCCTAACAAGAGTGTAAAGAAATGTAATCATTGTAATAGAATTGGACACAAGGAAGAAAAATATTGGAATCTTTATCCTTGTAAATTATGTGGAGGGCATAATCATCCTCAAAAATATTGTTGGCATAAGGAGAAAAATTATAATGATAGATGGAAAAAAAATATTGATGATGAGATTGGATAAACTTCTTCAAAAACTTATCTTTAAAATAATTCTAGAAGCTATCAAAGTTACTACCAGGGCCAGTGGAGTAGAGACAACATCACAAGTCAAAACTTGAGGGTGAAAACAATACAAAGACAAAAATAAATATTAAAGGTAAAAAGGTCTTCACACCAAATAATATAATATAGAGTGGTGTTAGTGGTATTACATTATTTAATACCTTGAGTACCATTGTAAATATTTAGATTGGGAGTGTGTTTAGTTATTTCAATAGTAGGTGTCAAATTTTAGTGTATTTATGTGTCATATAATCATGTGTGAGTTATGAGTAAAAGGTGTCATGTGTGCAAGTGTGAGTTATGAGTGAAAGGTGTCATGTGTGTAAGTGAAGAGTCATGTGTGATGTGTCAATATTAGAAGTAGGAAGTTATGTAATCATGAGATATTTTATCATAATGTAAAGGCATATGAAAGGTCGTATCTCTCGTGAGTTTTAAGAAGAGCAAAAGTTAGGAGTATTGAAAAGTCTTTTGTAAATTTATATAGTGGAGACAAATATCCATGATATGTTATAGTTTTGCACTAAGAAATTTTGGATTATCAATAAAAAAATTATTGTGTGCAACATTGTTATTATTTAATGAGATGATATATGTTTGATTATACGATCCTAGGAAATATAGACTTGTGATATTTGGGCCCATTTGCTAACATGTTAATATAATATTTAGTTGGATTAGGGGTCCAATATGCATAATATAATTAGATATAACTAAAATTGATTTATGAATAATCTTATCTTGATAATAAATTTATTGAATAGGGTGTGTAGAGTTAGTCCACTTGCTAATGGGTCAATATTAATCAAATAACTATAATTTATATATATATATATATATATATATATATATATATATATATATATATATGAAGGATTATCCTACAACATGTTTTATTCTATGTTATATATTCTTTCTCATCCATATAATTTTTAGTTTAACAATGATGTCTAAAACATGTGCACCCAATTATCTTAACATTAGGAAAGGAAGGGTTGCATGCATAATATTAAATTTCTTGTAAATAAATAGAGATATCATATTTTAGTTATTTTTTATTATGATGTTATGAGTCAATTTTTCTTTTATTTTTCTTTCTTTTAAAAGGCATGCAGTTCTTTGATTTATATATGCACCATGGTTTGTGTTGTGCATATAAGTATTCATGCTCATCCTCTTAACTTAGTATGTATAATACTTGATATACATGAATGACCTTATTTGGAATATAATTTGACATGAATATGTTGATAAAAAACACAATAAACTTGTATCAAGATATATTTCTATCAACAATGGCATGTGTCAATAGATTGCATTTCATATACTCATATATATAATTATAATATATCAAGTAACTAATATTAACATCAGTTTAATATCATTGAGTATTTAAGGTGAGTAACATAATAAGATCAATTCTAACATATAAAATATTAGTAGAAAATACTAGGTTTATAATAGTGATAATTGTAAAATATTTAAGACATTATTAACTTATTTTAACTATCCCATATATTTCAAAACCCACCATATACTTTTACATTTGTGAAAAAAAAAATCATGAAGGATTAGGGCATTTTTTTTAAAATATCTCATATTTTAGGAGCCATATCTTTGCGAAGGGTTCTCTAATTCAATTCTCTAATTCAATTGATTCTTGGACCAATTTGTGCAAAATTTTAAGATATTTAAAATGAGTGGTCATATAAAGGAATTCAAGCAATATCAAGGGAGATATGAGCCTATGAAGTCAACTATCTAGAATAAAGGTAGTAACGATTTTTCAAGTCACAAAAAATGAAATTACAAATATTTTTCAATCAAGGTTTAGATGATGGGAGAAGCAATGGAGGGCTAGGGCTTCAATGAGGAAATAAATTATATTTGGGCATACAAATTTTCAGCTAAGTTTATTTTTTCCTTCTTTATCTTAGAATTTTTTCATGCAAATTATTATAATTGTTTATCAAATATTATATTCACTATAGGATATTCTAGAAAATTTTAGTAGACTTGAGTTTTAGTTTCCTTCCCATGGATTGATTTATAGATAAATCCTTAGAATCATCTCTATTTTTAGAGGTTAGTGAGCACACCATATAGGATTGATCCATGTTGCTCAAAGATAGGATGATTTTTGGTAAATTTAATGGGTATTCGCCAAGGGCTTCAACCTTGAGAAAATGGATTGATAAGAGTTGGAAGTCTCCAAGAGTGATTCTATCATTTCTTCCCAAAGGTTTATTCCTAGCCTTTTTTATTCTAGGGAAGAAAGAGATAGAATCCTAAAAGGGAGTCCTTTGTGATATTCACACAATGACACTGAGAGGGGGGGGTGAATCAGTGTAACTATTAATATTCAATTCTACAGCATTTAAAATGAAGCAAAGAGAACTTGAAAACCAGAAAAGCAAATTGAACAATAGAGCACACCACAACACTCAATATACCGAGGTTCACCAATTTGGCTACTCCTCAAAAATGACTGCTTGGACTCCAATCCAAATCCAGTCTTTGCAAAATACCAATTTTACAAACACTTTACCAAGCATCTCCTCGGAAGGAGCACCAACCCCTTAGTTTTCTGCTGCAATAGATAGGAGCACCAACCCCTAGTACCAAGCACCAACTTGGACTGCAATTCTGAGTAATTTAAAATGACATAAAAATGTCTTCACTTCTTACACGACCCTGACTAGTCCGCAATTAAACAAACTCTGCACACTCTCACGGCTCTGCTAATTTCTCTCTTGGCTCTCTTCTAACCCTCTTTTCACAGCAATTTCCCTCTAACAGCAACAACTTAATTTTTTGCACAACTGTTCTTTTATAACCCCTTTTTCTCATCGAGACTCTTCGTCTTCTATCACCTTTCAATCCTGCATGCAGTCGAATGACATACTCTAACTGTTCGAATTCTTTTCTCCTCTCCATAAGCGGCTGTTCGAATCCTTGCAAATACGGTTGTTCGAATGCTTTTACGATCCTGCATATACGGCTATTTTGAATGCTGCAAATACGTCTGTTCGAAAGCTTTTTCGATCCTTCATATTCGGTTGTTCGAATTCTGCAAATACGGCTTTTCGAATACATTTTCGATTCTCCATATGCGATTCTTCGAATGCTTTTCCAATCATGCATATACAGCTGTTCCAGTGCATGTCCAACACCTGTCAATGTGTAACTGCCGATCTGACTTCAGTTACTTCTTACGTAACTGGCTGCATGATGCTTTTTCGACACGTGTCACCTTGCATGTTCCTTCGGCATTTTCCAGCCAAACTGTTACCTATCACGAATTCATGACATTTCTGCCCAATTGACTTTTTCTGGGCTGTTGACCGTGAAATACTAACATGTCGTGATATCGCGACACTTTTTGTAGCCGTACGCCTTCATGCCCTTGTTGTCGCAAAATCGTGACCATTTTGGCCTTTGAAAGCTTTCCCACCATTCATGTCACGAAATCGCGACACTTCGAACTTTTGCTTACGTCATCCTTAATGTTGTCATGAAATCGCACGCTTCCGCTTAGGCTTCTCTTGCAACTTGTCGCAAAATCGTGACACTTTAACTTTTTTGACGTCATCCTCAATGTTGTCACAAAATCGTGATGCTTCTTGAGGCTTCTCTTGCAACATGTCACGAAATCGTGACACTTTCAACTTTCGACGTCATCCTCAATGTTGTTCGCGAAATCGCGTGACGCTTTCGGCTTCCTAGGCTTCTCTTTCACCACTGTCATGAAATCGTGACACTTTCAATTTTGCTAATGTCATCCTCAATTTGTCACAAAATCATGACGCTTTCGCTTTCGTACAATCCTTGCTTCATGCAATAGCGAAATCGCTACAACTTTGTGCCTTGTGCTTTCGACTTGCTACATCTTTGAGTTTTGCAATTTTGACTGGTAGCGAAATCGCTACACCTTCGCATAGTGCACTTTTGGACTTGTAGCGAAATCGCTACACCTTTGTTGTGCATTTTCAACTTGTAGCGAAATCGCTACACCTTTGCTTTGCCATGCACTTTTGACTTGTAGCGAAATCGCTACACCTTTGCTTTGTGCATTTTCGACTTGTAGCGAAATCGCTACACCTTTTTCACTTAACACTTTCTCCTGCTTTGGTGAAAATTCAACATGTAGCGAAATCGCTACTTCTCACTTAGCTTCTTGGCCTCCGACATGTCGCGAAATCGCGTGACTTTCCTTCTCTCTCTTTGTCCTATTTTTTCTCTCTCTGCCATGTCACGAAATCGCGACAATTTTGCTTGCCTTCTCTCTCCTCGCCATGTCGTGAAATCGTGACAATTTTGCTTCTCTCTCCTCGGCCATGTCGAAATCGCGACAATTTTGCATCTTCTCTCTCGTCCATGTCGCGAAATCGTGACAATTTTGCTTGCGCCTTCTCTCTCCTCGGCCATGTCATGAAATCGTGACAATTTTGCTTGCATTTTCTCTCTCCTCGGCCATGTCGCGAAATCGCGACAATTTTGCTTGCGCCTTCTCTCTCCTCGGCCATGTCGCGAAATCGTGACAATTTTGCTTGCATTTTCTCTCTCCTCGTTATGTCGCGAAATCGTGACATATTTCTTTCTGCCTTCGGACTTCTCAACCTGTCGCGATATCGCGACAGAAAACATGTCGCGATATCGCGACAGTTTTCTTACTTGTCTTTTTCTGCAAATTTTTGAATCTGGGTCACTTTTGTTTTCCTGCAAATTCACTATACTTGATCTGACTGACTTCAGAATTCTTGTCCATTGCTTCAACTGCATCAATTTTTGTCTGTGTTGACAACAATGACAATACTTTTGCTGCACCTTGTTCAACAATCTCCCCCTTTGGAATTGTTGGCAACACTTATGCACTCTCCTGTAATTCTTCTCCCCCTTTGACAATAATACCAAAGGGCTGTTGCAGACTCCCCCTGAGTCTATGCACACCACTCTCAGACAAATGTTGTTATAGTTAGCAAAAATCATAAATATAAGCAAAACTATAAGTATAGGCATAAATGCACCCCTTGAGAATGTGATCCCAAATGATAGTCGGTTCTTGGGAATTGTGACCACTCCCAACTTATGTCGAAGGTACTCAAAAACTTCCTTGGGCAATGGTTTTGTGAATATATCAGCTACCTGCTTCCGTAGTTGGAACAAAGTCCAATTTGACCTCTCCTTCAGAAACTTTATCCTTCAAGAAATGATACCGGATTGCAATATGTTTGGTTCTAGAATGCATAACCGGATTCTTGGATATGTTGATAGCACTAGTGTTATCACATTTTATTGATATTGGCTCTTTGAAGTGAATACCAAGATCTTTCAAAGTTTGTCTCATCCATAATATCTGTGTACAGCATGTTGTGGCTGCAATGTATTCTGCCTCTGCAGTGGATAGAGAGACTGATTCTTGTTTCTTGCTGTGCCATGCTACCAGCCTGTCTCCAAGATAAAATGCTCCTCCACTTGTACTCTTTCTGTCATCAATACATCCTGCCCAATCTGCATCAGAATATGCAATCAAAGTGAAATCTTTACCTTTTGGGTACCACAACCCATAATCCATAGTACCCTTGAGGTACCTGAAGATCCTCTTTACAACTGTCACATGAGTTTCTTTGGGACTAGCCTGAAATCTTGCAACCATGCATACTGCTTGTAATATATCTGGTCTAGTGGCTGTTAAATACAGCAGGCTTCCAATCATAGACCTGTACATTGTTTGATCTACATCTGGAGATTTGTCATCCTTGCTCAACTTGCAGCCTGTTGTCATGGGAGTGCTAACTGGTTTACTGTCTTCCATTGTGAACTTTTTCAGCATTTCTTTTACATATTTAACTTGAGAAATAAAAATGCCCTTTTCATTTTGATTGACCTACAGTCCTAGGAAATAAGAAAGTTCACCAATCATAGACATCTCAAATTCTTTCTTCATTTTAGTTGATATGTCTTTGCAATATTCATCCATGTTGCTGCCAAATATTATATCATCTACATAAACAACAAGAACAATAAGATGCCCCTTCTCTGTTTTGACATATAAATTGTTGTCCACCAAACCTTTCTTGAACCCTTGTTTAATAAGATAGTTATCCAGCCTTGCATACCATGCTCTGGGTGCCTGTTTCAAACCATATAATGCTTTCTTTAACCTGCAAACAAAATCTGGATTGTCACCAAGTTGGAAGCCATCTGGCTGTTCAATGTAAACCTCTTCTTCCAGTTTTCCATTCAAAAATGCTGATTTTACATCCATTTGATATACTTTGAAATTTTTATGGACTGCTAAAGCCAGAAACATTCTGATTGCCTCTAGTCTGGCTACCGGTGCAAAGGTTTCCTCAAAATCAATGCCTTCAACCTGAGCATAGCCTTTACATACCAATCTTGCCTTATTTCTGACAACCTTTCCATCTTCATTTAACTTATTTTGAAAAATCCATTTAGTGCCAATTATGTTTTTATTTGTTGGCCGTGGTACTAATTCCCAGGTATTGTTTTTCTCAATCTGATCTAGTTCTTCATTAATTGCCTTCATCCAACTTTCATCTGTGCTTGCTTCAACAACATTTTTAGGTTCAATGCTAGATAACAGAGAATAGTTCCGCACTGCTGCTCTTCTTGTCTGAATACCATCTGTGGGATCCCCAATAATCTGTTCACTGGGATGATTTTTTTGCCAGTTGCCTGTTTTAAATTTCCTGTTTTCTTCTTCTTCTGAGTCAGTTTTTACAACATCTGGATCAATTTTCTGATTCTTATCTGTTTCCTTTTCATCATCACCTTCAATGACTTCTTCATAAATAGGGTAGTTTTCTTGATAAGTAATTTCTTGTTCTCTACCTTCATCAACTTTCACATCAGCACTCTCAACAATTTTCTTTAGCCTCTTGTTGTAACATGTGTAGGCTTTGCTTTTTGTTGAGTAACCAAGAAAGATACCTTCATCAGCTCTATCTTCAAATTTACCGAGATTATCTTCAGTCCGTTTGATGTAGCACTTGCTGCCAAATACTTTGAAATGTCTTGTTGTTGCCTTTCTGCCGAACCACAGCTCATAAGGTGTTTTGCTTTCATGTGGTCTTAGCATGCACCTGTTTTGAATGTAAACTGCAGTATGTACTGCCTCTTTCCAAAATCTGTCAGCTATTTTGTTCTCAGCCAGCATTGTCCGTGCCATTTCCTGCACTGTTCTATTCTTCCTTTCTACAACACCATTCTGCTGAGGTGTCCTAGCTGCTGAAAACTGTCTTCTTATCCCATATTTTTGACAGTATTCTGCAAATTCTTCTGAAATAAACTCTCCTCCTCTGTCTGATCTTAGGCATTTAATCCTTTTTCCAGTTTGATTTTCAACCTATTTTTTAAAAATCTTAAACATCTCAAAGGCATCTGATTTAAGCTTTAAAAATAATATCCATGTCATCCTGGAGTAATCATCTATTAACAACATAAAGTATTTGTCACCATTTATGCTTTGTGTTCTCATGGGTCCACACAAATCAGTATGAATTATCTCCAAAGGTTTGCTGGTGAAGTATTCCTTTGATTTAAAAGTGGATCTGGTTTGCTTCCCTTTTTGACATGAAGCACAGATGCTATTTACTGGTTTGCCAATGGTTGGTATATCTCTTACTGCCCTTTTTGAACTTATTTTTGCCAGATTGTCAAAACTAATATGACCGAGCCTCTTGTGCCACAGCCAATTTTCATCTTCCTGTCCAATCAAGCATGTTCCTTCTGTAGTTTTTGAGAGAGTATATAGATTACCAGAAGTCCTAGATCCAGTAGCTATCAACTTCCCACTGTGTGCTTTTCTCACTTCACAGCCCTGCTTCTTAAAAATGACTTCATGACCTCTGTCACAGATTTGACTTACACTCAGCAAGTTATGCTTCAGACCAATCACAAACAAGACTTCTTTTGATTTTATCTTTCCATCACTGATCTTGACTGATCCCTTTCCAACAATCTTTGCTCCATCATTATTTCCAAATTTCACAGAACCACCTTCATAATTCTGTAAATTCTCAAATTTTTGCTTGTCACTTGTCATGTGACTGGAGCATCCACTGTCAAGTATCCATGGTGCAGATTTGTCTTGTGCTTTAAAAGCAGTCTGAACAATCAAAGATTCCTTTTCTTTCCATTCTGGTTTGATGACAGATTTGGCTACTTGTTTTGCCTTTGTCCTTTCATTAGCATGTGCCTATTTTTCAAGAAATTTCTTGTTTTGTTTCAACCCACTTGGTTGAGATTTTCTACCCTGATAATTATTTGATGCAAAAGTGCTTCTACAATTTCTAGCAATATGTCCAAAATTATGACAATTATAACATTCAACTGCATAATTCATTAAAGGAGAAAAAACATTTCTGCTGGTGAAATTCCTTTGAGATACATTATGCTTGCAATCTGAAATCTTATGGCCATAAGCATTGCATTTAAAACAATAACCAGAAAAGGAATGATTAAACCTGGGTGCCGGTCTTTGCCAGTTTGAAGTAGGAGCCATGAATCTTCTCCTTCTTGGATGTGTGACTTTTGTGAATCCATCTTTGTCAGTACTCTTCTTGAGTCTGGCATTATTGCTTTCTTTGGCATGATTTGTTTTTTCTAGGTCAACCTTGATCTTTTCTTCTTTCTTTATGGGTTCTACATTCAAGGCCTTTGAACCCTTTGATGATTCTCCTTCATCGAAGCCTAAACCAAATTTGATGCCGGAAGGCCTTTGGTTATTTAACATTTTATCCAGCTTTACAGTACTTTCTTCAAACTTATGAAAATAGCTCAATTTTCTATTCATCTCCTCTAGCTGCATCCTTAACTTAACAATGTCTTCCTCTAGCTTGCTGCATTCAACTGTCTTTATAGTTAATTGTTCATCAAGAACTTCAGACATTTTCTTGAATTCCTCTGTCTGTATTTTTAAACTGTTTATTATGTCAGTGGCATCCTCTAGTTTTCTTGAAAACTTTTTGTTCTTTTTCCTTTCTACACTCAACTCTTCAAGTGCAGCAACCAATTCTCCTTCCAGATAAACTTCAGCCTCATCTTTAAAGCTTTCATCACCTTCCCGATTTTCTTCTGTTCTTTCCTCTTCAAGTGCCATGAACAGAGCTTCACCTGTTTCTTCTTCAGAATCCTCACCTGAGCTTTCTTCGGAAGAGCTGACATTCTTGGATATGAAGCTTTTCTTCTTGAAGTTGTTCTTTCTAAAATTTTGTTTCTTCTTCCAATCACCTTTTTCTTGGAGTGACCCTTCACCATTTTTGGTTTTCTCATGCATTGGGCATTTGGCTGCAAAATGACCGACTCCTCCACAATTGAAGCACTTGAATGGTAGCTTTCCTCTATATTTTCCTTTTCCCTTTGTGAGTTTCCGAACAAAATTTGCTTCTGTTTCATCCAGTGTCTCTTCATCCTCAGATTCATGTTCAGTTTTTATATTCTTATGTGCTTTAAAAGCAGCTTCTCTGTCTATAGGCTTAGTTTGTCCTATTCTCATTTCATATGCAGTCAAGGAACCATGCAGCTCATCCATGCTAAAATTGTTTAGATCTTTTGCCTCTTCTATTGCAGAAACTTTGGAGTTAAATCATTTGTGAAGGGTTCTGAGAACCTTTTTCACAACAACTGCATCATCCATTTCTTCACCGAGTCCTCTCGATTGCATTGATGATTCCATTGACTCTCAGCATATAGGCCTCTATGTTCTCATCTTCCTTCATTTGTAATGCTTCGAACCGAGCTCGATGAGTTTGCAGCTTGGCTTCCTTGATCTTGTTGTCTCCTTCATGGATGCTCTTCAGTTTATCCCACATGTCTTTTGCCGATTTGCAGCTCATGACTCTTATCAATTCACTGTCTACAAGTCCACACATTATGGCATTCTTAGCTTTGGAGTTGTTCTCAAATTTTTTCTTCTCAGCAGTATCTGTTGGAGGAGTAGTGGGTGCTGTGTATCCACTATCTACGTAATCCCAAATGTCATATCCCAATGCACTCAGATATGTTTGCATCCTGAGTTTCTAGAAAGTGTAATTAGTTCCATCAAACAAGGGAGCTTTGTTGGATGAGAATCCTTCATCGTCTGCCATTGTTTCTTCCAAGATCACCTTAGCTGATTAAGCTTGTTCAAGGAACCTTGCTCTGATACCAATTGATATTCACACAATGACACTGAGAGGGGGGGGTGAATCAGTGTAACTATTAATATTCAATTCTACAGCATTTAAAATGAAACAAAGAGAACTTGAAAACCAGAAAAGCAAATTGAACAATAGAGCACACCACAACACTCAATATACCGAGGTTCACCAATTTGGCTACTCCTCAAAAATGACTGCTTGGACTCCAATCCAAATCCAGTCTTTGCAAAATACCAATTTTACAAACACTTTACCAAGCATCTACTGGAAGGAGCACCAACCCCTTAGTTTTCTGTTGCAATAGATAGGAGCACCAACCCCTAGTACCAAGCACCAACTTGGACTGCAATTCTGAGCAATTTAAAATGACATAAAAATGTCTTCACTTCTTACACGACCCTGATCGGTCCGCAATTAAACAAACTCTGCACACTCTCACGGCTCTGCTAATTTCTCTCTTGGCTCTCTTCTAACCCTCTTTTCACAGCAATTTCCCTCTAACAGCAGCAAGCATATTCTCTGCACGACTGTCCTTTTATAACCCCTTTTTCTCATCGAGACTCTTCGTCTTCTATAACTTTTCAATCCTGCATGCAGTCGAATGACATACTCTAACTGTTCGAATTCTTTTCTCCTCTCCATAAGCGACTGTTCGAATCCTTGCAAATACGGCTGTTCGAATGCTTTTACGATCCTACATATACGGTTGTTTTGAATGCTGCAAATACGTCTGTTCGAAAGCTTTTACGACCCTTCATATTCGGTTGTTCGAATTCTACAAATACGACTTTTCGAATACATTTTCGATTCTCCATATGTGATTCTTCGAATGCTTTTCAATCATGCATATACAGCTATTCCAGTGCATGTCCAACACCTGTCAATGTGTAACTGCTGATCTGACTTCAGTTACTTCTTACGTAATTGGCTGCATGATGCTTTTTCGACACGTGTCACCTTGCATGTTCCTTCGGCATTTTCCAGCCAACCTGTTACCTGTGAAATACTAACATGTCGTGATATCGCGACACTTTTTGTAGCCGTACGCCTTCATGCCCTTGCTATCGCAAAATCGTGACCATTTTGGCCTTTGAAAGCTTTCCCACCGTTCATGTCGCGAAATCGTGACACTTTAAACTTTTGCTGATGTCATCCTTAATGTTGTCACAAAATCGTGACGCTTCTGGCTTCTAGGCTTCTCTTGCAACTTGTCATGAAATCATGACACTTTTAGCTTTTTGACGTCATCCTCAATGTTGTCACGAAATCGTGACGCTTTCGGCTTCCTGAGGCTTCTCTTTCAACTTGTCACAAAATCGTGACACTTTCAGCTTTATCGACGTCATCCTCAATGTTGTCATGAAATCACGACGCTTTCGGCTTCAGGCTTCTCTTTCACACTTGTCACGAAATCGTGACACTTTCAATTTTGCTGACGTCATCCTCAATTTTGTCACGAAATCGTGACGCTTCTGGCTTTCGTACAATCCTTGCTTCATGCAGTAGCGAAATCGCTACAACTTTGTGCCTTGTGCTTTCGACTTGCTACAACTTTGAGTTTTGCAATTTTGACTGGTAGCGAAATCGCTACACCTTCGCATAGTGCACTTTTGGTCTTGTATCGAAATCGCTACACCTTCTGTTGCCATGCTTTTTCAACTTGTAGCGAAATCGCTACACCTTTGCTTTGTGCATTTTGACATGTAGCGAAATCGCTACACCTTTGCTTTGTGCATTTTTGACTTGTAGCGAAATCGCTACAACTTTTTCACTTAACACTTTCTCCCTGCTTCGGCCAGCGAAATTTCAACATGTAGCGAAATCGCTACAACTTTTCGACTTAGCTTCTTGGCCTCCGACATGTCGCGAAATCGTGACAGTTTTCCTTGCGCCTTCTCTCTCCTCCGACATGTCACGAAATCGTGACATTTTCCTCCCTTCTCTCTCCTCGGCCATGTCGTGAAATCACGACAATTTTGCTTGCACCTTCTCTCTCCTCGGCCATGTCGCGAAATCATGACAATTTTGCTTGCACCTTCTCTCTCCTCGGCCATGTCGCGAAATCGTGACAATTTTGCATGCATTTTCTCTCTCCTCGGCCATGTCGTGAAATCGTGACAATTTTGCTTGCATCTTCTCTCTCCTCGGCCATGTCACGAAATCGCGACAATTTTTCTTGCACCTTCTCTCTCCTCGGCCATGTCGTGAAATCGCGACAATTTTTCTTATGCCTTCTCTCTCCTCGGCCATGTCGCGAAATCGCGACAATTTTGCTTGCATTTTCTCTCTCCTCCGTTATGTCGCGAAATCGCGACATATTTCTTTCTGCCTTCGGACTTCTCAACCTGTCGCGATATCGCGACAGAAAACATGTCGCGATATCGCGATAGTTTTCTTACTTGTCTTTTTCTGCAAATTTTTGAATCTGGGTCACTTCTGTTTTCCTGCAAATTCACTGTACTTGATCTGACTGACTTCAGAATTCTTGTCCATTGCTTCAACTGCATCAATTTCTGTCTGTGTTGACAACAATGACAATACTTTTGCTGCACCTTGTTCAACACTTTGTTTATGGGAAGAGTAGGACTCTTCCTTACCCGGTAGTATGAAGGCTTTTCACCTAAAAATGTAAATCTATCCCTAGTACCAGTATGGATTAGGATGTATGGATTACCATTGAATTTTAGAATATATATGTATTCATGAAAATATTCAACACTCTAGGATAATTTCTTGAGATTTCAAAAACTATAAAAGATATATTATTGGCTATTTATGCACGGATATTGGTCATGATTGGTATAAGGAAAGCTTTACTAGAACCAGTCATTATTAATTATGGGGATAATATGTGGATCCAAACCATATATTATGAAAACATATCTTTTAGATGTATAATATGTCATGAGGTGGGGCATATTGAGAGAACATACCCTAAGAAGAGTCCAGCAGAATCATATGTAGAAAATTACAAGTGACACAAATAGATATGGATGAGGATAGTTTTCAACTTTCAAAAAATAGATCTAAACAAATAAAATAAATTAAAAAGTGGATACCAATAAGAAATGATATTGGAATAAATACCAACTCTTTTGAGGCTTTATCTTGTGAATAAAAAATAGATCAAAGCTTAAAGGACGTAGAACAATAGGTTCAACATATTAACAAGGAACTCTCTATTCAGTAAGATATTGATTTAGGGATAAAAATTCTTGATGAACCTAAGGAATGTATCTCATCATAATTTTAAGACTCTGTTGAAGTACCATGCACAATTCAAGAGTAAAAATACTAAATAAAATGCAGTATTAGATGTTAATACATCTACCATTAATAAGGAAATACCAAAAAATGAGTAGGACAAGTCAAAAGCTTCTATAGTAGAGCTAGGAAAAGGTAAATATGATAAAAAATAAAGTTGTGAAATAATATTATGGAATAGAATAATAAGACCTACTATTGATACAAACAAGGCAAAAGGATAAAAACCCTCAAAAAATCAAGTGATATCTAGGGAAGCAAGAGCAAACATAGAGAAAGAAACACAAACTAAGCTGGTTTAACTTATTTTTACCAAAAAACAAAATAATATTAGTAATTCATAGGTAGGGCCAGTATCCCCTAATGAGACATGATTATCATCTCATGGAATATAAGGGTTGGTAATACTCCCTCAAAGTAGAGGTGTATCAGGGACCTTTATTTAAGTAATAAGACTAATATTCTTTGTATCTAGGAAACTAAAATGACAAAAGAAGTTTCCACAACTATGAAAGCAGTTTGGGTGATATGTGAATGTGATACTATGGATTCTAAAGGAGCGATAGGAGGAATTCTAATTTTTTGGAATCCTATTAGAACCTCCTATGTAACCATTCATAAAACTAGGCATTTGATAGCCTCTTTAGTCACATGCTACTTTGCAGATATTTATTTCATCCTTATCAATGTCTATGGACCTACAATTTAGTTAGAAAGATTAGAAGTTTGGAGTGGGATTGAAGCCTTTATGAGAAGTAAATACCAAGAAACCTGATTCATGATCATAGGAGATTTTAATTTCGTAACCAATCTGGATAATAAATATGAGGGAATTAAGGAATTAATCCAAAGTATGAGAGATTTCTCAACTTTTATTCAAAATAATAATCTATGGGAGGTTGAGTTTGAAGAATGCAACTATACATTGACCAACAATAGGAGAGGCCATAACGTAATAGTAAAAAAATTAAATAGATGCATACTCTTATATCATTGGCTAGATGAAGGGACTTGTGCTAAAATTAATATCTTGAAAGGGATTGGTTCAAACAACTGGCCAATAAGAGTTAAAATGATGGTCAGTGAATTAAAAAAATCATATTTTTAAACATGGATAGATGTGGGAATACTATCCTTAATTTTTTCATATGATAGCACAAATATAGAATTGTTTAGAAAATGGTGGGTTGTATATACTTCCAAAACAAATTAAATCAATGAAATCTAGATTAAAAGGATGGAACAAGAACACTTTTGGAAATATTTTTGAGAAGAAATAAATAAAATATAAACTTTCAATATTCCAAAAAATGATCATAATAATCCAATCTTGGAGGAAAGGGAGTTGCTTAGTGAATATCATAATATATTGAGTAAGGAAGAGAAATTTTGGATATTAAAATGGAGATAAACTTGATTAAAAGGAGGAGATAAAAAAATAAAGTTTTTCCATAGGATGGCTATAGTACAGAGATCAACATCTAGAATTAGTAGAATTAAATAAATAGAAGGGGTTTGGATTAAATTCCAAAGTGAAATTAGAAAGGAGGTAAGATATTTTTATCATAATATTCTAGGATCAAAGGAGTTTGAAGTTTTTAATGATAAACTTTTTCAAGAAGTACCTTCAGTTATAATAGATGAATATAATAGGAGATTGATGGAGCCTATTACTCTAGAAGAAGTTCATTTAGATTTTTTCTCTTTTAATAAGGATAAATCCCCATATCTAGATAGTCTCTCTACAACATTCTATCAACATAATGGGGATATAATGAACGATTATTTATTGGTGGTAGTGGAATAGTCTAGGGTAAAATAATACATACCTTATAAAATAATTGCAACATATCTTACCCTGATTCCAAAAAATAAGGATGTAAAATTGTTTGATTCTTTTAGACCCATAAGCCTATGTCATATGGCATATAATATTATCTCCGAAGTGATGGTGAATAGGTTAAGACCACTTTTAGATAAAGTTATTTCATATGAGCAAGGAGTATTTGTGAAGCAGAGACAAATTATGGATGGGATCATAGTAGCTCACGAAATTATTCATTCAACTACTTCAAGAAAAGAGAAGGCAATGATCTTAAAACTTGATATGAGTAAAGCCTATGATAAGGTTAAATGAGATTTTTTTTTTGCAATATTAGAGAAGTTTAGATTTGGGAAGAAATGGGTTAGATGGATTAAATTTTGTGTCTTTACAGTTTCATATACAATGTTGGTCAATGGGTTAGTAACATAATAATTTAAATTCAAGAGAGGTATTAGATAAGGAGATCTTCTATCACCATATTTTTCCTTATTATGGTAGAGGTTTTGGGTAGAAACTTGAATAAGGCTAAAAAATATGGGCTTAATAGTAGACTTAAGGCTAGTAATAACATCGACAACATAATCCATCAACATTTTGTAGATGATACAACCCTTTTTGTGAGGGTAAGGATAAATGAGGTCAAAAGAGCATCAGGGAAAAAACTTATCAATGGAATAAAAAAGAGGATTAGGGCAAAAATCAAAGCAAGTTACTTCAAATGGAGGAGGTAAATTTTCTAGTAACTTATATAGGGATGCCCTTATTTGAGGGGAGAAGGAGGGTAGAATTATGGAATCTAGTTATAAGTAAATTTTAAAATAAACTACTGACATGGAAATGTAGATGGCTATCATTAGCTGGAAAAGTGAAACTAATTAAATCAGTCTTACTGACCATTCAACATATTATATGTCCTTGTATACTATGCCAAAATCGATAGAATATGTTTAATCTATATTATACGATCATTTTTTGTGGTTAGGACTACATGATAAAAGGAAATTTCCTTTAGTGAAATGAAGCAAGGTGTGTGATGATAAAAGTAGGGAATTTCTTGGTTTAAGAGTTCTTACTAATGCAAACCTAGCTCTGAGGGGAAAGGTAATTTGGAGATTATACAAAGAGAGTCAAAGAAATGGGAAAGAATTTTTCTAAGTATGTTGATCCCAATGACCCAAGCTTAATATTTACTGCATTCTCTCTACCAAATGGTTATAAACTATGGAATAGTTTAAAAAATCAATTGACTAGTGATTAAAGGCCTAAGATGGGTGGTGGAAACTAGAGAAAATATTTCTATTTGGATGGATACTTGGTGTGATGAAAAACCACTCAATATAGATCAAATTTTGAAAATATGGATGATATTACTTCAAGATAATTATGGTGATAGGGTTTCAAACATTTTGTATAAGGATCAAGAAGGAATATACAAATGGAAAAAATATTTTTTTACAAGTATACAAGACATTGATGCTAGGAGGCGGTTGAGTAGAAAGATAACAACAATGATTATTTCAAGAGGAGCCAAGGATAACTTGATTTGGGAGTTGGATAGCTCAAGAGAATACACAACAAGAAGTGGATATAATATAAAGCATGAAATATCACAAGAATATGAAGAGATATTTGGGATAGCCCAAGCATTCCTAAAGTTAATATGTTTGTTTGTCTAGGTCATAGAAGAATTTTATCGTGGGATAACCATATGAAAAGGGATTTTCATGGTCCCTAACCATGTGTTCTTTGTAAAAAGGAGAGTATAGACTATCTTGTGGGACATTGATCAATATTTTGGAAACTATAGCAATAGATTCTTAATATATTTTTTTATTGCATGATGATGAATGGAATAATTGAAGAATGGTTAAAGCAACAGTAGAGAACTTCTAAAAGTGAGGCTTTATAGGAAATTTGGTATATCAAAAGATACAATACTTTGGATTGTATGGCTAGAAAGGAATAGAAAAATATGTAAAATAAAGTAAAGTAGTTTAGAGGTAAGAAAGGCTTTTTAGCCATAGAAGAGTCTAAACCAACACTATAACTCGATAAATCCCTAATCTAGAAGAAGAGAGCCTTGATAGATGGAGTCAAGTCATCAAATGGAATTATGATGTTAGGTATAAGAGAAACAAAAAGAAGACATAATATAAAGTGGAAACCACCAAATGTGGAGTTGGTTAAATTAAATTTTGATGGAGCCTCTAAAGAAAATACAGGACCAACGGGAGGAGGAGGAATAATTAGAAATAATAGAGGAGAGATTTTGCCTCATTATGCTTTCAATAGTGGATTTAAGACAAATAATGAAGTTAAAGCTTGGGCAGCTTTGGAAGTGTTAATAATATACAAACAAATAAAATAGAATGGAGTATGGATAGAAGGTGATTCAATCATAGTAATAAATGCAATTTTAAGGAAAGCAAAGGCTCCATAGAACATACAAGAGATAATTATGGAAATTCAAGACCTTGCTATAGATTTTGAATAAATCAGGTTTACACATACGTTAAGGGAAGGAAACAAATGTGCAAATAGGGTAGCCAATAGAGGGGTTTTACTTGAGGATGGTGATGTTAAATTCTCTTCTCCTTAATTAGAGGAAGTAGGAATTTTAGATGAAGTTGACAAGGAAATGTTGATTGTCTGATTCAAATAATGATTAAGATTTACTTTAATATTTTCCATTGGTAATATCAGCTTTATTTTATAACATTAATTTGCTTTCATATAAACTATTTATTATCATTTTTGTGGTTGCATTTATGCTTCACGAAGGAAACTAGAAATTTAGATATGGTAAAGCAAATTATGATAGTGTGATGTTTTGGAAATATTACTCTACTAAGATGCAATGCATAGATAGTAGAGGTGAATTTTTGGTATTGTGAAGGCTGCTATAGGAAAATTTCAAGAAGGATGTTGAATTCTAGAATATTTGTATTCACATAAAAAATTGAAAAATATCCAAAAAAATGAAAATCAAGAATTCGGATAATTTATGTAAAATAATGTAGGTTTCCAGCTATAACAACTCAACTGAGATGAAAATTAAATCTATTTGTAAACTCTCAAGCTCTAAATAAGAGAGTTGTGATTTTTCAAAGGTGGGGGAGCTGAGTACAACCCCTTGTCCTCTAGCAAAAAAAAATGTATTTCAAAATCCACATTATAGATGGACATTTATAATAAAACATGGTGAATTGAAAGCTAGGGTTTTGTTATTGAATGCTTTGTGGGGTCCCCTTTGATTTTTCATTTATTTTTATATTGTATCGTTTGGGCAGTTGAATCTTTTATAATCTTAATTTTATATGTATATGTTACATCAAATTTGTATTGAACCACTAAACACAACTCAGTGTAGTATAATTACCAATAAATGCAATCTAACTACACTAACTCCAATTTTAGTGTTATTTCAAAATTAAATTATATAACAATGATATTACATGTAAATATTTTATTTTATATCCATCCAGTCATCAATATATGTACTACTTCTAATAAAAAAAAATAAGGAGACTCTTATCACATTGCAAAATAAAATAAAAAGGAAAAATAAATTACAATATAAATCATGTATTTATTAAGTAGAATAAACTTAATTGTTAAATACCTTGATTTTCAAGGCAAAGATCAAGTTTTGAATCCTGCCTAGCTATATATGTGTAATTGCAAAAATATGATTGTAATACTACTATGTGGTTACAATGTAATATGGATAGCACCCATTTCAATTTCATATGATCCATTAAAAACAATTATATTATATTTATAACAAATTTAAAATTATCTAAAATAAAATAACTATACAAAACAAAAATATATTTCAAATCTACCTAAAATAAACCAAGCCATTTCAAAAAGTTTTATATTATTTTTTATTTTTTAATTCATTATATGGGATTGTAACAATCATTCCTAACATGTATCACATAATGACTGGGTTATCACATTATTTCAATAAATCACATAAAATTTTGAACTTGTGTCTCTGCATTAAAAGTCTATATTTTAAACAACCATACCATTTGAATATATATATAACTATATTTTAAACAACATACCATTTGAATATATATATATATATATATATATATATATATATATATATATATATTCTAAATTCCTCTTTAACCACTAAAATTTATAGTTGTTTTGTTATTCTATGCTTACCAAAGAGTATGTCTATTTCTCAACATTGTTGATATATAGTGGAAAATGAGAAAAATATATAGAAATACACTCCATGAAGAAATATTGTAAAGTTCATTTTGGAAAATGATTGGGGAAGCTAAGGAAAAGAAATGCAAGGGGATTTAGATCCTCATTAATACAATCTCCAAGCATTTCTAACTTTTTATTTTACATATTTTATAGAGTGTTATTCCATGGAATTTCATAGTCATATCATCAGTGGAATCATAGTTATGTATTCTTAAAAAAACATCATCTTCACATGTAAAGGATGTTTTTGTATGGTCTCGTGGATGATAAATTTCAGTGAGAGAATATAGTTTGTGGATAACATTAATAACTACCAATATAAAATATCACAAATATTGATGAAGACTAATGATAAAAAATTGTTTATGGTGGTCTATCGGTGAGGATGCTACTTGCATTATCGGTGATGTGACCCGAGTTCAATCCCCACTGTGGATATGTATATGTATAAGAAGTATTTACTCAATAAAAAAAAAAAAAAAAATTATGGATATCGTAATATGAGAAAAATATTATAGTATATAAATTAATTTTATTTCTTTTGATAAGGACAAAGGGTTTTTCCAAATAATATGATCTATGTTTTAATATATATTTCACTTCATATATTAGTTTAACAGTCATCAAATTATGGAATGCATTATACCTATTTTTGGTAATATATGTGGTAGAATAATATAATATTTTTTTCAATAAGGTATGTGGCTTCTAATGGGGGCCACTCTAATAAAAATACAAAAATATTATATTTTGTTATCAGTTTATGTTGAATTTTAAAAATGTCCAATTTATTATGCACCCACATTTGTATTTTAGCAATCTTGAAAGGGAGGGGAAATGCCTCTTCCAACCTTTGAATTTAGGTCAATTCCCCACTATCCTTGCTAAATATAATTAATCTAATATGATTTCTTTAAATTTAATGCATAAAATTAAAGTGCAAAAAGTAAATTTGGAAGTTTAGGATGTGAAATATTGAAAGTAAATACAACCATAGCCATAACAAGGAGAGTGTGTGAGCAATCAACTCATAATAAAATTAGATAATAATAATAAAATCTCATACACAAAATAAAATTAACAAGAAATGGCAAGAGGATAAAAGGATAGTGCCACAATCGCCATGTAGACACTAAAATCATGTCAATCCGATTAGACTGCAATGACGCACTCTTATCAACACCATATGGCCCCCTTGGGCAACCCTCAGGGGTTAAATAGTGGTCCTAACCACTTTTGGGAAGTTCTACCCCACTTTTGGGAAGTTTTGGGCCATGTAGCCATGGTCGTCCCACCCCAGGATGACCATAGTTCATGGTCGTCCCACCCAGGGATGGCCACCAGCAACCATCCCTGGGTGGGATGGCCATGGCCTAGGCCCCTTAAAAAGTCAAGGGTGGGACAAATGGCAATCAAATTCTACCATTTATCCCACCCAATGATTTATGATAGATTGAGGGCCTATCAAATCCATCACAACCTGCAAATGGGAGGCCCAATTTGGAGGCTTCTCCCACCCTATGCATGGCATGGTTTTGACAAGTGGTGACTCCTACCTTGCATGCCCTAACTTGCCCATTTGACCCTGTGGCTCTCTTGGGCTATAAAATGGAGTTATTCCACCCAATTTCAAAGAGAGGTCTTTGCAATATTTTGCAATGAAGTGCTACCGAGATTCACTCTCCCCTTTCACCACATGTTTTCACTTGGAATCTTCATCAATCGAAGGAGGTTTCCAAGTCATCCCAAATACATAAATCCATTCCAAAACCCACCCATTTCTATGAATTAGATCACCAAATTTTATGACAACACCCCTAGGAGTAGTTTGAACCAGATCCCAGAGGAATTGGTGGTAAAAACCACCAGGTTTGGTGGTCATCCCCACCTGGGATGGTTAACAGTCATAATTGGAACACCCAGGGATGGCCATGAATCTGCATACAATTTTAGTTCAATTTTAGCATAGATCATTTCTAGAGTAGTTTATATGCATCATACTAGAATTTGGTGCAATTTGGAGTAGTTTTGGACCTTCTATTAGGTTTTTCATTCTAATAGTCCCAATTGGAACACCCAGGGATGGCCATGGATTTTGCATATAATTTCATCTCTATTTTAGCATAGATCATATCTAAAGTAGATTATAAGCATTATACTAAGTTTTGGTGCATTTTGGAATAGTTTTGCACCATCTATTTCACTCTTTATATTCAATATTGCATGCATCTCTTTGATTTCATCTCAATCCACATATGCTATTAACCAATTTGAATTCTTTGTGTGTAGATCTAGGTATTTTAATGTACAAGGAAGGAGCTACAAGTTTGAATATGGATAGATCATCACAGCGGTACCAAAATCCCACTCTTCAATTCATGAGTGCGAGGAAGACATTGAAGCACACCTTGAGTTTCTGAAAGGATTAGATCCTTTGAACTTCTGTAATGAATTGTATCAATTAAGAGCCCTCAAGGGGATATTTTGTAACCATGTATTTGAAAAATGGATTAATATAAAGAGAACCCCCATTTCTTTCACTTATTTGTCATCATGCTTACATTAATATCTCTTTTTAGTGCTTAGATCAATAGATGCATTTCATTTCCCTTTGCTAGGTGCACCATTTTTTCCACTCTACAATGGTGATCATGGTGGGACCCCTATCCCATTTCATTTAGGCAAGTTTTAACTCTATTTTTATCTCTAAAATATTGTAGGTTTTGGTCATTCTAGCCTGAAATGACCCTTGATTTCCTAATTGGAACACCTAGGGATGGCCACGATCATCCCACCTAGGGATGGCCCCCAAATTGGCAACCATCCCACCCTGGGATGACCACAAAAAAGGGGCTTGCAACTCAAATTGATAGAAACAACAGCATCTTAGGCTTTCAAGATGAGTATCTAGACCTTACTTTGCATTCTTACTATTTAGAGAAAGTTAGATTTAGCTTTTTATTTCTTTTCCTTGTTTTTTTGAAAGGTAGATTTTACTTTTATTAAAAACAACAAAAAAAAGAAAAATAGGAAAATAACCAAGTAGGAATGCATTTGTGTGGTTTGATTGCTTGTGACCTACATAATGGTTAGGTTGACATATAGGGTATGCATTTTGTAGGTTCCATCATTTATTAAATACTTCTGAAAGTGAAATGTTATTTTGCATTTAGTGAAGTATCATTGAGTGCTATTTTGTTTTACTTTTTTTAAGTATAAAAGGAACCACACACACCATATCACATTTTAACATTAGTGAGTTGGAACTTCATCCCCAACCACTAATAGAGACCAACGATGGTGGGCTTCATCTCCACCCATTGGCTCGCATGATACAAACCCTATTTTTTGGCCAAAGTTGGCTCCAAGAACCATCTTAGCCATGGAAAATAGTATGCATTCCTCTTCGGAGGGTGTATCACTACCCACGATCAATATGGGTGAGGACTGGTAGGACCTGTGCTCCCTGACTAGGTATGGGCTTCATCTCCATACTTTGGTGGGTTTACATGACTCGAACTTCATTACCAGTTGTTGAGCTATGAGTATACAGGTGAAATCCTTTAAAAAAATTGAGAATTACATCAACCATATTCAAACACATGAAAAGAGATCTCTTTGCAAACAATAAATCAAAAACACACCAAATAGTTTTAGGGAACACATATAAAATATTTAAAAGAGATAAACACTTGTATTATTGTGTGTTTTCATTCTTGTGTGTTGCATCATTAAAATTTGTAAAAGAGATAATCACATAGGGTTTGGAACAAAGTAGCTATGGTATGCACCCACAGCCAAGCCCATTCAAGGGCTGACACTACGGAGAGTAGGCAAGGAGATATAGACCATATTCGATTTGACCCTAAGGATATGATTATACCTCCTTGGTGGCCTCCTACTCACCCAAGTCCTAGAATGTCAAATCAGGAACCTAACCTACAAGGGACCCCTACGTGGGACACCCCTACAAGTCTTGGTCCTAATCAGGGAACATACTTTCTAGATATAGACACTTCACATGCCTTCTTTCAAGAATGGAAACCATACATTGAGGCACAAACAAATAGAGCAATACCATGCATCCATATGCCTGCTCGGTCTACCTTGCACACCTACATGCAAGATCAAGATTATTCACCATGGGTAGGGCCAAATGATCACACTACACCCTTAAATCACCCTAATAGGTCTCAAAAATATAAGTACCAAGATGAGTATGATACTCATCACCCTAGGTGAGAAAATTCAGCCCTTCCCTTCCTCATTTATGAAGGAAGACCCGAGGAGAATCCTGATTATCCTTAATCTCATTATTCCACGCAAGCACGATGTGCTTCTGCACTAGCTGAGTATAAAGAACATCTATTTAGGACTGAGCCTCAAGTGAACGTGACCTCTCTCGATCAAGGGAAGCTCGTAGTCGATCTTTCAGATCCTCCTAAACAAGATAGGCATCATGGCAATAGTGCTAGGGCTAATAGACCTTGCACAATTGATCAGATAAACCAAGTTGTTAAAATATATGTTGACCACCAAGCTCAATTCAATCAGCTTCAACTAGATAAACAATGCTTGGATCACCAGCATCAGTTAGAAAAACAAAGGATTGAACAACAAACCCATGAGTTATTCCAAGAGACCTTACGTAATGGGGTCCCTACCCCAAGTACTCATAGATAGGGGGTTCATCAGAGGTAACCTAATTTTAATAAAAATAGGCTTCCTAGGCCTAACCAAATGTTGCCTCCTCGACCTCCTAGGCCTAATCGGGACTTGCCTCCTAGGCCAAACATAGATCACCTTCCATAGGTATTTGTTCCTCCTTGTAGGCCAATTCAAGAAACACCTTATGGAGCCTACGATGATCTTGAACCAGAAGAGGAATATCTAGAAGCACCTTATGGAGGTATGGTTGATGACAATCAACCACCATACCATATGCTTGACATTCCTTACCCTCCCTCATGGGGCCAAAGCAAAGAAGAGGAGATAAAATCCTCTGATGTATATAAAGCATTGCTTGAATGCATGGAAACAATAGAAAACAAGACCTCTAGGTTCAAGCTTCAAAATCCCACTTTGCACCAGCTTCGTAGTCAACCGCTTCACCCATCAATACCTTCCCCTCCATACCCAAAGCATTTCAAAATGCCCAAGTTGGATAGATTCAAAGGAGAGGAAGATGCACAGGAGCATGTTACTAGGTTCATGAACCAATGCTTTAGTATCCAGGATAATGATGCCTTACTTCTAAGAACATTTTTTATTACCCTCTCTAGCCCAGTCATAGAGTGGTACAATCAACTCCCAAGGCACAACATCCATAGCTTTGAATAATTTGTGGATGCATTCCTAGAATATTTCACCTTTAACACTAAGTGAAAGGTGACTTTGATAGACCTCATGGGGTTGAAGCAGTATGATGATGAGTCAATCATGAATTATGGTAATAGGTGGTGAACGCTTCTCGCTAAGCTACCATACCTACTACCAGTGTCTGAGTTGACTCGCATATTTTCCAAGAGTTGTTTAAAGCTAATTTTATTATTGCTACAACTCCAACAATACCAAACTCTTGAAGATGCTCTAGCATAGGCTAGAAAAATCGAAGAAATCAAAATTCAAGAGGGGGAGATCATAAAACCCCATAAAAAGGAGTGGAATAAGAACACAAAAGGTAATCTAGCACAACCAAAGCTAATAGTAGTTAATCAAGTTGCCATTAGCATTCCAAGGCCTATGCAACCAATACCACCTCAGAAGGTAAACTATCAGGCCCAACCTCCTCCTACAAGTTACAATAACAACACTCAAGTGAATCAAGGGAAAAACCAACAATGTCACCCTCCACAATAATTTATGCCCTTCGTTGAGTCTATGGATTCCCTATTTGATCATCTATGTGTAGCCAAAGCAATTACTCTACCTAATATCCAGCCTATAGATCCGAGTATAAGTAAACCAAAGTCCATGGGACATCATGAAGACCTATATTGTAAGTACCATAGGTAGAATGGGCATGACATGCAAATATGCTATGATTTCAAACACCTAGTACAAGACATGATTGAGAGGAATTATCTTCAAGTTGATAACCCTCTTGCGACAAATAATCAAAAAATGGGTGTCTTTAAAGACCCATTTCCCACTCACGAGGTGTAGGTAAATCAAGAAAAATAGGTAAATGAGGTCCATACGACACCCCCTCAACAAGGGTTCATTGGGATGGTTAGCATCATGACAAGGAATAGGTATTATCCAAATCAAGTTGCACCACCTACAGCTTCAAATGATATTCCCTCCATATCACAACCTCCACCACCTCTAGTGCAAAGCCTTCCACCTCATCCAGTGGTCACCATAAAGAGTAAGCTTGCTCAAAGCTTACGAACAACATCAGCCCGACTCTCTATCTATGAGCTTATCCAACAATCTCCACCTCATCGAGAAGCTCTTATGGAGATCCTTAAGTCAATTGAACTGCAACCCCAAGAGTCTAACTCCTTTATCAATTTTATGGGGCATATTCAATAATGCAAAGATCCAGTAATCACATTTCATGAACATGAACTCAAACCAATATCAAATGATGTGGTTGATCCTCCCTTACACATCATTGCATGTGTAAATGGAACACCTTACAAAAGAGTTCTAATTGACATTGGTTCTTCAAGAAATATCATCACCACAAATGCTCTCCAACATCTAGGTCTTCCAACATCCCACATTGTTGCATCCACATATACCCTCAGAGCATTCAACGATACTCTATGCTCAATGGTTGGCACTATAGTCTTACCTATTCAGGTGGGATGCAAAACCATACCAATATTATGTCACATCTTAGAGGGTGCAATGGCTTATAATATCTTGTTAGGAAGACCCTGGATTAGGGACATGAAGTGTGTGCCATCCATAGCTCACCAATGTTTGAAGTACACTCATGAAGGGCAAGTACATGTTGTCTCCATAGACCTTGAGCCCTTCAAATACTACAACTTGGTGCAACATATCCCCGAGTTGACCTTACCATCAACTCATGTGGACTTCCAACCAAATACATCCATTCAAGGTCTGACTCCTTCATTATCACCTTCCATTGATCCATTACCATCTTCTTCTATACCACCCTCATCATTGGCACCTTCAGATACACCTTCATCATCATCAAATCCTCCATAGAGGAACATGTCGAAGAGGCCTATTGATGAGATCCCTCCAATCATCTCTACCATTTCCATGGAAGATATTCCTAGTCTAGAAGATGAGGAACCACCTCATGAGGTAAGCATTGAGTCATCTCAAGCCTCACTTTTATCTCCTCCATCCTCACCATCATAGGTCATAGTCCATATGGCTACTATGGGTTTAGGAGAATACCTAGTAAGGAATATTACAATAGTTCCAACCATTGAGACAATATAGAATATGGGATGACCTCATCTTCCCATAGGTACCATCGTACCTCTAGGTATACCTCCCAATCAAATAAACTTCATATATGGGGGTATTGAATATGGCACAGAACCATCTCCTCAGCAAGAAGAGGATGAAGAACCCTTTTTTGAGGACATCAATTATATGTCCAATCTTGACTATGCCATGCGATATCTCCATCACTACCATTGGCATGGCTATGGTTTGGGGTTGTACAAACAAGGTACTCATGTTCCTTTCTAACCACAATATCAATTGCCATATGATAAATCTAGCTTAGGACACAACAAGCTTGTGCCTCTCGATGTCCTCATAGAAATTTTAGAGCACCTAGGTTTGAACTATAGGGATGAGCTTGCACACGATCCTTACGCTAATCCTAATCATGTCCACTCTTTAGGGGATTATTTTCTCATAAATATGATAGATCAAGGGATATCTCATGATTTCACCTGATCCTATGAAGAAGGTGAAGGTTCACATACTCTTCCATCCAACAATGAGGAAGAGGATCAAGGTCCCCCTTATGAATGGACAACTGATGATGAATCGAATTATGGTGTAGCACCTATTAACTCCCCTAGTTTAGATGAAGAGTATGAATAGATCATCCCATTGGATGATGAAGAAGAGTTCTATCTATGTATGTTCCCATTGCAACATCCCATCTAGTGATAGCTTTTGCCACTCGAGGAGCAAGCTCACCCCCTTCCACATCGACCACCTCTGATCATTCCACCTCCACCACAACCACCCCCACAAGTCTTATGACAACCTCTTGTCAATAGACCCAATCGCCCATCCAATGGAGATCATCCATCCATCCATCCATCCATAGGTAAAAATCCCCAAAGGTATCCATAAACCCTTTGGTCACCCAAAAAGCCCCAAAGGTATCTATAAACCCTTTGGTCACCCAAAAAGTCCCAAAGGTACCCATAAACCCTTTGGTCACCCAAAAATCCCCAAAGGTACCCATAAACCCTTTTTAAATCTTGAACGCAGGGTGATGACATGCCAGACCAGATGGTGCAAACAAAATTGATATAAAGATGCTAAGTCCTACGAATGCGAGAAAGCAATGCACGAAGGAAATGATGCATAAACGAGATGTAAGCAAACAAAGACAAAGTGGGGCCTCTTTTATTAATGTTGCTTTCAATTTGGTTACAATACGTCCCCCCTTCTAGGGCTCAGAACGTTTGATATAGTTCGTTACATCAACGGATGGTACGCTTCCAGTGTCTTCCATGTGCCTCACATTTGAAATGGGCGGGCCAAAGGTTGTCATCGCTTGTGTCCATGTGTTCATGTGTTCCTTGCTGCCCCTCCGATGTTCCTAGTGGTGAGATCCTACGTACAGAGAAACAGCAAATAGTTAATAGCATGTGCGGATAGAAGGAAAGCATGCAATCCCCAAGGCCTCCGGCTAGTTAGTATGTAAAATAGCAAAACGATGATCAAAACATGTCATAATGAACCCAAAATTTGATAGAAGCATAAAAACATCATCAGAGACACATTGCAAAAAGAACAATCAGGAAATCATGCATGGATTTCTAATCGCTCTAGGGTGGGACGATTAGGACTATCACAAAGCATGCAAAGGTGACCTTGCAAATGTCCTATCCAGAGGCCTCCAAAATTCTTGCAAACTTGGGGTTAGACAAAAAGGGGCATTTTGGGATGACCCAGAAGGTCAGATTTGGCAGATTCTACCCAGATTGTCCTATATCCGAAGGCGCTCCCTGTAGGTTAGTAACGCATGAATATGATAAAAACACAGTCAAATCAAGTCAGAATAACATGAAACTTGAACAACAGCATAAGTAAACCAAATAGAACAGAATGCAAAAATAACAGTCAAGAAATCATGCATGGATTTCTAATCGCTCCGGGGTGGGACGATTAGGACTATCACAAAGCATGCAAAGGTGACCTTCCAAATGTCCTACCCAGAGGCCTCCAAAATTCTTGCAAACTTGGGGTTAGACAAAAAGGGGCATTTTGGGATGACCCAGAAGGTCAGATTTGGCAGATTCTACCTAGATTGTCCTGTATCTGAAGGCGCTCCCTGTATGTTAGTAAACACGTAAAATGATAAAAACAAGGTCAAAACAAGTCAGAATGCCATGAAACTTGAATAGCAGCATAAGTAAACCAAATGGAACATAATGCAAAAATAATAGTAGAGAAATTCTTCATGGATTTCTAATCACTCCGGGGTGAGCCAATTAGGACTACGGTAGTTTGGGGGGCGCCCGGGGCAGGACGCCCGTCATTTGGGGTCTGGTTTTGACACCAATCCACTTGGGATGGGTCCAAAACCTCCTAGGGGGTTGTGTCAGCGAATTTGGTGTGGGATTGTGGCTGATTGCTTGGGTTTTGGGTCGGGATTGCGTTCTTAGCGTTCACCCGATAACCTCTCTTCCAAAAGAGAAATTATGGATGTAAGAAGCACAAAGGGGAATGTGGGTACAATTTGGCAGCACTCCGTTGCTCCAAATGCTCCAGATCTCTTCTTTTTTTGGGGGTGAGGATGCTCACCCTTTTATAGACCTAGGGTCTCCCTCTTTGAATGCGCATGCGAGGGCGCCACTTGGCTTGCCATGCCTTTTTTGGGAGAGAAGATTCCTCCCTGATTTAGAGTCTCCTTGCATGAGGCCTCCATGATCAGGGCATGCTTGACTGAAGTCCCTCTCTCTGATTTGAAGTCGTTCCTCGCAATTGCATGCCCTGAAGGCGCAGTTAAGTGGTGGACCTATCGAGGTTTGACTTTTTTCCAGTCAAACCTGCTAATCATCCCACCCTGGGACGATTGTTGCTAATCGTCCCAGGGTGGGATGAATAGGATTCTAATAGGATTCTAATCATCCCAGGGTGGGACGAGTAGGGAGCAAAGTGCTAAAAAGGTGCCAAATTGACCTCTGACCTTCCAAAACTGATTTGGGAGTGGTTAGGACCACTGTTTAACCTCTAGGGGCTGCCCTAGGGGCTATGTATGCCAACTCGATCAGTGCTTGTAGTCGCATAATCGGATTGGTGTTGTTTTGGTGTCTATAGATGCCCCTTTTTGGGATGCACTGTGTGTGGCGCAGTGCTGAGAAAAAATAGATAACCAAAGCACTTAATGATTAGGGTTTCTTAGTAACCTAACCAAATTTTGATGCCCCAAGTATGGAAAGGGCATGCATTCTTGAATCCTTGCTTCTGACGAGCTAAGGAGCTTACCTCAAGTGTAACCTTTTTCGGTGAGGTGTTACTTGATCTTGGACATTGTTCAGTCATGAATAGGCAAAGGGCGCAACCTTTTGTCTGAGGAACCTTGAGTTCATGATTCCAGAATGCCAAGTGTTTGATCAGCTTGTGATTATTGCTTGTTTGCTGCCCCAAGCAGGAGCGTGATTGTCTTTGTCAATGATTCTTTGAATGCATGCCATTTCCTTGATTGGGTGTGTATTTGTTGATTTGGTGACTAAGTGTGACTACCCCCTCAAGCGACGAATCGATGAGGGAATGACCAAAAATGAGAAAAGCGACGAGTCGCTTGACCCAAGATGACATTTGTAAGGGTGCCTTCAGTTGTTTTCCGTTGAACATGCATGCAGTTTTCTAGCAATCGGACCTATTTTTGGTGGGTTTTGACCCTTTTTGTGACGCCTATTGGGGTTGAAATTATCAAAAATCCTTCCTCCCGTGGAGCGGTCCGGCTATGGTAGCCTTCTTAGGGAGTAGGATAGTGATAATTTGTGACCCGAAATCTTTTCATGCCAAGAATATCCATTTTTTTGTTTTGGGAGGGTTATGTAGTTTTAGGGAGTAGGATAGTGATAATTTGTGAACATCGAGTTTTCATGCCAAGAATATCAGGTGCAAAGGGCACCTTTGTTTGGCAGCTTTTATTGCTGTTTTTGAGTGGGTTTTGACCCTTTTTGTGATGCCTTGGGGCTGAAATTTTTGAAAATCCATCCTCCCATGGAGCGGTCCAGCTATGGTAGCCTTCTTAGGGAGTAGGATAGTGATAATTTGTGACCCAAAATCAGTTTTCATGCCAAGAATATCAGTGCAAAGCACCTTTTTTAGCTTTATTATTTTTGAGTGGGTTTAATTTGACCTTTTTGTTTAAATTTAAAATTCCTCCTCGTGGAGCTATGGTAGCCTTCTTAGGGAGTAGGATAGTGATAATTTGTGATCCCGACATTGGTTTTTTATGCCAAGAATATCAGGTGCAAGGGCACCTTTGTTTGGGCTTTATTGTTGTTTTTGGTGCATTTTTTGGATTCTTTTTCTGTTGCTTTGTTTTCTGCTCTGTAATCGTCCCAGGGTGGGATGAATACCAATTTGGTAATCATCCCTAGGGTGGGATGATTACAGGCCTAACAACCTATAAAAGGGCCAAAACTAGGTTTTGGGCTCATTTGCAACATTTTTTTCTTGGTGTTTTGGAGCTGTGGGGAGGAGTGCGAGTTTGCATAGCGGAGCACTATCAAAATTTCATGGACACCATGAGTGCAAGGACCGGATATTCGAGTGGCAGAGCCGAGGCGAGACCGGTAGGTGCTCCTTCCTTCTTCTTTTTTTTGTTTTTGCTTTATATGAAGTTAAAAAAACTTGCACATAATTGTTTTTATTGTGCGTTATTTTATTTTTATTTTGTGTTAATATTAAGATCAAAACCCTAGTATTAATTTTTGTGTTGTATTATTTTTTTTTTCACCTTAAGGTTAAAAACCCTAGGTTGATTTTTGTTATGTTTTTTTATTTTTTTGTTCACCTTAAGGTCGAAAACCCTAGGATGAATTTTTATGTTTTATTTGATTTTTTTGTTCACCTTAAGGTCAAAAACCCTAGGATGAATTTTTATGTTTTATTTGATTTTTTTGTTCACCTTAAGGTTAAAAACCCTAGGATGAATTTTTATGTTTTATTTGATTTTTTTGTTCACCTTAAGGTCGAAAACCCTAGGATGAATTTTTATGTTTTATTTGATTTTTTTTGTTCTTGATTGTACAGTTAATTTGAATGATCTGTACTTTTGTTGTATAGTTTTATTTTATTTATCTGTACTTTTTGTATAGTTTTATTTGAATGATCTTTACATGTGTTGTACATTTTTTTTGTACAATTTTATTTTAATGTTTTTGTTTAAATTAAGGTTGAAACCCTAATTTTTTTTTTTGTTTTATTGTGTTTGTGTTTTGCAGGTTGTTAGGAGTCGGCACCGCCAGCCGACTATGTTCTCTGATGCCCGGGAGGCACTGACAGTTGTAGATTGGGAGTGGCTTGATGCCCTTGGGCTCAAGCAGGTGATACGGTTGGAGCCTGTGGTGGGGGATCGAGCATATCTGACTGCCTTGATCAATTTGTGGGATCCCCACACCAACACCTTTCATCTCCCAATAGGGGAGATGATGGTTACTTTGGAGGACGTGTATCAGATTCTATGGATTTCGATAGATGGACTGCCCATTCGGATGACTCCTCATGATCAGTGGATGATGGTGCTGACACGGTGCTTTGGGCAGGCGACGAAGATGGGGGTGGATAGGGCTATGGAGAGGGTGGAGGTGGACTGCTTGATTGGTGGGATTCTGGTGTGGTGGTGGTTGGAGAAGGGTATTTTGGGGGTGAGGCATGCGTTGCTCATGACACTCATCTCCAACATGCTGCTTCCTGACTCCTCAGGTGTGAGGTTCCCTTGGAACCTGCTCGAGGTGGTGTTCAGACTGGTGAAGTGTTCGACAATAGCACCACTTATTATGAGGTGGGGTTAGACACTATTGGCATAGCTTTACGATGAGTTGTACGAGATCACTGTCGAAGGTGGAAGGGGATCGGGTGCAGCTATCTTTTGTAGTGTTGGGGGTGGTAGCACATAGTTGTGGAGCAGCCGCAGGGGTTGCCTTGGACCACTCGGGGTGAGATGGTGGACAGGGAGATTGGGTATGCTGCTCTATGGTGGAGGTCAGAGGAGCAGGGGAGAGTCGATGGTGGGTAGGTGTCGTAGGGCACTATACTAATGCCTTCTCTCATCTTGCTCTAGGGGAGGTGTTCTAGTGGCCATACCAGGACTGTCCAGCCTGGCCTGAGGCTGGAGAGTGGCTTCGATGGGTGCAGGGGGAGATGGTTGATCGGGCGACATGGGACAGAGTAGGAGTACTTCTCGTACATCCGGGTGACTCGACAGTTTGGGGTGCACCAGGGATTGCCTGGTGAGCCCTTGATCTATCGACGTCGAGGAGATGAGAGGACTCTAGCCTGGCCGATTATTGAGCCATTGGGCGAGGAGTCGATGCAGTGATTGATGTCCCCGACGTGGACAATGTCGAGGTGACTGCAGAGTATGACCAGTGGTGGACGATGCTATGATGGCGGGGTGAGGGGCCTCTAGGAGGTCCGGATGCGGTAGCAACAGGTGGTGGGGGTGTGGAGGCACCGATGGAGGGTTGGGGGGCTCTGCTCGATGATGCAAATATGGTGGAGGTAGATGACTTGACTGGGGATGATTTAGGGGTTCCAGAGTAGCCGGATACATAGGACATCCCGGAGTAGTGGGTGCCGGAGCAGCATGCCATCCTGGAGATGCCCATGCCTCAGGCAGTCCCAGGGGATATGGAGGCTAGGTTTCATGCTGAGATAGCATGATTGGAGGACCTACTACGGAGATGGGATGAGGAGCACAACATCGAGAGGGATCACCTACGGGCTCAGTTGGTGCAGTGGGATGATGCATTGGCTACGTACCACCGATGGGATGTGGAGTGGGGTCGATGTCGGGTGGAGTTGGAGGCCGAGATTATCCACCTCGGTGGGTAGTTACCTGAGCTCACTAGAGGTGGATCGTCACGCCGTACGAGAGGCAGTGAGACTGAGCAGTCTGCATCCTCTCATCGTAGGTGGGTGGGTGAGGGTAGCATTAGTGGGCATGATGTGAGGGCTAGCAACAACCACCTTGAGAGGTCCCATAGGACCCACACCATTGGGGGTAGTTCCAATCGCACCGATCCTACGTGATCATGGTGGCCGACTCCCTAGGCTTTGGGGATTTTGAGTTTTTGATTTTTTTGTGAGGTCAGAGGACCATTTTATTGTAGCCTGAGGGCATTTTTGACTTAATATATACATGACTCTCTTTTTGGATTATTTACTTTGTTATGGTTTATTGTTCTTTTATGCACATTTATTTATGTTTATGTATGCATATGTTGTTATGACTGTGGATGATGTTAGCTATATGATATGGATGTATGCATATGGAATGGATGGAATGATTTGTTGGTATGTAGGTGGTGGCACCATAGACTGTACAGGATTAACTGGCTTTCTGTACTATGTGATTGCTTTATGGAATAACTTTGTATTTGTAATTTTTTGTTTTGTATTTTTAGATGGTGATGCAAGTAATGAAATGTACAACAATTGTTTTAAAATGTAGTTAAGGTTTTTTTGAGACTCAGATGCTTTAACTAACTAATCAAGACTGTACATTATCTTACAAGACTTTCGAACAAGGTACGAATCAGACTTGAGTTTGACCAAGTTATTTCACATCCCTGTGTGTGCGATTGAGTTCGTTTATGTGGTATTTGTCAGGATACCGCCAGTGCCAGATAGGTTGTCAACCAAACCTGTATTGAGGATCACCTAATTAGCTCCACTAACTCCTTTGTTGTATTTAGTAAGATTAATCTATGGTGCAATCTAGAATACCATAAGCTAGCTCATCCACATGCAAACATTGGTCTACACACACAAAGCTAATGTGATAGACATATCGTCATGCGTTTAGGATACCGCCATTGCTAGGTAGGCTATCCACCAAACCCGTAATGAGGATCACCTAAATGGTTCTTCAAATGCTGAGAATTCTAGGGATTCAAGCTCAGGCATCTTTCGGTTGCTCAACTTGTTGGGATACTTGCTCTCATACATAGTGATGAAAATCACTATTTATTTTTCTCTTTTTTGTTTTTTTCTTGAGCAAGGGGTTTGAGTAGTGGTGATAACCACTATTATTATTTTTATTGTTGCCTTTTGAGGATTTAGATTTGGCATTTTGATTTCAAAGTTGAGCTCGTGGGTTTTTGGCTTGTGAATGGCATTGATCCTTTTGGCCTTGGGGATGACTACCCATCCTGTTCAGGGACGTGTAGTACGAATCCTTACGACTTTGGGGACCAAAGGTGGTTGGGAATTTTGCTTTGGAATGGCATTGATCCTTTTAGGCCTTGGGGATGACTACCCATCCTTCTCAGGGGCATGTAGTACGAATCCTTACGACTTTGGGGACCAAAGGTGTGTGGAATTTTGGATAGTGGACTTTTGGGATTTTGCTTGTGATTGGCATTGATCCTTTTAGGCCTTGGGGATGACTACCCATCCTTCTCAGGGACGTGTAGTACGAATCCTTATGACTTTGGGGACCAAAGGTGTTTTGGGATTTTTGATAGTGGTGAAAACCACTATTTATTATGGGGAATTGGATGGGGAAGAGCTTGTCCTTTTGTCAATTCTCAGCATTCTTGAACCATTCGCACAGGGGGATGAGCAGGATAACCTTTCACCTATGGTACCCTAGACTGCTTTGTAGGTTTCTCTTGCATTCACACAACTTGGGAATTTTTATGTGTTTTAAGCTTGTGTTGGGATGTGATGTAACAAGGCGTGATCCAAGTAAAACTCTACCTTGTAAAAATCGGTCTGACTTTGTACAACATTTGACTAGAAATCTAAAGATAGCTGAATGACGAAAAACCCTAAAGACATTAGCAGACAACTGACTATGATATGGCAAAAATGCAAAGGGTGTTATTTTTGATGGATCTTTTTACAAAATGGACTGAATTTGGAAAAATGATGGAATTGCCGAGTAATTACAGTCTATGGTGCTTTTGACATGTATGACCAACAAATATGCAATGTATGTATGCGATGCCTAATGCAGTTTTTCATTTCTTTTTTGTGTTTTGTTTTTTTAAGAATATGCATGAAAGTGAGATGCAATTTTTTTGTTATTTTTGATTATATGTTGTTTTTGTTTGTTTTTGAATATTTGTTTTTGACCAAGCGATTGTGGGAACCCTTGGAGCTTTTGGTTTGACCAAAGGGTTTATGGATACCTTTGGGGCGTTTTAGGTTGACCAAGCGATTGTGGGAATCCTTGGAGCTTTTGGTTTGACCAAAGGGATTATGGATACCTTTGGGGCATTTTTGGGGTTGACCAAGCGATTGTGAGAATCCTTGGAGCTTTTGGTTTGACCAAAGGGATTATGGATACCTTTGGGGATTTTAGGTGACCAAGCTTTTAGGTTGACCAAGCGATTATGGAATCCTTGGAGCTTTTGGTTTGACCAAAGGGATTATAGATACCTTTGGGGCATTTTGAGGTTGACCAAGCGATTGAGGGAATCCTTGGAGCTTTTGGTTTGACCAAAGGGATTATAGATACCTTTGGGGCATTTTGAGGTTGACCAAGCGATTGTGGGAATCCTTGGAGCTTTTGGTTTGACCAAAGGGATTATAGATACCTTTGGGGCATTTTAAGTTTGACCAAGCGATTGAGAATCCTTGGAGCTTTTGGTTTGACCAAAGGGATTATGGATACCTTTGGGGCATTTTGGTTGACCAAGTGATTATGGGAATCCTTGGAGCTTTTGGTTTGACCAAAGGGATTATGGATACCTTTGGGGTATTTTAGGTTGACCAAGTGATTGCTGGAATCCTTGGAGCTTTTGGGGTGGGCTATGGCTCTCTAAATGTGGAATGGCCTCAAATGATTGATGTTCAAGGGTTCTAGTTCCTTGATTCCTTCAAGAGAGGTGAGTCGGTATGTTCCAGGTCCTATTTTACTATCGATTACATAAGGACCTAACCAATTTGCCATGAACTTGTCCCTTAAATGGGGCGGCAAGTTAGAATTTTGTTGGTTCTCTTTTAAGACTAGGTCACCAACCTGAAAGTCCCTCAGGTGAACTTTCATGTTATATGCTTTCTTAAGTCGCTCTTGATAGATACGTAAATGCTCGAGAGCATTGATGCATCGTTCATCGAGCAATGTAAGCTGGTCTAACCGGGCCTATTGCACAGTGTCATCATCGATGAACTCTTGCATTGATATGCGTAGGGAAGGTATTTCCAACTCGAGAGGCATGACTGCCTCGGAGCCATACACCAGCAAAAATGGAGTGGCCCTAGTGGGCGTCCGAATGCTAGTGCGATAAGCCCACAGGGCAAGTGGTATTTGGATGTGCCAATCCTTATGATTATCTATGACTATATTTTTAAGGATGGCGACTAGCATTTTGTTTGATGCCTCTGCTTGCCCATTTGCCTATGGATAATAGGGTGTCAAAAACTATGCTGAATTTTGTACTTTGTTGTCAAAGCACGCACATCTTTGTTCTTAAATGACGTCCCATTATCCGAGATGATCTTGGATGGAATACCAAAATGACATATGATGTTATGTAAAATGAACTCCGCAATGCGGGGCCCAATCGTAGAGGTAAGCGGAATTGCTTCCACCCACTTGGTGAAGTACTCTGTGGCCGTTATGATAAACGTGTGATGGCATGACGATGCAGGGGAGATCTTTTCGATTAGATCTAAGCCCCACTATGAAAATGGCCAAGCCGATTGGATCGGCTGCAAGGCCTGAGAAGGTACGTGTGTCAAGTTAGCATGGTGTTGACACTTCATGCACTTCCACACATATGCACAACAATCTCGCTCTAAATATGGCCAATAATAGCCCATGCAAAGAATGCGCTTTGCGATGGCCATACCGCTGAAGTGGCCACCGCATGTACCATCGTGCACTTGGGTGATCGCCCAAGTGGACTCCTACTGGTCCAAGCAATGGAGGAGGATCCCTTCATAGCTTCGATGGTACAAAATGTCTCCTAGCAAGACATGTTTTGCCACTTTCTATTTGAATGATATTTTTATGGTATGTGACAATCCAAGTGGGAGGCTACCTAACTTGAGATAGTCTCTTATGGGTGTGTACCAATCCTGCTGATTAGAAACCTCGATGGTATGAATGGCCAATCCCTCTTGAAGTTCATCCCTAGCAAAAGTTGAGCGGGAAAGAACTTGTAGAAATAGCGTTGTGTTGCTATTAAGAGGGGTTGGGGAGAACAAGGACCCCTAGTTGGCATGATTCAGACTATCATGGATTCGAGAGAACCTATCCTGAGATGGTTCAATCTGGATTAGGTGGATTCCTGGCATTATGTCAGAGCTTGCACGCTCCATCATGGATTGTGATAATGTTTTGACTTGAATGGTTGTCATTTCACCAGAAGGGTCTTGTGGGATTAGTGACCCCAAGGAGGCCATAGTGTCCACAAAATGATTCGATGATCGAGGGAGTGCCTCGATGTCGTACCATTCAAGATTTGCCAAGAATTTATCCACAAGGGCTTTGTAGGCCTATAGAACTGGGCATTTGCATTGGAATACCCCTTTCACTTGGTTGACAATTAACAATGAATCACCAAAGATATTCAAGCGTTTGATGTTCATGGTGATGGTTGTCTGAAGACCTATGAGCAAGGCTTCGTATTCAACATTGTTATTGGTGCACGGGAAATCAAGTTTAAATGATAAAGGCATTGGAGCCCCTTGAGGTGTGAAAAATATGATTCTCGTGCCACCTCCTTGCTCACATTTAGAACCATCAAAGAATAAGGTTATGTCGGCTTGTGACTCAGGCTCTTCAGAATCTGGCGATTTTGAGACATGGAAGACCCCATCATCGGGTAGCTCTACGGTCAGAGGTTGATCATCTTCGAGAGGAGCCTCTGCTAGTTGATCGGCGATGACTTGACCTTTGATGGACTTTTGTCCAATGAATTCGATGTCAAACTCCATCAACAACATGATCCATTTCGCCGTGCGACTACTATGATAAGTATGACTCATCATGTACCACAATGGATTCTCCTTAGACACAACATACGTCGTATTGCTCAGCATGTAATGGCATAGCTTTTTGGTGGCAAATACCACTGCCAAGCATAGCTTCTCAATGTATGCATAGTTAAGTTCATAACTGACCAGGGTGCGGCTAAGATAGTAATTAGCTTGTTCTTTATGTAATTCATTTTTTTGGGCTAGCATGGCACCCAGTGCCACCTCGATAGCTGAGATGTATAAGTAGAATGACACTCCTGGTCTAGGTGGTGCCAATACTGGCGGTGAAGCCAAGTATTGTTTGATGTCATCGAAGGCTGATCGGCACTCGTCATCCCAATGAAATGCTACCCCCTTGTGTAATAATTTATTCATGGGTCGACACTTGTCAGATAACTGCGCTATGAAGCGCTTGATTGACGCGACCTTTCCCTGCAAGCTTCTTAGCTGCCTGATGGTGGTTGGGGGAAGCATCTCAAGGATTGCCTTGAATTTGTTTGGATCTACCTCGATGCCTCATTTTGAGACTATGAAACCCAAGAGTTTTCCAGATGTGACGCCAAATACGCACTTCTTGGGGTTTAGCCTAACTTTGTGTTCGATGAGGCGATCAAGGATCTTGCGTAAGTCATCGAGATGATTTTGGCGCAAAAGAGATTTGGCCAACAGATCATCCATATAATCTTCCAAAGTTTTATGCATGTGATCATGGAAGATGTATGTCATAGCGCGTTGGTAGGTGGCACCAGCATTTTTAAGGCCAAAGGGCATGACCTTATAACAAAATGTCCCCCAAGGCATCGTGAACGCCATTTTTAGTTGATCATCGAGATTGATACGAATCTGGTTGTATCCCGAGAAACCATCCATGAGGGAAAGCATTTCGTGGCCTGTTGTAGCATCTACCAATGCATCGATGCTAGGCAAGGGGAAATCATCCTTGGGACTCGCTTTGTTTAAATCTCAAAAATCGGTGCATATGCGAATCCTCCCATCTGGATTTTTGATGGGTACCATGTTGGACAGCCATGGTGGGTAATCCATGCAGATGACAAACTATGCATCCAACAACTTTTGTAGCTCATATTTGACCATTAAGGCCACTGTTGGGTGCATCTTACGTAGCTTTTGCTTGACTGGCTTGACTATCGGATCAAGCATTAAATTATGCGTGACTAGCTATGGGTCTAGCCCCGACATGTCTTTGTAGGACCATGCAAAAACCTCCTTCTTCTCTTTGAGAAGGGCAATGTAATCGGCTTGCTCTTTGGGGGATAGACTTACCCCTAGCTTGATGACTTGTGGATTCATTGGATCAGAACCGATGTCTACGTCAATCGTCTCTTCGACTGACATGTGGGATCCATCCTCCAACTGGTGTGGAGTCGGGATCAGGTGGATATCATTCGCTGAATTTAGATCTACGTTGGGAACGTCGGGTTCCTCTTCAGCATGGAAGATATCCTGAGTCTATCCTGGGGTGAAATGGAACATCCCACCGCAAGGCCAGTACTCTGATGGGGATGGTGGTGAGTCAGCACGATCCCAGGCTATGGCATCTAGGTCTAGATACAATGGTCATGTTGGATCGGCTGGGTTATGGATGGGGGTGGTTAAATCAATGGAGATCATGTTGATGGAATGAATTTGGTCTCCATTACCATGCGGGTGTTGACTCGGACATCCTTGGTGATCCTTGCACCCCGGATCTGGCTCTGTGGGTACTGGCACAAAAGGATCGGCCCTATGCATGGATAGAAGGATAGGGTCTACCCTTGGCACTAGTGGCCCTATAGGGTCTCTAGGTGGGAGGTGCTCTCTGTATGCCTGAAGTGGTGGATGAAGCACTTGGTTTAACTATTCTTGATTTAAATGCCACCTATGCCTTGGTCCCATATTCAACTGTTCGAACATACCATCGATGTCTATGGGGTATTCTTGTTGCCTCATATGATTGAGATATGCCATCTCAGTCTCATCCTCATAGTCACTATCGGAGATCCATAGGCCTTCATTAGCTCCGACAACTATGTGCTCTTCTTGTTGGTATAGCCTCCCACTAGGCATTTCTTGATCACTTGGCCTTATGGCCGGCATGGGAGGCTCATTTTGTTTGAGCAAGTTGATTTGGTCCCATTCGGGTTGTTCTACTCTTTGCGGGAGGGCTGGATTCTCTTGAGGTGGCAATTGCTCGATTGGAGCATTCAAGGGGAACATTGCCTCGAAGTTCTCCTGATAGTCATCAATGGGTGTCACTTGCGAGTGATTACTATCAGACTCAAAAGGGTCCCAAGGTGCTACCTCATAAGCTGACTCATCTTCAGAAGACTCTCCTTGATCTTGTTCATAACCCTCTTGGAGGTTATCCCTTGAACTTTCCTCTTTCTCGATCAAAGGGGAAGGGTTGTTGAGGTCAACAAGGTTTGTTGTTAACCATGGGAGATAGTCCCCCATTGTGTATGTTGTGTTGGGATTGGCATATGGATCTTGTGCCAACCCATCCTTATTGCCTAGCCCTAGGCCTTGCATGGTTTCTACCAAAATTTCAAGGGGCAAAGGGTGGTTGAACCCTACTCCTAATTTATCATATGGCATCTGGTATCTTGGTTGACAAAGAACATGCATTCCTTGTTCATATCTGCCCAATCCATATCCATGCCAATTACATTGGCCAAGGTATTTCAAGGCAAATTCTAGGTTGGACAGATAGTCGACATTCTCAGCAAATGGCTCTTCGTCCTCTTCCTCTTGTAGGTAAGGTTCAATGCCATTGTCGAGGCCCCCATATACAAAGTTTGTCTAATTTGGTAGGTAACCTAAAGGGAAGATAGTGTCGATGGGGAGGCGAGGTCTCCCCATGTCTTGCATGGATTCGAGTGTGGGTGTTGCCACTATGTTCTACACTAGGTACTCCCCCAGGCCCGTATTGGCCATTTCAATGGTAATCATCGATGGTTGAGGGGGAGGGAATGGGAGTTCTCCTTGAGTCCACTCCATGTGGGGTGAATCAGGTGTCTCGACTTCCATTCGGCTAGGCACCTCTTCGGTAGAGATTGTTGAGACTAATGGTGGTACCTCCTCTAGGGGCTTCTTCCCATTGTCCTTCGATGTGGCCACCATAGGTGGCATTGTTGGTGAAGGGACAGACGATGAAGATGGGCCAGGTCGGTTACTTGAGGGACTCAATAATGGGGATGTAGGCGGAATCGGACCCTGAGTGGATGGATTCAATTGAAAGTCCAAATGTGTCGATGGGAGGGTCGATTGTGGCATCAGCTGCACCGCATTGCAAAACTTGAAGGGCTCTAAGTCTGCTGGGACTACATGTACTTGCCCTTCATATGTGTACTTGAGGCATTGATGGGCTATCGAAGGGACACACTTCATGTCCCTGATCCAAGGCCGGCCTAGCAAGATATTGTAGGCCATCTCACCCTCAAGGATGTGACACAACGTAGGAATGGTCTTTTGTCCTACTTGGATGGGCAGGACAATTGTGCCAACCGTCGAGCATAACGCGTCGTTGAATGCTCGAAGAGTGTAGGTGGATGCCATAATGTGGGATGCTGGCAACTTAAGATGTTTTAATGCCGCTATCATGATTATATTGTTGGACGAGCCAGTGTCCACCAACACCCTCTTGAATGGAATCCCGTTGACCCGTGCGATGACGTGCAGGGGTGGATCCACCATATCACTAGTCACCAATTTTAGTTCATCTTCCCTAAAGGTTATGATCGGTTCGGTGCATTGTCTCACATGTCCCACAAAGTTGTTGAAAGAATTGGGTTCTTGGGGCTGTAGCTCAATGGCTTTGAGTATCTCCATCAGAGCCTCCCGATGGGGCGATGATTGTTGGATGAGCTCATAGATGGAGAGCCTAGCCGACGTGGTCCTTAAACTTTGAGTAAGCTTAGTCCGAATCATGGCCACTGGTCTAGGCGAGGGAGGTTGTGTAGGGTGTTGTGGGGGTTGTGACATTGATGGAACATTTCCTATAGCTGCAGCAGGTGCGGCCATGTTTGGGTATCTTTTGTTCCACGTCACAATGCTTATCATCCCTATGTACCCTTGCATGGGGCAGTTTTGTGTCACCTCATTCACCTGTATAGTCTTTTCCTACATATCATGGGCAGGTAAGGGGTCTTTGAAGACGTCCATATATTGGTTGCTCAGTGCTACGAGATTATCCATCGTGAGCATTTTGTTGTCTATCAAGTCTTGCACCAAGTTTTTGAATTTCCAACAACTGAAGATGTCATGTCCTTTCTGTCGATGGAATCTACAATATAAATCTTCCCTATAGCCCTTGGGTTTTGGCATGTTGGGGTCTATGGGTCGAGTTTCTGGCAAGTTTACCAAGTTTGCCATGAACAAGCGGTCAAACAAGGAGTCTCTAGACTCTGTGAATTGTGTGAATTGTCGCTTAGGGTGACGCTGCTGATTTTGCTCTTGCTTGTGGTTTTCCTTTTCATAGTTAGCAGGAGGAACTGCCTGATAATTAGCCTTTGGGGGCTATGTCATTTGTGCAGGTGGTGGTACAGTTATGGCAACCTGATTGACCATGGCGGGTTTTGGTTGCGTGGGCCCAGTTTTGGCATTTTTGGTCCACTCTTTCTTACGTGGCTTGGCAATCTCGCCATCTTGAATTTTGATCTCCTCAATTATCCTAGCTTGTGCCAGGGCTTCTTCTAGGGTGGCATATTGTTGTAGCTACAATAGCATGGAGATCGACCTTATGCAACTCTTTGAAAACATCTGAGTCATGTCGGCCATAGGAGGGAGGTAGGGTAGCTTTGAAAGCAATGTCCTCCATCGATTCCCATAAGCGGCTATGGTCTCATCATCATACTACTTAAGGCCAGCTAGGTCACTTAAGGATGCCTTCTTCTTGGTGTTGAAGGCAAAACATTCAAGGAACGCGTCCACTAGCTGGTCTAGATTGTTGATGCTATGCTTCGGCAATTGGGTAAACCAATCCGAGGTAGGGCCTACGAACGTGGTTATAAACATTCTCAGAAGCAATGCATCATTGTCCTGAATGCCAAAGCATTGACTCAGGAATCTTGTTACGTGCTCTTGGGCATCCTCATCCCCTCTAAAAATTGCCAATTGAGGCATTTTGAAGTGGTCGGGGTATGGGGGTGCCGAAACTGAAGGATGCACAGGGTGACTACGGAGCTGGCATAAGGTGGGCTTTTGGGGCCCTGAAGTCTTAGTCTCCATAGACTCTAAGCATTCTAACAGTGCTTTGTATGCATCAGAGGATTTGATTTCCTCTTCTTTGGTTTGTTCCCATTGTGCATTGTGAGGAACTTGAGGCCTATGGAGGGGTAGCCGGGTAGCGCCCCCTGCCTTGGTAGGGTGTTTCAGCCCGCTCTTCTTCTTGCTCAAATTCCTCATAGGCTTCTTGGGGAGTTTTTGGGCATGACCTATAAACATGGATGGGTGCCCGAGGAAGGTGCCCATCATTGGTTCTAGGGGTGGCCTCCCGCTCAGGTCTCGGAGGTCTTGGAGGCAACACTTGATAAGGTCGTGGAGACCTGTCTCGCACTAAGGGGTTGTGCCTCTCATAAATCTTTATCCTATGCATGCGAGGGGTTGGAATCCTCTCATGCATAGTGTTCTGGAGAAACTCATCTATCTGGCACCGAATGCGCTCTTTGTTAAGATGATACAGTTGCTCTAACTGCTGTTGATCTTGCCTAAGCTGCGTGATTTGCGCTTGGTGGGCGGCATGTTTGGCAAATGCCAAGTCAATTTGTTCTATCATCCTATGTTTAGGAGGCCTAGATGCCTCCCCTACATGTCTATCTCGATCATGGTGATCCGAGATCTCTATGGGTCACTTTCCTCTATCGAGGTTAGCGACATTCACTCGAGGCTCTGGCCTCAATAGGTGATCTTGATAATTAGCAGGTGCGGAGGCGCATTGCTCCCATGCGGTGTATTGCTCTTGAGGAATATACTGGTCTTCCTCATGCTCCCTTTCATACATGTGAAAGGGACGGGCGGAGTTGGCTCACCCGGTCTGAAGAGCCTTGCGCTCTAGATTTGGTCTATTAGTTCTAATAGTAATGAGGGGTAGAGGGGGGATGATATAATCATGTGGTCCCTCCTTGTGAACCCTATGTTGCTCTAGCGCTTCATCGCATAGTGGCCACTCATAATGAGCATCTAAGGGAGCCTTCCCATGTATGTACTCCTCCTGAAAGGGTCTGTGTTGAATGGGAGTGCCCCCCAAAGGGGTGCCTCTATAGTCCTTTTCTGTAGTGGCATAGTGTGGACTATTTTGTGGGTCAGGCTGCCAAGGTGGTATAACCAAGTCCTTGGGGCTATAACGGAGGCGACTGGTGCCTCCTTGTACACTTTTCGTAGCTTCTACCCATGATTGGGCTTGGCTACGGGTATACACCATGGTGGTGGTTCTCTACAAGATATGTATGTTTTTATCTCCTTTACGATTTTTTATGCTACACCAAACAAAAGGGACCACACAAACAAAGAAATGATTATCTCGTTTACAGATTAAATGTGTGTCCTAAATCTGGTTCAATGTGTTTTGATTTTTGTTGTGCAAACCGTGTAAAGAAAATTTTGTTATTCATGCATGATGAGGGCTCTTATATCTCCAAAATGGTCGCCCCTTCAATATACCACTGCCAGGCCGTTATACCGAACCTCTCAATATACCCGCCCTTACGTGAGGGAGACTATTGGTACGCGAGAGCAGAACAGTACGTGGAACATAGGCGGTACGAAAGGGGAATCACTCTATTTTTGACACCTACCATAGAAGACTTATCCTCATGCACTGGGAATCACCCCCGCTACACTTGGTCAGCTTTCATCAGGATTTACATCTAGCAACAGTCATGATCAGGGTTATGTATGCAAAATCCAAGCCAAGGTGGTGATGAAATCCACCGTTGGTCTTGATCAAGTGTTGGGGTTTTACGACCAACTCCTTGATGTTAATATTATTACGTGGTGTGTGTGTGGTTCCTTTTACTTGCGCAAAGAAAGAAAACATGCAGCAAACTTCCCTATGCAAGCAAAGAAAACAAAAAAATTGCAGAGACAGAAACAAAAAAACACAGAGGATGTCCAGAAAACCTACCTCTTCTCTGCCCAAACCAGATGCCTCTGAGTTTCTGCTCAAAAAATGTACAGAGAGCTAATCATCCTAGGGTGGGATGAATAGCAGGTCTGTATTCATCCCAAGGTGGCACGAGTAGCAGTCCAGTGCCCGAATGAGTAACACCTGCAAGAAAAACATAAAATTTTTGATCAAAAACTTGATCCCAATAGTAGGGGATAGGGTCCCACCATGATCACCACTAAAATATCGAATGCGGGGTGACGGCGTGCCAGACCAGATGGTGCAAACAAAATTGATATAAAAATGCTAAGTCCTACGAATGCGAGAAAGCAATGCACGAAGGAAACGATGCATAAACGAGATGTAAGCAAACAAAGACAAAGTGGGGCCTCTTTTATTAATGTTGCTTTCAATTTAGTTACAATACATCCCCCATTCTAGGGCTCAGAATATTTGATACAGTTCGTTACATCAACGGATGGTACGCTTCCAGTGTCTTCCGCGTGCCTCACATTTGAAATGGGTGGGCCAAAGGTTGTCACCGCTTGTGTCCATGTGTTCATGTGTTCCTTGCTGCCCCTCCAATGTTCCTGGTGGTGAGATCCTATGTACAGAGAAACAAAAAATAGTTAATAGCATATGCGGATAGAAGGAAAGCATGCAATCCCCAAGGCCTCCGGCTAGTTAGTATGTAAAATAGCAAAACGATGGTCAAAACATGTCATAATGAACCCAAAATTTGATAGAAGCATAAAAACATCATTAGAGACACATTGCAAAAATAACAGTTAAGAAATCATGCATGGATTTCTAATCGCTCCGAGGTGGGACGATTAGGACTGTCATAAAGCATGCAAAGGTGACCTTGCAAATGTCCTATCCAGAGGCCTCCAAAATTCTTAAAAACTTGGGGTTAGACAAAAAGGGGCATTTTGGGATGACCCAGAAGGTCATATTTGGCATATTCTACCCATATTGTCCTGTATCCGAAGGCGCTCCCTGTAGGTTAGTAACGCATGAATATGATAAAAACACAGTCAAATCAGGTCAGAATGCAATGAAACTTGAACAGAAGCATTAGTAAACCAAATAGAATAGAATGCAAAAATAATAGTTAGGAAATCATGCATGGATTTCTAATCGCTCCGGGGTGGGACGATTAGGACTATCACAAAGCATGCAAAAGTGACCTTCCAAATGTCCTATCCAGAGGCCTCCAAAATTCTTAAAAACTTGGGGTTAGACAAAAAGGGGCATTTTGGGATGACCCAGAAGGTCATATTTGGCATATTCTACCCATATTGTCCTGTATCCGAAGGCACTCCCTGTATGTTAGTAAACACGTAAAATGATAAAAACAAGGTCAAAACAAGTTAGAATGCAATGAAACTTGAATAGAAGCATAAGTAAACCAAATGGAACATAATGCAAAAATAATAGTAGAGAAATTCTTCATGGATTTCTAATCACTCCGGGGTGAGCCAATTAGGACTGCGATAGTTTGGGGGGCGCCCGGGGGCAGGACGCCCATCGTTTGGGGTCTGGTTTTGACACCAATCCACTTGGGATGGGTCCAAAACCTCCTAGGGGGTTGTGTCGGTGAATTTGGTGTGGGATTGTGGCCGATTTCTTGGGTTTTGGGTCGGGATTGCATTCTTAGCGTTCACCCGATAACCTCTCTTCCAAAAGAGAAATTATGGATGTAAGAAGCACAAAGGGGAATGTGGGTACAATTTGGCAGCACTCCATTGCTCTCAATGCTCCAGATCTCTTCTTTTTTTGGGGTGAGGATGCTCACCCTTTTATAGACCTAGGGTCTCTCTCTTTGAATGCGCATGCGAGGGCGCCACTTGGCTTGCCATGCCTTTTTTGGGAGAGAAGATTCCTCCCTGATTTAGAGTCTCCTTGCATGAGGCCTCCATGATCAGGGCATGCTTGACTGAAGTCCCTCTCTCTGATTTGAAGTCGTTCCTCGCAATTGCATGCCCTGAAGGCGCAGTTAAGTGGCGGACCTATCGAGGTTTGAATTTTTTGCCAGTCAAACCTGCTAATCGTCCCACCCTGGGACGATTGCTGCTAATCATCCCAGGGTGGGACGAATAGGATTCTAATCATCCCAGGGTGGGACGAGTAGGGAGAAAAGTGCTTAAAAGGTGCCAAATTGACCTCTGACCTTCCAAAACTGATTTGGGAGTGGTTAGGACCACTGTTTAACCTCTGGGGGCTGCCCTAGGGGCTATGTATGCCAACTCGATCAGTGCTTGTAGTCACATAATCGGATTGGTGTTGTTTTGGTGTCTACATATGCCCCTTTTTGGGATGTGTTGTGTATGGCGTAGTGTTGAGAAAAAATAGATAACCAAAGCACTTAATGATTAGGGTTTCTCAGTAACCTAACCAAATTTTGATGCCCCAAGTATGGAAAGGGCATGCATTCTTGAATCCTTTCTTCTACAATCTAAGGAGCTTAACTCAAGTGTAACATTTTTTGGTGAGGTGTTACTTGATCTTGGACATTGTTCAGTTATGAATAGGCAAAGGGCACAACCTTTTGTCTATGGGAACCTTGAGTTCATGATTCTAGAATTCCAAGTGTTTGATCAGCTTGTGATTATTGCTTGTTTGCTACCCCAAGCAGGAGCGTGATTGTCTTTTTCAATGATTCTTTGAATGCATGTCATTTCCTTGATTGGGTGTGTATTTGTTGATTTGGTGACTAAGTGTGACTAACACCTCAACCGACGAATCGATGAGGGAATGACCAAAAATGAGAAAAGTGATGACTTGCTTGACCTAAGATGACATTTGTAATGGTGCATTCAGTTGTTTTCTATTGAATGCGTATGTAGTTTTCCAGCAATCAAACCTATTTTTGGTGGGTTTTGACCCTATTTTGCGATGCCTATTAGGGCTGAAATTGTCAAAAATTTGTCCTCCCGTGGAGCATTTTGGCTATGGTAGCCTTCTTAGGGAGTAAAATAGTGATAATTTTTTACCCGAACATTGGTTTTTTATGCCAATAATATCAAGTGCAAAGACACCTTTATCTGGCAGTTTTATTGCTATTTTTGAGTGGGTTTGGACCCTTTTTTGTGATGCCTTGGGGCTGAAATTTTTGAAAATTTGTCCTCCCGTGGAGTGGTCCAACTATGGTAGCCTTCTTAGGGAGTAGGATAGTGATAATTTATGGCCCTGACATCAGTTTTTTATGCCAATAATGTTAGGTGGAAAGCATCTTTTTTTGGCAGTTTTATTGCTATTTTTGAGTGGGTTTTGACCCTTTTTTGTGACGCCTTAGGGCTGAAATTTTTGAAAATCCGTCCTCCCGTGGAGTGGTCCAGCTATGGTAGCCTTATTAGGGAGTAGGATAGTGATAATTTTTGGTCCCGACATTGGTGTTTTATGCCAAGAATGTCAGGTGCAAAGGCACCTTTGTTTGGCAGTTTTATTGTTATTTTTGAGTGGGTTTTGACCCTTTTTGTGACGCCTTGGGGCTGAAATTTTCAAAAATCCGTCCTCCCGTGGAGCGGTCTAGCTATGGTAGCATTCTTAGGGAGTAGGATAGTGATAATTTGTGGTCTCGACATCAGTTTTTTATGCCAATAATATCAGGTGCAAGGGCACCTTTGTTTGGCAGTTTTATTGCTTTTTTTTAGTGCATTTTTTGGATTCTTTTTTTGTTGCTTTGTTTTTTGCTCTGTAATCATCCCAGGGTGGGACAAATACCAATTTGGTAATCATCCCAAGGTGGTACAAGCACCAACTAGGGTGCTCATCCTAGGGTGGGACGATTACAGGCCTAACAGCCTATAAAAGGGCCAAAACTAGGTTTTGGGCTCATTTGCAACATTTTTTTCTTGGTGTTTTGGAGTTGTGGGGAGGAGGAGTGCAAGTTTGCATAGCGGAGCGCTATCAAAATTTCACGGACACCATGAGTGCAAGGACCGGATATTCGAGTGGCGGAGCCGAGGTGAGACCGGTAGGTGCTCCTTCCTTCTTCTTGTTTTTTTGTTTTTGCTTTATATGAAGTTAAAAAAAACTTGCACATAATTGTTTTTATTGTGTGGTATTTTGTTTTTATTTTGTGTTAATATTAAGATCGAAACCCTAGTATTAATTTTTGTGTTGTATTATTTTTTTGTTTTCACTTAAGGTTAAAAACCCTAGGTTGATTTCGGTTGTTTTGTTTGATTCTTTTGTTCACCTTAAGGTCGAAAACCCTAGGATGAATTTTTATGTTGTATTTGATTTTTTTTGTTCACCTTAAGGTCGAAAACCCTAGGATGAATTTTTATGTTGTATTTGATTTTTTTTGTTCACCTTAAGGTCGAAAACCCTAGGATGAATTTTTATGTTGTATTTGATTTTTTTTGTTCACCTTAAGGTCGAAAATCTTGGGATGAATTTTTTTGTTGTATTTGATTTTTTTTGTTCACCTTAAGGTCGAAAACCCTAGGATGAATTTTTATGTTTTATTGCATTTTTTTGTTCTTGATTGTATAGGTTATTTGATTTATCTATACTTTTGTTGTATAGTTTTATTTGATTTATCTGTACTTTGGTTGTATAGTTTTATTTGAATGATCTTTACATGTGTTGTATAGTTTTTTCTGTACAATTGTATTTTAATATTTTTGTTTAAATTAAGGTTAAAACCCTAATTTGTTTTTTTTATTTTATTGTGTTTGTGTTTTGAAGGTTGTTAAGAGTCAGCACCACCAGCCGACTGTGTTATCTGATGCCTGGGAGGTGCTAATAGTTGCGGATTGGGAGTGGCTTTATTCCCTTGGGCTCAAGCAAGTGACATATTTGGAGCCTGTGGTGGGGGATCGAGCATATCTAACTGCCTTGATAAATTTATGGGATCCCCGCACCAACACCTTTCATATCCCAACAGGAGAGATGATGATTACTTTGGAGGATGTGTATCAAATTCTATAGATTCTAATAAACAAAATGCCCATTCAGATGACTCCTCGTGATCAACAAACGGTGGTGCTAACACGGTGCTTTGGTTAGGTGGCGAAGATGGGGTTGGATAGGGATGTGGAGAGGGCGGAGGTGGACTGCCTGATTGGTGGGATTCTGGTGTGGTGGTGGTTGGAGAAGGGTATTTTGGAGGTGATGCATACGTTGCTCATGACACTCATCTCCAACATGCTACTTCCTTACTCCTCAGGTGTGTGGTTCCCTTGGAACCTACTCGAGGTGGTGTTCATACTGGTGGAGTGTGCAACAGTAGCACCATTGATTATGAGGTGGGGTCAGACACTATTGGCATAGCTTTACGATGAGTTGTATGAGGTCCTCTATCGGAGGCAGAAGGGGATCGGGTGCAACTATATTTTGCAGTGTTGGGGGTGGCAGCACATAGTTGTGGAGCAGCCGTAGGGGTTGCCTTGGACCACTCGGGGTGAGATGGTGGATAGGGAGATTGGGTATACTGCTCTATGGCAGAGGTAAGAGGAGAAGCGATAGAGTCGGTGGTGGGCAGGTACTGTAGGGCACTATACTGATGCCTTCTCTTGTCTTGCTCCAGGGGAGGTGTTCTGGCGGCCATACCGGGATTGTCCAGCCTAGCCTGAGGCTAGATAGTGGCTCCAGTGGGTGATCAGGAGGAGATGGTTGATCATGCGACATGGGACAGAGCAAGAGTACTTCTCGTACGTTTGGGTGACTCGACAGTTTTGGGTGCACCAGGGATTGCCTGGGGAGCCCTTGATCTATCGACGTCGGGGCGATGAGAGGACTCTATCTTGGTCGATTATTGAACCACTAGGCAAGGAGTCTGATGTAGTGATTGATGTCCCTGATGTGGAAAATTTTGGGGTGACTACAGAGTACGACCAGTGGTGGACAATGCTATGATGGTAGGGTGATGGGCCTCTAGGAGGTCCAGATGCGGTAGTAGCAGGCAATGGGGGTACTGAGGCACCTATGGAGGGTTGGGGTTCTCCGCTCGATGATGCGGATATGGTGGAGGTGGATGACTTGACTGGGGATGATTTAGGGGTTCTGGAGCAGCCAGATAAATAGGACATCCCAGAGCAATGGGTGCCAAAGTAGCATGTCATCCTAGAAATGCCCATGCCTTAGGCAGTCCCATGGGATACAAAGGCTAGGTTTTGTGATGAGATAGCATGATTAGAGGACCTACTATGAAGATTGGATGAGGAGCACAGCATCGATAGGGATCCCCTATAGGCTTAGTTGGTGTAGCAGGATGATGCATTGGCTACATACAATCAATGGGATGTGGAGTGGAGTCGATGTCGGGTGGATTTGGAGGCCGATATTATTCGCCTCGGGGGACAGTTACCTGAGCTCATTGGAGGTGGATCATCATGTCGTATGAGAGGCAATGAGACTGAGCAGTCTGCATCCTCTTGTCGTAGTTGGGTGGGTGAGGGTAGTGTTAGTGGGCATGATGTGAGGGCTGGCAGCAGCCGCCCTGAGAGGTCCCATAGGACCCACACCACTGGGGGTAGTTCCAATCACACTAATCCTACGTGATCATGGTGGCCGACTCCCTAGGCTTTGGGGATTTTAAGTTTTTGAATTTTTTTTTTTTGTGTGAGGTTAGAGGACCATTTTATTGTAGCCTGAGGGCATTTTTGATTTAATAAATACATGACTCTCTTTTTGGATTATTTACTTTGTTATGGTTTATTGGTCTTTTTATGCACAATTATTTATATTTATGTATGCATATGTTGTTATGACTGCGGATGATGTTAGCTATATGATATGGATGTATGCATATGGAATGGATGGAATTATTTGTTGATATGCAGATGGTCACACCATAGACTGTACAGGATTAACTAGATTTTTGTACAATGTGGTTGCTTTATGGAATAACTTTGCATTTGTAATTTTTTGTTTTGTATTTTTAGATGGTGATGCAAGTAATGAAATGTACAACAATTGTTTTAGAATGTAGTTAAGGTTTCTCTAAGACTCAGATGCTTTAACTAACTAATCAAGACTGTATGTTATCTTACAAGACTTTCAAACAAGGTACAAATCAGACTTGAGGTTGACCAAGTTATGTCACATCCTTGTGTGTGCGATTGAGTTCGTTTATGTGGTATTCGTCAGGATACCGCCAATGCCAGATAAGTTGTCAACCAAACCTGTACTGAGGATCACCTAATTAGCTCCACAAAATCCTTTGTTGTATTTAGTAATATTAGTCTACGATGCAATCTAGAATACCATAAGCTAGCTCATCTACATGCAAACATTGGTCTACACATGTGAAGCTAATGTGATAAACATATCATCATGCGTTTAGGATACCGCCATTGCCATGTAGGTTGTCCACCAAACTTGTAATGAGGATCACCTAAATGGTTTTTCAAATGCTAAGAATTCCAGGGATTCAAGCTCAGGCATCTTTCAATTTCTCAACTTGTTGGGATACTTGCTTTCATACATAGTGATGAAAATCACTGTTTATTTTTCTCTTTTGTTTTTTTTTTCTTGAGCAAGGGGTTTGAGTAGTGGTGATAACCACTGCTATTATTTTTATTGCCTTTTGAGGATTTAGATTTGGCATTTTTATTTCTAATTTGAGCTTGTGGGTTTTGGCTTGTGAATGGCATTGATCCTTTTGGACTTGGGGATGACTACCCATCCTGTTCAAGGACATGTAGTACAAATCCTTACGATTTTGGGGCTCAAAGGTGGTTGGGAATTTTTCTTTGGAATGGCATTGATATTTTAGGCCTTGGGGATGACTACCCATCATTCTCATGGGCATGCAGTATGAATCCTTATGACTTTGAGGATCAAAGGTGTTTAGGATTTTTGATGGTGGACTTTTGGAATTTTTCTTGTTAATGGAATTGATCCTTTAGGCCTTGGGGATGACTACCCATCCTTCTTAGGGACATGCATTACGAATCCTTATGACCTTGGGGACAAAAGGTGTGTTGAATTTTTGATAGTGGTGAAAACCACTGTTTATTATGGGGAATTAGATGGGGAAGAGCTTGTCCTTTTGTCAATTCTCTGCATTCTTGAACCATTTGCACAGGGGGATGAGAAGGATAACCTATCACCTATGGTACCCTAGAATGATTTGTAGGTTTCTCTTACGTTCACACAAACTTGGGAATTTTTATGTGTTTTAAGTTTGTGTTGGGATGTGATGTAACAAGGCGTAATCCAAGTAAAACTCTACCTTGTAAAAATCGGGCTGACTTTGTATAGTGTTTGACCAGACATCTAAAGACAGCTAAATGATAAAAAACCTTAAAGACATTAGCAGACAACTAACTATGATATGGCAAAAATGCAAAGGGTGTTATTTTTTATGGATCTTTTTACAAAATGGACTGAATTTGGAAAAATAATGGAATTGCCGAGTAATTACAGTCTATGGTGCTTTTGACATGTATGACCAGCAAATATGCAATGTTTGTATGCGATGCCTAATGCAGTTTTTCGTTTCTTCTTTGTGTTTTGTTTTTTTAAGAATGTGCATGAAAGGGAGATGCAATTTTTTTGTTATTTTTGATTATCTGTTGTTTTTGTTTGTTTTTGAATATTTTTTTTTGCAAATTTCCTATATAGAGACCTCCAAAATTCCTGCAAACTTGGGGATAGACAAAAAGGGGCATTTTGGGATGACCCAAAAGGTCATATTTGGCAGATTCTACCCAAATTGTCCTATATCTGAAGGCGCTTCCTGTAGGTTAGTAACGCATGAATATGATAAAAACATAGTCAAATCAAGTCAGAATAACATGAAACTTGAACAGCAGTATAAGTAAACCAAATAGAACACAATGCAAAAAGAATAGTCTAGAAATAATTTACAAATTTCTAATTGCTCCGAGGTGGGACGATTAGGACTATCACAAAGCATGCAAAGTTGACCTTGCAAATGTCTTGTCCAGAGTCCTCCAAAATTCTTGCAAACTTGGGGTTAGACAAAAAGGGGAATTTTTGGATGACCCAAAAGGTCATATTTGGCAGATTCTGCCCAGATTGTCCCGTATTGGAAAGCACTCCTTGTGTGTTAGTAAACATGTAAAACGATAAAAACACGGTCAAAACAGGTAAAAATGTAATGAAACTTGAATAGCATCATAAGTAAACCAAATGGAACATAATGCAAATAGAATAGTAGATAAATTATTCACAAATTTCTAATCGCTCCAAGGTGAGCCAATTAGGACTACGACAGTTTGGGGGGCGCCCAGGGGCAGGACACCCACCGTTTGGGGTCTGGTTTTGACACCAATCCACTTGGGATGGGTCCAAAACCTCCTATGGGGTCATGTCAGCAAATTTTTTGTGGTATTGTGGCTGATTTCTTGGATTTTGGGTCAAGATTGTGTTCTTAGCATTCACCCGATAACCTCTCTTCCAAAAGAGAAATTATGGATGTAAGAAGCACAAAGGGGAATGTGGGTATAATTTGGTAGCACTCTATTTCTCTCAATGCTCTAGCTCTGTTCCTTTTTTTTGGGTGAGAAGGCTCACCCTTTTATAGACCTAGGGTCTCCCTCTATGAATGCACATGCGAGGGCGCCACTTGGCTTACCATGACTTTTTTGGGAGAGAAGATTCCTCCCTGACTTAGAGTCTCCTTGCATGAGGTCTCCATGATCAGGGCATGCTTGACTAAAGTCCCTCTCTCTAATTTGAAGTCGTTCCTCATAATTTCATGCCCTACAGGTGCAGTTAAGTGGCGAACATATCGAGGTTTGACTTTTTTTGCCAGTCAAACCTGCTAATCATCCCACCCTAGGACGATTGCTGCTAATCGTCCCAGGGTGGGATGAATAGGATTCTAATCATTCCAAGGTGGGACGAGTAGGGAGCAAAGTGCTAAAAAGGTGCCAAATTGACCTTTGACCTTCCAAAACTGATTTGGGAGTTGTTAGGACCACTGTTTAACCTCTAGCGGCTGCCCTAGGGGCTATGTATGCCAACTCGATCAGTGCTTGTAGTCACATAATCGGATTGGTGTTGCTTTGGTGTCTACACCTTTGGTCACCCAAAAAGCCCCAAAAGTACCTATAAATACCTTTGGTCACTCAAAAAGACCCAAAGGTGTCCATAAACCCTTTAGTCACCCAAAAAGCCCCAAAGGCATCTATAAACCCTTTGGTCACCCAAAAATCCCCAAAGGTATCTATAAACCCTTTGGTCACCCAAAATGCTCCAAAGGTACCCATAAACTCTTTTGTCACCCAAAAAGCCCCAAAGCTACATATAAAACCTTTGGTCACCCAAAAAGACCCAAAGGTACCTATAAATCCCTTTGGTCACCCAAAAAGTCCCGAAGGTACCTATAAATACTTTTGTCACCCAAAAAGTCCCAAAGGTGCCTATAAATTCCTTTGGTCACCCAAAAAGCCCCAAAGATATCCATAAACCCTTTGGTCACCAAAAAGCCCCAAAGGTATCCATAAACCCTTTTGTCACCCAAAAAGCCCCAAAGGTATCTATAAATCCTTTGGTCACCCAAAAAGTCCCAAAGGTACCCATAAACCCTTTGGTCACCTAAAAATTCCCAAAGGTATCTATAAACACTTTGGTCACCCAAAAATCCCCAAAGATACCCATAAACCCTTTGGTCACCCAAAAATCCCCAATAGCATCCACTAAGCCCATTGGTCAAATGCATATATATAATAATCTAAATCTAAAAAAATCATTAAAATAACAAAAATACAAAAAATATTGCATTACATTTCATATTGCTACATTATACAATCACTTGCATTAAGCATATTCATCATTGCATTTTGCATTCTAGAGTTGCTTATACATTTCTAGCACTAGGTCTGTACACTGGCCATCTTTCATAATAAAATTTGTAAAAAGTCATTATTAACACTTCATTACAATTATTATTTCCATACACATTCCCCACCTTTCGTATTTGCATATTTTTCCCTTCACCTAATCATTTGTTGTAAGGCATATTTAGGGTTTTCATTCACTCAACCATCTCTAATTTTCTTTTCAGATTTTTTAGAAAGCTATCCTAATTTTTAGAAGGCAAATTCTTGCTTTGATTATACCTTGTATACATCATAATCCCAACACATTCTCACATTAATAAATCTAAGTTTTGCACAAGGAAATATGAAACCTACAAATTGGTTCATGTTACCTTAAGCGAAAATTTTACCTTGCTCATCCCCCTATGTGCATGGTTCAAAAATATTGAGAATTGACAAAAGGACAAGCTCCTCCCTATCCAAAGCAATAAAAATCCCTTTCCCCATGCCAAATCTAGGCAAGTATCCAAAGAGCAAAAGAAAAATAAATAGTGGTTTTCACCACAACCAAAAATCCCCAAAATAAAAAGTGGTTTTCACCACTAACAAAAGTAAAAAGTAAAATAAACAATGGTTCTCACCACTACTAAAATCCCTTGCTCACCAAAATAAAAATTAGCAAATCCTTGGAGCTATTCAAAAATAAAAGAAAATAAGGGAGTACTGAATGTGAATCCCTAGAATTTTCAGCATTTGACAACCATAAGGTGATCCTCAGTACAGGTTGGGTGGCATCAAGCCTACTTGGCAATTATGGTATTCTTATGCATGACGATATGTCTATCACATTAGCAACCTTATTTTGTATAGACCAATGTTTTCTTGTGGATGAGATAGCTTTTGGTATCCTATATTACCTATGGTCTAATACAACTATGTACAAAACTCTAGATCATGATACTCGTAGGGTGATCTTCAATACAGATGGGTTGCATCAATATTATTTGGCACTGGAGTAACTTTATGCATTATCATAACAATGAACTCACATGGTTATCCTAGCAGATTTATACCTTACCAAAATGTCTTGCATAGTTAATATATAACTTTTGACTAGTTCACTAGAGTGTTTGAGTCTCATGAAAACCTCAAGGATATTATATAACATCTTACTATTTATTCCATGCCATACCATTTTATCACATGTTTGTCAGTTTACATTTTCACAATCCATTACATAGTCTTATGATAACGTTAAAATGAATCGATGAATTTTGTGTAGTCTATGGTGCTAGCATCTAGTGTATCAAATAGTTCTCATAATTCATCAGTACATATTAACAAATCATTCATTTAATTATGCACACACACATGTACATATCATCAACCAATATCATATTACAATACAGGCATCCATGATAAGCATCCATAAAAGCATCAGTAAAGTAAACATAAATATTGTATACATATAATAAAGCAATAAGGAAACACATGATGATAATATAAAAACTCATATATATGGGGGAAAAAAGATACATCATAATCCAAAAACTTCCTGTAGGCTACAATAAAGTGGGTCCTCAAACCTCACACTCCCAAAATCAAAAAATAATCCTAGAGTCTCAAAATCCATGGTCACACAGGATCAACACCACAACACTACCACCCTTGATCATCGCTCATCAAGAGCTCCCATATCTAATCCCTTGTCCCTATCTGATCTCCTCATAGAGCTAGAATCACCCATACTCGTAGATGACTATCTTGTACCACTTCTCCTACTCTAATAGGATCCACTAGTAGAATGATGAGCTAGTAAGCACCCTCTAACGTGTGCTACCTCATTCTTCAAATCTAGATCCTCTCAGTGATGAGCCTGGTAGTCATTTAGTAATTTTTGGAGCTATGTAACCTCCCCCCATAGCTTGGCTATCTTACCACTGCTAGATACCCTATGGCTCAAGCTCCCTACTCTAAATTGTGATTGAAAAGTAGCTAACTCTATCACATACCTCTTAATAACTAATGTATGCCTATCAATCTATGCCTATGTAGTCTGCACCTATGCCTATAGGATACTCCTCTCCTCTATGTACTCCCTCTACTCATATCTCCCTCTAATCAACTCACCATGTATCTCAACAATGATGGCATCCCATGCTGCCAACTATTCCTGCACTCCCTACTCATCAAAATCATCCTCATCATAATCATCCTATTAACCCTCCATATCCATGTGGTCCATCCACTCATCATTTGTTTGGAAATGCACATGTCGCTCACCTAATTTTGGCTCCTCCTCATCTAGAGCATCATCATGTCCCTCATCTATAACCTCCATGTGAGCCTTCTTTTTCCTTGCATTTGTACCACCTCCTAATGATACCTTCGCTTGCCACTGCTGCATCACCCACCATGATTCATACTCTATTATGGTTCCTACATCATCTAGATTATATATACCCTTCACAATATCTACCTCCTCTTCAACTACCTCCACGATAGGCCAAGTGTCCTCTCATCCCCATGGCATCGGTAGATCACTAGCTTGCTAGGCAATCCCTGGTATAGCCAAAAATATCGCATCACTCGAGCATATGGGAAATACTCTCACTCGATCCCATGTCGACCAACTTATTATCTCCCTTACCATACTCATTGAAGCTACACCTCATCCTCAGTACATGTTGGACAATCCCTGTATGGTCTCTAGATAACTCCTCTGCTATGATTCATGTAAATTACTGTGCATAATGATAAATCATACCTATATAGGGATGGCTCTAACCTCTCTCCTGGTCTCACTAACATAGGATACCATATCCTATATTTGCATCCACAAGTTATTCCCGTGTTGTCCAAGGTAGTCCCCATGGTTGATCCATAGCAATGTGTTGCCATCCCCACACTTGTAATAGAAATTTGAATCCCAATCCTTTCTTCCCATGATAATATATCTCGTACAGCTCATAATATGGTTGTGCAAGCAAATTAGTGCCCCACACCATCACTAACGACCTCTCTATGCTACACTCCACCAATGAAAATGCCAACTCCAAAATGTTCTAGGAGAACCTGGCTCTTGATGAGCCTGGTAGTAACCTGTTGGAGATAAGCATCATCAGCAAGGTATATCTCATATTAAAAACCTCTACCTCATACCATAGCTCCACTAGGATGCCTCTCCTAGGTAAGTCTCATAATACCTCATTCCAATCCTCTTCAAAGTATCTCTGCAAAATTATATCTCTAAGATCTTGATGAGTAGAAATAATCAAATGCCCCTCTATCAGAATACATAAACTTTGGTATACATCCTCTAACATCACTGTCATCTCCCTAATCGACAAGTGGAAGGTGTTGGTGTGAGGGTCACAGATCTATCAAATCTATCAAGTGGGCTCTATCTCACATCACTGGCTCTAACCATGTTACTTGTTTGAGACCAATGGCATCAAGCCATTTCTAGTCATCCTCTATTAGGAAGTCCCTAGTAGTATGAAAGAGAGTAATAAATCGATATCGGCTCTTAATCACCTGGAAGAGGCAAGCAAGCTAAAAAAAATGCAACAAACTTGTACAAAAATAGCTCAAAAAAAGGGACCTTTTTATCCCAAATTCATGGTCGTCCCACCCAAGGATAGCCCCCAAAAATGCTCAAAAATGGCCTTCTCAACCACAAAAAACAAGCAAAAAAACCCATAAAAACACAAAAATATGCAACAAAATTGCACAAAAACAAAAATTAAAGCACAAAATAATAAATTTTATCACTAATGAGGTTCATTTACTAATAATTAGTGTGTTTCATTGGCAAATGTGAAAATAATTACATTTTCGAATTAAACAAAATCTAGTAACAAATTCAGCCCTTACCCGTCTCGCACCGGCTCCATCGCTTGTTGATTCTAAAGGCTGGATCATGGTGATTGTAGGATGGTTTTGGTAGTGCTCTACTTCAAAAAATCACTCTCCTACTCCTCACCTCTCAATTTGCCAAGTCAAAATTTTGAAAATGTGCTCATTTTATCAATTTTGAGCTTAAAAAGACCTAGAAAAAGCATGGTTTTCCTAGGGTGGGATGGCAAAAAAAATTTGTGACCATCCCAGCTTGGGATTGCCATGAGCTTTGAAGCTGTCCCACCCTAGTATGGCCACAAAAATAGAAGAAAAAGCAAAGAAAATGACCTAAAAACCACCAAAAACAAGTCAAAACTAATAAAATTCACAAGGGATAAATATTGAACCAAAATTATTCATTGATGAATTGAAAAGTCTCTACTTCAATACCCAAGAAGGCCATTGTGGTCAGACCACTCCATGGGAATAAGGTATTCAATTTCTTTCTTCCATGAAATATTAACAAAATCATCAAAATCTTAAAAAAATTGATAAATTTTACAATGGGTAGAGATGAAGGAACCCTAATCAAGTCATATTGGTCAAGCAACTCATCACTTTCATCATTGGCCATTCCCTCATAGACATATCACTTGAAGGGGTAGTCATAATTATGAATTCATAATCAAAATCAACACTCAAACACTCAAAAGTGCAACTTGCATACAGTCAAAAAAATCATTGTCAAAGACAATTTTAAGCCTTGCTAGGGCATATAATTCAGTACCAATTTAACAAATCAAAGTCTTAATGTCCTTGAAGCCTTGGGACACGTATCCCAAAATAGGCTTATAAGCCAAATAAGGAACCAATATCAAGTATGTCATAAGCCCCAAAATGTGCCCTAGTAGTGCGGCTGAAAGGTATAACAAAATCAAATCCTTCAAATATGTCAAAAGCAAGGATTCCAATAATGTATGCTCCTTCCATTATGGAGGCATCTAAAGTTGGTTAGGTTACTAAATAACCTTAATAATTTGATATTTTAGTCATCTATTTTTATTTTGTGCTCTGTTTCACATAACGCATCTGAAAAATGGGTATATGTAAACACTAAAATCGTGTCAATCTAATTATACTGCAATGATGCATTCTTATCAATACCATATGGCCCCCTTGGGCAACCCTCAAGGGTTAAATAATTGTTCTAACCACTTTTGGTAAGTTCTACTCCACTTTTGGGGAGTTTTGGGCCATGTAGCCATGGTCGTCCCACCCTAGGATGACCACAGTTCATGGTTGTCCCACCTAGGTATAGCCACCAGCAACCATCCCTATGTGGGATGACCATGGCCTAGGCCCCTTAAAAATTCAAAGGTGATACAAATGGCAATTGGATTCTACCATTTATCTTGCCCAATGACTTATGACAGATTGAGGGCCTATCAAATCCATCACAACCTGCAAATGGGTGGCCCAATTTGGATACTTCTCCCACCCTATGCATGGTATGATTTTGACAAGTGGTGACTCCTACCCTACATGCCCTAACTTTCCCATTTGACCCTGTGGCTATCTTGGGCTATAAATGGATTTAATCCACCCATTTTTAAAGAGAAGTCTTTGTAATATTTCACAACGAAGTGCTATCGAGATTCACTCTCCCATTTCATTACATGTTTTCACTTGGAATCTTCATCAATCGAAGGAGGTTTCCAAGTCATCCCCAAATACACAAATCCAATCCAAAACCCACCCATTTCTATGAATTAGATCACCAAATTTGATGGCAACATCCCTAGAGTAGTTTAAACCAAATCCCGAAGGAATTGGTGGTAAAAACCATCAGGTTTGGTGGTCGTCCCCCCTTGGGATGGTTAATAATAACAATTGGAACACCTAGATATGGCCATGAATTTGCACATAATTTTGGTTCAATTTCAGCATAGATCATTTATAGAGTAGTTTATATGCATCATAGTAGAATTTGGTGCAATTTGGAATAGTTTTGGACCTTCTATTGGGTTTTTCATTATAAAAGTCCTAATTGGAACACCTAGGGATGGCCATGGATTCTGCATACAATTTCCTTTCTATTTTAGCATAGATCATCCCTAAATTAGATTATAAGCATTATACTAAGTTTTGATGAATTTTGGAATAGTTTTGCACCGTTTATTTTGTTCTTCATAGTCACTATTGCATGCATCTCCTTGATTTCATCTCAATCTACATATGCTAATAACCATTTTAAATTCTTTAAGTGTATATCTAGGTATTTCAGCACACGAGGAAGGAGCTACAAGTTCGAATATGGATAGATCATTGTAGTGGTACCAAAATCTTGCTCTTCAATTTGTGAGTGTGGGGAAGGCACTGAAGCGCACCTTGATTTTTTGAAAGGATTAGATCCTTTGAACTTTTGTAATGAATTGTATCAATTAAGAGCCCTCAAGGGGATGTTTTTTAACCGTGCATTTGGTAAATGGATTAATATAAATATAACCCTCATTTATTTCACTTATTTTTCATCATTCTTACATAAATGTCTCTTTTTAGTACTTAGATCAATAGATGCATTTCATTTCCCTTTATTAGGTGCACTATTTTTTCCGCTCTACACACCACACATTCCATAATCTAGGAAGGTAGTACCATTGGTGGAATTTTTTTTTTTATATTAATCTTAAGAAGTATCAGTTATAGTTGGATCTCACAAAGTGTAGCTTTCAACTCCTCAAAATCAAAATATGATTACAATGGATGCCATGGCTCCTATATATAGTAATAATTCCCCCATGAGAATTCTTACTTCCTAGTAAAACTAATGATTTAGGGGCATATTTAACAAAATGGTACACCTCCAAATGTTACATGTCTCTAAATACATTCTTAAATCACTTAGAAGGATTCTAAAGTGCTTGGTGGTGACACTACATGCCAAAATATTACTTTTCAAAAATATTCCTAGGGATTCACACATCATATTACCCCTCGATGTATCTATGAGCAATTTGCTTTAAGAGGTGAACAAATCACTCTATTACAGGGGCATTTTTATGTAGTTTACTAGTGATTTTCTCTAGTGAATCAATAACTCTAGTCTATTAGAGTTTTTTATCCTATAAGCTAATCATATATTCTTGGTAAAATTGGTCCTCTAGTCTTTACTTAGAAATTTTTTGGTCTTGGAGGTATTTATTGATTGATATGAAAGGTTTTATACCTCTTTAAAATTATCAAACACCCAAGGTAGTAACTTGTTATTATATTTTTGGTGACTTCATGGGACAACAAGCTTAATTGATGAGAGATACTCGATACTCCCTTCATCCTTGGCTATGGAATCTATAAAATTATAAATATTTACCACAAACTATAAAATTATTGGTTCTGTTGGTACACTTCATGGAAGTATTTTTAGCATTTTCTACTGCTCCTCATTTCTTGACATCCTTATATTTACAAAATCCTCTACATCTCCTATCAAGTCCTCAAATGGGTTTTTAGACAATCCATCTTGTTTCCACACAATTTCTTGTAGCTTTCCAATTAGTTTTTCTAGTTGTTTGACTCTTTCTACAAATGTCTTAACTTCAACATTGGTCTTTCTTATTTAATAATTGAGTTAATGTATTTACCAAGGAGCTTTTCCCAATGACTGAATGTATTTTTTAATCTAAAATTAACTAAACCTTGAATTTATTGTTCTAAATCACACACTAGGGTTTCTAAAGAGCTATGTATGTCCTTGAAGATATGAATATCTCTCTAGATGTCAAGGATATTTAAATTTTTGATGCTATATTTTCTATCTATCCTCATATATTGTGCTAGATATGTTTTCATTGTTGTCAATTACTTGAGCACCTCTTGGAACCTTTCCTTCATAGATAACTCCTCTTTAGTTTATTTGATAATCCTTGTCACTTGTTTGAGGATGTTATTGGCGTTGGATACAAATTCAAAGTACTTCTTACATTCTTAGTACTTATGACCTCTATGTTTATAACAAATCATAGGGACTTTAATTTTCTATCTCCAAGGCCCACCCTAGGTCAATCACTGCTCTTTACAATCTTACAATTTCATCCTGGAGCTATGAGATCTTTTGGTTTTTCACTTATTGGTCTACTTGCAATTGTTGTATTTATTTTGCTAGCTATGTTATTTCTTGTTCAAACTACTTCTTCAGCTGATCTTGCTCCTATGCAAGTTGTAAAATATTCTTGAGCTATTGATTTTGCTTGTTGATCTCAACAATATGGAACTTGAGGTTCTCAACCTACTATTGCAACTTGGATCTTTCTATGACATCCTTCCTAAGGGATTTATTTTCCATTTGGAGCTACAATTTCTCTAGTTTTAGTTGGAATATGTCTACCTCATGCTCTATTACTTTTATCCTCACTACATAATTCTCCACAACCATTTAGTAAAATTGCATGCCTATCCCAATGGAGAGTTGGTTTATGAGCTAGATCATCTGGTATGGATCTATTCTATTAAAATCCAACTTTGACACTCTAGTAATAAATTTTGGAAGGTGACATGGTGGGTTTAGAATTTTCATTGGGGACTTTATTTGTAATAATGACTGTACCATTACCAGATGCTAATTGTAACTACATGATAATCGATGCCTTTGAGATCTTGTACTTTAGTGCTTGTATATAAAATTTTATATTTATATTTATATATTTAATAAATATATATGTATTTATGTGAATAAATCCTAGCCCTCCACCATGACTTAATCTCAACCATCCATCCATCTCAATCCATGTCACTTGCCCAAGCTTAATCTACCCTTGAACATGTTAGGGTTTCTATGACACAAAATGGGTGGCCGATATTAAAATATGAGGAAGGGTGGATTAATATTGGGCAAGTGACATGGATTGAGATGGATGGATGGCTGAGATTAATTTGTGGTGGAGGGCTAGGATTTATTCACATAAATACATATATATTTATTAAATATATATAAATATAAATATAAAATATTAATATCTATATATATATTAAATAAATACATATATATAAATAATGGATGGCTATGATTGGAGGATACGAATGGATGACAAGTGGATAGATTTTGGTTTTTATAGTAACTACATGATAATTGATATCTTTGAGATCTCGTTCTTTAGTGCTTGTATTTCTTCCAGACCATTCTCTCCTCAACTTGAAGGAGTCAAAGACCTTTTGGAAATCAATCTTCTTTGGTTCATTAGTGACACTCTAGTTGAAGGCTTGGCTAGGCTATATGGTTGCTTTAGAGTCTTGGTCTACTTTTGTGAGATCATTCATAGGAGTGGAAGAGGTTGATGTTGTTACCTTAATTAGGATTTAATTGGATTGTATAATGGGATGGAAAGAAGTGAGGGATGATACAGTGGTAAAAGTAAGTTGGGTGTATATGGGAGTGAATGGAGAGGTGGAAGCAAACATTCTTGTCATTATTTAAGTCAAGGTTTTACCTAGTGAAGAGACTAGATGTGGAGTTTGACTTGTTACATAGAAGACTAATTATTATGATATGATTATTTACATGGTGGGTAAGGATAAAAATGTTATGGGAGTGTTTCCAATGACATGAGATGCAGTATGAGGTGAGGTGCCTTTAGGAGAATCAACAACTACACTTATTTGTGGTGAGGGGCGTACCATAGAAGAAAGGGAGGGGATTATAAAAGTAGGAAGAGAGGAAATAGAGAGAAAGAATGAAGTGATATTATAAGAAAGAGAAAAGGAAGAATTGGTAAAAGGGTTGATGGTCATGAACTAGGCCCTAGTTACCACCAACTCAAGAGGATGTCCTCCATAAGGAATTTCCCCTCCTCAAGTGGGGGTGGACCTTGTTCTTTAACTAGTTGTTGTCTTGCAAACTACACTATTAGTTTTTCAAACATTGACCTATGTGGGTCTCCCTATTATCTTCATATATTTATCTCATTGTCTCTTGTATTATAATTCTTACCATTGCCAATGTTATTAGCATTACAGATATTATAACTTTTAGTTCTACAATGGGAGGTGGACTTGGTGGACTTCCTTAAAGGGACCTCTCTACTATCCTTTGTGTCTTCATTCCTATTATGTGTTTTATATTCTAGATTATTTAGAATTAATTGTTAAAGGAACCACTACACACTAGCCTCTCTATGGTTCCAATTTTATATCTCATTCTTTGTCAAACAAGGATCTTCCTTCTAGAGCATCTAAGGTCTTCTAGGTCCATCAATGATTGATGGTTTAATTCACAATTAGGTCCAAATTTATCCTTGACTTTGGCATTCATATATAAGGCAACCCACTCTCAATTATGAGCATACAATTTTTGAATTTGGTCCTTGTATCCTTGTTTATTCTCCAAAGTGGTTTAAGCTACTTATTTTTATGGGTTTACTTCTTTCTCCATCCTATATATTCTCTCATGCATGCAGAATATGTACAGTATGTTAGTTTTTTATTTTTTTTGAAAGTAGAACTCATGGTCATTAGACCATATGTTCCTAAGTTGCTTGAGTCTCATACTTTTAAACTTATCTTTGATGATGTTGTAGAATTATCACAACTTGAGGGTTATCTATATTACTTGCTATTTCAAAGTGTAGAGGATAACCTTCTTCTATCTCTAGAAGTATTTTAGACCCATGTATTGTAGCTACCTGACATACTCCAAGTTGAGCAGATAATTGGTAACATACATTGATAACTCAAAAGGCATGGCCAAGAAGCCAAACAAACTAATGAAGGATCTAGACATTCATAAGTAGAAGTCTCCATTTTGTCACTCCTCATAATTTAGTAGGTATCAATCCTACTATGAAATTTTGGGCACCCCCCTTTAGTTTCTCTATAATGGGGTTATAGACTACATCATATAAGCAATAGGAGGTATTTCCTACTTCTCAATAGGGTAAATTGGTGTAGTCCACTACTAGCAATGGATTACTATTTGACCTATTCTAATCTAGCTATAGGAAGAGGAATTTATTTTTCTTATGATAAAGTATAATATAGACGAAGTAAGAAGTTTAAGTGAACTTATTTTCTTATTTGAATTATTTTAGTTGATAGTTCATCTAGTTGTATATATATGTAATATAATCAATCATTTGAGAGTGCACCAAGTAGTTATAAATTACACAAAGGAGTGCAACATACTCTTCATGAACCTTAAATCTATTTTTCTCTCTCAATACTATTGAATCCATGATAGGAATAGTTGGATATCATTTTGAACTAATATAACTCTAGTGAATACCAGATTCAAGAACTTTATTTATGATGTTTATATGGAGAATTAAAAATTTTGTCAATAGTGTTGGTCAAAATGATAATAATAATCCTTTTGTGCCTTTGGATTGTAGGTGGCCCACATAGCTTGATTGTCCACTACATTCAACATTTTTCTTATGTTATCATCCCTCATGTAGAATGATTCATCTATAATATATGGAGGTGTAATTCTCTTTTCATCAAATTATTCCTTTTAATGCATACTTCTACTAGTTTTTTGCAGTTTCAAACTTAGGGCACCATGTTCATAGTAAATCTTGAGGTCTAGACCTAGCTTATGCTCCTTGAATTTATCTTAGGTCCAAGGTTGAACCTTCTTGGTGCCTCTATTCTTTATTTTATAGAAGAGTGCTTAAATATCCCTTTCTCTATATCTAATATGTCTCATCAAAGAGCTCTTCTAGTTTTCAAGGTTGAGGGGTAAGTTTATTTCTTCTTTGTTTCTTCTTCCCCTTGTCCTTGGAAGACCTTGCTTCAAATACCTTTACTTGGATTGAAAATTTTGGAGTTGATATGAGTGAAGTTATGGTGGTGGTTAGTAGGGTCATGTGAATTTCCTCAAGCATGGATGTATTGGTGGAGGTAAAATTGGTATCCATAATTAATGGAAATGAAAGGTGGATGATTTATAGAAATATGGAGGAATTTTGGCAACTTTGAAATTATGGAGCAATTCACTTAGGAAATAAAATTTTATGAAAATTTTGACTACAGTGAATCACTTGTTAAGGATGACTTGGTAAAATTATAAAATAATTAGTTTGGTGGATATGGAGGTGGAGCAATTCACTTAAATAATCCAATGAGTCACTCAAAAATGAAAACTTGTTTATAATCCTTCCTAGGTTTGGGCAGCTTGACTAGATTTAAAAGAGTGGTTCACCCTTTGTTGTCTTAAGTGAATTTTTGCTTGGACTTAATGAATTACCTAGCTGTTACAATAAATTAGAGAAGGGTTTTGTGTATTTTTTAGTAATCCCAATGTGCAGTTCAACTTGATCTGTAATGACCCTCCTTTGCAAAACTTGATCTTAATACCAAATTATGTATTTTTATGGGGTATCTAATACATGTTCTTATTTCTATGTTATCATGATGAGTTGGTATTGATTTTATTCTTCACATAAAGATATATGGATAATATAGTACTATTGATTAACTTTATGGATGCAAGACCAGGTACTCTCACTGGTGGATTGGCATGGGATAACCACTAGAGTATAAATGATAAATGATGGCAATGACTTTTTCATCGATGACTCTAGGGTAGAATGGATACCCTTGATTTAGATGCATTGCATTTATACTTATTGTTTTAAAACATGTAGGACCGTGAGATTTATTTTGGCAAAGGAGTCATATTTAGTAGGTAGGGGATAACATCTCAATTATCTTAAAGAGCCACCTACTTAAGGATAATACAATGTGGTATGTGGTATTTTTTTTAAAAATACTTTATTTTGCTTGAGTTTATTGGGAAGCATGAAAGGATGAAATAATACGATAAAGTATTAAGTTGTTTTGTAACATTAACACTTGAAATATTAGTTTCAATGTTAATAATTAATATTAACAATTGGTACTAATTGATAAGCAAATTAATATTATTTCTAGAAGCAACAAGATTATGGTTGAGTTATTAGATTAATTTATGAAGTTGTTGTTTTGATTTTCTAATGTTGAAACATTAAGGAATATATTAGTATGGTTTTTAAGTTAGTAAATATTTTTTTAACCATGCTTTAATTAAGCTAAGATAGTCTTCATGAGCATTTTAATTTTTCCAATGTTTATTAAAGTTATGGGCTAGAAGGTGGCTAGCTTGAGTGGATTCATTGTGGGATGAACGTTTGGCTATTCAAGAAGCCACCCCTAGGGTATTTGAAGGAATATTTGGATGAGTTTTGGAAGATTTTGAGGGGAGACATTTTTGTGGAAATATATTACATTATTTAGTACATGCTAATGTACCACCTTGGATATATCTTTAGATTAGGAGTGTGTCATAGGTTATAGTGTGAGTATTTAATTTATGTAATGTAATAAATACACAAGTATTAATAGAGTGTGCAAAGTATTTTAATGATGTAAATGTGCATAATAGTCCATGTGCACATGAGTTCATAGAATAGGAAAGTGAAGAGTCTCAAGAAGAGTGAAGGCCAAGAATACTCCATATGAAGAGTCACATTCCATTCTATATATAAGTCTATATGTGAGTGTTGTTAGCTTTTAAGAATATATGTAGTAGGAGATATCTATCATAGGTCCTAATAAAATGCAAAAAATATGAAAGAAAGTAATTCTGCAATATGACTGAAATATACTATAAATAGAAAGTGGTAAAAATACAATGCAGTATGGAGGTAATGGTCACTACATTACTATAAGCTAAATGACTATGTTGTACTCCATTCAAGAGTTCTACCACTATCTACTACACTCGACTATAATGCACTTGATATGCTTGATATGGACTTGATATGAGCTATCACTATGAGGCCCTTTTATTAGGAAGATAGATTCATTGGTCAAAACTCTACCTATTTGTACAAGGGGACACCTTGCATATTACAACTTACACATTGACACTTGTGCATTTATTACATTAATTGAAGTAACTAGCTAAATTCCCCCTAAAGTAATCTCCTACTCTAACTATGTACCAAAGGTGGTACATTTACATAACCCAAATGATGTAATATACTCTAACTCTAACACCCTTATGTATTACATTATTTGGGTATTGAAGATTTCAATATTCAATATGGATCTTCTTCTTGAGAATGGTCTTTGGCTTGCTCGGTGATATCGTTCTCTTCTATCCATCCTCCTTTTTTTTCTTCTTTATGAGTATCCTCATTTGGTTCTATTGCTTCTTTAGATTCTAGTTGGCTAAGTAGAGCATAGTGTTGTTGACCTCTCATATTTTTTATTTTGATTCTTCTATGCTTGTCTTTATGGTGTGTTGGTTCTTCATTTTCTTCAACTTGTTCCTTAGGAAATGAGTTAGTATTATTTTTAAATACAACAATGTCTTGTGATATTTCCATTGAATCTAGGATATATGTATTTCCATGGATTGATCCTATTGCTTCTATCTCACTTTGGTTCATGATAAGGCATGTATTGATCTCATTCATATATCTAAAATTGATTGTCCAATTGCTTTCTACTAACTTGCTTACTATAATGAGATTGAATGTTAATCCAGGAACATACAATACTTTTTTTAGTAGAAAGTTTGGAAATAATTTGCTTGGTGTTACACACCCATATTCGTGTATAGGATAATTTTTTCTATCTAAAATTCTTATTTTGTAACCATTGGTGATTTCAAGATAGTCAAACCATTGTAGATCTCTAGTCATGTGATGACTAGCTCCTGAGTCAATGTGCCATGTATTATTCAGCTTTGTTGAATTTTCCATGCTTTGATTAGTTTTACTTTTGTGGCATGATGTAGTTTGTGTGCCTTGTTCTTGTTTATTTGTGTGAAAATATGTTTTTCTTTCCATTGTGGTATAATAGAACCTTTGTAGTAGTCTTCCTTATAACTCCCTAGTTTAGAGTATATGAGCTTGATTTGATAAAACCTTTTTAGAACTTAGGTTTTGTAGGCTTCCTTATGACTCCTGAATGGATTGAGTACTTGATAAATTTTGATAAAATACTATTATTATCAAGTTTTGTAGAATACCTTATGTCTCCCTAGTGATTTTGGATATGCTAAATGATTGATAAAGTGATTTGGAGAATAGCAGTTCAATTTTGGGTTGATTTTGTAAAGTTTTGTGAATAGAAAAAATCAACTTATATTACACCTTATTACTCCTATTTAACTTAATAAAATTATATTTTGATGAGGTCCTAATGGTTGGATTTATTTTATGCCTTTAATGTGGTTTTGGGACAGGTATACCAATTAATTTTCAACCCTTGATAATCTTTAATTAACCTAATTTTATAACTTTTGATATTTGATATTTAATGTTTCTAAATTCCAATATCCTACTTTGGTGTAGTATTCCTTATAACTCCCTAATTTGGAATATTAGAAAATAATAATATTTGCAATAATAGAAATTTAATTTTTCTAGGTAGAAATCCTTATTTCTCCCATGAAATAATTTGTAAATATTAAGCTATAATTATCCTTTAATTTTTCTTTCAAATGCGGTTTATTTCCCTATAGTTTCAACCTTATATTATACCCTTATATCTCCCTATTAATGAAAGCAAATATATTAAGGTAAAGTATTACCTTTATAATACTACAAATATGCTATATGAGCATTGTATTTTCCTTGTATTCTCCAATGTATGCATACCAATATTAATGCTTGGTTTGATCTCCTTTCAATGGTGGATGGTTGCATATTCCTTTGATTGCAGTATTGGGCACTCTACTTTTGCTTGACCAAGAGCCTTTAATGGTCTTACTTCTTCCTCCACGTTGCACTCATTGCTACGAATGCACTCCTCCTTGGTCTTTGGTACCTTGAATAAGGATAAAATATTGTAGTGGGTGACAAGTGTCATGATAGTTTCATTTTAATGCTTGGGAGAGATATAGAACCTTGTTGACCCTTGGAATTTTCTGTAGAATGGAAGGTGAGCATTACATTCTTGTATGAGTGCTTATATTCCTTGGTGACAAGCATCACTTCTCTTCTAACACTCTCAATATTCTTCTATGTAATGCCTTCTTGGACTTTCCTTCAAGCATGCAAAGGGTGAGCTCTCATGTAGGAGATATTAGGGTTTCCTTCAAGGTGACAAGTGTCACCTTACTTTTTTTCATGGGCCTTTTCTTCTCAATGTCTCTCAATCCTTAACACATTATTTGCAAGGTTCTTTTATCAATGTATTGTGGCTAGCTTATCCTTTATTGTATGATTTCAATGGTGCTTGGTGTGATTTGGTTCCAACTGGAGTAGTGAGCAATGCTTTGGTGGCTTTGAGCTAGGATTATGAGCAACACTTTGGTAGCTATGGGAAATAATTTTGTGGAGTTTTGAGATACTCCAATGGTGCCCTTGAGTGCTCCTTGTGGATGTACATCTAGCTGGTATAGCCTCTTTTGTGCTTTTTTTTGCTCCTTCTTTCAACTTGCTATGTATTTTCCTTTGTAGATAATATTTCTCCTGCTATATTTGCTTGTAGGTACCTTGATACAGCTGTCCAATATTGTGGATGATATGAGCTCTTTTAAGGGCTCTTTTACCTTGCTTGGAGAATGCTTTTACATGGTCACTTTGAGCTGATTTCTCCTTGTGAATAATGTACCTTTGTAGCACTTAAACCCTATATGTTTTCCTACATAGGACAAATTAGTATGGTGCAAGATTATGTAAATGAATTTGTGAATATAATACCTTTTTTGCACCTCCTTTCGCAACCTTATTTTTGTTGGTTTTAATGGAAGCTTTATTGTAGGCAATGGCATATTTTGAGGTTATATCATTTTATTGGTTATTTTTGGTAATAAACCCAAGCTAATAACCACGTAGATAGAAGCTTTTGTAGAAGTATTTTTTGCACTAATTTTTCCTATAAATAGCCCTTAGCGCACCTCAAATTTGAGACTCACAAAGTCTCAATTTGTAGCTTCTTTTACTAATTTTTATGGTGGCATTCTTCTCCACTCCTTGGAGGAATATGATCTAATTTTTGTGGCTTCTTTGGGCCATGAAATGTTGTAGGTTTTACGCACCAAATAGTGTCTCTAGATACTTTGATAAATAGATGGCTTTGTGCCCTTGATATTTAACAATCAACAAACACAAACTAACCCTTTTGAGAGTAACTAATTAAAGATCAACTAGTATAGAATTAATAGAATAATAATGCACTTTAATGGTAACAATAATATCACCTTATTACTCTTATAAATAAAATCTCAAATAATTTCTAAAAGCACTTAATAATCTTCTGCAACTTTAATGGCTTCTTTAGTAGATGTAGATATTGGTGTTTTAATTCACCAATTTGCTACTTTGTAATGGATGAATTCGTAGATTATTTTTGGTTTTCCAAAACAACTTCTTTCTTCACCAAAATATGGTATTGAACCTTCTATCTTGAGCCTAGGGTTTGGTTGCTTGATCCTTCCAGTGATCTTCTATTTTCTATTGTAGATTTAGAGAACTCTTATCTCTGAATTGTGCCTTTTTTTTGTGAGATATAGTCTCCAAATATCTTGTATTTGGTAGGATTCTTTTATTTGAATACTCCTTTAATCTTCTTATTGAATTATGACTTCAAATAGGATCTTCTTCTTCTCAAGATTTTGAATGTCGTGAGGTCTTCATTGGATTCTTCTTCGAAATTTAGCACTCTTTGCCAAATTATTCTTCTCTTGGGCTTGTATTTGGATGGTGATAATTATTGCAAGTCCTTCACTATCAAGAGCTTCTCCTTGGTAGTGGATTTCTCCAATGAGTTATCCTATGAACTCTTTTTATGATACTTCAATGAGATCTGCAATAAGGCTCTCCAAGCCTTCTTCTCTTCTTTCTTGAGACCTCTCCAAGGTCTTCTATCTTCTTTGGTCTTTCAATTGAGACCTTTTCTTCAAACTCCTTCTTTTGGAAGTGTTGGTGATGAGATATTATTGGATCTCTAGAATCTACTACTTCTTTGATCAAGAATAGGACTTTAATCCCTCTCTATATCTTTCAATATTGAATTTTTTTTCAATGAGACCTACTTCATATCTCTTTAGCTTCTTTTGAAAAAAATATTTAATCAGTAAAGGAGATCACCAATCTCCTAATTCATGCACTCTTCTCTGGAGTCTTCTTCTAAATTAAGAACTCTTCTTTTGAATCAGTAATTCTTCTCTGAAGTCTTCTTTAAAATTAAGGTTTTTATGGCCTTCTTATTCTAGATAAAGGCTTTTGTGGATTTTTTTGCTTCTACACTCTATAGGTATTGATCTTGAATGGTGATCACCAATCTCCTATCTCCTCCTTAACTCATCTTCTAGAGTATATTCTTCCTTGAGTATACTATAAGGCTACTGTGGCCTTTTCTTCACTTTTGTAATCTGTAAGATTTGCAGCTCTTGTAATGGGATATTTCTTTGAGGTCTTTGAAATATCTAGTCTTCTCCTTGTTACTGCAAGTGTTGGAATGATTCTAAGAAGATATTATTCCTAGCTCTATTGTAGGAAGTTTTCCAACCTTTTTTTGAATCTCCTTTTCCTGCAACAAGTTGTTAGAAACTAGAACAGAAGAATTTATAATTCTGGAGATAATAATCTTCACTAGTTGATTTTTCAATATAGTGGTATGAATGCTAAGTCCTAGTCTTCATGAGTTTTTTTGTAACTTTGTGGAAATACTCTAGCCAAATGTAATCTCAAAATTTTTGTAACAGATTTATTTTAGTCCTTTCAATATTTTTTGACTCTCCCTAATCCTATATTGATTCACCATATTTTTGATACCACTGTTAGCTTTTGAGGATATATGTAGTGGGAGAGATCTATCATAGGTCCTAATAAAATGTAGAAAATATGAAATAAATTAATTCTAAAATATGATTGAAATATACTATAAATAGAAAGTGGTAAAAATACAATGCAGTATGGAGGTAATGGTCACTCCATTACTATAAGCTAAAGGACTACATTGTACTCCATTTAGGATTTCTACCACTATCTACTACACTCTAATATAATGCACTTGATATGCTTAATATGGACTTTATATGAGCTATCACTATAAGTCCCTTTATATAGGAAGGTATATTTCTTGGCCAACACTCTACCTAGTTGTACAAGGGGACACCTTGCACATTAACACTTGTGCATTTATTACATTGCTTGAAGTAACTAGATAACTTCCCACTAAAGTAATATCCTACTCTAACTATGTACTAAAGGTGGTACATTTACCTAACCCAAATGATGTAATATACTCTAAATCTAACAATTTTGAAAGAGAGAATAAGGAAGAGACACAATGTAGATTGAGCATGTATGAAGTATGGAGTATTTGAGATCTCCATTTTATATCAAATACTATTTTTTTGAGCATTAATTAATGGCTATTTTCTATGTAGTTGCAGAAGTTATTCTTGAGTTTTATATGTTTAGAATATTTTCATTATCTTATATTTGATATATCATTCTTATTTTAGATCTTGTGGTTATTTTACATTAAGCATTTAGTATCAAAATTTAATAGTGGTATTAGAGCCACAAGGAAGATTGATAGGAGATAGGGAGAGCCACAATAGAGATTGAGAGGAGATAGGGAGATTTTATTTTAAGAATATTTAAAGATGATTTTTGGCTAGAGTCTTTCCACAAGGTTGTAGGAAAACTCGTGAATACTAGGACTCAACAAAGATTACTTTTCCACTATATTGAAGGATAACTAGTGAAGTTTAATTATTTTTAGAGATCTAGATATTTGAATGTATTTGATTGATGTTATCTAAGTTTTTTTGTACAAAATTAGTTCTCAAAAGTTGAGAAGCTTCCTATAATGGATAAATAAAAATTTCATATTTGATTGCCTAAAATGTTACGTGCTTTCCTCGTGCAGGGATTAGTTTTTTAGTTGTATAAAAAGAGTAGACATTGAAGATTAATGAGATCTAATAAATAGGCCCTGGTATAGATTGAATATTGAAGGTTAAGGAGACCCAAGAAAGAGGTACCCATATAATATTGAATATTTAATATTAAGGAGACCCAAGAAAGAGGTCCCCATAGAAGAATAGAGATTGAATATTCAGGGGATCCGAGAAAGAGGTCCACATAGAATATTGAAGACTAAATATTAAATATTTAGGGGAGTATAAAGAAGCCAAAAAAGACCTATTGAAGGTTGATAAAGAGGAGACTCAAGAGAAGAGTTCCCCATTTAGATTTGAGAAAGGATATAGGATATTTGAGAAAGAAGATTGAGAATTTGAAGACCCAAGAGAAGAGATCTCAAGCAAACTTGGAAGGAGAAATAAGAAGGCTAGAAAATCCCTATTGAAGAAGTTGAAGTGGTCATTGGAGGATATTTGAATAAAGCTTGAGGTAAAATATTGCAAGTAGTAAAAACTCCTAAAAATAATAATTTAGGACAACTATAACCATACAACAACAAGCTCAAAATAAATAAGGATTTGACAAGAAGTGTGCCAAATTTTGAAAAGTATTTTTGAAGACCTCAAGACATTAAAATTCTTGAGGAAGAGGCCAACGAAGGAGGTTGGATTTGAAGACAAAACTCAATGAGAGCTGACGATAAAGGAGATAGAAGAGGCCACTGATTTGAGAAATTTGAATATAGTTATTAATAATTTAAATTTTGATTTATAGAGGAGAATATTGTTGGTTTTCATGACATAATTTGAAGGGTAACAGGATAGAAAATTGAAGGTGATATAGAGCTGAAAATTGAAGAAGATTTGGGCAGATTTTAAAGTGCCCTTGAATAGTCAATTGAAGGCTTGATAATAAACTAAGGCAGCGTATTAGAGGAGTTAGAGATTGTTTTTGAAAAGCAAGATACAAGAGAAGAAAATAGATTTTTGGAGTAGCAATTTAAGATATTTTTACTACAAATTTGAGAAACATTAAAGGTAGATAGTAGAGCTGATATTTGAAGAATTTTGGAGAAGATTTGAGAGATATTTTGACAGAAAAAGTGAAGGAATATTTGGTAGCAATTGAAGCTGAAAATTGTAGAGATTTTGGATAGAAAGAAGGCAGCATTTGGAGCTGCAAAAATCAGAGAAGTTGAAGATAAAGAATGCTAGTTTCAAATAGCATTTTAATAGGAAGAAAGGATAAAATTTTTAGCATTCTATAATAGATGTCTGGAAAGGATAAAGAGAAGATTCGAACAACATAATTCAAAGAGGATAGAAATTGATTTTAGGGCAGCAAAGTAAAAGGTAGTGAAACTACAAAATTCATAAATTCAAGACAACAAAAGGTGAATCAAATCACCAAGGAGACTAGCTTCAAAAATGAGGACAAAGAGGTTTGTAATATTGGTGCTATAAAATTTTATTATTCAAGCATTTCAATTAGACCATTATAAATTTTTTTAAAGCACCATATTATATTTATTAAATCCAGCAAAAGATAGTTTAATCTAAGTGTCTCCAAGCCAATGAAGGAGGCATCATTATCATCCTAGAATATGCAAAACACAATAAAAGTTTAAATATTGCTTGAAAATTAGTATATATGATGTTCTCATAATCCAAGGAAGTGCAGAAATTTTAAATCTTATTGAATAAAAGAAAGATAACAAATAGTGCCCAAAAACAAGGCAGAGTTTCCAAATACATCATACCAAAGGAGTGATAGAACAACCATTTTGAAGGAGGATCCACCATAGTGAAGAAGAGCCACTGCATTGGATAAAGGAAGCAACATAAAAGAGGAATACATAATGCCATTGGAAAGATATTTTAAGTGTCATAGGAGGTAACGTTATTCGAGAGAAGTTGAGACATCGTTGAGTAGAGCTTGAGAACCAAAAACTGAGGAGCCACCAAAGCTAAGAGCAAGCATCATTACTAAGAAGTTTTAAGCATCAAAACCATGGGTTTTTTGGAGTGAATCATTGAAATAAAGCCAAATTCTACTAGAAGAAATTCAAACAGTCATTTGTTCTTAATTCATTGAAGATACATTAGAAAGAAGACATTGAGTGTTGAGGAACTGAAGAGAGGTAAAGAATTGAAGTTGTTTCCAAGTGTAGAGGAGAAGCAGTATGTTACTAAGCATAGAGAAGAAGAGGAACATTACCAAGAGGAGGAAAATATATTAAATGGATGATAAGCACTAATCATTTGACCTAATTATCACTTGAGAGGATAAAATATATTTTCCAAGTGTCACAACACAAAAGATAGCTCCAACCAATGCCAGGGAAGTGAAATATCTCCTTGTATCTTTTGGTCATCAAATCTGCCCAGGAAAGGATTTGGGTAAGTGTATGCGCCCTAGACCTGGACCAACATTGAAAGGCCGAAGGGAAGAGATGCCCCTCGTGCCAATCTCCGGAGAAATGTTGGCTCCTATACTAAACTACTTTGATTTTTAAGATAAGGGTGCAAGAAAGAGATAAATAGAGTGAGGGTGCAGGAAAGAAATAAAAGAGTAAGGGAAGAAATTTTAGTAGTTTAATGGTGGGAAAGAACCAGAAGCATGATTACTAGCCAATAACTTGAAATAGCAGCAAAGAACACCAAGAATAAATGAAATGAACATAGTATTAGCCCACCTATGTATCCTCTGGACGAGTTCCAGGATTCTCCTTTCCCTTTCACCGAAATTTAGAGTTCAGAGTAACGGTGATTAAGAAAAGTGAATATAACAGAAACACTATCCACAGGCAGCATAAAAGAAAGCCAACACAACATTTTCCTCTCCTATGTATCCTTCGGGAAAATCTCAGGGTTCCACTCCAATCACACACCTAAATCCAGAGTTCAAAATTACAGTATGCAAATGAAGAAAAGATAAAAGAAATAATCGTAGAAGGCAGCATAAAAGAGAGAAATAGAGTCCAAAGCTCTTTAGTATTAATCACAGGAATCTAAGTTACAACAGCTTTCTAGCATAAAGTTCCCCCCCCATTTTTACATTACAATGCCTGGGTTTTTATAGAGGACCCGACCCTCTGAGCCATCAATGCACATCATGGAGGAGTACATCCTCAAAACCTGAGAAGTCGGCTCTTCGTGGCTCTCGTGACTGAGTTCTCAAATCTATTACCAAAACTGGTTGTTGAGACCGGGTCAGTCGGGGAAATATGCATTAATGAGCCACCTGAACGTCCTTGGCCTCTGGGTGCAGTGCTCGAGTGGCTGCCATGCTCGCTAGGTTGTTCTTTAAGAACTGATCTTTCATTTCAAATTGCCAAAAATGGGCAGCGGTCTTTTTGGGCATGTAAAAATGCATTTATGAGGCACTTGATCGCCTTGGAAAAATACCCGGCTTGGAGTGCGTGCCTTGGAAGCACTTCGCTAGATTTTCATTCGCAACTTCACTTTGCAAATGGACTTGAGCCGAAGTAGATTCTCCCTTCTTGGTTTGCACTTCGCATGATGGAGCTTCGCAAGGCAACTTCGGGGGTGTTGAGTGCCAAAGCAGATATTCCTCCTCAAAGTGGGGCTTTTCATTTCTCGCTGCTTCACTGGAGAGGCATGCAAAAACTGCTTCACTGAGGTCCTTCACCCGAAGTAGATACTTCATTGGTGAGTTTTCAAAATGCTTCACCATGATCCTTTTTCAAAACTGTGGTTCGGGGTATTTCGGCCGAAGTGCATTCCTGCCTTCGAAAGATGTTGCTTCGGGTGAAAGTACTTTGCATGAAATTTAGCCGATGCAGATGCTTCGTAAGATTTTTGGTGAAGTAGAAATGGTTCGCTGATGGCGAGGCCCAAAGTGGGTGCTTCGCTGGTTTTTCGATGAAGTATTTTTCAATGTTTGTGCCTTTCGAGTTTCGCTTCGCAAGTTTATTGCCCGAAGTAGTTGTTTGAAGTGCTTCGGGCCCGAAGTAGTTTTCTTTCTTGCCTTAGCAAACTCGGACCATGATCCCTCTTCGATGAAGCTATTCTTTTGAAATGTCGGTTGAATGCCCAAAGTAGCTACTGGAAATACTTTGGGAGTGAAGTTCTTTTTGCACCTTTCCTTTACTCTTTCTTTGGCAACATCGCTTCACAAAATTCTTGCCCGAAGTAGCTGTTGGGAACGCTTCGGGTGCAAAGTAGATCTTCCTTCTTTGGCGAAGCTATCCTTTTGAAATGTCGATTCACAAAATTCTTGCCCAAATTAGTTTTTGTAAATGCTTCGGGTGCGAAGCTCCTCTTTTATGCCTTCTTTGTATTCGTTGCTTGACAACACTGCTTCACAACATTTTTGCCCGAAGTAGTCATTTGAAGTGCTTCGGGCCCGAAGTAGTTTTCATTCTTCATTTCTTCCTTTGGGTGAAGCTATCTTCCTTAGTCTTCTTAGTAGCGAAGCTCTTTTAACTTCATTCTATATACAAAAGGGGGTGGCAAGGAAAGCCAAAATTGTTGTAACTTACAAACAAAATCAACAAAGAAATACTTTACAAAAGAAACACTGTACAAAATTTTGAATTCTCTTCCCCATTGTGCAATGTGACAAAATTGTCAACATTCTTGGCGGCTCACGGGGCAACGAGCTTGTCTCGGTGGGAGAACCCTCAGCCTTGATCCATTGGGCCAGAGTTACCTCCAGACCCTTCTCCCTTTTCTTCTTTTGTGGGCTGTTCCACGGTTGCTTCTTCTTCTTCTTCTTGTTCTTCCTCCTCTTCTTCTTCCTCTTCTGGTGAAGGTTCCTATGTCGGGGATGGCTGTAGGAGATCACGAATGCATTCCATAGTTCGGCGAACGTGGGCCTAGGCACCCTTTTGAAATGGTTCTTGATCTTGCAGGGCCTTGATCAAAACATGGAACCGATCAATCTGCCCGATGTTAGCATGTTTGGCTCTAGCGCTCAGGTCGTTGAGGCAGGCCGTGATCTTACAATGTCTCAGAATGAAATCTGTGACTTGTCCTTCTATAATTGGCTCTGCCCACCCATCTATTTCTGAGACGTCACCTTCAAACTGAAGCCACATCGGCTTGAGTTCTTCCTTGGACAGAAGGTTCCCTTCATCATCCGTGAAACTTAAAAAACCTAAGGAAGAAAGATCTTGGAAGTAACCCATTGATATGCGCTGCTCATGCTCAAAAATATCCAGGAGGTCTTTCACCTTCTGTGCTTTCCTCACCTTGGAGAAGAAGGCGCGAACTACGGCCTATGTTTATAGACCAATCTCTAGCCGTCCGACTCATTGCAGTGACCTGCAGGTCCTGATACTTGACGCTCTGGACCTCAAAATCTAGTTTAAGTCACCTTTTAATTTTTTGGATGACTTCATCTACTTTTGGCCCTTCCTGAGAAACGACATACTGAGCTTCGGTGACGTAGATTAAAGTTGACAAGGCACTGGAGGCCCGAGATCTGAAACCTTTTAGCAAATGTGAGCAAATTTCTTTGATTCGTCCTCTGTCGAACAGCTCCAGGTTTTCTTTCTCGTACAACTATTGTTGCATTTGCAAGATCTTGCTCTCAAGCTCTTTGGCCCTCACATCAGCTTCGGCCAGTATCTGGCTCTGACTTTTGGTTGCATACTGCAGTTGTCTTAGCTGTTGTTTCAAAGAGACTACTTCCTTTTTCATCTACTCACATTGCTTTTTTGCGTCCTCTAGCTGGGAGTGAGTCCTTGCTAGCTCTTCTTCCAATTTAATATTGGTGCTCTCAACCTCAAATCTGCACTGATTGGCGATGTTCGCATGCACTCAAAAAGTCTCGATTCTGACATGCATGGATGTCGATTCATTGTCTACATTTAGGTGCTCCAGGTCCTTGTTCTTCTCCTGATAATCATAATCTATCGGAGTCATTTCATCCAGAGGCTTCTAGACCTTAGGGACCTTCTTTACTTTATGTAGCTTTCCACCCTTTAGGTCAAAAACAGCACATTTTTCTACCTCGACCAAAGAGCGCCCTCTCTTTTTCCTGGCCTCCTTCAGCATTTTTTTGGTATTTTGTCGGGCCTGGAGCAGCTTCTCGGCTAGAGGGCGTTCCTTCATCAAGGACATTTCTGATTTAAATGAGGCTAGATCTCCAGCCAAAGGGGTGAAAAAATATAAATAATGGATAGGGGATGCCTCACCAGTAGGTTCGACGATGGGTGTAGCAGGAGCTTTGGCGATAGGAACGATACTGTGTGTGACAGGGGAGCAAGGAATGGGGCTCGATGTTGGGGTACTATCTTCTCCCTGACTGGGAACTGAGGGAATGGTGGCATGGGTGGGCAAAGTAGTGTCAACAGACTTGTCCTAGACATATGACTCGGGTGTAGTGGAGCTAACGGGATCATGGGGCAGATTCAAGGTGACAAGGGGCAACGCATGAAGAGGTGATTGACTCTACGAGGGAGTGAGAGACTACTAGGAACTCATGGCCGAGATGGTGGGGGACATGCTTTGAGAAACCAAGGCAAAGGGTGGAGAGTGCATACCTTCATGCCCAACTAGCAGAGAAGTAGTAGTGACTTCCTGCGTGATCGGCTCTTGCTCCTTCTGGGCTTCGGTACTCGTGACCTCCATGAATTCTTCTTCGGGGACCCCCTCTTGTTGGAGGAGCTCCTCCACATCGATAATGTCTATATCTGGGACTGCCTCAGTACTTTGTGCCACCACACCCTCAATGTTTGCTTCGATGGGCTTGATGCAGGTTGTCCGATAGGAGTACTTGGAAGCTTTGTGTGGGGCCTCTTTGGGTGGCTCGAAGGCACTTGAACTTGTTCTTGCCTCTTCCTTTTCTTCTCTACTTGTTGTGCCGATCCCTCGGCACTTGTGTCATGTGCAACTTCTACCTTTTCCTCTTCTTCCTACTCTGAAGCACCATCATCTCTTCTTGGGCTTTCGCCCGAATCGGGGATAGCTAGAGGAACAAATTCAGCGAAGGAGAGGGACTTCCAAGTCCCAACATTGGCTTCGTACACAACTACGAAGTCTCTATCTACTGCCAAGAGTCCATAGGATTTCATCTTTTGGCGATGGACTCTCATTATCCACCACTCCCTTAGTTGCTCCTCGCCCCAATTCTTCAACTCCTCCTTCAAATCATCTTTTGCTTTTCTCCAAAAGGTGGAGTCTGGGGTTGGGAAAGGATGCTGAATAGGATCAAACTCAGCCTCCATAGGGTAGAACTCATGCCAGGGAGGCATTGTCCTCATCCTCTCTAAATGCCATTCCAAGTCCCTCCCATTAGGATTGTTCCTTTGATCCACTATTTTTGGATGGGGGCAGACATGAAAGTTCTTGAACCTGAGGTGGTCCCTCATCACCCCCAAGGGGTCATAGAGCCATTGTTGAGGAATTTGGAGCAAACCAAAGTTGGCAAGCTTTTCCTCCAAGAAAACATTTTGCTTTAGGGCAAACACTTCTATTACCCCCATTTTTAAGGGGAAGTCATAGGTGTGCGCCCATTTTCGACCATGGTCGTACATGGCGTTTGTAACATCACTCTATCGAGTGACCTCCAATGCGAACTGGTACTCAGAGGGGTAGAATGGTAGCAGGAAGGGCTTCCCTATGAAGTCGAATAGTCAAATCATGAGCCCCTATGTTAGTTGAAACACATCTTCCTTTTTCTCCTGCACCACTCTATCTCTTAAACTGAGGGGTACCCGAGGGCATGACCCTATCAATAAATGCATAGCGGGTCCCAAGAATTGTTGATTAAAAGAATAATAAGACTCTATCCTCAATAGGAGGGGAGTCCACTGGTACACGGGTAGAGGATTTCCATCCTTTCCGCTCGAAGAAATGGCAATGTGGGGGAATTTTTTATGTACATGGTAGAAAAACAACCAAACAAGGAAAGAACAGGGTGCGAAGTACTGGCCCATCCCAGAATTCTTCATGCTGGCAAGCCGTGTATGCAAGGTTCGGGCCACCCATTCTGCCCAATCAAAGAATACTGGGTTGGTGTTTGGCCATGAAGCATCGGGGGCATAGAATTCCCCTCTTGAAATACACTCGGCCAAGGACACCTGCCAGGGGTGCATCGAAGCATCAGTCGACAGACCTACCACCCATGCAATGATTGAGAAGATGTCTGTGTTCTTGAAATCTGTCAGGGGGAGGGGCATTTGGGGATGCTTGCCCGAAGGGAGTCCATCCTTGAGGTTTTCTCTTAGAAATTTTAGAATATGAGTGGAGGTAGTGAACCTCTCCATTTGTTCGCTAAGGATGACATTGCGAACGGAATAGCCCTTGGGCAGACCCTGATTCGGTGTGAAAGCTGCTTGCACATCTTCTTTTAGAATAGAAAATAATTTGTGGCCCGTAGCGTCCAACACTTGTCTGGAGGTGGGCTGGTAGTTCTACACAATGGCACAAATTAACTTGGGACAATGGTGAGTGGGCGGGGTCAGATACCAGTAGATCTGTGAATAATATGCAGTGGCTCTCTTGTTCTCTAGGGTGAGCCTACTTGTCATAAACTCAATGGTGTATCTGAGCTTGGCCATGCTCTTCACAAGCTCAGTGTCCCTAATTTTTTCCCACCCATAAATTGGTGGCTCTTCAAGCTGTTCCTCTTTAGAATCTTCTTCTTCCTCCATAGGTTGCTTTTCTGGACGGGGATTAAAGTCGACCTTCTTAGGTCTTTGCTTCTGTTCTTCTTTGCCCTTCTTTGGGGCTGCTACCTCGGGTTCCTTACCTTTCTCTTTAGATTTTTTCTTTCCCATTGTGAATATAGGTGATGATAGAGTTCACGATGCAGAAGACTTAATGCAAAGGATTTTGATGCAAAGGGTAGAGGAATGCAGGCTATCAATGGTGGGAGCTCTCAGTCTTGCATGAACTAGTTGGCAAACATCCTTCTTTACCGTCGAGGCTTGAATTTTATAGCCTTAGAAGGCAACTACCTCTATTTATGGCACCTACCATAATTAAATTTACACTCGTATGGGGAAGGTTACCGTGTCTTTTGATTGGCTTCGTAATGGCGTAGTACACGGGCCCGTGTGGTTCAATGATTTCCCCTGCATCGGGAACTTGACCTTCTGCCACCTCGTACCCGAGCGTGAACTTTTCTCGCAATAGAATTCCTTTTGGGATGCGCTCTGCCACCTTGGCATTAAAATCATTTGCCTCGAACATGCCCCTAAGTTACTGTTGGTGCATCCCCCAAGACACGTTTTAAATGCTCCTTGTTTTTCATGTCGTTGGGTTGGCGAAGGGGAACCGATGCTAAAATTTCTTCGCAATGAACCTTCGGTGGAAGGTTATTTTCCATGCTTCGAGCCCAAAGTAGTTCTCCCTCGTTGTGTTACTTCTTTGCTTCACGGAAGGCTGGCCCCCCCGAAACTCTTTTTCCTTGAAAAATGCCTCGCTAGGCTTCTTTTGAAAACTGCTTCGCAAAACTTTCACCCAAAGTAGTTGCTTGAGATACTTCGGGTGCGAAGCTCTTTTCATCTCCTACTTCTCTCTTTGATGACTCCCTCGGTCTCCCGAGGACCTTTTGGAAGCCAAAGTGCTTCACTGAGAAGCATCTCGCGTTAGTTGCTTTGCACTAAAATTTCCTAAAGGATATTTTCGTCGTGTTCAGTGAATCTTGGGCTGGCGAAACTGGAGTTTATCTCTGTAACACTTAGCTTCTTGGAGATCTCGAAGTAGAGAATATATACAAGAGCAAAAAATTATGTACAAAGTAACATTTTTTTTTTTTTTGCTACATCTTCAATGATGAAAAGTCTTCAAGTGAAGACCATTGACAGAAATTGGCAATACTTGGCCATCTGCATCCTTGAGGATGAAAGAGTTGGCCGAGTTTACCTTCACAACTTTGAATGGTCCACCCCATAAAGCATCCAATTTGTCATGATTCCTAGGCTTGGCCTTCCAAGAGTCCCACTTCCATACCAGATCTCCCACTTTGAATGTGCGATCGGATGATTTTTTCTTGAACCAATCTCGGGTGACCTGAGCATGCTTAGCGAAGCTCTGGTAGGCTTTCTCATGATCTTCCTCTAGCTGTAACAGCTGAGCCAGTCTATTTTCCATAGAATCAACTTCCTTTTCATCATCCAACAGATGGAGCGCAAGGATCTCTACGTGAGTTGGAAAGATGGCCTCCTTGCCATACACTAGGGCGTAAGGCAATGTTTTGATTGACTTATTGATAGAAATACGATTGACCCACAAGTCTTGATATAGAAGAAGGTGCCAAGTCCTTTTGTTCATCTCTATAAGCTTTCTTAGCACCCTTAACAAGGTCTTGTTGGTGGATTCTACCAATATGTTACCCTATGGATAGTAATTGGAGGAGACTTTATGATATATCCCATATCGGTAGAGGAATTCATTGATTTTGGTGCCTGTGAAGCCAGGACCATTGTCCGTGATGATTGCTTTTGGAATGCCAAACCGTGTGATCAATCCCTCTAGGAAAGTGATGACAGTCTCCTGATCTGCATTCTTCGTGGGTGTTGCTTCGGCCCATCTGGTGAAGTAGTCGGTTGCGGTTAGGATGAACTTATGCCCAATGGAGGAGTTCGACGATATGACCCCTATGAAATCTAGCCCCCATTGTTGAAAGGGTGATTCTACTTGTATCGGTCGGAGAGGCATTGAAGCATTCCTACTTTGGCCGATGAACTGCTGACACTGCTCACATTTGCGACAAACTGTGAAGGCATCGACGAAGAGTGTGGGCCAATAGTAACCCGCCTTGATGATATTTAATGTCGTCGTTCTTCCCATGAAGTGACCTCCAGATAATATTGAATGGAATTCTCCTAGGACTCTCCTTTTATCATCATCTTTTATGCACCTAAGAAGGACGCCATCAATGTTTCTAAAAAATAGGCCTTTGGGGCGCAAGGTATATCGGGAGGATCGCATCCTGAAATGCCTTCGCTGTGAAGCATTTAGATGTAAAGGACATTTGTTGGTGTTGAAGTATTCGACTATCTCACTGACCCAATCTTTCTCGTCCTCTTCTTGGTTTGTGAAGCATCCTTCTATTGGCAAGTCGTCCCACTGAGATTTTGTAGCTTCAGCCGCTACGCTCTTCGCCAGTTCTTGACACAATGCACGACCGTGAACCAGTTTTGTAGGTTTGATCTTGATGTTGAATTCTTGTATCTTGCTGACCCAACCGGACATTTTACTTCCCAATTCTCCTTGGATGATGAAATTGCGCACATCAGGGTGAATGACAAAGACTGTAACCCAACTTTGGGAGATGAACTGCTTGAATTTCCTAAGAGACTTCATTATCGCATGCACCTACCTTTCTATGAAATTATATTTTTCTTCATGAGGGTTTATCACTTGGCTTAGAAATGCGATGGGGCGCTCTTCGCCATCTTCCCCCTTTTGTGTCAAGACCACAACATAGCTCTCAGGTTCTCCTATGGCATATAGGATGAAGTCCCGATTATAATTAGGGTTGGTCAGGACCGGTGCTTGAGCAATTCGGGCTTTTATTTCTTCGAATGCTTCTTTTCTCTCCTTCGTCCAGATGAATTTTGCACCCTTCTTCAAAAGTTTGAACATTGGCTTGATGACCTAGGCAAAATCTGGGACAAACTTCCTCATGAAGTTGATCTGTCCGAAGAAATACTGAAGTCCTTTCTTGTCCATTGGGAGTGGGAGCTTCATCAGAGCCTTAGCTCTATCAAGATCTATAGCGAGACCCTTCTCTGATATCGTGTGTCCCAGCAACTTCCCTTTGCTGACTATGAATATGGATTTCTTTGGATTGATTGAAATGCCAAACTCTCAGCATTTTTTGAAAATATGTTGTAAGTGTAAGGGGTGATCTTCCCTTCTTCGGGAGAAGATGGTCATGTCATCTAGGTAGATAACAATAACCTTATTCAGGAGTTCACCAAAAGCTAGATCCATAGCCCTCTAAAAAGTGGCACCCGCATTCAAAAGGCCAAAGGGCATTCACTGGTAAGCAAATGTTCCCCACTTGGTAGTGAATGCGGTTTTATGTCGGTCTTCATCCCTAACCCAGATCTGATTGTATCTAGAGAAACCATTGAGTAAGGAGAAGCGTTGAGCCCCAACCATCGAATGCAAGATCTGATCGATCTGCGGGAGAGGGTAGTGATCTCTGAGAGAAGCCTGGTTTAGGTTGTGAAAGTCCATGCATAATCGTATATCCCCATTCTTCTTTCTAACTAGGACTAGATTCGCTACCCAAGAAGAATGTTTGATGGGATAAATTATCTTTACCTCGAGCATTTTTAGGAGTTTGGCCTTCATCAAGACCTCGATCTTTGGATTGATTGGCCTTTGCTTCTATCGAAAAGGTTTGATCCCTTCCTGCAACTCAATTGTATGTTGGATCAATTGCCGATCGTATCCCTTTAGGTCTTGATAAGACCAAGCCACTGTGTCGGGATACTTTCTACACAGAGATCAGATCTGTTCTAGCTCCTCCGAAGTGCAATCTATTCCAACTTTTATTGCTTTCCCAGGTTCAAGTTCTAAATCTTGATACTGCTTTGCATTAACTTTGATCCTATGAGAAACTGCTCGATCATTCTGATCAAAGAGGCTTTCAAGAGTAATTAATCCCTTAGGCACATGATTATTCTTCAATTGAACTAGCCCTTCATATTCCTCATCGTCAGGGCTTCTTTTCTCAACTGTGGCTACTTCTTGAATCATAAAATTCACAATCTGCTCATCACTATCAAAAACTTGCCAATGCAGATCTCTGTCTGGGATGGAGGGCCTGTAAATCATCCTCACAGATTTAGGCTTGTGCACTATATCTTCTGCTGGAGAGTACCTAGCTGCGATGGATGCTAGAACATCGGCGTGTCGGTTCTTTTCTCTTGGAATAGACTGCATATTGAGAGATTCGAACTAGTCGAACAAGTCCCATACCCTATTTTTGTATGACTTGAGATAGTGCTTCTTTGAAGTGCACTTGTTTGTGACTTGATTGCATACCAATTCAGAATCTCCAAATATTTGGAGATGCTTTATGCCTAACTTTTTTGCTTTCTTGAGTCCTAGGCATAATGCTTCATATTCTGCTACGTTGTTGGTGCAGCTCCATACCAACCGGTAACAATATTCCTTCTGCTCTCTAGAAGGTGATACTAAAAGAATGCCCACCTCGATGTCATTTTTGCATCGGGCACCATCGAAGAATAATTTCCATAATTCGCCTTGGGCGGAGACCTTGTCTTCTATCTTGATGTGTTTCTCAGGCTTGGCGATGGCATAACATCCCATCTTGGTTTCTATCATGGCATTGAAGTCTACCAATGAAAACTCATCTTCACAACTTAACTGTGCGAGGGACTCCTCGACTAGGTCCACCTGCTCTATCTCTTCCACTATTGCATTCACAGGATCGTTGCTTTCTCCTTCGGACATCTTCTCTATGAGGAAGGTGGAAGGCTTCTCGTTGTAAATTTTTATCTTCTTCCCTTTGAATGGAATCTCCAAGTGCGAGTAATCCATAGATAGATATCCTCCCAGTTTCGCCATAAACTCTCTCAACAAGCACATACTAAAATATGGCTCAAGGTCGATGACCACCACCTCTTGTATAACTATGATCTGAGGCATCTTGTGTAGTCGGATAGGAATATATTTAATCACTCCTACAGTCTTCATAGGAGTACCATCTAACTAGAGTACGTTGTGACTACTTCACGTATATTCCATCCCTATCTCTTCGCACACTGCCTTGGGCATGACTATTGTTGCGGCCCCAAAGTTGATCATACAGTTGTGTACAATATACCCTTCCATCTATAGAGATAGGTAGAATAGAGGTGGTCGATTCTTCCCTGTAATGGATGTGGATAGGGTCTGCACTAGGGCAAGTGGTGCTACTTTTCTTGCTTTGGTTATCTTCAATGATTCTTGCAATAGGTCCACTTGTCTAGGTAGTTGCAATGCGTCGTACAGACTGATTTTGGTTGGAATCTTCTTCAGCTCATCTACAATGTTGTACGCTAGGGAATTGGGCACCTCAGGTTCCTTCCTCGGCTCATATCTGGTGTGATACTATTTCATAGCTTCGACCCTTTGCCGTTTGGTCAGCGAAGGAAGTTTGAGCTTCTCTCTAGCCTGTTCCTTAGTTTCCACCTATGGTGGATTTGCAGGGGCCTATTGGGCCTTCTCTTTGATTGGTGTAGGCTATCGAGCTTTGTTCGGGGCCGATGGAGGTTGTTGTCCTTTCTCATGATGAGCATGCACCTTTAAGGGAGCCATTTGAGTAGCATCTACTTCTATCGACCTTTTGCCTCCTCTGGTAAGGACTGCAACTGGCTCTTCTTCACCAATTACCAGGTTCTGATTCAATTGCCTGATGACGTTGACTTGACCGCCATGACTACTGCTCGCCAATGTTTGTACATAGTGTTGGTGCAACATACAAGTATTCTCTTCATGAGGGTCATTACACGTGGAGCACCAATGTATATAATCGAAAGTGTTCGAGGTTTCGTCTATTGCAGCGTTTCTAGCCGAAGCTCTTCCTTGCTGGACCGCTTGATCTTTAGTAAGCGCGGGTGTAGGATAAGACCTTCTTGGTAGAAACTCTTGTTGTGCTTGCTTCTTCTTCATAATGGTCATGTCATTAGATAGGGTCTACACTGTGGAGTTCAGGGACTGAACTTCTTGCAGTATTTTGGCTTGCATATCATCAGTCTTAGGAATAGGTGGCAATGGAGCCATCATGGGTATTGGAGGTAGGGCGGGGTGTTGAAGTGGTGTTGGCAGTACAGGGAATGCCGAAATGACCGTGGGCTACAGAGTCAAAAAAGTGGGAAAATGAATTTGTGGAGCGGTGATTTGGGATACAATGGGATTTGGGTTCCAAGATGAGATCGGGTATGCAGGGGTTGCGGAGATCTACGAAGCGACTATGCTCGCATACTAGGATTGATGGAAATCGGGGAGTATGGGCATCGACATCCTTTAGGGAAGCTTACCCATAGCTATTAGATCCATTTCCACTTTTTGGGCTAATTCATATAATTTTGGGAAGGTATTGATGTTCGAATACCTTACCATCACACTGATATCGGGGTTGAAAGCCCAAAGGAAATAGTATGTTGTAGCTTCATCAGATGGCCGAAGTCCAACTGGTATTCTTTTCCAGGTTCGAGTGAACCTAACATTGAAGTCTGTGATATCTTCTTGTGGATGTCTCTGGATCATCATGAACTGATGCAGGAGAGAGGTCAAATCGATGGACTCATTGAAGCTTCACATCAACTGTCCGACTAACTGGTCCCATCCTGTAATGGTATCGGGTGGTAAATATCTATACCAGTAGAGGATTTTTCCTCTAAGAGATAGAACCAAAAGCTTTACCATAACATGCTCTTCTGTGATGTCATGGATCACCACCAGAGAAACTATGTCCTGGATGTGCTCCAGAGCAGTCTTCCCAGTTCCATCGAACGTTGGGATCTTCTTTATAGCAGCAGGCGGCACTTGCCCTTGTCTCGCTAGATTTAGCGGTCCCGAAGAATTCCATGCTGGGAATAATCTGGGTGGCGGTTGTTGCTATATTTTTTGTTGTTGTTGTTGTTGTTGTTGTTGCTATTGTTGTGCCATATTTACTCTTGGATTTTGAGAAACAAGAATTCCTGAAGCTCCTCCTTGATTTCTAATAGGACGACCAATAGGAATGGAGGCACTAGGATGCTTCGATGAGTTGGGAGGATTAGGAGGAAAGCTAGCCATTGTGCTATCAGAAGTTAGGCCTTGTTCATCAACAATGGCCTCTTGTGAGGATGTTCCACGTAAAAGAGACTTGGGGGTAACTAACCTAGATCATTCCCCAAAGGCGTCAATATCTAGCTCAAAGAACTCAGTTTCCTCTCCTCTATTCCTAACTCTCCATCTTGTTTGCATGAAGGCACAGACTTCGGTACCGGTCTTTATGACTTAAATATTCTTGGGTAAACAGAGTCTCCAGATGCTAAGAGTCTTTTGGTAATGAGAGCATCGGTTCTCACTACTACTCACAAGGTGAGACTGAACGAGTCCCACCGGGCGTGCCAAAAATTGTTGGTCATCAAATCTTCCTAGGAAAGGATTTGGATAAGTGTATGCACCCTAGACCTGGACCAACATTGAAATGCCGAAGGGAAGAGATACCCCTCATGCCAATCTCCATAGAAAGGTCGGCTCCTATACTAAACTACTTTGATTTTTAAGATAAGGGTGCAAGAAAGAGATAAACAGAGTGAGGGTGCAGGAAAGAAATAAAAGAGTAAGGGAAGAAATTTTAGTAGTTTAATGGTGGGAAAGAACCAGAAGCATGATTACTAGCCAATAACTTGAAATAGCAGCAAAGAACACCAAGAATAAATGAAATGAACACAATATTAGCCCACCTATGTATCCTCTGGACGAGTTCCAGGATTCTCCTTTCCCTTTCGCCTAAATTTAGAGTTCAGAGTAACGGTGATTAAGGAAAGTGAATATAACAGAAACACTATCCACAAGCAGCATAAAAGAAAGCCAACACAACGTTTTCCTCTCCTATGTATCCTTCAAGAAAATCTCAGGGTTCCACTCCAATCACACACCTAAATCCAGAGTTCAGAATTACAATATGCAAATGAAGAAAAGATAAAAGAAATAATCACAGAAGGCAGCATAAAAGAGAGAAATAGAGTCCAAAGCTCTTTAGTATTGTTGTGGCTGATCCACAACACACCCCAAAATTGGGGACCCACCTTTTTGCATGCTTTCAAAGAAGACTGCAGTGGCCCAGATACCAAAAAAATCAAAGGAGGAGCAAAATACAACAAGAAATGAAAGTTGTCACGATTTCGCGACATGTCGCTCCGTCGCTGCCCAAAAATGAAAGTTGTCGCGATATCACGACATGTCGCTCCGTCGCTGCCAAAAAATGAAAGTTGTCACGATATCATGACATGTCGCTCTGTCGCTGCCAAGAAATAAAAGTTGTCACGATATCGCGACATGTCGCTCCATCGCTGCCAAGAAATGAAAGTTGTCACGATTTCACGACGTGTTGCTCGATCGCGGCTCAGACAAGCAAAATGCAGAGAAAGAAAGAAACGTCATGATTTCGCGACATGTCGTGTTTTCGTGGCTATGAGCAATAGAATGCATCAGAATGGAAAATTGTCGTGATATCGTGACATGTCATAAAATCATGGTCAAACCAGTCAAACAGGGCAAGGCACTAAAGTTGTCGCGATATCGTGACATGTCGCGATTTCGCGACAGGAAGCAGCCAAGGCGTACGAAGATGAAAAGCATCACGATTTCATGATAGGAAGCAGCCAAGGCGTACGAAGATGAAAAGCGTCGTGATTTCGTGACAGAAAGCCGCCAAAGTGAATGGAATGAAAAGGTGTCACGATTTTGCGACATGTCGCATTTTCGCGGCTAAGTGCAACAAAACCCAGCGAAGCAGAAAAGCATCGCGATTTCGCGATAGGTTGCACCCACATGGCCCGATAGCATAAAAATGTCATGATTTCGTGACATGTATCATTTTCGCTGTGCATGGTGGCGGACAAGGCTGTTGGCCAAAAAATGTCGCGATTTCGTGACACGTCTTGTTTTCGCGATGCAGGTAGAAGAGCAGAGTTGCATGCAAAAAAACGTCGCGATATCGCGACATGCTATTTTTGTCATGATTTACAAGGGGGTAGTTACAAAGCATGCAGAGGAGCGCGAAGCACGTGGCATACAGGTGTCAGGGTTACAGAAGCGTTACAGTTCACAGAGAATATCAAACGTTTCGGCATCGAACATCAAGTCAAAAGCAACAAAAAGGCGAGGAATACGAAACGATGCAATCTGGGAAGTGAAACGAAGCGTCGCAGAGTGAAACAAAGAACCACACTAGAAAGTATAAAAGCAGAGGCACAGATTGATACAAGGGTCAGAAATCGCTACGAACAGTGTTGCAGAGCTGAAGTGATAGGCTATTCTGGACCTGCTTTTGGAGCGTTTTCCTCCACTTGTTCTAGTTTTGATAAACTGGAAGTTCTGTTGATGTAACTGATATATTTTTAATACAAAAATTATAGAGAGTTGCATTTCATTGGCAAGAAAGAAGGAGTTATTTTTTGCATGCTAGATTTAACATCCATTTTTCCATTTTCGGATTTTTAGGCTTGTGGGTGAAGTTTAATACAAGTTTGCTTGGTTGCTTCATACAAATGTCTTAATCTGAAAATCACAGTTAAAACCCCAGAAACCAGCACTTAGCTTATCTGGATTATGCATGTTTGCAGGTTCAATAGGTTAGGTTGTATGCGGAAAACCTCATATCTTCGGTCTTGTTGAATAGGATTGCAGACCTTCTAAATAGACTTTAGTTTTTAGTTTTTTATGCGTTTTATTTTCATTTTCTTAGATTCTCTGCATTTTTATTTTCCAGAGAGATTAGTCTTAGTTTAATTTCTTGTTATTAAAATAAAACATTTGAAAATCTACCGAAATTGAAGTTCACATTGAATTCATGAACAATCATTCAATCTCAAAATAAAATAAATCACAGTGCCCCTTGTTAACAGTTACTTGTAGTCACTAAGGTATTCCAAGCATTCAAATTGAATAGTATGTGTACAAAATGCTAACATAGCGGAGACCTTGGAGAAATTACTTATTGAATTTCTTTGCAAGAGGGGATTTGGAGCTCAAATCCTATTGGAGAGTGTGTTTTCACAATCGGGTGAAAATACCACTCAACAGATTGGCGCTAGAAGGAGGGCCACATTTGGTTTACTTTATTTTGATTTTCATACAGAAATAATGTGTTTTTGGTTCGATTTCTTAAATCTCATTAAAGGCTAAACTGCAGCATTGTTTTTGTGTTGCAGGTTTTCTTGGTGATATCGAGAGTTTCGTCAGGCAGGCTGGACCCACCACGCCGTATCGCGACTAGGTCCCAAACAACTGGGGAAACCATATTCCATGACCTGACACTCACTGGTACTCCTAAAAATAAAACCAAGCAAGTTGTAAGCCTACCAGTCACTAAAGATCTTTTTGCTTCAGGAGCATCAAGCGGACCTACACCGGTGGTATCAATTGCCACTAGTGTACCTATCATCAGTAACATTTCCACTGCTCTTGTAGGGTTGTCCTCATCAATTCTGAGTCAAATGGCCCAACCCCTAGCAGCTCCTTGGTACGGAGCTAATAATATTCCTTTGAATATTGCAGGGGATATCCATGAAATCCCTAAAAACATAGAAATATTCTTGCCCAAATATAAACCTGATGGTCCAAGGACCGCAGAGGAGCATATCCAGGCCTATAGGGACGTTCTGATAAGATTGCAAGTCTAGCATGAAGATGTGGCTTGCAGACTCTTTCCCATGAGCCTAGACCCAGTGGCCTATGAATGGTATATTTGCCTACCTACGGGTTCAATCACTTCATGGACACAAATGGAGAATGCTTTTGTCAATCAGTTTAGGTCACCTTTGGATCCCGCAACCATTTACAATCAATTCATTACATGCAAAAGGGGCCAGGGTGAACCAATCAGAACCTTTAATCAAAAATTCCAAAAATGCTATAATAGAGCAGTTCGACATTTTGCCATAGATCCCGCAGTGGCCTTGCAAATATATTTTGGGGCATTGGATCCCATGACAGCAATGTTTGCAAGACGAAATCCTCAGGTCACCATGCTCGCCTTAGCCTATAATGAAGCCATGACCATCGAGTAGCAAATGACACCATAGGGCTATGGGTTTCCCTAGATGCCTATGATGGGACAATATGCTCCATATGGTCAAGCTCCCATGGCAAATCAGATCATGGCACCACAAATGCCAAGCATGAATGCTTTCCCATATCAACAACCATATCCACCAGCACCTGCCTATGCGCCCATTCCCATCCAACCGATCACATCCACTCCACCCATTCTTGCATTTTTGCAAAATAGTCAATCGACTATGCAAGGAACCAGCCAAGTTAATTCTCAGGCTATAGTTCCTTTCCCAAATCCAACTCCGATCCAAAGTGTAAATCCATACATGAATCAAATTCCTCAAAATCTGACTCAAATGTTAAATCAAGACCCCACCAATTATGCGAACCCAACGGGAACCAATAACAATGTAGCTCCACCGAAGGAGATTTATTCGGATGTTGAAGAGCTCAAGAAGATAGTTCATAAACTGAGCAATGACATGGTTCAAAAATAGAAGTATGAGTCCCATCCCCCTCACTCAAATCAAAATTTTAACAATAGAGGGAGACATTGGAACACAAAGCCAAACAATGGAGGAGTACCTTCCCCATTGCCAATCAACTAGATACTTCGCAGGACCTAGTCAATCCAGTTCCCTTTTGAATCTTTCTGATTTGGCATGGGAAAAGGGGTGTAGATTACACAATACAAAAGAGCACAATGAGAGGAATTGTCCTGAAATCGCTAGATACACTCATTGTCTCCAAGCCCAAGTAGATGACTTGGAACTGGTGCCAAATGAGGGTCCATCTCAATATCAAGATGATAACATTATGGTGGTGGAAACCTTATACCGTCAAGAAGGTGAGAGTGAGGAAGAAGAAGATGAAATTTTGGAACAGGAGGTGCAAGCTTTTTGAGAGTTTAGAAAGGGGAATCACGGATATTATTTGAGAAATAAATCTAAAGCCCCTAAAACATCATCAACACCACCGAATAACTCTATCCTTCCTCCGGATACTAAGGCAGATAATAATCCTCCGCCTCCACTTGGAAGAGAAATGTCTAATGACGCACAGAAGACAGTCAAATTCGAAAAACCAAACTATGACATAGTGGAGGATCTAAAAAAGTCCAGATCAAGCCTCTCGTTCTTAGATGCGGCCAGATTACCTGGCCAAAAAGAAGCATTGATAAAGGCTTTGAACTCACCTGATCAAGTGTGGAAGGGAAAGGAAGTTGAGTCCCATTTGATTTTACGAAAGGAGAGACGGGATGTCCCGCCATTCCTATTGACTCTGAGAATTGCTAGTAAAAATTTGCATAATTGTTTGGTGGACACGGGTGCCACGAGCAATCTCATGCCTTCAGAGATATGTCAAATGCTAGGCCTACAGCCTGTCTCGTCCAAATGCAAGGTTTTGCAATTGGACCGATCTCGAGGTAAATGTGATAGGGACCCTATATGATGTCAAAATTCAACTAAATTCTGAACCCAGGGTCCAACAAGTGGTCGACATTTTGGTTGTTAATATCCCAAGTAGATATGGAATGCTACTTGCAAGGGATTGGATGAAAACTTTGAACGGCTATTTTTCAACCGATTGCTCACATATGTGGTTACCCTGGAAAGGAATTGCAAATCAAATCAGAGTGGAAAATGAACCGAGGCTTAAAGAAATTGTAACAGAATATAATAAGCCAAATGAAGTTCAGTTTTCTGAGCCAGATTTGGGGGTTTATGCATTTGATATTGAGGAGGCTACTGAAGAGCCTAAAGGGGAAACATTTCATGGTAGTTCTCTTGAGGAAAATGATGACATATGGTTGCTTAGGTTTGATGGATCCAAATCCAGACAGGGAGCAGGAGCCGGAGTCGAGCTCACTCGTCCAGGAGGTAAACCTTTACTTGCTGCCTATAGGTTACAGTTTCCTTGCACGAATAACGTGGCAGAGTATGAAGCACTGATTTTTGGTTTACAACTGGCGTTGAGCAAAGGGGTTAAATGCTTGAAAGTATTGGGAGATTCTCAACTGGTAGTCAAGCAGATTAAAGGACAATATACATGCCGCGACAAGAGACTGAGCCTTTATAGAACTAGGGTAAGAGACCTCATTGAGGAATTCGACGCTTTCAATATTGCCCTTATTTCTAGAAAAGGAAATCGCATAGCAGACTCTCTTGCAGTCACCGCAGGTATGTTAAATCCAGTTGATATAAAGAGGTGTAAAAAGTTCTCCATTGAATTGGTTCCTTGTCCATCAATACCTGATAATGTCGAGAATTTCCAAGTTTTTGAAAATGACAGGCACATATTCAAATTTGTCACGAACTCAGGTGTTTTCGAAAACCAGGTGATTGATGAAGAGCAAAGGTGGCAAGAAGAAGAAGAAGCAGAAGACGAAAGTAAAACTACATATCGATCCAACAAAATACCAAAAGACATAGTTTCATTGGAGAAAATGTTCGATACGGGATACAAGGCTAGAAAAGAAAGAAAGGTTCCACTCCCCAAAGATGCATGTGATCTGATTAATCTAGGGAGTGCAGACAATCCATGGGAAGTGTATATTGCAAAGGCATGTACAGCTGAAGAAAGAGAAAATATAACGCATGCACTAAAACACTACGTGGATTGCATTGCTTGGAATTATAATGAGTTGAAAACATACAACCAAAACGTCATTACACACACCATCCCTTTAAAGCCGGACTCCAAGCCTTTCAGGCAAAGACAACGAGTTGTTAACCCGCTATTGGAGCCCTTGATAGAAAAGGAGGTCAAGAGATTATTGGAAGCAAAGATTATTTTTCCTGTTAGGCACTCGACCTGGGTTGCCAACCTGGTTCCAGTAAGAAAGAAGAGCGGAGAGATTAGGCTATGTATAGATTTTCAAAATCTTAACAAGGCCTCTCAAAAGGATAACTATCCATTGCCATCCATTGATGAAATTTTACAAATGGTGAATGGGTCTGAAATGATGTCTTTTCTTGATGGATATTCTGGATATAACCAAATTCTTATTCATCCCAATGACAGGATGAAAACAACCTTCACAACTAAATGGGGGACATTTGCCTTCAGAAGAATGTCGTTCGGACTATTAAATGCTGGTGCAACATTTCAACGCGCCATGGACTACGCATTCAAAGGGCTTATAGGCAAGTGTATCATTGTGTATGTGGATGATATTCCAGTATTTTCAAAGAAAAGAGAAGACCATGTCAAGGATTTGAAAAAGGTTCTTCAAAGATGCAGAGAGCATGGAATTTCTTTGAATCCCAAAAAATGCATTTTTGGAGTAACAGAAGGAAGATTACTCAGTCACATCATTTCAAAAGAAGGCATATCCATTGACCCAGAAAGGATAGAGGCTATCCAGAACTTACCTCTCCCGGGTAGTAAAAAGGAGTTGAGATCTTTCTTCGGGCAAATTAATTTTGTGAGGAAGTTTATTTCAAGCTTCGCTGAGATAGCCAAACCGTTGAACCAGATGCTCAAGAAGGATGTAGATGTCAAATGGAACGAGGAAAGGAAGGTGGCCTTTCAGCACATTAAGGATGCCATTTCCAAAGCCCCTGCCCTCATAAGTCCAAACTATGCTAAACCTTTCTACATTTATGCTTTCGCATCGGAACACTCTTTTGCGAGTGTCTTGACCCAGAAAGGTGAGGATAGTGCAGAAAATCCCATAGCATTTTTAAGTGCCCCTTTAAAAGATGCTCAATTGAGGTATTCCATCCTTGATAAGCAAATGTACGCACTCTTTAAAACGGTAAAAAAATTCCGACATTACATCGTGCACAGCAGAGTTTTTGCCATTGTGCCTGACCCTGCTATCAAAACTATGTTTTTACAGAACGAGCTAGGTGAGAAAAGAGGTAAATGGATTTCTACTATCCAAGAATTTGATCTTGAAATCCAACCCATGAAACTAGTTCGAGGACAGGGACTTGTGAAGACGATCGCTGAGAATAATCCACAAACGACATGCCAATATGCAAATGTCGTATACATTTCTAAAGATGACTGGTATGTTGACATTGTACATTTTTTGTTAAATGGTAAGTGCCCATCTAATTTGAATTCCACTCAAATAAGGGCTTTAAGACTTAAATCTGCTAATTATCTGATTAGATCTGGTGTTTTGTACAAGAAAAATCATGAGGGGATCTACCTGAGATGCCTGAATAAAGGAGAAGCTGCCAAGGTTCTACAGGAATTTCATGGGAAATATGGAACTGGCCATGGTGCGGCAAATGCTACAGCACATCAAATCCTGAGAGCAGGATACTATTGGCCCCACATTTTCAAAGATGCACATGCTCATGTACGATCTTGCCACATTTGTCAAGTAGCTGCCAACAGAGAAAGAAATGCAGCCATGCCATTACAACCTGTAGTTGAGATGAGACCATTTGCACAATGGGGATTAGATTTCATTGGGGTTATTAACCCAAATTCTTCTGATTCCCATAAATTCATACTAACAGCTACATATTATTGTACACGGTGGACAGAAGCAGTTCCTACAAAACATGCCACTACAGACGTTGTAATAAGATTCCTTGAGGACCACATCATAACAAGATTCGGAATGCCCGATTCTATTGTCAGTGACAATGGTAAAGCTTTTATTTCTATGCAATTTGTAGATTGGGCATATGACAATAAAGTGAGTTTAAAATTTGCATCTAATTATTACCCTCAAGGAAATGGTTTGGCCGAATCTTCAAACAAAAATTTGTTGAATATCATTAAGAAATTACTGGAAAAGAACCCTCGGGATTGGCACAGCCAATTAAAGTTTGCCCTTTGGGCAGATAGGACCAGAGTAAAAGAATCCATAGGGAATACCCCCTATCATTTGGTCTATGGACAAGACCCGATATTTCCTGCAAACTTGAAGCTGCAAACCTTGCATTTCATGCAAGAATACTTGGGGACAGATAACCAAGTTGAAGCCAGATTAAGTCATTTATTGCACCTCGATGAAAAAAGGGAGGAAGCCATGATTCACATGAATAAACACCAAGAGGTTGTTAAAATATGGTTTGACAGAAGAGCCAAAATCAAGTCCTTCAGAATTTCAGATTTAGTCTTATTATGGGATAAAAGACATGAAGAAAAGGGGAATCATCAAAAATTTGATTGTCTTTGGTTAGGCCCTTATCAGATTTCAAAAATTCTAGGGAAAAATACCTTCAGGTTGAGAACTTTAGAAGGGAAGGATCTGATGTTACCAGTCAATGGGCATGTTTTAAAGCATTATTTTAGCCCTTAAGTCATAAGAGATTGATACTATACTTTTCGGTTTTGGTATGGATTTTCAAATTCTATTTTTTTTAGGATTGCTAGTCTAGTTAGGATTTAAGTTGTGTGTTTTGATTTTATTTGACATGTTTGGTTTGTTTAGATTTCAAAAAAAAAAAAAATTGAAATGTTAACTCATGTCTTAGATTTGGAGTATAGGAAACATTGGAATTGTGTTGTAAAAAGCTCCACAAGTAACACAAGCACATTAAAGAATATCGTTTGGAACTTGTGATGCATGAAGTTGTTAGTTTTCACATTATGGTAAAATAGATGATGTATTCCCTCCACAGTTCAAAAGAAGCAGTGCATTCATATCTCATGCCACATTCCACATTGCATATACATGACATCTTAGTTGCATTTTCATTTCATGTGCAATCATTGGGAAGGTGTCGAATCCTCTTAGGGTTATTACATAACATACATTAAAAGGATCCTAAGGTTGGAAACTGATGCCCGAACTATCTTGAACCAAGCACATTCTATACACATTAAAAGGAATCTTGAGCAAAATGGTCAAAACCATACTTGGATGAAAAGGTGGGGTGAAAAGAATATTTCATGTCTGTCCTATTATGCAACATAATCCTTAAAACAGTGGTTTTTACCACTTCCATCAAGCTTAAAGTCTAAAACCAGAGTAGTAAGGATAGGATTAAATCCTCATCGAACTTAGGTTGAGGATCCAATTCCCCAAAGCTCTGATTTGACCTTCATGGAGTAGTAAGGATAGGGCATAATTCTCATCTCGCCTAGGTTGAGAATCTGATTCCCCAAAACTCCTATGTCTCATTTCATCATAAATCTTGGATTGGAAGGATCGTACTACATGTCCTCTGCAAAGGATGGGTAGTCATCCCCAAGGTCCAAGAAGTAAAAAATTAATATTTCCCATTTCATCTCAATATTGGATTGGAAGGATCATACTACATGTCCTCTGCAAAGGATGGGTAGTCATCCCAAAGGTCCAAGAAGTAAAAAATTAATATTTCCCATTTCATCTCAATATTGGATTGGAAGGATCGTACTACATGTCCCTAGCAAGGATGGGTAGTCATCCCAAAGGTCCAAGAAATAAAAGAAAAAGAATGAATAAGGCCAAACCAGGGATTATGGGGTTAAGTATGCTCATGCGTGGCAACATGTCTTGTCTAAAAGCAAGACCACTGATTGCTCATATGGATAGACTAGCCTAACCATTTCATCCATAACAAGTTAAATTATTTTGTTCAAGATGAGGTAATAAACTCCAAATCAGAATAGTAAGGATAGGGTTAAATTCCCATCTCGCTTAGGTTGGGAATCCTATTCCCCAAAGTTCTGATTTCACTTACACTTGCACATGGGTTCAAGATGGTAGTGACACATAACCAACTTTGGGATCTAGTAAATTAATTTAGTAGACATATATTTGGTCCTAAGAGGGTTTGACATCTTTAATATGTTTGTCCATGATATTAGAAGGTTTGAGCCTTTATAAAGCAGGTTGTTACATCTCTAGCATCTTCATCATGCATCAAATCCTGCACAAATCATTCATAACCTTGCATACAAATCATAAGTGAAACTGACAATGGAATGTTGATCAAGTTCAAATGATAGGGAATGAAACACATTGCACACACCGAGCTGATACTTCATGATTCTGATGTTTCATGTATTTCTGATCTATGGGCATTTGTTCATATTTCTTATGTGCTAATGCTGGTTTTGAGTTTTGTATACTTTCAGGTTGGGTTCTCACCAAAATGCTCAGGAGCATTTGACAACAGAGTCGCCATTTGTTGTGGCTGATCCACAACACACCCCAAAATTGGGGACCCACCTTTTTGCATGCTTTCAAAGAAGACTGCAGTGGCCCAGATACCAAAAAAATCAAAGGAGGAGCAAAATACAGCAAGAAATGAAAGTTGTCACGATTTCGTGACATGTCGCTCCGTCGCTGCCCAAAAATGAAAGTTGTCACGATTTCGTGACATGTCACTCCGTCGCTGCCCAGAAATGAAAGTTGTCACGATTTCGTGACATGTCGCTCCGTCGCTGCCAAGAAATGAAAGTTGTCACGATATCGCGACATGTCGCTCCGTCGCTGCCAAGAAATGAAAGTTGTCATGATTTCACGACATGTTGCTTGATCCTCAAAAAAAAAAGGGAGGGTTGGGTGAGTAAGGTGCAAGAAATGAAAGTTGTCACAATATCATGACATGTCGCTCTATCGCTACCAAAAAATGAAAGTTGTCATGATATCGTGACATGTCGTTTCGTCACTGCCCAGAAATGAAAGTTGTCACGATATCATGACATGTCGCTCCATCGCTGCCAAGAAATGAAAGTTGTCATGATATCGTGACATGTCGCTCCGTCGCTGCCAAGAAATGAAAGTTGTCATGATTTCATGACGTGTTGCTCGATCGCGGCTCAGACAAGCAAAATGCAGAGAAAGAAAGAAATGTCGTGATTTCATGACATGTCACATTTTTGTGGCTATGAGCAGCAGAATGCATCAGAATGGAAAATTGTCATGATATCGTGACATGTCATAAAATCATAGTCAAACCAGTCAAACAGGGCAAGGCACTAAAGTTGTCACGATATCGCGACATGTCACGATTTCATGACAGGAAGCAGCCAAGGCGTACGAAGATGAAAAGTGTCACGATTTCATGACAAGAAGCAGCCAAGGTGTACGAAGATGAAAAGCGTCACGATTTCATGACAGAAAGCCGCCAAAGTGAATGGAATGAAAAGGTGTCACGATTTCGTGACATGTCACGTTTTCATGGCTAAGTGCAACAAAACCCAATGAAGGAGAAAAGCGTCGCGATTTCGTGACAGGTTGCACCCACATGGCCCGATAGCATAAAAATGTCATGATTTCATGACATGTATCATTTTTGCTATGCATGGTGGCGGACAAGGCTGTTGGCCAAAAAATGTCGCGATTTCATGACACGTCTTGTTTTTACGGTGCAGGTAGAAGAGCAAAGTTGCATGTAGAAAAACGTCGTGATATCGTGACATGCTATTTTTGTCATGATTTACAAGGGGGCAGTTACGAAGCATGCAGAGGAGCACGAAGCACATGGCATACAGGTGTCAGGGTTACAGAAGCGTTACAGTTCACAGAGAATATCAAACGTTTCGGCATCGAACATAAAGTCAAAAGCAACAAAAAGGCGGGGAATACGAAACGATGCAATCTGGGAAGTGAAACGAAGCGTCGCAGAGCGAAACAGAGAACCGCACCAAAAAGTATAAAAGCAGAGGCACAGATTGATACAGGGGTCGGAAATCGCTACGAACAGTGTTGCAGAGCTGAAGTGATAGGCTATTCTAGACCTGCTTTTGGAGCGTTTTCCTCCACTTGTTCTGGTTTTGATAAACTGGAAGTTCTGTTGATGTAACTGATATATTTTTAATACAAAAATTATAGAGAGTTGCATTTCATTGGCAAGAAAGAAGGAGTTATTTTCTGCATGCTAGATTTAACGTCCATTTTTCCATTTTCGAATTTTTAGGCTTGTGGGTGAAGTTTAATACAAGTTTGCTTGGTTGCTTCATACAAATGTCTTAATCTGAAAATCACAGTTAAAACCCCAGAAACCAGCACTTAGCTTATCTGGATTATGCATGTTTGTAGGTTCAATAGGTTAGGTTGTATGCAGAAAACCTCATATCTTCGGTCTTGTTGAATAGGATTGCAGCCTTCTAAATAGACTTTAGTTTTTAGTTTTTTATGCGTTTTATTTTCATTTTCTTAGATTCTCTGCATTTTTATTTTCCAGAGAGATTAGTCTTAGTTTAATTTCTTGTTATTAAAATAAAACATTTGAAAATCTATCGAAATTGAAGTTCACATTGAATTCATGAACAATCATTCAATCTCAAAATAAAATAAATCACAGTGCCCCTTGTTAACAGTTACTTGCAATCACTAAGGTATTCCAAGCATTCAAATTGAATAGTATGTGTACAAAATGCTAACATAGCGGAGACCTTGGAGAAATTACTTATTGAATTTCTTTGCAAGGGGGGATTTGGAGCTCAAATCCTATTGGAGAGTGTGTTTTCACAATCGGGTGAAAATACCACTCAACAAGTATTAATCGTAGGAATCTAAGTTACAGCATCTTTCTAGCAAAAAGTTCCACCCCCTTTTACATTACAATGCTTGGGTTTTTATAGAGGACCCGACCCTCTGAGCCATCAATGCACATCATGGAGGAGTACATCCTCAAAACCTGAGAAGTCGGCTTTTCACGGCTCTTGTGACTGAGTTCTCAAATCTGTTACCAAAACTGGCTGCTACGATCGGGTCAGTCGACAAAATATGCATTAATGAACTGCCTGAACATCCTTGGCCTCTGGGTGTAGTGCTCGAGTGACCGCCATGCTTTCCAGGCTGTTCTTTAAGAACTGATCTTTCATTTCCAATTGCCAAAAATGGGCAGCAGTCTGTCCGAGCACGTAAAAATGCATTTATGAGGCACTTGATCACCTTGTAAAAATACTCAGCTTGGAGTACGTGACTTGGAAGCGCTTCGCTAGATTTTTTTTCACAACTTCACTTCACAAATGGACTTGAGCTAAAGTAGATTCTCCCTTCTTGGTTTGCACTTCGCATGATGGAGCTTCACAAGGCAACTTCGGGGGTGTTGAGTGCCGAAGCAGATATTCCTCCTCAAAGTGGGGCTTTTCATTTCTCGCTGCTTCACTGGAGAGGCGTGTAGAAACTGCTTCGCTTAGGTCCTTAGTCCAAAGTAGATACTTCTCTGGTGAGTTTTCAAAATGCTTCATCGTGATCCTTTTTCAAAACTACGGTTTGGGGGTATTTCGGCTGAAGTGCATTCCTGCCTTCAAAAGATGTTGCTTCGGGTGAAAGTACTTCATACGAAAGTTAGCCGAAGTAGATGCTTCGCAAGATTTTCGATGAAGTAGAAATGGTTTGCTGATGGCAAGGCCCGAAGTGGGTGCTTCGATGGTTTTTCGACAAAGTATTTTTCAATGTTTGTGCCTTTCAAGTTTTGTTTTGCAAGTTTATTGCCCGAAGTAGTTGTTTGAAGCACTTCGGGCCCGAAGTAGTTTTCTTTCTTGCCTTAGAAAACTCGGACTATGATCCCTCTTCGATGAAGCTATTCTTTTGAAATTCCGCTTGAATTCTCAAAGTAGCTACTGGAAATACTTCGGGAATGAAGTTCTTTTCACACATTTCCTTTACTCTTTCTTTGGCAACACCGCTTCGCAAAATTCTCGCCCGGAGTAGCTGCTGGGAACTCTTTGGGTGCGAAGTAGATCTTCCTTCTTTGGCGAAGCTATCCTTTTGAAATTCTGCTTTGCAAAATTCTCGCCCAAAGTAGCTACTGGAAATGCTTTGGGTGTGAAGCTCCTCTTTTACGCCTTCTTTGTATTCTTTGCTCGGCAACACCGCTTCGCAACATTTTTGCCCGAAGTAGCTGTTTGAAGTGCTTCGGGCCCAAAGTAGTTTTCATTCTTCATTTCTTCCTTTGGGCGAAGTTATCTTCCTTAGTCTTCTTAGTAGTGAAGCTCTTTAAACTTCATTCTTTATACAAAAGGGGGTGGCAGGGAAATCCAAAATTGTCGTAACTTACAAACAAAATCGACAAAGAAATACTTTACAAAAGAAACACTGTACAAAATTTTGAATTCTCTTCCCCATTGTGCAATGTGACAAAATTTTCAAAAGTATCCATCAGTGCATGATGGAAAAGTCATACAAGTATATTCATGAGAGTAGAAAGTGGTGTAAGTTAGTAGAGCATTCCACATTAATGGTCAGAGAAGCTAGCAAGCACGGAGAGGAAGGTCAGAGTCTTAAAGACTGAATTTAATGAGCATCATACACAAGGAGCATTAAATGCATTGGAGAGAGATAAAACATTTGGAAGTTTATTTTTTAAGAAAAATGCTTGAAATAGAGTGTAGGTTGCATAGTTGAATAGTCTCATGAGGAGCAAGCCAAAAATGTAGTGCATCATATTCAAGGAGGTACATAAAATATTTAAATTAATTTTCTTTTTACAAAGGTTAAGGAGGTATAAGGAATATCAATACTAAGGTTAATATTAATTAATCTATTATGTTTGAGATTAATTAAATGAATGAAGGAATAAGGTAATGAATTGATAAATTATAACCTTAGAAGATATATTGAATAATTTGGAATACTTTTGAAGTGAAGAGAATTTAATTTGAAAGTTTTTGAAATTACTTTATTTGAAATTCAAGCATATAAATATTTGTAAATAATTTGACTTGGAGGAATAAGGATTTCTACGTCGAAATAGGAATATTGAATTTTTAAATATCTTTGTTTTCTAAATTTCTAATTTTTGAGTTATAAGGAATTCAACACCAACATAGGTTTTTGAAATATAGAAACCATATTATTGAAAATTAAGAGATATAAGAAATACAACATAAATTTGTTGGAAAGTTAGAAAATTACATTGATATTAGTCTCTTGTTCAAATTAATGAGACATAAGGAATCCAACTTAAAGTTCTTGAAAGTAGATAATTTTATCAAAATTGAAATTGCATCAAAATTGTCTTGAGCTTTCTATTCATAATTAGGGAGACAAAAGGGATTCAACTCAAAGCAAAAATTAGAAAGCTAATTATTCTATCAAAGCTATTTTTAAAACTGAGTTACAAGAAAGCTTACTTTAGAAGAACTATGGAATAACTTATTAAGTATACAGGATTCAAGGAATCAAAATGGTTTAGAGGTATACTTGATTCAAGAGATGATCATATGAAGTGTGATTAGAAGAGAAGAACCAATATAGCTTAGTAATATTTTTGGGAAATCACAAACTGATAGTTTTGTAATAGTAGATTTTATAATGACATCTCCTAACAATATGATAGAATAAATTGATGAAAATTATATTAATGGAAATATTGAAGATAAACTCAAAAACCATTCTCAAAATGTAGCAAAGAATGTTGGTCAAAAATATTTCTTACAAACTTATGAAAGAAGTAAAGATAGAATAGCTTCAGTTGTACACAAGTGGTTTTACTATTTTATCAAGGAAATGGATGAACTTGAAATTTCAACAAGAAGTAACAAATAAGTGGATATATCTTCAAGGTCTACTCATTGCAATAAGACCGGTCATGAGAAAACAAATTTTTGGAATTTCCATCCATGTAAATATTGTGGAGGAAAATCTCACTCATATTTTTTATGCTACTATAAAGATAAGTACTATAGAAAATTTGAAAAGATATTAATATTCAAATTAGATTCTCTTTCAATTCTTATTTCTGAAGCATCTATTAGCAATGAATTCAAGTTTAAATTTTTTTAAGAACAAGGAGAAAGGTCATCCAAAGAACCAAAGGAAAGAAAATTTATTAATTATGATCCACTTATGACTTGTAATATAATGAGATCTTTTGTTCATCAAGTCTACCTGGAAAAATTTAAGGATGAAGATCATATCGAAGACTTTGGAATACATAAAAGTAAAGGAATAAAGAAAACAATAAAAGATAGCATGAGTTCCAAGAACAAGATGAATACTAAACCAAAAGATCATAAGTACTAGACTGAAGATGAAGATCCATATTGAATACTAAAGTCTTCAATAACCAAATAATGTAATACAAGGGGGTGTTAGAATATATTACATTATTTAGTACATGCTAATGTACCACATTGGGTACATCTTTATATTAGGAGTGTATCTTAGATTAGAGTGTGAGTATTTACTTTATGCAATGTAATAAATGCACAAGAATTACTAGAGTTTGTAAAGTATTTAATGATGTAAATGTGCATAATTATCCATGTGCACATGAGTCCATACAATAGGAAAGTGAAATATCAAGAAGAGTGAAGGCCAAGAATACTCCATAAGAAGATTCACATTCCATTCTATATATAGGTATATATGTGAGTGTGAAAGACACAATAAGGAAGAGACACAATGTAGATTGAGCATGTATGAAGTATGGAGTATTTGAGATCTCCATTCTATATCAAAATACTAATTTCGTGGGCATTTGTTAATGGTTTTTCTATGTAGTTGTGGAATTTATTCATGAGTTTTATATGTTTAAAATATTGTCATTATATTGTATTTGATATAGCATTCTTATTTTATATCTTGTGGTTATTTTACACTAATCATTTAGTATCAAAAGCTAACAATTTTTTGGAGCTAGAAGGAAGGAGCATGCAAGGATGGATCGTAGGGCTCATTGAATTTATAGTTGAGAGGTAATCAACTCTATTTTGTGGGCATTAAAGCATTGGTTCAATAGCTTTTGTATTTGTTTATACGATGCTTGCTTTCACTCTACTCTTTGATTATCATTTGGCTATGTGTGTCACACTTTTTACTTTGGTATGTTTTAGTGAGACATTTTGGTGCTTTGTCTTGGGATTATCCTAGAGAGATCCTACTACCTTAGATTTATTTTGGTTTTTTTTTGGTAGACATAGTTCTTTATACAACCTGGTTGCTTTGTTCCTTTTTGAATCTATGGTCACAGGCATAAGTACTGTGTCTTTCAGGGCACTCCCTTGCTTGGGTTGCTTGGAGTGCTTTTTGTAACCTTTGGGCATGTTACCTATTAGCCTTTTTTAATCCTTCATAGACACCATATGTCTTGGAAAGTTTTCGAGTAGAATCTATGGCGGTACATGGAATATCTGTTGTGTGCAATTTTTCCCTTGTTCGTGCTCTGGTTGTTGCATATGGTGTTGGTCTTTGTTTATCTAGGTTATGTTTTATTTTTTGAAGTCCTATTTTCTTAAGGAAAGAGGTTAGTCTTCCTCTGTATGAGTATTGTTGAGCTTGGTTAAATATTTTTGTTTGGGGATGCTTTACTTTTAAACCATGCTTTGGGAAGTCATGCTTGGGGATTTGTCCCTTGTATGCTTGGAATATTTGCTAGTAATATGATTTCATGTTGTTCATGTTGTATATGTTGTCAATACTTCAAGTTGATTTTATCCTATTATAACTAAGTGAATGGAAAAATTAAGCATTCTGTAATTAAAGGAATGATTCAAATGGAAGAAATATTAGAAGGATCAATGGAACTTTTCTTATGAAAATTTGGAGTAAGAAAGATAGTGTTGTTTATATTATCTTCAAAAGAAAGGATAGAGCTTTTATGAAGTCTTTCTAGATTAAAGTAAGGATAACCCATTTATGTTGATGTTTTATTTATGGAAATGCTATTGTAAGGAAAGTTATGATCTTCTATTTTTGTTGATTAAATCAAATTTGGTAAAGGAAAGAGAAAAGCTTTGGTTTAGAAGAAAAATAATTATAATGGTTTATTGAGACTTGAGTAGGTAAGGAAAACCATTATAGAGAGAAGTATGGGATTCTCTCCTTGTTTTTTTATAAATGTATTGTGTGTGTTTGCTTACAATTACATAGAGCATGTTTTTTTTAAAAATAATTTAAAAAACTTGTCTTAAAACAAAGATCATTTACAAGTTGGGATGAGACTTTTCCCATCCTTAGTCAAAGAGAACACATGTTTAAAATAGTAAAAGAAGATTTGCATTGGAGCCACATCTCTTAAACCATATTTCTACAATGAATGTTCACCTGTTTAGAACTATAAAAGAAGATCTACATTGAAACACACATCTCCTAAATCGTATTTTTGGAATGGTTATCCAAATTAGCTATGCACTAGATTTGCTCACCAACCTGTCTAATCATCTCATCCTCAATAGCCATGTCACTATGCCACCGAACCCCTACCTCCTTCTCAGTACCCATCTTAGCCAGGAAGTTTACAACTTTATTTAGATCTCTACTCACATAAACTGGAATCACATCATCTAATTCCCTCCATAATTCCTTAATTTGAGTGATAAGAATCCTCAACCTCCATGTTTTCAAAGCAAATTTCCTCATGCAATCTAAACCTCCAACCATTATTTGAGAATCTGATTCTAGGATTATCCTCCTGTGACCTTGTTTTATTGCCCAAATAGAATCATATTTGATAGCTAAGGATTCTGCTTCATTTTTTGTGGCTCTTCCCAAGCCTTGCAGTTCCCAATAGAGCATTGTTCCAACATGATTCTGGAAAACCACTCCAATTCCAGCTCTACCCGGATTGCCTTTTGCAGCTCCATCAGTATTAATTTTAATCCAACCTTCTGGGGGTGGTTTCCAACTAGCTCTATCATGTCCCTCTTGCACTTCAACTTCCTTTTTCATTGCCCCAATAATAACCTGAGTTTCCTCTTTAGCATAGACTGCCACAGTTTCTGTGACTTTGCTCCAAATGACCTACCAAACTCCATCTAAAGAAGAAAAAGTTTCTCTAAAAATTTTGGCATTTCTCTCCAACCACACTTGCCACCAAATAAAGTTTAATCCAAGATCCCAACCAATACAAAGAGCTTTATATTTAAATCTACCCCTCTTCCATATTTTCCAAATATTAATCCGATTCAAATCACCATTAACTTGAATTTTATAATATAAAAACCATCTCTCCCAAATTTGACGCGTGAATGGGCACTCAAAAATCAAGTGATCAGCTATTTCCTCACTCTTGTAGCATAAAACACATTGAGATGGACCAATTATTCCTCTACATCTGAGATTATCAAAAGTAATAATTCCATTATGCATGAACTGCCAGGCAAAAATTTTACTTTTAGCCAACCCTTGGACTGCCAAATATTTCTCCAATCCTCAACCTGATATGTATGAGGAGGAGGCTCTGGAAGGATCTTATCATATCCATACTTCACTGTGTAGATACCAAGGCTCCCATAGCCCCAAGCTAATTCATCCTCCTCGTCTCTACCTGTGAGAGATATTTCTGCCAAGATTTTAGTCATGATGGGTGTCAAATCTGGGGGGATTGAAATTGGCCACTCATCCAACTTCTTAAACTGCTTAAACTTATAATCCCCAGATAACTAGTGTTGAAATAACTTTCAATTTGGACCCATCCCCTGGTTTCTATGGCTATTTTTATTGGTTGCAGTTCAAGAAATTCAACAATGATAGGTGGGTATTGATCCCATGAATCTGTCCAAAATCATGCCTTCTCCCCTCTCCCCACTTTCCAAAATAATCTATCTTTTACTACCTGAGATCCTAACTTGAGATCCTGCCACACTAAGGATCCATTACCATCCAAAGGGAAATGACCCACCTCATTTGGGTTTACATGTCCCAAATATTTCCTAGTTAAGATTCTACTGAATAAAGAAGTTGGTTGGGAAATACACCTTTAGTAAAGCTTTCCAACCAAAGCTTTATTATTTAACTTTGATCTTCTCAGTCCCAAACCTCCTTTTACCTTGGGTTGGCTTACTTTATCCCAACCTACTAAGGCCCATTTCCTCTCTCCTTTTTCTCCTTCCCATAAAAATTTTCTAGCCATCTTGTCCAACTCTTTCCATATGGTATGTGGGGCAGCAAGGATAGAAAATTTATAAATTGGCATGGCCTGAATGACTGACTATAAAAAAGTTAATCTACCTCCATAGCTTAACCATTTGTGATGCCAATGATTAATTCTATCCTTCATACAATCCAAAATATTCCTCCAGATATCTATTTTTAGTTTTTAAAATGCAAAGGGACCCCGAAGTATACCACTGCGAGATAAGTCCTTGTGAATCCCAAGATCTCTAAAATTTTGTCCTGAAGCCTTTGATCAATATTGAAAAAGAGCACTTTGGATTTTTTATCATTGATGACTTGGTTTGTATCCTTAAGGTAGACATTAAGTGTATCTCTAATCATTCTTGCTTCCCTGAAGCTGGCCACTCCCACCAATCCTGTGTCATCCACAAACTGTAGGTGAGTCAAAAATTCCTCACCCACCTTGATACTTGTTAGCAAACCTTGTTGTCTTCTCCTCAAGATGAGTCTACCCAATCCTTCAGCCAATATGAGAAAAATATAGGGAGAGCAAGGATCTCCTTGACAAAGGCCTCGAGTAGCTCCAAACGGTTGCAATGGAAGACCCTTGATTAACACTGAGTATGTCATAGTAGAAACACAACTCATAACCCATTCTATCCAATCCTGAGAGAAACCAAAGGCTACCATCATCTTTGACAAAAAGCTCCACTCCACCCTATCATAAGCCTTTGACATATCTAATTTTATGAACATTCCTCTATTACCATATGTTTGCATTGAATGGATTGCCTCCTAAGCTAGAACCACACCATCCAATATTTGTCTACCCTCTACAAAACCCCCTTACTCTAAGGAGATAATGTTATGTAGAAGAGGTTTTAGCCGCTCAACCATTACCTTTGTGATTATTTTATATATGACATTGCATAAGGCAAATGGTCTATAGTATGAAAAATGTACCCCCTCCTCCCTTTTTGGAATTAAGGTAATGAAAGTATGATTTAATGCTTTAAGCATTCTTTTACTACCTTTGGACTCCTCTATAACATCCATTACATCCTCCTCCAAGTTATCCCAAAAGACCTGAAAAGACTCAATTGGAAAGCCATCTGGACCTGGTGTTTTTCTGGTGCTCATTCCAAAGACTACATTCTTCAGTTCCTCTCTATCAATGGGTTTAAGTAGGGTCTGGTTTTCTTCTTCAGAGATAACAGAGGGTATGACAACAATAACTTCTTTTTGAGCCTCTTCATCTTGCACCATACTTTCCTTAAATAGTTTAGAAAAATAATCCATTGAATGGAAATGCATACTTGGAATTGTATCAAAGGAGTGTTCGTTCTCATCTTGAAGAGCTTCCATGTTGTTCATCTGTCTCCTCGCACAAGCAATCCAATGGAAAAATTTGTTTTATCACCTTCTAATAACCAAGTGGTTCTTGCTCTCTGTTTCCAGTAGGTCTCCTCTTGGTTGTCAATGTTCTCAACCACTTGACGCAATGCATCATCCTCTTCTTTTAGCTACTCTGTAATTGTTCCTTCCCTAAAGTTTTTTTGAAACTCATCCCATCTGGCCACCAATGGAGCTCTTTAGAACTCGAAGTTTGTCTTGTTAGCTCACCTCCATTGTTTTAGTTGATCTTTAACATAATGAAGTTGTTTGTGGAATCTAAACATTGATGTCCCATATTCTGGGTGACCTTCTTCCCACCACTGTGGAATTTTCTTTCGAAGTTCCTCTTTTTGTAACCAAAAATTTTCAAATTTAAATGGTTTGTGATGCTGCACTATCTTGATCCCTCCTTCCAACAAAATGGAAAAGTGATCTGAAACTGGACCCTCCAAAATCTAAAATTTTATATTCCATTTTACAAATGCCTCCTCTAAAACCAAAAAATAGTCTAACTTCACCTTCCTGTTATGTGGCTCCCTCCTCTTATTAGTCCAAGTATAGTTGGTTCCAGGGCATTTAATATCCACCAAGTGTAATGCCTGGACTTGGGCAATCATAAGTCGATCCCCTGGGTCCAAAATTGGGGTTCCCCCTTCTTGATCTCTAGAGGATAATTTAGCATTAAAATCCCCAACAATAATCCAGTCTAAATATTTCCTTGAGACTCTCATGTTATGCACAACTTTCCATTGATGCATCTGACCATCTAGGTTTTGAGCCCCATAAAAATTTGTGATTAAAACATGTTCAACTATGACATTATTTCTAAAATGTGATGTGAGAACACCCCTCCAAGCTATATGTTCTATTGTAGTCCATTAAAGAGAGTTCCAAAGAGTAACTATCCCCCCTGAGGCACCTTGGGAAACCACTTCCATATGACCAGCACCCCTCCAAAGTCTATTAATTGTTTTACACATAAGATCTAACGACATTTTTGTCTCCTGGATAAGCAAAAAAATTGTTTTACATTTTTTTAAGAGTCTTCGAACAATAGATTGATGGGTTCTATTGTTTAAACCCCTAACATTCCATGATTGTATAATCATTGGTTACCTTGAGAGCAGTAAAAATATATTGGCCTTACCGATCCTCCAGTGATCAGTTTATCTCCTTGAACTACTATCAATTCCTTATTTTATTTTCTACCCACTCCTTGAGAGTTGCTATTTTTTTATCTTTTCCACCTGATTTATCCCTAAAGTTGGCATTTCTCTATTCTTTTCTGCTATGCCCATGCTAACATCCTTAATTATTGGCTACTCTTAGTTATGCACTATCAATGCCCCTACACTCTCTGACTGCGGTAACTCACTGTACTCAATTACCTGCTCTATGATGGGCAGAGATGAAAGAGGAGCTTGAACATGGATGTTATTATTTTCATTATTCCCATCCACTCCTTCCATGAATTGTTCTTCTTGGTCCATTAGTGTCTTAAATATCTCATACCTATTGGAGGGGTTGAGTTGGGTTTGCTCTTTACCATCTTTTTTATTTTTCCTTCTCCTTCTTTTGGGTTGTTCAAAACCATCTACCTGTGCTTCTTTACCCTAAGAAATATTGGTTGGTTATTTGTTGATTGTTGACTTACCCTCCTTAGGAAGATTTGACATTCCTAGAGGAGCCTCCATTTTTATGTTCATATTATTTGAGAAAAATCAGGCCAAATGCCCATATTTGTGGCAAACTCTGCATCTGAAGGGCAATGCCTCATAATCCAGTTGTTGAATCCAAGATAGTCCTGCAAGTTCAAGTTCCACCTCTGCCAATAGAGGTTTGCTAAGAACCATTTCCACACATAATATTGCATAAACAACTATGTTTCCTTCTATTGTGTCTTTGGAAACACCCAAATGTCTTCCAAGGGAATTACCAATAATTTCCAATACCTGCTCACTCCAAAACTCCATTGGAAGTGCATACAAACAGATCCAAACCGGGACAATAGTGGGTTCAATTCGAGGATCAAATCCCACTCTCTAGGGCTGAACAAATAATCCTACCAGACCATGATTCCTCTTTTCTGATTTGAAAGCCCTATTTCTATCGGCAAGTGAAGAAAAACTAACAATAAAATATCCATTGCTAATAAACCATAAATAATACTCACCAAGAGGCTCCCAATTTTTTCGGACCTAGGAATGCAAAAAATTTAGGGTAGGGCGAATACCCATGAATTTACATATCAAATCATGATTGGATCTATATAAAACTGTTTCTTCAACCATCCTTTGCTCAATGACAATATTTGGCCTTGATTCTTACTATGGCAAGCATCCATTAACTCATTGACTTGTTGATCTATTTCCAGCAGCCGTAAAGAGCATTTTTAATGCAGTTTTTTATGCTTCTTCGGTCTTTGATGGAGATTTATCCTTTAATAAATTTGCAAAAGAACTATGTCTCTCTAGAAGAGGATCCGGAGGTGTCCCCATTGGGCCCTCCTGGGGCAGCAATCTTATCTTCAAATCCATAGTAACTAGAAATCTCTTCGGCTAATTACATAGAGCATGTTAGGTAGAGAAGTATGGGATTCTCTCCTTGTTTGTTTAAAAATGTATTGTGCATGTTTGCTTGCAATTACATAGAGCATGTTAGGTAGAGAAGTATGGGATTCTCTCCTTGTTTGTTAAAATTGTATTGTGCATGTTTGCTTGCAATTACATAGAGCATGTTAAGTAGAGAAGTATGGGATTCTCTCCTTTTTTATTGAAAATCGTATTGTGCATGTTTGCTTACAATTACATAGAGCATGTTAGGTAGAGAAGTATAGGATTCTCTCCTTGTTTTTTTTTAAATGTATTGTGCATTTTTGCTTGTAATTACATAGAGCATGTTAGGTAGAAAAGTATGGGATTCTCTTCTTGTTTGTTTAAAAAAGTATAGTGTGTGTTTGCTTGCAATTACATACAACATGTTAGGTAAAGAAGTATGGGATTCTCTCCTTGTTTATTTAAAAATGTATTGTGCATGTTTGCTTGTAATTACATAGTGCATGTTATGTAGAGAAGTATGGGATTCTCTCCTTATTTGTTTAAATTGTATTGTGTATGTTTGCTTGCAATTACATAGAGCACATTAAGTAGAGAAGTATGGTATTCTCTCCTTGTTTGTTTAAAATTGTATTATTCATGTTTGCTTGCAATTACATAGAGCATGTTAGATAAAGAAGTATGGGATTCTCTCCTTGTTTGTTTTAAAATGTATTTTGCATGTTTACTTGCAATTACATAGAGCATATTAGATAGAGAAGTATGGGATTTTCTCCTCGTTTGTTTAAAAATGTATTGTGCGTGTTTTTTTACAATTACATAGAACATGTTAGGTAGATAAGTATGGGATTCTCTCCTTGTTTGTTTAAATTGTATTGTGCATGTTTTCTTGCAATTACATAGAGCATGTTAAGTAGAGAAGTATGGGATTCTCTCCTTGTTTTTTTAAATGTATTGTGCATGTTTGTTTGCAAATACATAGAGTATGTTAAGTTGCATTGCATAATAAGTCATATTGATCCCTAAGTGTTCCTCAAGTTTATAGGAAATATATTTCATGAAGATGATCATGAAAAGTAGGTGGTGCAAATATCACTTAGGTTGTTTGTATTCTAATGTACCTTGGAATAAAAAGTTATTATGCAAGTGGGTGCTTGCTCTGTAATACTTAGATGAAAATTCCAAATTTATTTAAAAGCATGGCACTTTGTAATATGGAGAGTTCTTGGTTGGAACAAAAGCAAAGGATGTTTTGTATTATGATATTATCTTACAAAGTGTTCCTATTGTTTTGGAAAATAAATGTTATATTCTGATATACTTTTAGTGGGATGTTTTATGTGATCTTTAAGTGGATTTGATAGCATTGTGATTAATCAATTTTTTTCTAAAGAAATGACTATTTTTACATAGTTTTATAATAGCATTTTGATCAATATAACTATGGTTTTAAAATGGGTGAGATGTTTCTTAGTGGTAGCACTATGTTGAAACTTATGTTTAATTTTGAGATGTAACGTATCAATCCATTTTCAAGTTTTATATTGTGCTCTATTTTAAGCATGTTATTATCAATTGAAGCATTTATATCTAAGAGATATTTGTTATATACTATTTTTATGCTCTTGGGTAAAGGGTTCTTGGGTTAGATCTAGAACCTCCTTTAGTTCCTAAGTCAAATAAATTAATCCAATTTTGGGAGGATTTGCAGTGATGCAATAACCAGGTAGAATTGAGTCCTAGAAGGAGTTGTGAGGATGCAAAAGCTAGGTACTCAAAAATTTAGGAGTTGTTATGATTCAATACCCATATTCTTTTGAATCAATACACCTTGAACAATGAGGATTGGGTGTTCCATAACTAGGAAGTTATAGGAATATTTCATAAGATAGCAATGGTGGTACCTTGAATGTGAAGGTTTGGGTGATCATGTTCATTTTTAGATGAGTGGTAATGACCTTAGTTAGCCCACAAAGATGTGGTAACTAAGCACCAAGGCTTTTCCACTAGAATAACCTTCTTACATGGATTTATGGTAAGGTTAGGGAATAGGGATTCCCTTTTAAGTGTTATGGGCCTTAAAGGATAATCTCTATGTTGTGGTCACATTATCCTATACCTATAAGTGTATAATAAATGTGGGGGTACCACTTTGGCATCCTTCTAAATAATAATATTTAGCAAGGTGAACCGTAAAAGATACAAGATGTTGGCCACTCCTATCCATTTAGTATCATCTATAGTGACATTGAACTCAAATATCGTAAAGCCTTGATAATGCTAAAAATTATTGAGACTCTTGAGAACCTTACTTGTGATAAAAATTTAGAAAAAAATAAAAAATAAAAACTTCTCTCTCTTGGGTTGGCTTTTTGTGGGTTGTTACATGATCAATGTTTGAAAGGGCAGTTTCATTTTGTTACTTTTGTTACGTATGAGTGATTTTGTTAGGGCTCATTAGGGATCAATTTGAGAGGGGGTGTTTATGGTCAAATTGATTTGATGATTAGATTGAATACTCAAAGATCCCACTTAAGTTCAACTTAACTTATGGATAGGAATTCCCACGTCAAGGGTGGTATGGTTTTTGCTAACACTAAAGGTGCTGAGTCAAATTTTGAAGATTTCATGACCGTAGAGACCATTTGGGGTAAGGATCCTCCCGATAAGGGACATGTGCTTAATGGGTCCCTCACTCAAGACATCAAGTCCTCTTTATGATCTTATGCTGATAAATTGAAAGGGTCTACAAAACCTCCCTCAAGCAGTGGAACCCTCTTACTCCCAGCGGGTGAAGATCTGGTAATCCCTAAAAACCTAATGGTGAATTACATTTCTATTGAATCCCACAATCTGGTGGAGAAATTTTTTAGAGGGTGGTCGGATATGGAATATATTTAGTGGTGGACCTATACCAAATAGAAAACCCTAGGCAATATGGAGTTGGTTACCCTTTCAAGGGATTTTTCCTCATTCATCTCAACAATGAAGAAGATGCCTCTCAAATTCTTACCAAGGGTCCTTGGTTCTTCAATAAAAAGAGTCTCTTTCTATGGAATTGGGGCAAATATTTCAACCCTAATATGTATAGCAGAAATTTTGTACCAATCTAGGTTCGATTGCTATATCAACTCGCCCAGTTTTTACACAAAGACATCTTACAAGGCAGTGGTAAATATATAGGTGATTTGGTTGTAATCGACCTAGTGACCCGAGCATGCACTCACATGGTTCATTATAGAATTTTTGTCAATTCCAATCTAGATTCCTAGCTTCCCACTTGGATAAATTTAGTTTATGTCTCCTACCACAGATGTCATGCCATATAATATGAGAATAAACCTGCATTTTGCATTGAATGCAAGGCTCAAGGCCATCTCAAAACCCAATGCCCATTTCTAAGAAACTCAAAGGAGATGAAACTCCCTAATACCTCTCGAAGTGGGTTGTAGACTAGGCAGCAATAAGGTAGACCTCTGCAGGGCAAGAAGCAAAGTAGCCACTATTAGAAGAAGGGATAAATTCCAAAAGATACTAAAGGAAAGTAGATTTAAATCCAATATTCAAAGGATGATCATCCAAATATGAGTTCCATTTTTGCCTTCAAAAATCATTTTGATGTTTTAAAAGGAACTGTTATTCACAGGTCTAAACCTTGTGAGGATGACATTATCCCAAATCCAACTAAAACCCTAGTTTTTGATCAAGAGGAACCCCAATCCTTGATAAAATCTAGGCCATCCAATATTTTTTAAAAATCACCACCCACCCCGAGGGGCATACAAAAATTGGCAGCCACATCTCAAACAAAGTGGAGAAAGAAGACATATGATTTCAGCCCCATTAAAACTTGAAGTATCAAGAAAGCTTCTATTGATATTGGTAGTGAAAAGAAAAAAGGGAAGACCCTCTATCAATGATCAGAATAAAAAGGAAACATAAAATGATATTACAAATGGTACTCAGAAAACCTTATTCCAAGATCTTCTCAATTACGATAAGGATGAATCAAAAAGGCCCAAACCTCCCCCGCAGAAAACTAAGGGAGGCTAAAAACTTTCCAAAAATTCTAAATGAGGATCCTCCCATGGAATGTGAGAGGCCTCAACAGTGCTGTCAAGCAAAGGCTTGTTTGCACTCTAATAAAAGAACACAGACCCACTATCATGGTTCTACAAGAAACAAATATTGATCAAAATAAAATCCAAAAAATCACAAATTCTATTTGGAAAAATGGTGATTTTTCTTTTTTCCCTACTCAAGGTAAGTCTAGGGGTCTTCTCTGTATATTTGGGACTCAAACAAGTTAGAAGTCAAAATCATTTCCTCTTCCGACAGGGTCCTTAATATGATGTTTTTCTATAAAAGTATGAATTTCTCTTGGGTTATGACCAATGTCTATGCCCCTAATGATCCTCTTAGTTGTAGGGGTCTATGAGATACTTTGATTCATATGAGAAGTGCTTTCATAAACCTTCCATGGATTATTGCTAAAGACTTCAACTCTACCCTTTTTTCTTCTAATAAGCAGGGAGGGAACTTGATGCCCACCAAGAGCATTAAGGATTTTCTTAACTTTGTTACTGAATGTGAGTTGATGGATGTTCAAAATAAAGGGGCAAAATACACCTGAAGCAATAGGATAATTGGGTATCAGCACGTTCAAGTAAAACTTGATAGGATTTTCTTATCTTAAGAAGTTATATCGGTGATGGGTGATGGCACTCTTATCTGTCTTCCCAAAGTTGGATCTGATCATTGCCCTTTACTATTTGAAGTCGAGGAAGTCTCTTATTTCAAAATCTCATTTAGATTTGAATCTATGTGGACATAGCACCCAAATTTGTGGATGCAAATTGCTGACTAGTGGTAATTTGACTGTCATAGATCTATTATTTTTAGGGTTTCCCAAAAACTTAAGTGTGTCAAAGAAAAATATCCGAGTATGGAAAAGAAAAATCTTTTGTTAACATATTCAAAAATAAGGAAAATATTTTGCAAAAATTAAAAAGTACTGAACTCCAAATTCAGAATGGGTAACTCAATGAACAACTCAAAAATGAGGAGAGATAGGTTATTGCAGACTACCACAATGTGTTGGCTAAAGAGGAGACTTTTTAGAGGCAAAAATCAAGGGCCCTTTGGCTCAAATAGGGGGACTCAAATGTAAAATTCTTTCATGCCACTACCCTAAGGCATCGAAGTTAGAGTAAAATTAAAGAATTAAACCAAAAGTGATGGATTCATCATCAGGGATATTTTTGAGATTTGAAATGAAGCTTCATATTTCTTTGAAGGCCTTCTGGGAGCCAACCCCCAAAAATTTTCCTAGGTTGGTAGATAATTGCTCCATCATATACCCAGTCTGGTCACTTCAAATATGAATTTGGCAATTATCAAACCCCTCACCCTTGATGAAATTAAAGAGGTTGTTTTCTCAATGCACCCTGATAAAACCCTAGGCCTTGATGGGTTTTTCCCCTAGTTCTATAAAAAAATTTGTGATATCATTGGTCCTGACATTTACAATGCCATCATTGAACATTAGAAAACTAAATTCATACCCAAAATTATCAAATCCACCTTAATTGCCTTGGTTCTTAAAGGGCCTGTGTAAATCTATGTCAAATTTCAGACCCATTAGTCTTTGCAATGTCCTATACAAAAATGTTACTAAATCCATGGCTACAAGACTCAATGATATCCTTCCTTAGATCATAGACCCTTGTCAAGGTAGCTCTGTCAAAGGAAGAAATATTATTGATGGTGTTATCACATTGCATGAAGCCCTTCATTTTGCCAGTCATAACAAAAAAGCTACCATGTTTTTCAAAATCGATATGAATAAGGCTTTTAAAAGAGTTAACATAGATTTTCTTATTGTTGTCCTTCTCAAATTTAGGTTTCATAGGGAGTGGGTTGATCTTGTTCATAACTGCATCTCTAATCCTTGGTTTTCAATCATGGTCAATGGATCTACAGTAGGGTTTTTCCCTAGTAATAGGGGCCTTAGACAGGGAGATCCTCTATCCCCCATCATTTTTATTATTCTTGCTGAATCCTTGGGTAGAGAACTCAAAAATACCTACTCCAATGGTATAATTTTAGGTATTAAGGTTGCATCTAATTTAAGAGCCTTGTCTCACCAACAGTTAGTTGATGATACCATCATTGCTACTTATGCTTTTATGTGGGAAGCAAAATCCATTAAGAGTATGCTTGATACCTATGAGGAGGCTGCAGAGCAAAAAATAAATTATATTAAAATAAAAATCTTCTTCATTAACACTCCCCAAGAGAGATAATCTAAGATTACATGCATCTTTCAATGTGTTATATCTCAATTGCCTACCCAATATGCGGGCCTCTCTCTTGTCACCAATGCTCCAAATTAATCCATGTGGAGTAACATTATTGAGAGGATTAAAAAAAAAAACTTGCAAGTTGGAAAGGGACCCTCCTCTCTCAAGAAGTCAAAGCCACCCTGGAAATGGCTTGTCTCCAAATTTTTCCTATTTATTTCATGTCCATCTTCAAAGTTCCTGTTGTTGTCTACATGAAAATTAAGCAAATTCAAAAAATATTTGTGGGCAAGTGCCGAGGATAGGAAAATATTTCATCTGGTCAATTGGGACAAGATGTGCTCCCCAAAAAATCAAGGGGGCATGGGGCTTCAAAGAGTTTGTAATATGAACACAGTATTGTTAGCCAAGCAAGCATGAAAGGTTTTCACCAACAACAACCTTGAATGGGTCATAATTGTAAATAGAAAATATCTTCAAAATCATTGTTTCATAGATGATGATATACCCAGAGAGGGCTCCACTTTCTAGAAATCAATTATCTAAACCAATTCTCTAATTCAGAAGGGTATAAGGTGGAAATTAGGAACAGGGAGTAAAATTAACTTTTGGGCTAACAGGTGTATCTCTAATCAACTACTTTTAGAGAACAATGAAATTGTTGTTTTATAGCCTTTCCTGGACACTTTAATTGGTAGCAAGGTTGAAGATTTCATTGATGTTTCATCTGATTCTAAGCATTGGAAAAAATTTCATATTCCAAATTCTAATGGCCAAATATCTTATGCTTCAGCTATTCTTAAAACCATCCTAAATACAATAGTCATCCCCACTGGTAATTCCTCTGACTTCCCTTTTTGGAAAGAGACTAATTCTGGGTTGTTCACAATTAAATCTGCTCATGGTCTAACTATTGATTATCAAGTGGTTCAAAAACCTTATGATCGTGTGGATTAAATATCTCATTCCAAAATTTTCTCATTTCAGCTAGTTGGCCATCCAAAATAAGATTCTAATGATTGATAATCTTATGAAAATGGGTATGATTGTCCCTAACATATGCTATTTGTGCATCAATACCTGGGAATCTGTCAATCACCTCTTTTTGGAGTGCTCTTTCTCCAAGATAGCTTTGGATCACCTTATGTCCACTTTTCATATCTCATGGGTTCCTCCTAATTTGTTGAGTCACCTTTTCATCCAATGGCCAGCTCCTTTCAAAAACCTCAAATTATCTTCTTTATGGAAAGTGACCCTTCATCATATCTTATGGCAAGTGTGGTTTGAAAGAAATAGCAGGGTTTTTTCTTCCTCCTCTAAGAATCCCATCTTTGTTGCCAATAAAGCTATTGCCTTTGCTGTCAAAAATTTCCAGCTCTTCCCTTGTCCCAAATCTCCTGATTCTAGATTGGATTCTATTATGTTCTCTTCCTTAAAAATTTCCTACAACTCCAGTTCTAGTTTTCCAACCCCCCATCCCAGAGTGGGTGCCCATTGAATTCCTCCCACAAGTGGGTGGCTGAAACTTAAATTTGATGGTGCCTCCAAAGGAAATTCAATGGATGTAGGTGCATATGGTATTGTCAGAGATCACAATGGTCAAGTTATTATGGCTTATGTTGAGTATCTAGGGTGTCAAACTAATTATTTTACTGAAGTTCGTGCACTGTGGAGAGGGCTAAATTTTCTCAAGTATTATAAAGGCAACATTTTTATTGAGGGAGATTCTTTGAATATTATAAATTCTCTAAAAAACAACAAGGTGTCATTTTGGAATGTCAGAACCATTATTCAGGAATCTAAGAAGTTATCCCAAAATATCAATGTTATCTCTATCAATTATGTGTACTGTGAAGCTAACATGCCTACATATATTCTTGGCAATTGGGGAGTTATCCATAAATCACTATCTATTTGGAAAGAAAGCTTTCCCAAGAAGTTTTAAATGCTACTAATAATGATTTGGTTTGAAAGATGTGGTCACAGGTTTTGGCGGGTAAGCTTCTCTAATGATAACTCTAGCTTTTTTAGCATGATTTGTTTCTTTGCTTCCAATTCTTATAGTGGAATTTTTCTTATTAGTGTGACTATAAGTATTGCTATCAGTATTGGTGGTTGGTTCTCTTGTTTCCTTTTTGTGAAGTATGTTATGTCCCAAGGTAGGCCCTATTAGTGGGTTTGTCTCATGGTGGTCTTCACCATGCATGTCAAATCCCTTAGGAGGTCTAGATAGTGTAATTGGATTTTTTCAAACAAGGTCAATATGCGTCAAGTCTCAATATCATATTTTTTGCATCTTACAAATTTTGAGAATCATTTTTTTAGTCAATTGGCATTCTCGATCTTATCTCAATCCTATCCTTTGCATATTTTATCTTGTGCCATGTCTGTATTTTCTAGTGTCTATTCCCTATGGAGAATTACTAAGTGGTCCACCAAACGCTCCAACTCAACTTTTGAAAAGATCATTTATTGTGCCAAAAATTTTGATATTTACAACCTTGGTATGTGTCAATCTATTATTGTCTGGTTTTACCCGCTATTATGTGTCCTAGGTAGTAAGAAGCATAGTGTATGGTTTCTATGGTATTTTTTTTTTCTCAATCTTACCAACATGGCCCTGCTTTAGCCATCTAACCTTCAGCTTGATCCCCTGTCTTGGACCTTTCTAGAATATCATGGTCTCATTCCTTTCCTCAACAAGTTCAAATAGGTTCAGCAAGATATCATTGAAGCCTTTGTCAATTCATGGAATAATGGTTATGTTGTTGTGCATAACCTTCATTTCAGAGTTACTATTAATCTAATGGCCAAGGTGATATAACTTTTGATGAAAGGGTGAGCGGTGCAAAGAGATCATCATAACTAGGAACCTAAGCTCCATGGATTCCCATTATTGTTTCTAAGTTCTTTATTTCTCCTAGGTGGATATTTTTGAATACTATGTTTCTTCTTGTTCAAGTATCTATTATAGTTTTTGCTAATATTTGGTGAGCATCCCCTACGTGGGTTTTTTTTATAGCTTATTTACAAGGTTTACAAGTAGTTACTTCTCTTAAGCAACCCTTGTGTGGATATTGCTCAAGCTGTATTTTTGTGTTTATGACGTCAGGTATACACTCAGCCTTCTCTGTTGCTATTTGGTCCTTTTCATCCAAGTTGCAGCTGGCCAATGTGCAGCCATGTGTCATCTTATGCTATTGTTTTAGTTACCATTTTATATACTTGGTTTTTGGGCCCATTTAAACCCCACACTTAAGCAATTTTACCTACCAAAAAAAACTTATGGATGGGATAAAATAAGGCAACAATACCTTTCAAACTATTCAGGTATTGTTAGCAGGTATGTGTGTCAGTCATGCAATCAGTTGAAGGTATACATGTGTTGTAAAATGGGGGTTAGTGCAAAGGAAAGGTTATTTTGTATCCACCTAGGATGATTGCACTAACCATTAATGTGTTAAGTGGGTGTTTTTCCTGGATGTAGACCAATTTTCCCACATAACTAATTTGTTTTTCCTAGCCAGGCTATGGTGAGTGATTTGCTTGACCATATCTGCAAATTGTTCTATTTTCATTATCTTTTTTGGAAAAATGATAAGAAATGGATGGTAGGAACAATATTTCTTATTTGAAATAAGAGGAATATAGTGTTAGTCTCACAATGACACTGAGAGGGGGGGGTGAATCAGTGTAGCTATTTAAATTCAAATCTACAACTCTTAATACTGAAACAATGAAGATTTAAATCAGATAATGCAAGTATCACAAGAGAGCATCACACAACACAAGATGTAACGAGGTTCACCAGTTTTGGCTACTCCTCAAAAATGACTGCTTGGACTCCCGTCCAAATCTAGCCTTTGCAAAATATCAATTTTACAATCAATTTACCAACACCCACTGGAAGGAGCACCAACCCCTAATTTATCTGCACAAAAAAAGAAGCACCAACCCCTAATTTATCCGCACCAACAGAAAGGAGCACCAACCCCTAATTTATCTGCACCAACAGAAAGGAGCACCAACCCCTAATTTATCTGCACCAACAGAAAGGAGCACCAACCCCTAATTCCAAGCACCAACTTGGACTGCAATTTTGAAACTATAATTTTGACATAAAGATGCCTTCTCTTATACAAGACCCTAACTGGTCTATTGCTAACCCAACCTCTCTTGCTATTCACCAAAAAAGCACACACTCTTATGGCTCTGCTTACTGCACTTTTATGGCCCTCTTATAGCCCTCTTGCTATGCTTCTTACTGCACTCTTTTGGCTCTCCCATTTTGTAGCACTTTCACTCTTTTCGTAGCGCTTTTTCTCTCTATCTCAGCAGCACTTTAATTCTCCACGCAGACCTCCTTTTATAACAAAATTGTCTCTTTGTAACTCTAGTTGTAACTCCTTTCATTTCACATATGCCACTTGTCAATTGTAACGCCTTTTATATGTAACTCCTTTTGTATATATAGAGTAGGCATTATGTTACATGCAACGAATTGACACATATACCTTTACCATGACTGTTCGTCTTCTTGGTCATGACTGTTCGTATTCTCCTTAGAGACTATTCACTTTCTTTTCTGTGCATGCATGTGTTTTCACTGTAACTACACTTGTAACTGATGTACCGACTTTAGTTAACTCTTCTTAATTTATCTGCATGAATTTCTTCTACAACTGCACTTGTAACTACCGTATAACTTCAATTAACTATCACATATCTTATTTTGGTTAGGTTCTCTTCTTGCTCGTGCCAAAGTGACCTGTCGTGAAATCATGACACTTCTGCCTCTTTGTCCTCTTCTTAGCTTTGCACCCATGAAAACACAACATGTCACGATATCGTGACACTTTCGCCTCCTTACTACTCTTCTTGCTTCACCAAATGTCACGATATCGCGACACTTTTCCTCCTTGCTACTCTTCTCCTTCAACCCAAACACACATGTCGCGATATCGTGACACTTTCTCTCCTAGCTACTCTCTCTCGGCTTCGGAACCACGAAAACACATGTCATGATATCGTGACACTTTCGCCTCCTACTCTTCCTCTTTACTTTTATCTGATATCGTGACACTTTTCCTTCTTACATTCTCTCTCCTGCCTTTAGTCGTGAAAATGCGACATGTCACGATATCGCGACACTTTTCTTCTACCCTTTCTCTTGCCTTCGAGTCGCGAAAATCAACATGTAGCGATATCGCGACACTTTTCCTCCTTCTTCTCCTCTTCTTGCGTCGAAAATCAACATGTAGCGATATCGCGTGACACTTTTTCTCCTTGCACTTTCTCTTTGCTTTGGCCTCCGAAAATGCAACATGTCGCGATATCGTGACACTTTTTCTCCTTCACCTCTTTCTCTTCTGCTATGGCCTATGAAAATACATGTCGCAAAATCGTGACACCTTTTTCTCTCTCCTCTTTCTCTTCCTTTAGGCCACAAAATGAAACATGTCACGAAATCGCGACACTTTTTCTCTCTCCTCTTTCTCTTCGCTTTGGACCACAAAAATGAAACATGTCGCGAAATCGTGACACCTTTTTCTCTCTCCTCTTTCTCTTCGCTTTGGACCGAAAATGAAACATGTCGCGAAATCGTGACATCTTTTTCTTTCTCCTCTTTCTCTTCGCTTTGCAGAAAAATAACATGTCATGAAATCGTGACATCTTTTTCTCTCTCCTCTTTCTCTTACAATATGTCATGAAATCGTGACACTTTTTCGTCTGTACAACCTTTCTTGCAATATGTCATGAAATCGTGACACTTTTTCATCCGTACAATCTTCCTTGCAATATGTCGCAAAATCGTGCAACATTTTTTCTACTTGCCTTTCTCTTCGAACATGTCGCGAAATCATGATAGTTTTGCTTGCTTGCGCTTTCTCTTCGAACATGTCGCGAAATCACGATAGTTTTGCTTGCTTGCACTTTCTCTCCGAACATGTCACGAAATCGCGATAGTTTTTCTTTCTTTTTTTCTCTCAACATGTGCTGATATCGCATTTTCTTTCTCTTTCAATTTCCATTTTTCTTTCATTTTTCTCTTCTCAACATGTCGCGATATCGCGACAGTTTTTCTTTCTTGTCAACATGTCGCGATATCGCGAAAGTTTTTTGCCTTGTGATTTTCTTTTGATTTTTAGTATATGGGCCACTTCTATCTTTTGGAAAACCACTGTACATACTCTGAAGAACCTCTTAACTCCTGTCCACTGCATCACTGAACTCCTGTCCACTGCATCAACCGATCTGTCTGACTGTGTTGACAACAATGACAATACTGTTCTTGCACCTTGCTCAACAATCTCCCCCTTTGGAATTGTTGGCAACACACATGCAATTTCCTATAATTCTTCTCCCCCTTTGACAATAATACCAAAGGGCTGCTGTAGACTCCCCCTGAGTCCATGCACATCATTCTCAGGCACAAATTAATACAGTTAGCAAAAATTACAAACATGAGCAAAAAGATAATCAAATATATAAATGCTCCCCCTGAGAATGTGGTCCCTCACTCAGATCTATCTTCAACTGTGTTGGCTGCTGGATCTCTATCCATTGAGACTCGTCCACTATACTCTGTCAATAGGCTCACACAGAATCTATCCAATCTTATAGAATCATAAAGAGAATTGTTAGAGACTCAATATGTTCTATCTTAATGCTCAATCATTATATCAACTAAATCTCATAGAAGCATAAAGAGAATTGTTAGAGACTCAATATGTTCTATACTCAAATCCCAATCTCAAATCAAATCAATAATAGTTTATTTTATGGAACTTGAACAACCACATGCATCCAATCACTTGACTAGGCTTAATCAACTCTACTCAACCAATCACCTCAAAGAACATCCCTTTATCACAGACCCTCGTCGAAGCATGTATCAACCAACTTTGTGCAAGCATCAAAAACTATACCACAACACCAACCAAATCCTTTTTTTCATTTTCAACTTGGTCTATGTTTTCTACAATCACCGCTGGTCACACCTTACTTCCAACTGTTCGAATTAGGAGACAACATTTTGTCAAACACTTCATGGCCAACTATAGTGCACCTTACTCAAACTCATACGACTGGACCTCGGATAGGTAAGATTCACAAAGCAAAGTTGCTCATCTTGATGAGCTAAATCAGACTTCAATATTTTTTCAACACAGCGTCATAATAGATCTGACAATATTCACGTCAATGTGAAGTTCAAATACACATTACTTTTATCGAAACACATATATGCGGCTCGGGCAACATTCTTTCACTAACCACACTATCTGAACTGTTATAATCCTTAACTTTGGACAGTGGAAGTAAGAACCATCAACAGTACAACAATGACATATAGCAATATTACCAATAAAGACAACTCTCAATTTAATCACCACCCTTCATGACACTACCACAAACAACTGCATGAACAGAAAACACACTTTGAAAGCTATACAACAACTCCTCGACTACTTTCCTTTCATCCTCAGATAACTACACAAATACATAGGAGCATTAAAATAAAACTTTAACATTGCTCCCCCTGAGGATGTGCTACCTGGAGTTGCTTAGTGCAATAGAGGAGTAATCTCCTTCGGTCCAAGGAGACACGATTTCCTCTCTTCTTTCTTTCTCCAGTATTTCTTGAACTTAGGCTGAAGGTTTTCACCGCATCCCTATTTTGAACCTTTTCGTGAACTTGAACATTTCTCTTGGGTGGTTGTCTCTTGTACATCCTTGATGGATGATTCTTTTCCTTTCTTTGATGCACATGATTTCTTCCCTGTCTATGTTGCATTCTTTATGTCTGATGAAATCTATTGTCTTGCCTTAGATTTGGACAAGACCTTGCTATGTGCCCATGACCATTACATTTAAAACATTGCACATGGTGTTCAACCGGAATAACAGATGTATTTCTACCAACATAACTCTTTGATCTATTATTCAGTCCACAATAAATTGCCTTGTGACCATAATGGTTGCATCTAAAACAATTGCCATTAAAAGCATTATTATGAATAAAGTGAGAGTGATAGAACCTCTTTTGTTGTGGTTGCTTTGCTGTAGATCTCCTTTGAGATTTTCTTCCTTTTGAGGATTCAGCTTCAGGATTTTCTTGCTTTGATCCTTCAATAGTGGATTTCTTCTTCTCTGCAGATTTAGAAGATGAAGGTTGTTCAGCTTCATATCCAAGACCAAGCTTGCACATGGGGCTTCTTTGTTGCCTTATCATTTTATCTAGCAGCTCTGTGCTCTTCTCAAATTTGAGATTTGTATTGGCCTCTTCTAGTTGTTTCCTCAATAACACAATCTCCTCTTCTTGTTTGCAACAAACAATCTCTTTCTCATTGATCTCTGACTTCAAGGCTTCTTCTATTTTCTTGGCTTTGTGAATTTGTAAGAAGAGATCTTCAATATTACCCTCATATTCTTCCAACTTCTTGGACAATATTTTGTTCTTTTTCCTTTCTAAACCCAACTCTTCAAGTGCAGAGATCAACTCACCTTCTAGATCTACTTCAGCCTCAGAGTTTTCACCACATACTTTAGAGTTCACTTCTTCTTCCTTTTCTGATTCTTCTTCTTCAAATGCCATGAAAAGAGCTTCACCTATTTCCTCTTCAGAATCCTCACTGCAGCTGTCTTCTGATGAACTGACATTCTTGGAGATGAAACTTTTCTTCTTGAAGTTGCCTTTTCTGAAATTTGTTTTCTTCTTCCAGTCACTTCTTTCTTGGTGCGATCCTTCATTACTTTCGTCCTTCTCATTAAGTGGACAGTTAGTCGCAAAATGCCCAATGCCTCCATAGTTGAAACATTTAAGCGGTAGCTTTCCTCTGTATTTTCCTTTTCCCCTTATTAGTTTTTGAACAAAGTTTGCTTTCGTTTCATCTGATGTCTCTTCTTCCTCGGATTCTTGTTTTGCTTTTATATTTCTATGTGCTTTAAAAGCAGCTTCTCTGTCTGTGGGTTTAGTTTTTCCTATTCTCATCTCATATGCAGTCAAAGAACCATGCATCTCATCCATACTAAAAGTATTTAGATCTTTAGCTTCTTCTATTGCTGAAACTTTAGAATCAAATCTTTGGGGAAGAGATCTTAGTACCTTTTTCATGATGATAGCATCTTCCATTTCCTCGCTGAGTCCTCTAATCGCATTAATGATTCCATTAACTCTCAGCATGTATGCCTCTATGTTCTCATCGTCATTCATCTTTAATGCTTCGAACTGAGCTCGATGCATTTGTAACTTGGCCTCCTTGATCTTGTCGTCTCCTTCATGAATGCTCCTTAGTTTGTCCCACATGTCTTTTGCCATTTTACAACTCATAATATTTATCAGTTCGCTATCCACTAAACCGCACATGATAGCATTCTTTGCTTTAGAGTTATTCTCAAATAGTTTCTTATCGGCAGCATCGGTTGGAGGAGTGGTGGGTATTGTGTATCCACTGTCTACTGAATCCCAAATGTCATATCCCAAAGCACAAAGATATGTCTGCATCCTGAGTTTCCAAAATGAGTAATTAGTTCCATCCAACAATGGTGCTTTGTTTGATGAGAAGCCTTCACCACCTGCCATTGCGTACTAATCCAAGATCACCCTAGCTGGTTAAGCTTTGTTCAGGAACTTGGCTCTGATACCAATTGTTAGTCTCACAATGACACTGAGAGGGGGGGTGAATCAGTGTAGCTATTTAAATTCAAATCTACAACTCTTAATACTAAAACAATGAAGATTTAAATCAGATAATGCAAGTATCACAAGAGAGCATCACACAACACAAGATGTAACGAGGTTCACCAGTTTTGGCTACTCCTCAAAAATGACTGCTTGGACTCCCGTCCAAATCCAGCCTTTGCAAAATATCAATTTTACAATCAATTTACCAGCACCCACTAGAAGGAGCACCAACCCCTGATTTATCTGCACCAACAAAAAGGAGCACCAACCCCTAATCCTTATCTACACCAAAAAAAAGGAGCACCAAACCCTAATTTATCCGCACCACATAGAAAGGAGCACCAACCCCTAATTTATCTCGGCACCAATAGAAAGGAGCACCAACCCCTAATTCCAAGCACCAACTTGGACTGCAATTTTGAAACTATAATTTTGACATAAAGATGCCTTCTCTTATACAAGACCCTGACTGGTCTATTGCTAACCCAACCTCTCTTGCTATTCACCAAAATAGCACACACTCTTACGGCTCTGCTTACTGCACTTTTACGGCCCTCTTACAGCCCTCTTGTTGTGCTTCTTACTGCACTCTTCTGGCTCTCCTTTTTGTAGCACTTTCACTCTTTTTGGCAGTGCTTTTTCCCTCTATCTTAGTAGCACTTTAATTCTCCACGTAGACCTCCTTTTATAACAAAATTATCTCTTTGTAACTCCAGTTGTAACTCCTTTCATTTCTCATATGCCACTTGTCAATTGTAACGCCTTTTATATGTAACTCCTTTTGTATATATAGAGTAGGCATTTCATTAAACACGTTACATGCAATGAATTGACACATATACCTTTACCATGACTATTCGTCTTCTTGGTCATGACTTTTCGTATTCTCCTTAGAATTTCACTTTCTTTTCTATGCATGCATGTGTTTTCATCTATATATCGCACCTATAATCGACGTAACGACTTCAGTTAACTCTTCTTATTTTATCTGCATGAATTTCTTCTACAACTACACCTATAACTACCGTATAACTCTAATTAACTGTCACATATCTTATTTTAGTTGGGTTCTCTTCTTTAGCTCATGCCAAAGTGACCTATCATAAAATCGTGACACTTCTACCTCTTTGTCCTCTTCTTGGACTTGTACCCTACGAAAACAAACATGTCACGATATCGTGACACTTTCGCCTCCGTACTCTTCTCAAACTTCAACCCATAATCGTGATATCGTGACACTTTCTCCTCCTTACTACTCTTCTCACTTAGCATACAAATACGACATGTCGTGATATCGTGACACTTTCCCTCCCTTGCTACTCTCTCTTCGCCTTCAACTCAAAAACCACATGTCACGATATCGTGACACTTTCTCTCTCATAACTCTTCCTCTTTGGCCAAAACATTTTGTCACGTGATATCACGGACACTTTTTCTTCTTAGCTCTTTCTCTCTCCTCCTTTAGGTAAAATGCGACATGTCGTGATATCGTGACACTTTTTCTTCTTAGCTCTTTCTCTTGCCTTCAGGTACATGAAAATACGACATGTAGCGATATCGCGACACTTTTTCTCCTTGCACTTTCTCTCTTTTCAGTCACGATAAATGCAACATGTACGCGATATCGCGTGACACTTTTTCTCCTTGCACTTTCTCTTTGCTTTGGCCTCCGAAAATACATGTCGCGATATCACGACACTTTTTCTCCTTGCATTTTCTCTTCTCTTCTGGCCGTGAAAATGCAACATGTCGCGAAATCGTGACACCTTTTTCTCTCTCCTCTTTCTCTTTGCTTTGGATTGCGAAAATGAAACATGTCACGAAATCGTGACACCTTTTTCTCTCTCCTCTTTCTCTTCGCTTTGGACCGCGAAAAATGAAACATGTCACGAAATCGTGACACCTTTTTCTCTCTCCTCTTTCTCTTCGCTTTGGACCGCAAAAATGAAACATGTCGTGAAATCATGGCATCTTTTTCTCTCTCCTATTTCTCTTGCAATATGTTACGAAATCGCGACACTTTTTCATCCTACAACCTTCCTTGCAATATGTCACGAAATCGTGACACTTTTTCATTCGTACAACCTTCCTTGCAATATGTCGCGAAATCGCGACACTTTTTCTTCGTACTTTTTCCTTGCAATATGTCACGAAATCGCGACACTTTTTCTACTTGCCTTTTTCTCTTCCAACATGTCATGAAATCATGACAGTTTTTCTTGCTTGCGCTTTCTCTCCGAACATGTCACGAAATCGTGATAGTTTTGCTTGCTTGCGCTTTCTCTCCGAACATGTCGCGAAATCGCGATAGTTTTTCTTTCTTCTCAACATGTCGCGATATCGCGATAGTTTTTCTTTCTTCTCAACATGTCGCGATATCGTGACAATTTTTCTTTCTTCCAACATGTCACGATATCGCGACAATTTTTCTTTCTTGCCAACATGTCGCGATATCGCGACAGTTTTTCTTTCTTGCCAACATGTCGCGATATCGCGACAGTTTTCTGCCTTGTGATTTTCTTTTGATTTTTAGTATATGGGCCACTTCTATCTTTTGGAAAACCACTGTACATACTCTGAAGAACCTCTTAACTCCTATCCACTGCATCACTGAACTCCTGTCCACTACATCAACCGATCTGTCTGACTGTGTTGACAACAATGACAATATTGTTCCTACACCTTGCTCAACAGATAGGAAGTAGAAAAATAGCTAAAAGAGCAGAAGGAGATCAAGAGAGGGAATAATGTCTTGGACACAATGAATATAACTTTGTACATATTTGCTTTTCCTTTATTTTTCTTTAGATATTTCTTCATATGGGCCATATACGTTATCCATTAACTAAAATTGGTAGTGGTCTCTCATCCATAGTTGTAATATAGTAGGTTTTTGGACTTGTAACCTAGGGAATTTGCTATTATTCACTCTAGAGGAAATATAATTTCTGATGGTTTCCTAATTTAACTTTATCATTGTCCTACTTGAACACCATGTACCTTTCTTGTAATCCATGTCAGTGGTCTTTTTACCAAACCATAATTCAACCACCATCTAATACTAAACCATTCTTTTGAACATTCTTTATATTTCTTCTTCTAGGGGTAGTAGGGCATTCAATTGTGCTTGTATTGGCTCAACATTAGTGTCCTCAACCTCCAATTATTATGACATTTAGAGATAAGGGATATCTAGGTTGACTAAAAGTACAACTTTCTTTCTAAAAATTAACTTATAGGTTGCTAATAATGTATAGGATTTAGGTATCAATTGATCTACCCATAATGCTTTCCTTAGCTTGGTATGCCAATTCTTCTATAATTTGACTATAATATTTTTAGGATTCTTATAATGTTCTTGTTGGTGGATTCTACTAGAAAATTTCCCTCATGATAATAATTGGAAACCATATTTAGCACAAACCCATACTCTAACATGTACATCATTACTTTGAATTGTTAGGAGTTACTATATTATGTATAATGTGAATATAAGTTGAGTAACCACTTAAAACCTGGTTTGTAAGGCTTACTAGGGGACAAGGGCAGTTGTAGGTTGTTATGTTATATTTGGGCATCTATTGTATTTAAATACTTCTTTATTTTATAATTTAATACATTTGAAGTATTAAGATCTAACATGTGGTATTAGAGCATGTGGAAGGAAGAATAAATTCTTCTTTTGATCCTTCTCTAGCTTCGACATAGGGAAATCCAAGGTGCACTCTATTTTAGGAAATGCTCAAGTTGAAGATAATAATATTCAAGGTTAAAAGTACCCTACATAAGACTATGACCATGAAAGAAAATTCCATAAATCATTTAAAAAATTTAGGGTGAAAAACCTTATCAAAGGTAGAATCCTTCAAGTTTCAAAGGGTTACAACCCCTTCTAAAAGGCCAAATTTCATAAAGCCTACAAAAAATAGCCAAGCAAATTCAATCAAGAAAGAAAAAAGAGTCATTACCACTGTAAGGCAATAAATAAAGCCATAAATGCTCCTCAAAGATTAAAATAAATATAGAAGCCATTCAAGCATCTTTAAAAAAATGCAAAAATAGAAATCATTTGAAGCTCCTTTTGAAATTACAAAGAAGTATTTTTTGAAAGGCATTAAATAAGTTTGAAGGAAATTTAAAATAGCCCACAAAGGATCACAAATAATAGCCCATTGAAGCCTTTTTGAAAGGTATTGAAAAGAAGAGTGAAAAATATAGAAGGCTCATAAAAATATAGCCTATTGAAGCTATTTGAAGCATTGTAAACATTCCAAGAGAACATGCTAAGGTATAAAAATAAAAATCTTGAAAGATTACATAATATTTTCAAAGGTGCTTCGACATCTAGAACTAAAAGCAAGAAGAAAGAAAGGGAAACTATTAGGATTATTGCCAAAGCATGACTAGAAGGAAAATATTTTGTCCAAAAAAGAAAGAAGCTAAGAATCATATCATGAATGTGAGGTAGGTTCCTACTATACAAAGAAGAAATATTAGTCGCATAGAGAAGAACGACTCTAAAAAAGGATACGTAAAAAAGAGTTAGCAAACCATACCAAGTCTAGTAAGCAAAGATAACAAACCAAGGAATAAAATTTATCATTATCAAGGTAAACAAAAGAAAGCAATAATTAAAAGAGCACATGGAAAGAATTCTCACCCACCCACATTTAACAAAGTGATAAGTTAATAAGAAATAAGAAAATAGAATATTGAACGAGCAAAAATCCTATGTCACAATAGAATGACCTCAAGTCAAAGGTTATAAAACAAGTCAGAGTAAGAGAATAGAAGAGAGTGTCATTATAAGAGAAATAAAGTAAAGATAATTGCTACCTTCTCTCTGTGAATGTCACCATATCATCTAATTGGACTTGAATTATCACAATCCTAGAATTATCTAAGAAGAATATTTAAAAGTGTCATGACCCACCTTAGCATGACTCTTTAATGAGAAAAACTATGTATTGAAATGATGATTTAGTACTTAGTTTTGATGCATTTGAATGATTTTATGCATTTATTGTTATGATTTTATATTATATGTATATGGTGTTGTTGTTGTTATGCTTCGATGTAGGATCAGGTGCTCTTGTGGGTGGGCAAGAAAATCGACCATTGGAAACGAGGTGCTAGAAAAAGGGAAATGATGTGACAAACAGATCTAGGGTAAGATGTACCCAGGGTAACAAGTGGTTACCACATGTAGTTTGCATTCATACATTCATGCAATTGTGCTTGTGGGTAGTCATCATCATCTAAAAAATCCATCCATTGTAGAAGTAGATAACCTTGAAGTTATCATAATAGTCTTTTGTGCACTAGATAGGAGAAGTAAGGAATGGTGGTGTATTACTCCATCTTGCTTGGGTTTGTGTGTTTATCTTCCCTACACTTGTGGTTGTTTGCTTCTTGTGATGAGAATGCTATTAATGGAAATAGATTAAAAGTATCATATGATGATATATTAATAAGATGAACTTATTAATAATTAAGGTATATTACCTTGAACATTAGATTTTAATGCTATAGTAATATTAATAAGGTGGATCTATTAATATTTGTAATTTATTATTATTTCTAATGTTGAGTTACATATTAATAAGGTAAACTTATTAATATTGATAATTATCTATGATAATTAGTAATTTCTAATGTAAAATTAATAAATTATATATATATTAATAAGGTAAAATTATCTACGAGCACGAGTCGAAAGTAAGTGCAGTAGCGAGTGTGAGCACGAGCTGAGAGTAAGTGCATTAGCAAGTGAGTGCAATCCAGGAGTAAGTTTAGTAGCAAGTGTTTGAGTGATATGGGATTAAGTGCAGCAACAAGTGTGAGTAAGTGCAATCGAAATGGAGTGCAAGTGAGTGCAAGCGCAAGTTGAGAGTAAGTGTAACAGTGAGTACGAGAGTGAGCTGGGAGTGAGTATGCATACCCAGAGCCAATGAGATAAAAGAGGGAGTGTGAATCAATAGGGAGTGTGAGTCAAGATTCAGTCATGGCAGAAGAGTGGTAGGTTCCTCTGAAGTGTATCAATGCTTCAAACCCTTACAACGAATATGTGGAACATTATTTTCAAAAAATTATTGAAGTCAAGGAACGTCAAGAAAAATAAGAGACAAGGGAAATTATGACCCAAGAGGAAGTTCAAGTTGGAAGTGAGAGCGAGGCAAGAGAGAGTGTGAGCCAAAAAGGGAGTGCAAACTAAGAGGGAGTGCAAGTTGGAATTCAATCATGGTGAAAGAGTGGCAGGTTCATCTAGAGTGCATCAATGCTTCAAACCATTACCATGAATGCATGGAACATTATTTCCAAAAAATTATTGAAGTGAAGGAATGCTAAGAAAAATAAGAGACATGGGAAATTGTGATCTAGGAGGGAGTGCAAGCTAGGAGCAAGTGTGAGGTAAGAGAGAGTGCAAGTTGGAAGCAAGAGCGAGTGCAAGTAGAGAGGGAGTGTGAACCAAGAGGGAGTTCAAACCAAGAGCAATCCCCATTAGCTATTGTGGAAGGAAAGTTATTTTTGAAATTCCTAATGTGAATTCAAGATGCCCTAGCTAGAAATCAAAATTCCCTTATTGGAAGTATGAAGACCCAATATGGAGATAAGTGAAAGAGCAAATACATGGCAAGTTTGATCTAGGTAGCACATGGTACATCAGAAGTAAGTATCAAGGATAAGATGATTGAGCATGATATAATGGTTATTAAAAGTAGAGGGCTAATATATAAGTTTCATAGATCATGGATAAGGTTTTTGGATATTCAAAATTAGATCAAGTGGAAGTGGGGATTGAATTCAAATTATTCTATGACTTTTTTTTCTAAAGGTTTTTTCCTCATCATTTTTTCCAGTTTAAAAATTAGGGATAAAATAATGGTTGGTGGTCCATGGTTTATGGGAAGAGATGCACTTTATTTGAGACCATGGAACAAAAATTTTTCAGTTGAGAAAGAAACTATTAAGAAGCTTCCAATGTTTGTAGGTTTTTTGGACTTCCATATCAGCTTATAAATAAGGATGTTTTGAAAAATATTGAAAATACCCTAGGGAAATTCATCAAGGAAGAACCAACAACTAATGAGTGAAAGCATGCTATATATACTCATGTGTTGTTATGGATATTTAAAAACCTTTGCCAAAATCCATTAATATTAAATCTGAGTCAAGAGAATGGTATCAACATGTAGATTATGAAAATATTGCATTTTATTGCCACAATTATTTTGATATTGGACACATGGCAAGAGTTTGCAATGTAAAAACTATGAAGAAAGAGACAAAAAAATCTAGCTATGAGATAAAATTCAATACGAAGCAAAGAAATCATTCAATAATAGAAGCTAGATCACATCAAGGATATTCCACTCCAAAATAAGAGGTAAAGAAATCCTACCGACAATATCAATTGGCAAGTGTAGAAGGAATTAAAGGTGCAAAGAAAATGTGGAGATAAAACCCAAAACAAAGACAGCAAAAAAGGTGAAGTTTATTCTAGGTAAATCATCTTCATGTTCCTCAAGTAGTATAGAATCCTCTTTAGGTAATAAAATTGAAAATGGTGAATATGTTATCCCTTGCACTTTAAGGTTTCAAGAGCAAAATAATATAGAAATGAGGTTGGAGGAAACCCATAACAATTTAGGGTTTTTAGGGTAGAATAAGAAGGTAATTGATATAGAAGAGCATCCTTGCACTTTAGGGTCTCCAGGGAAATATAAATAAGATTGTGCTTTTGAGGTTATTCCTTGCACTTCAGATCCTTCGAAGCAAGACAAACCTAAAGATGATAAGTCTTACTATGAGCAGTGTGAGAAGATTGAAGATATTGATGAAGATGAAAGTATTGCTGATAATGAAAAAAGAGGAAGACCCAAGAGGCAAAAACAAAGATAAAAAGAAATAAAAAAGGATATTTATATGGGAAAACAAAAGCAAATATCACAAGTGTTAACAAGAAGTGGGGCTAAACCCTAAAATAAAATAAAATAAATAATAATGAAAATAATATCTTGGAATATTAGGGGAATGAATTAGAACCCTAAAAAAAGGTATTAAGAAATTGTGAGGTTGTTATAAACAGGATATTTTTGGATATAGAAGTTGGGCAACAAATATTTTAGCCATTCGCAGTGTTGAATTTCATATTCACATAATTTAAATTTTTGAAGGCATTTGATATAAAAAGAGTTGATTGTGGAAACTTAGCAGTTTGAGGAAGATGAAGAATATTTTTGATAGAAAGGTAAATGAAGAATATCTCCAATAGAAAGACAAAGTTGGATATGCTTTAATTAAATTGTTAGAAATGTAATGAGAGCAATGTAATGTTTTTTTTTTCGTAATGAGAGTGGCCCCCAATAGAAGCCACACATAGCTTATTAAAAAAATAAGGCAGACTTATTAATAATTATTATTATCTTTGATAATTAATATTTTCTAATATAAAAGTAATTATATATATAAATATAAATAATTTGGACTTATTAATATATACATATATACTTTATAAACATTAGAAAATCAAGAGCATTAAAAACAATGACAATTATGAAAAGACTTTGCATTGATTAATTAAAAGGAAGAACAAATTATTTTCGGGTGGTTGAGAAATTTGTTACTTGAGCAAACTATCTCCTTGAACCTTATTAAAAAATGAAAGGAAGGAAAAAATAAGAGATCCAAATGCTTTGGGAGAACGAGTTAGAGAAAAGAGAGCTTAGAGGGTACTATGTTGGACAAATACAAGAGATTTGCATCGACAAAATTTGTGTCTTCTACTTCCCATAACTTTTGAAAATTACAGGTAATCCTTTACCATATTATTTGGAACTCTTGCATTGAATGGAATGTGATATGCTTTTCAGATTTCTAGAATGTATTATAAAATGTCGTGAAAAGTAGAACCATAGAGAAACTCTTTCTAGAACCATTAAAGAATATAAAAAAAATTTAGGGTTTCCACTTGTGCATAGTTTTCTTGATTAAATAATATAGAAAACTAAGAAAAGATAAAATATAAATAGTGGAGTATTTATATTTTAAAATAATTAGAATGAATTGAAAAAAAAAATATATATATATATATAATCCTTATATTTTTGTGCAAAAAATTAAAAGGGGTTGAACCCTAAGTTTCATTTTTTTGTCTTTTGCATGGTCTTTATTTTGGAGATGCATGATAATAATTGTGAGTTGATTTAATAAATTGTAAGGGCTTTAGTTTTTATGTATAGTATTTTTATTTATTAAAATAAAATATACCTATATATAAGTGAAACTTAAGACAGTGTTGCAAGGCAGGAGACCGTCAATGAAAGGGAGTTCATGCTGGTTTTCAAGGAGCATCCATGGTGACAACTGAAGATCCATCAAAAAAATTTCTGTGCATGTGAACAACAGTTTGAAGAAGTTTGTTTGGCTAGAATCATGGAGTGCACACAGTAAAGCTAGGATTTGCAAAGTGAAGCACAGAGAAAAAAAACACAAGTGACAGTAATTTATTTTTTTGAAGAAATATTTTATTTTCTGGAGGGGGAACAAATTTGGGGGAAGACAAAAAACCCTAGCATCAATCAATTTTCAATTAGAGATCATGAGTATCAGTTCAGGTATGGTACTTCTTTGGCTTTAGCTTTGAAAATATTTCATTGGCTAGGGCTTTAAAAATAGGAACCTCTTCTTTGGAAAGTGATTTATGGCAGTCTGTTGGTTGCAATGATGATTGCAGCCACACTTTTTAAACAAGCAGGCAATGAGACCTTCTCCATGTTTTCACAATAATTTCCCTTTGATGAGGAGAAGTTGGATCATATGCATCAAATATTTAAAGTGAGAAACTCACCCCATATAAAACCTCCTGCTCACTCTAACAATGGTACCTTTGTACCCAAGTTAGATGAGTCTCATGTGATTGAGGTGCCTCCAGCTTACTTACAATGGTATTTTCTCACGCTTTCCATCTAAGACCTTGCATGCAAATTTGTGGGAATATGGCCTAGTCCATCATAATCTAGAAATGGATTATCACATAGTGGAGAGTAAAGTCTCCTCTTATGAATTCATGATGACAGATAGGGGATACTTTATCATTACATTTGCCTCTATGGAGGACAAGGGCACTATATTTCATGGAGATCCTTGGTTTCTGGGATCCATCCCACTCTACATGACCCTGTGGAGCATGACATATGATCCTCAAGAGGAGAAGCCTGAAGAAATTTTTTTTTGGGTGAGGTTACCATTTTTGCCATTGCACTTATGGAATAAACTTTCAATGGAATTAATAGGAAATGCTATTGGAACATTTATTGACTGGACTCCTCCAAAGACCAATAATTCTATATGCGCACACATCTATGTGCAAGTCAATATGAAAAATGGTTTGCCTAAGCATATTGGAATAAAGGTGTTTGATTGGATACATAACCAACCCTTGGACTATGATCATATACCATTCAAGTGTATAACATACCATGAGCATGGGAATTTCTCTCAAAACTACCTAATTAAACAAGCATAGAAAACAAAAAAGGAAGAACTAGGATTCCAGGAAGTCAAAAGGAGACCACATAGATCAAGAAGCAATAATTGACAACCTCAACCACAGGATCAAAAAAGCTTCCAGCACAAAAATAAATTTTCAAGTCTTAATGAAGGAGAAAAAGAAATCACCTATCTAGATGTGATGGCTCCTAAATATAAAGAGAAGATACCTACAAATGAAGTTGACAAGTCACCATAAATCTTAGGAGATACACCAAAGAACACAACAACTGGAGAAGAAACTGATGAGAACTCAGAGGAAGAGGTAGAAGAAACACAAGTGGAGGAAATAGTGATTCTCTAGACCTTTTCGACCACATGATCTATAGCTAAGGGAATAAATCGAACCAACTCAAAAATGAGCAAGCACAAAAATATTGCAATCCAAAACGCAGGTTATAATTTAGGAGAGATTTGTAAAAAATAAGAAGCAATCCAAAGAATGAAGATTATGTCATGGAACTGTAGGGGTTGGGAATTCCTCTGAAAAACTATCTCAAATTTCTAATATAGGAGTAAAAGCCAATAATAGTTTATATTCAGGAAACAAAAATAGTAGAGGGAAAACTGACTACGAAATGGCAGAATATATGGGCACAATCATAACTAATCACTATTGATTCTATGGGAGCCTTAGGGGGGCTAGCTTTGGCTTAGAATCCATAACAATTAGTTTGTAGCTTACAACATAATCATAATAACTGGATAGGTACAAAATTTATCTTACCAGATGAACTAATGTAGTAGTAATAAATTTTTATGGTCCAAATCATCCTTTCCAGAAAAGAGAAGAATGAAAAAACTTAGCACAATGGCTAGATAATGAGAAGTTTGACAACATAATACTGGGAGGATATCTCAACATGATTCTCTACCACTAGGAGAAGGTTGGGGGAAGTTTAGCAAGGGATCCAAATAGATATATACTCAATCAAATTATGGTAGATGAAATATTACAAGACATTCAACCGACCAAAGTAAAGTACATTAGGAGCAATAGAAGAGCAGGGGTAAACTATATTACAAAAATATTGGATAGATTTTTTATTAGTGAAAATATCCTAACACACTTTTCCCTCACTTCCAATCACATCATTCAGAACTCTATCTCATATCATAAGTTAATTCTCTTGGATAATGACCAAAGCCTACAACCCCAAGAAATTCCTTTTAAATACAACTCTGAATGGGCAGCAGAAGAAGATTTTAGTGAACTTGTGGAAAGCACGTGGAACCAACAGGTCCAATCCACAAACCCCTAATAAAGGTGGAAAATCAAAATTCAAATATTGAAGCATGTGATAAAATGGTTGGTAGAAAAAATGGGAGTAAAACCAAAAAAAAAGCAATTGATGCAACAACTAGATCAGCTAAAAACAAAAATTGGGGATCATCCTCCTCAACCATGGCAATACGATGTAAGAAATGATGTGATTCAGAAGCTCAATAAATTAAGCATTGAAGAAGAAACACATTGGAGGCTTAGATATCGAATGGTGTGGCTAAGCAAGGGGGATAGAAACACCAAATATTTTCATCTGAAAACCATGCAACACTGCCAAAGGAACACAATCAAGGAGATAGAGAATTAAGGAACCACTTATATAAAAATGGAGAAAATTAAGGAACTTGCCAATCAACATTACTCAGCTCTACTCTCTAGAGAAAATGGTAACCCTCATTCCCAAGGAATACTGCTACAACATATACCAACAATATTAATTTTGGAAGACAAATAGGATCTCAGTCAGCCAATCACTATGGAGGAACTTAAGGAGATTATAACAGCTCTACCAAAGGATAAAGCTCCTGGACCTGATGGATTCACAAACAACTTTTACCAACAATACTTACACATCATCGAAGAATATTTCCACACATGATTGAGGATGTTAGGGTGAAAGGTAAGCTTCTTGGAGCCATCAACTCCACCTTTCTAGCATTGATTCCTAAAGAAAAAATACCACTACTTTCTCTAGATTTAGACCAATTTCTCTATGTAACTCTTCCTATAAAATTATTACCAAATTGTTGGCCAATAGAATAAAAAATAAACTTGACAAACTAATTTCTCTATGTAACTCTTCCTATAAAATTATTTCTCTAGATTTCCACTAGAAATTGTTATAAAACTTGATATGGCAAACGCCTTTGATCGAGTTAATGTACATGAAGGGTAGTGGAACTATTAGTATATCATGCTCCCAAGTTTATTTTGCAAAAGGCATATGGAATCATACACAACTTCCTATGGCAAGGAGGTAGGCAATCAGAAAGAAAAAAGTTCCACTTGGTCAATTGGGAGATGGTCACCAAAAGTAAAATTCAAGGAGGATTGGGAATCAAAAAAATGGAGATAGTTTCGAAAGCACTGGGAGCAAAACTTCTAGGGTTACATTGGAAATGTTGGTAATGGATCACCAAAATGAAGCCAAAATGCAGGATAATCCTAAATCCCATTGTAACTAGATTTGTATGATGGAACCCCGATGGACTATGAGGTATCCATGTGAGAGATGTCATGCGAATGATAGTCATAGGTACTCGATTGACTATGGGAGAACCTATGAGAGATATCATTGGGTGTGATAGTCATTGGAAACCTGGATTGACTATTGGACATCTAGGTGAGAGATGTCACATGGGTGATAGTCACCTTAATTAAACTATCAGGGGGATGTTTTAATTGAGCATAATAGTTTTACACATGGTGTAGTGGGTAAAACTATAAGAAGCTTTGTGCCTAGGTACTAGTGGAAATTGAATAAGACTAGTAGTGGAATTGGTGTTCCCTTCTCAATTGAACAGGATATAGTTAATCCCGTGCCATGGTCAAAATACCTTTCAAAGGAAGGTAAGGAAATGGGGAGACCATATAGAGGCATCCTTTAAGTTGTATGGGTAGTGTACAAGGTGAATGCCCAGAGCCGATGCGAGAGAATTGGCCACTCCTATCCACATGAGGGATGTTGTAGCATCTAAAACTTGGAATGTGGTAGAAATATTCTATTGAATCTATCAAGAATGTCTTTAGTGAATCTTACTTGTGTAAAAAGAGAAAAAAACTCCTCTCTCGAGATGATTATATTTTGGGTTACTACAGAAGTACAATGATATAATTGATTGGTCTTATAAATATTTGAAGGTTTATGATATAAACATTATTAAACACACTATAGATTTGAAACTCAATGCAAAGCCCTTATGGGAAAAACAAAGTCTTATTAATTCTAAAATTGAAGTAGTTATGAGAAATAAATTTTAACGCTTCTATAGGCCCAAATTATATTTCTAATCAAGCATTCTACATGGATGGCTAATATGGTGCTAGTTTGAAAGAGAAACAATTATATCAGGTTTGTGTGTTGATTTTAGAAGCTTAAACAACTAATCACTAAAGGATCATTACCCTTTGTCTGCCATAGATTAAATCTTGTATAAAGTATATGGATAACAAATATTGTTACAATTAGATAGCTTCTCAGGTCAATAAAATTTGGATTATAGATTATGATCAACATGAAAAAATATTTTATGACAAAAAGGGGGACATTTGCATACTAAAGGATACTTTTTTAGTTATCAAATATTTCAATTACGTTCCTAAGAGCTATGGACATTACTTTTGTAGGTATGGTAGATGAAATCATACTCATATACCTAGATAACTTAACTATTTTTTCTAAAGAAAGGAATAAGGCATAAAACATCTAGAGTCTATGTTTAAAAGGTGTAGGGACTATGGCATTTCATTGAATCCAAAGAGGTCTATCTTTATGGCTTACAAAGGAAAGCTCTTAGGTCATGTAGTGTTTAATGAAAAGCTAGCAGTAGACCCTGATAGGATAAACTTATCTATATGGGGGATAAATGCATCTAGGCATGCAACACATGCTAAAGAGTAGTTCAAAATTCCAAAAAACAATTATTAACTATCTCAAAAAATCCAATAAAAAGCAAAAAAATTATGTAAAATTGGCTAAGGGGATTAGATGCTGTCACCTACAGTGACCAAAATATTGTCGTTGGAGACAGTAGCAGCCAAAGCCCAACAATCAAATTTCTGACTGTTGGGGTTCAAACTTAGCCGCTCTGAGTGACAACGACCAAATTTTTGCCGCTCTAAGCGACAACGACTGAAAGGTAACACGACAAACTCGTGAACCCTAGGCCGTAAAATTCAAAAAAATGAAAAAACAAAAATGGGGACCAACCCATCATATAAAAACCTAAACTAAGCCTCATTATAGATTATTTTTGTTACCAACAGGTTTAGTGAGGTTCATTTGCCATTTTCTTAGTGAGGTTCGGTTTTACCTAGAAAAGGAAAAGAGGTTAGGGTTTAAACAATAAAATACCCAAGAAGCTTCAGCTCCTACAACAGCTGATGCCTCACCCTATGCAGTCATGTCCTCAATGCAGGTACCTTCCAAAATTGTAATTGTCACTGTCCCACCAGAGCTCTGAACAATGAATTGATAGCAAATGAAAATGACAGGTCAAAATCCTAAAAATGCATTTTTTTATATTTTCAACTTATGCCTTGGCCGTTGCTGGTGTCAGTGGCCCAAACTTCGTGGCTGCTCAAGGCAACAGCAACCATGGTAGAGACTCAGATGCCGCTCGACCTGACAGTGACCTGCACCACAAATAAAAACAAGAAAATTCCTTCCATGGGGGATAACAAAACCATTAAATAAATGCATTTTGATGAATTAAAATCATCTTGATGATCAAAATGACCAAAAAAATCACATAAAAGCATAATCTCAAGCAGGCCTCGTACCTAGTTACTTGCTCTATCCACTCGACAATTGTAGCAATTCACACTCCATGCATTTCGATGAGATGAGTAGGCTACCATACGGCTACTTGGGGTAAAATCATTTCATTTTGGAATTACGATGTACCACCCTTCAATACCGAAGAAGACCAAGATGGTCATACTACTCCACGGGTGTGAAAGGATCATCCTATTTCCCCTATGATATCAAAAATAGTAAGCCAAAGTGATACAATATGAACATAAATAGAATCACTCATCCTAAATTCCTAAGAAGGTTGTTGATAGCTGGATCGCTCCTTGGGATAGGGATAGATGATTATCATTAACAATTGGAATCACACTTGGATGTGGGATTGCCCATTAAAAGCAACAAATGCTATAAAGGAACCATATCAGTCAAATTGGTCAAGCGACTTGTCACTTCCTTCATTGTCGTTTATTCACCAATCCATTGAGTGAGGATGTAGTTCAAAGCTTCAACATAATAATAATAAAAACAACAAAAGATCACTCGATCACATTAAAATCATGTTCATCCTAAGAATCATTGCATACAACAATCACAAATTTCCCTTGTTTGCTGGGAACCTAAGAAGACATGACATATTCAATTGTAGCTCTCCTATCGATCAAAACTATTGTAGCAGTTGAAGCTACCCAATTGAGTTTGAGGAATGAGTGCAATTTAACATGCTCAGGCCATTGAGCTAAGTCCTTTGAATGTTGAGGCAATTATTCAAGGGATGCGCATCATCTTGCATGATTGGGCCATCCGACATTGATCAAACCATTGATCACCATACACCCTACAAATAGATCAGTCTACGTTTTTGCTCAGCATTGTGTTTTCCACACAGCACATCATAAAAAAGGGTATCTGTAGACACCTAAAACATGTCATGCTTAGGGGAGCTACTCACATAGATACATTCATAAGATCAGATGACATAATCTTAGACTTTCCAAGCATCAACAGTGGTTCTCACCACTCATTTGGGGCCTTTTCAAGCCATCCAAGCCTAGCCGCTCAAGCCAAGAGCGACAAGATCTTAGTCACTCAAGCCTAGAGTTGCCAGACCTTAGCTACTGCAGACGACAATGACCAGATCTTAGTCACTGCAGACGATAGTGACTAAACCATAAAAGTAGTTTTGTCGATAAATAGGCCTAATCATGGGCAAAAGTGGCAGTATACATGCAATAAAGGTGAGCGGGAGTAACTTTGCATTCCTTTTCACGACCAGTACACATAGGAGACTTGATTTTGCATTTATACTTTAGTTAACTAGCCTCCAAACATAGACAAAGGACAAAAGCTTCTCATGCTAACAACCAGTTTGCATAGGAGACTCAAGTTGGCAATTATATTTTAGTTAACTGGCCTCCAAACATAGACAAAAGACAAAAATCTTCTCATGCTAACTCTCACTATGCATGAGAAATTTATTCCTAGGGCTTGGACATAGACCTAGGGTTTCGCACTATAAAAGGTACAAGCCTAAGAGTACCAAGGAATCGATCGATCTTGGAAGAGAGGAGAGACATCTTTTATCTAAGAAATATTTATCCAAACAATTTATCAAGACAAGTCATTGAGGAGAGCTTTCGAGACTTGGAGAGTTCCCTTGGATATCACGTGTATGGTGAAGCCCTAACGGATTGGAGAGCATATCACCCATTATTGCAACATCAAATACAATATTTGATCCATAGCTTTGGAGCAAATAGGACGAGAGTCACTTTAGTAGCTGCTATCTTGGACAGTGGCCCGTAGGCTTAGTTTAGAGTTTTAGACATTAGATTCATTATTTTAGTATATCATTAGCATAACATCATTTCATTCATTCACATTCATAGCATTAGTCTAATTTGCACTTGATTTAATTTGTTATATTTATTGCTAACAACCTCATATGGGTAGGTATTCTCAGAAATCTAAGCGTGTGTTGTTGTTTCATTGCTTACAGGGCCACATGTTCATCGGATAGAATCTGCAACATACGAGAGCAAAAGGGATCCCTCTAGGAAACAGGTCTGGAGAAGGAGGCATCTGTAAGCCCTCATACATTTTTGTGTGCGAAACTGGGAAGCTTTTTGAAAGCGCACCACATCTTCATGAAATAGGCACTCTTTATCTATTTGTAACCTTATTGTATCAAAATGGGTATCCCTAAGAGGGACCGACATGTAATCGGGTTTCAATACAAATAAAGAGATCCATTTTTGTTATTTCCATGTTATATGCTTTTCATTGTCTTCTATTTCATATTGGGTTTTTAATACATTGCAAGTATCGTAAAAATAGCGGTGCATGTGTCCCGAGGTTGCTACACGAAGTCCTCTAAAAAACCATCTCAAAGTTCTAATACAGGTGCAAAAGCCAACAATAGTTTATATTCATGAAACAAAACTAGTAGAGACAACACTGACTATATAATGGTAAAAGATATGTGCACAATCATAACTAATAACTATTGATTATGTGGGAGCTTTAGGGGGACTATCTTTGGCTTAGGATCCACAATAATTAGTTTGTAGCTTACAACATAAGAATAATAACTGGATAGGTACAAAATTTGTCTTACCAAATGGAACTAGTGTAAGAGTAATAAATTTTTATGGTCCAAATCATCCTATCCAGAAAAGAGAAGCATGACAAAACTTAGCACAATGGCTAGATAATGAGAAGTTTGACAACATAATACTTGGAGGAGATCTCAACATGAATCTCTACCACTATGAAAAGGCTAGGATAAGTTTAGCAAGGGATCCAAATAGAGATATACTCAATTAAATTATGGTAGATGAAAGATTACAAGACATTCGACTGACCAAAGGAAAGTACACTTGGAACAATAGAAGAGCAGGGGTAAACTATATTGCAAAAATATTGGATAGATTTTTTATTAGTGAAAATCTCCTAACACACTTTTCCCTCACTTCCAGTCACATCATTCAAAACTCTATCTTAGATCATAAGCCAATTCTCTTGGATAATGACCAAAGCCTACAAACCCAAAAAATTCCTTTTAAATACAACTCTGAATGGGCAATAGAAGAAGATTTCAGTGAACTTGTGGAAAGCACTTCAAACCAACAGGTCCAATTCACCAATCCCTAAGAAAAGTGGAAAATCAAATTTCAAAAATTGAAGCACATGATAAAAAATGGTTGGTAGAAAAAATGAGAGTCAAACAATTAAATAAGCAATTGATGCAACAACTAAAGCAGCTAGAAACAAAAATTGGGGATCATCCTCCTCAACCATAGCAATAAGATGCAAGAAATGACCTGATTCAAAAGCTCAATAAATTAAGCACTGAAGAAGAAACACATTGGATGCTTATATCCCGAATGGTTTGGCTAAGCAAGGGGGATAGAAACACCAAATATTTTCATCTAAAAACCATGCAACACTTCCAAAGGAACACAATCAAGGAGATAGAGCATGAAGGAACCACTTATATATATAGGGGTAAAATTAAGAAACTTGCTAATCAACATTACTCAGCTCTGCTCTCCAGAGAAAATGGTAACCCTCCTTCCCAAGGAATACTGTTATAGCATATACCAACAGTATTAAGTTTGGAAGACAAATAGGATCTCGGTTAGCCAATCACTATGGAGGAACTTAAGGAGATTATAACAACTCTACCAAAGGATAAAGCTCCTGGACCTGATGGATTCACAAACAAATTTTACCAACAATACTTACACATCATCGGAGAAGATTTGCTACACATGATTGAGGATTTTAGGGTGAAAGGTAAGCTTCTTAAAGCCATCAACCCCACCTTTCTAGCATTGATTCCTAAAGAAAAAATTCCACTACTTTCTCTAGATTCGGACCAATTTCTCTATGTAACTCTTCCTATAAAATTATTACCAAGTTGTTGGCTAGTAGAATAAATAGAAACTTGACAAACTAATATCAGAAGAGCAAGGAGGGTTCATGCCTGGAAAAAATATATTTGATAATATCATAACAGTTCATGAAGCCCTCCATAGTAGTAGAAAATAAAAAAAAAAGAAACAAACTATTATAAAACTTGATATAGCAAATGCCTTTGATCGAGTTAATATACAATTTGTAGAACAGGTCCTACAAAAGTTTGGATTCCCACATCAGGTCATCAAGTGGATTGAAGCATTCATAAAAAACCCATGGATAGTCCCCTTAATAAATGGAGAAACAAAAAATTTCTTTCAGGCTACAAGGGGAGTTAGACAAGGGTGTCCACTATCACCATACGTTTACATCATTTTAGCTGACTCTTGGAAGATCAATCAGCCATCTTCAAAGAGAAAGAAAAATAACATGGATAGAGGCTGCAACAAGATGCAAAGTTGTAACACATACCTAATTTGCAGATGATATCATTCTTCTAGGTGAAGCCACCAAGCAAAATGTTAGACAATTCAAATAATATCTCGATTGGTTCACACAAGCTATCAAGGCTCATATAAACACTCAAAAAAGTCAGTTCTATACACAAAATATTGCAACAATAAGAGTCAAACTCTTTCGCACTATCCTAGGATTTCGGTCTGGCACAAAAATACTTCAGATATCTAGGAGTGCCCATGAGCTTCCATCTCAAAGCCTCATACTGTTGGACCCCAATATTGGACAAGATGGTTAGGAGGATACAAAGTTACAGTAATAGTTGGCTCAGTATTGCAGGAAGGGTAGTATTGATCAAATCAGTGTTACCTTCTCTACCAATCTACCAACTATTAGTATATCATGCTCCCAAGTTTATTTTGCAAAATGTTAGATGGAATCATACACAAATTCCTATGGTAAGGAGGTAGGTAATCAAAAAGAAAAAAATTCCACTTGGTCAATTGGGAGATGGTCACCAAAAATAAAATTCAAGGAGGACTGAGAATCAAAAAAATGGAGATAGTTTCGAAAGCACTGGGAGCAAATCTTCTAGGGTTACATTGGGAATGTTGGTAATGGATCACCAAAATGAAGCCAAAATGCAGGATAATCCTGGATCCCATTATAACTAGGTTTGTATGATGGAACCTTGATGGACTATGAGGTATCCATGTGAGAGATGTCATGCGGATGATAATCATAGGTACTCGATTGACTGTGAGAGAACCTATGAGAGATATCATTGGGTGTGATAGTCATTGGAAACCTGGATTGACTATTGGACATCTAGGTGAGAGATGTCACATGGGTGATAGTCACCTTAATTAAACTATCAGGGGGATGTTTTAATTGAGCATAATAGTTTTACACATGGTGTAGTGGGTAAAACTATAAGAAGCTTTGTGCCTAGGCACTAGTGGAAACTGAATAAGACTAGTAGTGGAATTGGTGTTCCCTTCTCAACTGAATGAGATACGGTTAATCTCGTGCCATGGTCAAAACACCCTTCAAAGGAAGGTAAGGAAATGGGGAGACCATATAGAGGCATCCTTTAAGTTGTATGGGTAGTGTACAAGGTGAATGCCCAGAGTCGATGCGAGATAATTGGCCACTCCTGTCCACCTGAGGGATGTTGTAGCATCTAAAACTTGGAATGTGGTAGAAATATTCTATTGAATCTATCGAGAATGTCTTTAGTGAATCTTACTTGTGTAAAAAGAGAAAAAAATTCCTCTCTCGAGATGATTATATTTTGGGTTATTACAAAAGTACAATGATATAATTGATTGGTCTTATAAATATTTGAAGGTTTATGATATAAACATTATTAAACACACTATAGATTTGAAACTCAATGCAAAGCCCTTATGGGAAAAACAAAGTCTTATTAATTCTAAAATTGAAGTAGTTATAAGAAATAAATTTTAACGCTTCTATAGGCCCAAATTATATTTCTAATCAAGCATTCTACATGGATGGCTAATATGGTGCTAGTTTGAAAGAGAAACAATTATATCAGGTTTGTGTGTTGATTTTAGAAGCTTAAACAACTAATCACTAAAGGATCATTACCCTTTGTCTGCCATAGATCAAATCTTGTATAAAGTATATGGATAACAAATATTGTTACAATTAGATAGCTTCTCAGGTCAATAAAATTTGGATTATAGATTATGATCAACATGAAAAAATATTTTATGACAAAAAGGGGGACATTTGCATACTAAAGGATACTTTTTTAGTTATCAAATATTTCAATTACATTCCTAAGAGCTATGGACATTACTTTTGTAGGTATGGTAGATGAAATCATACTCATATACCTAGATAACTTAACTATTTTTTCTAAAGAAAGGAATAAGGGCATAAAACATCTAGAGTCTATGTTTAAAAGGTGTAGGGACTATGGCATTTCATTGAATCCAAAGAGGTCTATCTTTATGGCTTACAAAGGAAAGCTCTTAGGTCATGTAGTGTTTAAGGAAAACCTAGCAGTAGACCCTGATAGGATAAACTTATCTATATGGGGGATAAATGCACCTAGGCATGCAACACATGCTAAAGAGTAGTTCAAAATTCCAAAAAACAATTATTAACTATCTCAAAAAATCCAATAAAAAGCAAAAAAATTATGTAAAATTGGCTAATGGGATTAGACGTTGTCACCTACAATGACCAAAATATTGTCATTGGAGACAGTAGCAGCCAAAGCCCAACAATCAAATTTCTGACTGTTGGGGTTCAAACTTAGCCGCTCTGAGTGACAACGACCAAATTTTTGCCGCTCTAAGCAACAACGACTGAAAGGTAACACGACAAACTCGTGAACCCTAGGCCGTAAAATTCAAAAAAATGAAAAAACAAAAATGGGGACAAACCCATCATATAAACACCTAAACTAAGCCTCATTATAGATTATGTTTGTTACCAACAGGTTTAGTGAAGTTCATTTGCCATTTTCTTAGTGAGGTTCAGTTTTACCTAGAAAAGGAAAAGAGGTTAGGGTTTAAACAATAAAATACCAGAGAAGCTTCAGCTCCTACAACAGCTGATGCCTCACCCTGTGCAGCCATGTCCTCAATGCAAGTACCTTCCAAATTTGTAATTGTCACTGTCCCACCAGAGCTCTGAACAATGAATTGACAGCAAATGAAAATGACAGGTCAAAATCCTAAAAATGCATTTTTTTATATTTTCAACTTATGCCTTGGCCGCTGCTGGTGTCAGCGGCCCGAACTTCATGGCCGCTCAAGGCAACAGCAACCACGGTAGAGACTTAGAGGCTGCTCGACCTGATAATGACCTGCACCACAAATAAAAACAAGAAAATTCCTTCCATGGGGGATAACAAAAACATTAAATAAATGCATTTTGATGAATTAAAATCATCTTGATGATCAAAATGACCAAAAAAATCACATAAAAGCATAATCTCAAGCAGGCCTCGTACCTAGTTACTTGCTCTATCCACTCGGCGATTGCAGCAATTCACACTCCATGCATTTCGATGAGATGAGTAGGCTACCATAAGGTTACTTGGGGTAAAATCGTTTCATTTTGGAATTACGATGTACCACCCTTCAATACCGAAGAAGACCAATATGGTCATAGTACTCCACGGGTGTGAAAGGATCATCCTATTTCCCCTATGATATCAAAAATAGTAAGCCAAAGTGATACAATATGAACATAAATAGAATCACTCATCCTAAATTCCTAAGAAGGTTGTTGATAGCTGGATCGCTTCTTGGGATAGGGATAGATGATTATCATTAACAATTGGAATCACACTTGGATGTGGGATTGCCCATTAAAAGCAACAAATGCTATAAAGGAACCATATCAGTCATATTGGTCAAGCGACTTGTGACTTCCTTCATTGTCATTTATTCACCAATCCATTGAGTGAGGATGTAGTTCAAAGCTTCAACATAATAATAATAAAAATAACAAAAGATCACTCGATCACATTAAAATCATGTTCATCCTAAGAATCATTGCATACAACAATCACAAATTTCCCTTGTTTGCTGGGAACGTAAGAAGACATGACATATTCAATTGTAGCTCTCCTATCGGTCGAAACTATTGTAGTAGTTGAAGCTACCCGATTGAGTTTGAGGAATGAGTGCAATTTAACATGCCCAAGCCATTGAGCTAAGTCCTTTGAATGTTGAGGCAATGATTCAAGGGATGCGCACCATCTTGCATGATTGGGCCATTCGACATTGATCAAACCATTGATCACCATACACCCTACAAATAGATCAGTCTACGTTTTTGCTCAGCATTGTGTTTTCCACACAGCACATCATAAAAAGGGTTATCTATAGACACCTAAAACATGTCATGCTTAGGGGAGCTACTCACATAGATACATTCATAAGATCAAATGACATAATCTTGGACTTTCCAAGCATCAACAGTGGTTCTCACCACTCATTTGGGGCCTTTTCAAGCCATCCAAGCCTAGTCGCTCAAGCCAAGAGCGACTAGATCTTAGTCACTCAAGCCTAGAGTGGCCAGACCTTAGCTATTGCAGACAACAATGACCAGATCTTAGTCACTCTAGATGACAGTGACTAAACCATAAAAGTAGTTTTGTCGATAAACAGGCCTAATCATGGGCAAAAGTGGCAGTCTACATGCAATAAAGGTGAGCGGGAGTAACTTTGCATTCCTTTTCACGACCAATTCACATAGGAGACTTGATTTTGCATTTAGACTTTAGTTAACTAGCCTCCAAACATAGACAAAGGACAAAAGCTTCTCATGCTAACAACCAGTTTGCATAGGAGACTCAAGTTGGCAATTATATTTTAGTTAACTGGCCTCCAAACATAGACAAAAGACAAAAATATTCTCATGCTAACTCTCACTATGCATGAGAAATTCATTCCTAGGGCTTGGACATAGACCTAGGGTTTCACACTATAAAAGGTACAAGCCTAAGAGTACCAAGCAATCTATCGATCTTGGAAGAGAGGAGAGACATCTTTTATCTAAGAGATCTTTATCCAAACAATTTATCAAGACAAGTCATTGAGGAGAGCTTTCGAGACTTGGAGAGTTCCCTTGGATATCATGTGTATGGCGAAGCCCTAACGGATTAGAGAGCATATCACCCATTATTGCAACATCAAATACAATATTTGATCCATAGATTTGGAGCAAAGAGTACGAGAGTCACTTTAGCAGCTGCTATCTTGGACAATGGTCCGTAGGCTTAGTTTAGAGTTTTAGACATTAGATTCATTATTTTAGTATATCATTAGCATAACATCATTACATTCATTCACATTCATAGCATTAGTCTAATTTGCACTTGATTTAATTTGTTATATTTATTGCTAACAACCTCATATGGGGAGGTATTCTCGAAAATCTAAGCGTGTGTTGTTGTTTCATTGCTTACAGGGCCACATGTTCATCGGATAGAATCTGCAACATATGAGAGCAAAAGGGATCCCTCTAGGAAACAGGTCTGGAGAAGGAGGCATCTGTAAGCCCTCATACATTTTTGTGTGCGAAACTGGGAAGCTTTTTGAAAGCGCACCACCTCTTCATGAAATAGGCACTCTTTATCTATTTGTAACCTTATTGTATCAAAATGGGTATCCCTAAGAGGGACCGACATGTAATCGGGTTTCAATACAAATAAAGAGATCCATATTTGTTATTTCCATGTTATATGCTTTTCATTGTCTTCCATTTCATATTGGGTTTTTAATACATTGCAAGTAGCGTAAAAATAGCGGTGCATGTGTCCCGAGGTCGCTACACGAAGTCCTCTAAAAAACCATCTCAAAGTTCTAATACAGGTGCAAAAGCCAACAATAGTTTATATTCATGAAACAAAACTAGTAGAGACAACACTGACTATATAATGGTAAAAGATATGTGCACAATCATAACTAATAACTATTGATTATGTGGGAGCTTTAGGGGGACTATCTTTGGCTTAGGATCCACAATAATTAGTTTGTAGCTTACAACATAAGAATAATAACTGGATAGGTACAAAATTTGTCTTACCAAATGGAACTAGTGTAGCAATAATAAATTTTTATGGTCCAAATCATCCTATCCAAAAAAGAGAAGCATGACAAAACTTAGCACAATGGCTAGATAATGAGAAGTTTGACAACATAATACTGGAGGAGATCTCAACATGATTCTCTACCACTAGGAAAAGGCTAGGAGAATTTTAGCAAGGGATCCAAATAGAGATATACTCAATTAAATTATGGTAGATGAAATATTACAAGACATTCGATCGACCAAAGGAAAGTACACTTGGAGCAATAGAAGAGTAGGGGTAAACTATATTGTAGAAAGATTGGATAGATTTTTTATTAGTGAAAATCTCCTAACACACTTTTTCCTCACTTCCAGTCACATCATTCAAAACTCTATCTTAGATCATAAGCCAATTCTCTTGGATAATGACCAAAGCCTACAAACCTGAAAAATTCCTTTTAAATACAACTCTGAATGGGCAATAGAAGAAGATTTCAGTGAACTTGTGGAAAGCACTTCAAACCAACAGGTCCAATTCACCAATCCCTAAGAAAAGTGGAAAATCAAATTTCAAAAATTGAAGCACGTGATAAAAAATGGTTGGTAGAAAAAGTGAGAGTCAAAAAAATAAAGAAGCAATTGATGCAACAACTAAAGCAACTAGAAACAAAAATTGGGGATCATCCTCTTAAACCATTGCAAGAAGATGCAAGAAATGACTTGATTCAGAAGCTCAATAAATTAAGCACCGAAGAAGAAACACATTGGAGGCTTATATCTCGAATGGTTTGGCTAAGCAAGGGGGATAGAAACACCAAATATTTTCATATGAAAACCATGCAACACTTCCAAAGGAACACAATCAAGGAGATAGAGCATGAAGGAACCACTTATATAGATAGGGAGAAAATTAAGAAACTTGCCAATCAACATTACTCAGCTCTGCTCTCCAGAGAAAATGGTAACCCTCCTTCCCAAGGAATACTGTTATAGCATATACCAACAGTATTAAGTTTGGAATACAAATAGGATCTCAATTAACCAATCACTATGGAGGAACTTAAGGAGATTATAATAGCTCTACCAAATGATAAAGCTCCTGGACTCGATGTATTCACAAACAACTTTTACCAACAATACTTACACATCATCGGAGAAGATTTGCTACGCATGATTGAGGATGTTAGGGTGAAAGGTAAGCTTCTTAAAGCCATCAACCCCACCTTTCTAGCATTGATTCCTAAAGAAAAAATTCCACTACTTTCTCTAGATTTAGACCAATTTCTCTATGTAACTCTTCCTATAAAATTATTACCAAGTTGTTGGCCAGTAGAATAAATAGAAACTTGACAAACTAATATCAGAAGAGCAAGGAGGGTTCATGCCTGGAAAAAATATATTTGATAATATCATAACAGTTCATGAAGCCCTCCACAGTAGTAGAAAATAAAAAAAAAGAAACAAACTATTATAAAACTTGATATAGCAAATGCCTTTGATCGAGTTAATATACAATTTGTAGAACAGGTTCTACAAAAGTTTGGATTCTCGCATCAGGTCATCAAGTGGATTGAAGCATTCATAAAAATCCCATGGATAGTCCCCTTAATAAATGGAGAACCAACAAATTTCTTTCAGGCTACAAGGGGAGTTAGACAAGGGTGTCCACTATCACCATACCTTTACATCATTTTAGCTGAGACTCTTGGAAGATCAATCAGCCATCTTCAAATAGAAAGAAAAATAACATGGATAGAGGTTGCAACAAGATGCAAAGTTGTAACACATACCTAATTTGCAGATGATATCATTCTTCTAGGTGAAGCCACCAAGCAAAATGTTAGACAATTCAAATAATATATCGATTGGTTCACACAAGCTATCAAGGCTCATATAAACACTCAAAAAAGTCAGTTCTATACACAAAATATTGCAACAATAAGAGTCAAACTCTTTCGCACTATCCTAGGATTTCGGTCTAGCACAAAAATACTTTAGCTATCTAGGAGTGCCCATGAGCTTCCATCTCAAAGCCTCAGACTGTTGGACCCCAATATTGGACAAGATGGTTAGGAGGATACAAAGTTACAGTAATAGTTGGCTCAGTCTTGCAGGAAGGGTAGTATTGATCAAATCAGTGTTACCTTCTCTACCAATCTACCAACTATTAGTATATCATGCTCCTAAGTTTATTTTGCAAAATGCAGATGGAATCATACACAAATTCCTATGGTAAGGCGGTAGGTAATCAAAAAGAAAAAAATTCCACTTGGTCAATTGGGAGATGGTCACCAAAATTAAAATTCAAGGAGGACTGAGAATCAAAAAAATGGAGATAGTTTCGAAAGCACTGGGAGCAAATCTTCTAGGGTTACATTGGGAATGTTGGTAATGGATCACCAAAATGAAGCCAAAATGCAGGATAATCCTGGATCCCATTATAACTAGGTTTGTATGATGGAACCTCGATGGACTATGAGGTATCCATGCGAGAGATGTCATGCGGATGATAATCATAGGTACTCAATTGACTATGGGAGAACCTATGAGAGATATCATTGGGTGTGATAGTCACTGAAAACCCTGATTGACTATTGGACATCCAAATGAGAGATATCACATGGGTGATAGTTTCCTTAATTAAACTATCAGAGATATGGTTTAATTGAGCATAATAGTTTTACACATGGTGTAGTGGGTAAAACTATAAGAAGCTTTGTGCCTAGGTACTAGTAGAAATTGAATAAGACTAATAGTGGAATTGGCGTTCCCTTCTCAACTGAACGGGATAGAGTTAATCTTGTGCCATGGTCAAAATGTCCTTCAAAGGAAGGTAAGGAAATGGGGAGACCATATAGAGGCATCCTTTAAGTTGTATGGGTAGTGTACAAGGTGAATCCCTAGAGTCGATGCGAGAGAATTGGCCACTCCTGTCCACTTGAGGGATGCTATAACATCTAAAACTTGGAATGTGGTAGAAAGCTTCTATTGAATCTATCTAGAATGTCTTTTGGTGAATATTACTTGTGTAAAAAGAGAAAAAAAATTCCTCTCCCGAGATGGTTAGATTTTGGGTTGTTACAAAAGTACAATGATATCATTGATTGGTCTTATAAAGATTGAAGGTTTATGATATAAACATTATTAAACACACTATAGATTTGAAACTCAATGCAAAGCCCTTATGGGAAAAACAAAGTCTTATTAATTCTAAAATTGAATTAGTTATGAGAAATATTTTAATGCTTCTATAGGCCCAAATTATATTTCTAATCAAGCATTCTACATGTGTGGCTAATATGGTGCTAGTTTGAAAGAGAAACAATTATATCAGGTTTATGTGTTGATTTTGGAAGCTTAAACAAGACATCACTAAAGGATCATTACCCTTTTTCTGCCATAGATAAAATCTTGTATAAAGTAGATGGATAACAGATGTTGTTGCAATCTTTGGCTCTCGCGCTCTGCTAGGGTTTGCTTACGAGAAAACCTAGTTTCGTCATGTTGCAGGGGGGGCCGGGTTAGGGCGAGGCGGCGCTTGGACGGGTTGGCTGCTATGGTGGACGTCTGCTGCACCGGCGGGCTTCGGTGCGGGGTGGCTGCTAGGCGGGGTGGTTCCTGTTCTGGCTGGCGGCTGTGCGGTTGGGGGTGCTGTGCTGGCTGTCTTCTTTGGCCGCTGCGCGGAGTGCTTCTGCGGGTGCTGGTAGCTGTTCATCATTGGTCCTTGTTCAGGCTGGACCCCGGGCGGGTTGCTGGCATGCGGGATGGCCCCTGGTCGGGGTGGTCCCCGTGCGGGCTGGCTCCTGGGGGGGCTAGTCCCTGGACTGGGTGGATCCTGTGCGCTTGGGCCCCGTTGCGGGGTGGTTCTTGTCCCTCTTCCCCTTCCCCTGCCCCCCTCCTCGGGCACTCTCTTGCCCTGCTTTTCCAGATCCCGTGTTTGCTCAGGGTTCCCGTTGCTTGGTTTGCTTTTGCTTGGCAGGGTCTGCGGTTTCTGGGCCCGAGTTCCTTGGTTCGGTGGGTTTTCAGCTTGCCCAGGGGCGACTACTGAAAGAGGGTTGGTTCTGGTTTCCTGGTTGCCACTTGGGGATCTTCATGTGCTCTTTCTTGGCCTCGGGGGGGGCCTATTCCCGCATATGAGGCCCTTCCTCAGTTGCTCTAGGTTGCCTTTGCCTTCGGGATCTCCGTGTAGATCTGGGGTTTGTCTGGTCTTGAGGTGGACCCTCGGTTTCTGTAGTCTGCCCTTTGGGCCCTGGGGGGGGCCAAACCTGCAGCTATGTCTCCTTGGCTTCTGTCTCCTCCAGGCATGGATGGGGCTGGTTGTTCTCTTGCTGGTCGTTTCAGTGGTCTTCCGCTACTTTCGTCTTGGCCAAGGTTCCCTTTCCAGCCCCGGGCGCTCGTGGGACATCTTCCCTGTCCCTCCCTTGTTTTTTGCTTCCCAGTTCCGGGCCTCCTGTTGGACAGGGGTTTGTTCCTTTGGCAGATTTCTCGCTGAGCAGGATCCTTCTCTTCCAGCTACTGTTGGTTTCCTTGCTGAACATGTTGTTCTGCTCCTACTATTTTTTCCCGCGGGGCGGGTTTTCCAATCCTACTGGTTTTCCCGTCGGGCGGGATTTTTCAATTATGTCGGTTTAGGGTTTGCTCCTTTTCCTACTAGTTGGGATTTTTCAAATAATTTTGTTTTTTCCCTGAGATGGGATTTTAGGGTTTACTGTTTTTTCCCGCTAAGACGGGATTTGTCAACTTCTTCCCTTTTTCGGATTTTCTCACTGGGTGGGATATGTCCTAGGGTTTGTTTTTGAACCTAGGTTTGATCTTTTGACCTGTTGTAAAAAGGTTTTGGGATCCTTTCAAAACCTGTTAAAAAAAGGAAAAAAAAAAAAAAAAAAAAGGGCCCCGGGCCCCGGACTCCGGCCCTGGGATTAGATTCAGGCGGTGGTACTTCCTTTAGCTTCGGATTTTTCTGTAAATAAGGTTTTGGGTCCCTTCTCAAAAAACCAGCTGTAAATATAATGCTACTTATAAAAAAAAACAGATGTTGTTGCAATTATATAGCTTCTCAAGTCATAATAAAATCTGGATTATAGATTATGGTCAACATGAAAAAAAAAATTATGACAAAAAGGGGAACATTTGCATACTAAAGAATACTTTTTCAGTTATCAAATATTGTAATTACGTTCCTAAGAGCTATGAACATTACTTTTGTAGGTATGGTATATGAAATCATACTCATATACCTAGATAACTTAACTATATTTTCTAAAAAAAGGAATAAGACATCTAGAGTCTATTTTTAAAAGGTGTAGGGACTATGGAAATTCATTGAATCCAAAGAGGTCTATATTTATGGCTTACAAAGAAAAGCTCTTAGATCATGTAGTGTTTAAGGATAACCTAGCAGTAGACCCTGATAGGATAAACTTAATCCAAGAGTTACCTCTTCTCACATCTATCAAAGGGATTAGGTTGTTCCTAGGCCACATCCAGTTTGTAGTCAAGTTCATAACCAATTTTGCACAACTAGTTTGGCCCATAACCAAGATGTTAAAGAAAGATGCTACCCATGTATAAATGAAGAAGGCAAGAAAGCTTTATAGGAAATAAAAGACGTGATTATGAAAGCTTTAGTCCTCATTAACCTAGATTTCTCTAAATATTTTAGGCTATATATGTTTGGTATAAATAAAAGTATCACAACCATATTGACCCAAAAGGATAATAAAGATAAAGAACATTTGATCTCCACATCCATTTTTGTTGATAGAATTAATTATTATTTGTGAATCTCCTTCAATTAAAAAATGTTTCCATCCTTTTTTTAATTACAATTTTGACCCCTAAAAGAAGTGCCCTAGCCTCTATAGAATTGTTAGTTTCAATTTCATATGATTCTCAGTAAGTGAGGAGAAATTTGCCTACATTATTTTGAAAAACACCACCTATAGTAGCTTTTTTCTAGATTTCCTTTAGAAACACTATCAAAATTAATTTTGATATTTTTTTGGATATTTTCATTTTACCATGGATCAAAGCAAATCCTTTGTGCTAACTCCATTGTTGCAAATGACTCTTCCATGTATATTCAAATCCTGTAACCAAGAGGCTAGCACCTTATTTTTGCACTTGAGACTTCTCGTGATAAACACCATGTTTGTAAACATTCTACAAGAGAGGCAATAATACATGTCTAAACTTGGGCATGATTTTAATATTTATTTAAAAAAAAATTATTTTTCCTTTCAAGCCATTAATTCCAACAAATTATGGAAGAACTAATCCTCGATATAATACATAATGCTTTAACTTTAAAATAATTAATCGAAAATTTCATCAACTCTTTCAATGTTGATGAGTTGCCCAATATATTTTTGTATATTTTTAAAAATCAATCCAAAATGGTATAAGCAAAGGAACAATATTGAAGCTGCAACATATTTTTCAATTTTTTTTACAAATCCAATACTATATTGAAGCTGCAACATATTTTTCAAATTTTTTCAGCTTTGAGGACAAAGCTATTTTCAAGAGGGGTGGAATGTTAGGATCATATCCTAGCATTAATTAATAATCTTAATAATAATAATATATTCTATCCTATGGTCATAATAATAAAATAATATAATAATATAATAATTAATTATATTATTTATTATATTATTATAAGATTAGGGTTAGGAAGCATTGCAACCTTTCACCTATAACCCTAGAGTGGGTATAAAACATTGTAAGAACTTATCATTCAAATATCCATGAAATATATAATATATGATTTATTAAATCATTGAAGGGACTTCTCGACAATTCAAAAGCGATTCTTTTAGTTTTAGGTTATTTATTTATTTATTTATCAATTTATGTGCTAGGAACCCTAGGTTCCTACGAAAGATGCTACCCATGTATAAATGAAAAAGGCAAGAAAGCTTTATAGGAAATAAAAGACGTGATTATGAAAGCTCTAGTCCTCATTAACCTAGATTTCTCTAAATATTTTAGGCTCTATATGTTTGGTCTAAATAAAAGTATCACAACCATATTGATCCAAAAGGATAATAAAGATAAAGAACATTTGATCTCCACATCCATTTTTGTTGATAGAATTAATTATTATTTGTGAATCTCTTTCAATTAAAAAATGTTTCCATCCTTTTTTTAATTACAATTTTGACCCCTAAAAGAAGTGCCCTAGCCTCTATAGAATTGTTAGTTTCAATTTCATATGATTCTCAGTAAGTGAGGAGAAGTTTGCCTACATTATTTTGAAAAACACCACCTATAGTAGCTTTTTTCTAGACTTCCTTTAGAAACACTATCAAAATTAATTTTGATATTTTTTTGGACATTTTCATTTTACCATGGATAAAAGCAAATCCTTTGTGCTAACTCCATTGTCGCAAATGACTCTTCCATTTATATTCAAATCATGTAACCAAGAGGCTAGCACCTTATTTTTGCACTTGAGACTTCTCGTGATAAACACCATGTTTGTAAACATTCTACAAGAGAGGCAATAATACATGTCTAAACTTGGGCATGATTTTAATATTTATTTAAAAAAAAATTATTTTTCCTTTCAAGCCATTAATTCCAACAAATTATGGAAGAACTAATCCTCGATATAATACATAATGCTTTAACTTTAAAATAATTAATCGAAAATTTCATCAACTCTTTCAATGTTGATGAGTTGCCCAATATATTTATGTATATTTTTTAAAAATCAATCCAAAATGGTATAAGCAAAGGAACAATGAATAAGTAGACGACCAGATGTTTGTAAATCCTTCTCACACAAGACACACTTGAAAGGTCCATGATATTCTCTTCTTTATAAACTCTCTCTTGCAAGAATCTTGCTTTGGACTACTAACCAAATGAATGTTGAGGCCTTACGGAGGGCCTTTAGTGACCAAGCATTCTTCTAAGAAAAATTATTAGGAGTAGGATATTTTGATTGCTCTAAATCCTCATATTTTAAGTTGATTGAGTATTCACCATTATTGATAGATTCTAGACCAACCTTTTATGTAAAAATAGTCAAAAGACCCATGAGGGATATTGTAGTGATAAGTCCTTGGGTTTTCATCGAGGAGACCTAAGTTCAAACCTTGGTATGAGAGGACTGTGACCCCTCATAAAAACTCATGTAAACTTAAATTTTGACCCGTGAGGGATACCGTAATGGTAAGTCCTTGGGTTTTCATCCAAGAGGTCCAAGTTCAAACCATGGTACGAGGGGGCCGAGGCCCCTCATAAAAACCCATGTAAACTCAAATATACTCATTGAAAAAAATAGGCAAATGAAATTCGTGAAGCATCTTTTGAAGCTCATTTGCTATTTGTTTAAGTTTCTCTCCTTCAACTAGGTTCTTAATAGAAATCCATGATCTAGAGTTGTTGCTTAAATTAATAAAATATTTGACCTTTGGACCTTTATGAGCTAGACATGTCTAAGCCAATTGTTCTCATTTTGAAATAGAGATGAGATGAGATGGCCTCAACCAAGCATCAAGCAAGAAAATTGCATAATCCCTCTCATTGATTGACCATTTAATATGTTTCTTGATCAATTGAAAACTATTTCTTATAAAGTTCCATGTTGGCAATTATTAGGCAGGGTTCATTTCCCAAATAATTTTATTGTATTAAGAGAACCTATATTCTTTTAAGTAAAATTTTTGCCCTACTCTTTCCTTGGTCTTTGGATAATCTATAGCCAAGTTTTACCCCTAAGGCCAAACTCATAAGTTTGCAATTCCACGAGCTTGTCCTACTAATATTCTTTCTTTTGCAAACCTTATCCCACTTGCAATGAGGAAAGATACTTTTTTCTTCATATCCTTTGCAAAAAAAATAATCTCTTTAAATTTTATCAAATTTAAATACTATACTTGTTGATAATATTAAAAATGACATCATCACCTAATGGTTAGGGTTTTGGACTCTCTTTTAAAAGACACAAATTCAAATCAGAGTAAAATGTAATGTATATACATGTGTGGATAAACATGTGTAAAAAAAACCCCAAGGGCTAAATGGATTGGTAGTTGTTTGTCTGGCTAGACACTTACCAAGAAGAGACATGGGTTCAAACATTTGGAATGCCAATTTGCAAAGGTAATAGTATGCTCTAAATTATCTGAATGCACGCAAGATCAACAGTGACGATACAAAACCCTGAACATATGGTAGTCTTTCCCTCACACTAGGTCAACAACTACGAGTTGGAATAGGCTTGTTGGAAGTAGCCCCAACAACGAGTTACAATAAACTTGTTAAAAGCAGCTCCTATAATTTAATCTTTGTATTTATCAGTTACTAAAAATAATGTGATTATAATAACTTTCTTATATATCTTAAAAATTTGTGTAAAATAAAATAAAATTATAATATAATTATTATAACCTTTCAACCATAATTAAAAACTTACATTATTATTTATTACTTCTTACTTGTATAACTCTTCGTTTTTATTACAATGAACAAGTGATATCTATATGCCACTTTTAAGTTCTACACCTTATTTATTTTATTTGAGTCAACCTTCTAAATATTTTCTATTGACAAAATATATTATCAAGGTTATGCCTTTTCAAAATTTTAAAGATCTTGTGAGATAAACCTTTGGTCAAAGGAATATAGGCTGGTGTTGGAAAGTATTATTTTTGGTTGATAATTTGATTGCCGCCTTGTGTTTCTAAAAAAAATTTAAAATTTAATTTTTAACTATTATTTTTAATCACCTCTTTAGATGTCTTATTTTGCCTTTATGCTTCACATATGCTCACTTTTATAGGCATGCATGCCATTTAAATTATTTATATATAAAAAGAATAAGGTTAAGTAGATAGGTAAGGCTTTGGATATTTAATAAAAAGAGATTTAAGTTAAATTTTGGGCATGTCTAATAAGGGTAAAGGTCGTAGTCTAACTTGAGTCCGTTGAGTACACGTCAAGTACGCGTCAGCTTGGCGACGATAATACCAACTTTGAGCCACCAGGATCTCCTTTATTCTGGGCTACATTTATCGAGGAGAGGTAGGGGTCAAGTACGCGTCAGCTTGGCGACGATAATACCAACCTTGAGCCACCAGGATCTCCCTTATTTTGGGCTACATTTATCGAGGAGAAACATGGGTTATAAAGGCAACTTCAATGATTTGACCTGTGTTCAGGAATAAAAACCTTGGGGAGAATGTCTGATCCAGTGCCCAGTTATTGAAGATGAAAGGATGTTATCGATTCCCCTTATAAAAAAATTGAATATTTTTAAAATCGAATATTAATAAAGGTTTAAAGTTTAAGTATTGTAGGATAAAGTTATACACCATGCTTTCATTAACCTAGAGTACGGTTGGATAACTAGAATAAGGTAGTAGTTTGATTTGAGTCCGTTGAGTGTGCGTCAACTTGATAACGGCAGTACCAACCTTGAGCCACCGGAGGTCTCCCTCATTCCGGGTCATGTTTACCGAGACGAGATAGAGGTTATAGTGATAGTACCATGATTTGACACTACAATAGGAAGTAATGCGACTTAACTCTACCAAGAGTTGTTCAAAAAGGAAAAGTAGTTGCCAATTCTTCTATGTATAAAAAAAATAAAAAAATACTTTATCATTTTTATCTTTAAAACATTGTAATAATTAATATTATAAAATTAAATTAAAAATTATTTAAAAATATATATATAAAAATAAATATTGCACTTCATTCATTTAATTTTAAATAAATTAAAAAATAACTTTAAGTGGACTTTTAGGTTTTAAGGTAGTTTATTTATATAAAAAAATTATATTTATTTATTTTTCATCAATATAATAATAAATCATAAAAAAAAGTTTTTTAGGGTTAGGTGGATTGGTAGTTGTATATTGGGGTCAGATATTTATTAACAAAAAAAACTTAGGTTCAAACCTTGGAGGTATGCCTGTTGCAAAGGTGTAGTAATATGTTTTGAATTCTCTGAGTGCCAGCCTGACAATGAAGAATAGACCTAGGTTCAAACCTTGGGGTATGCATATTACAAAGGTAGTAGTTTGTTCTGAATCCTCTGAATGCCCGCCAAACTGACGACGATAGTACGCATCATGACTGGTGGTCCCCATATCGAATTAACAATAACGATGTAGTCTAAGTTTGTTGGAAACAACCCTGTGGTTTGAACCTTACACTTGGCTGTTACTAAAAGTAATGTGAATGTAACCAACTCCCCAATAACAATGTAGTATAAGTTTGTTGGAAACAACCCTCTGGTTTGAACCTTGCACTTGACTGATACTAAAGTAATGTGAATGTAACCAACTCCCCTATGTATCCTAAAATATATAAATAAAAATAAATCATAAAAATAAGCTAGAAGCTCACTTTTTCCATTAAATGGAACTTTGTGAAAAGTTTACCTTACATCAATTATTATTTTTTATACCAAATAAAAAAAATTATGATTTTTTATACATAGGAGAATTCGTAACTACCTTTTCACTTTAACAACTGGTCACATGGTCAAGTCGGATCTCTTACCTTTCCTTTTTAACAACTAGTCACATGGTCAAGTTCGCATTTCTTCCGATAGTAGCATCAAATTATAGTGCTACCACTATAACCCCTACCTCACCCCTACCTCACATTGGTAAACTTGACAAATTTTTTTAAGAGAGGGAAATCTACAATAGTTCTCCATTATATTATAGTCTTTTACCTCACCCCTACCTCACATTGGTAAACTTGACAAATTTTTTTAAGAGATAGGGAAATCTACAACAGTTCTCCATTATATTATAGTCTTTTTGTAAAATTTTAATTCTAAGTATCACACCAAGTAACTTACTAGCAAGTTCCCTCAATCCTCTAAAGAAGGTCCGGAGTTCAAGTCTGATGGCCTGCTTTGGATACTAAAAAAAACCTTTTAGCTAACTTGAGGGGTATACGCGAATGGGAAAGGCACCCTGAAACGGAAAATCCTAGCCTCAAGGGATACGAGGAATGATTTTTCTTAATTAAGGTTTTACCCCTAAGGGCTAGGTGGCTTGGTAAGTGCATGTGTGACTATATGTAAAGTATAGGTGTGGGTGGGCACTTACCAAGAAGAGACCTAGGTTCAAACCTTGGGGAAAGCCAACCCTTTGCAAAGGTAATAGTCTACTCCGAATCCTTTGAGTGTGCGCCAAACCGATGACGATGGTACAAAACCCGAGCGATTAGTGCTCCCCATCTCACATTGGGTCAACAAGAACAAGACAAATATGTTTGTTGGGCGTCGTTCTTATGATTTGAACCCTACGCTTATCAACTATTAAACTAAGAAACTATAGAAAGGTTTGAGATTAAAATCGAACCTCAAACTAAAAAACACTCAAACCGAAAGTTATGTAATTGACTAGTCCACACGGAAGGAAAATTTACAGGGCGATCGAAACAAATATTTGGCAATTAGCTACCGTTACATCGATAGTTGTGCATCACATGATTTGATTATGAATTGGGGACTTGCTCTCCCTTTCTGCTTTGAAATGTCAATACCAACGTATGAATGAATGTGTGGTCGATACTAACGAGTGGAACAAGGAACGGCACAGTACTTTGTTGCCACATGTGCCTTGTATTTTATTTCTATCTCCGTTTCCATTTGGCTTTCGAAAACTTGAGGCCGACAAGAGAAATAATCATAGATTAAATAACATCATCATCCAACCGTCCGTGGGTAAACATTTCATAAACTACACCTTTACTTATTATGGCTTACAATTCAAGCCGGTTTACAATTAAAACTCTTTATATATATATATATATATATATATTTTTTTTTAAATTTCAAGCCGGTTTACAATTAAAACTCTTTATATATATATATATTTTGAATTTACATGGTGGAATCAATAGCTGCCACGAATTCGGACAGGCTGTCTACCTGCGCTGAATTTTTTATAATAAATAAATATTTAAATAATTATAATATTTTATATAATTTATTATTTATTTTTTATTTTTTTTTATTTGATTAGTTTGAGAAATTTATATGATCAATGTATAGGGTTTAGGAATTTCAGAGATGACCTCTCTTAAGAACTATGCTTATCATAACTACCCTCTCATACACTCACCCGCGCTGCTGTTTGAATCTTGGACCTCCTAAGAAAAAACTAAAACCCAAATTGTTGCGGTGTTTATTAAAACATTTACTATTTTAATTTTATTTAATGTGATTTTTTAAAATGAATTTTATTTTATTTATACTTATTTTTATATATAAATAAATTTACTAGATGATTGTGCATATATGTCAAGTGACAAAAGAACAAGTAGATCAAGTAAATTATAGTGTCCAAGGATTTCTCAACTCTTAAGAAAATAAAGGTTGGTATAATGATAAATCCTTTATACCGGGATTACATTTGAATTTGAGTTTATGATATGAATTTATGTTTTTTAAATTTATTTAATAAGTTATATATAAATATTTTTATAAAATATGTTATTTATTTAATTTATAATAAATTATATACAATATTTTTATTATTTAAATTATGTTTATTTAATTATATATTTTTATTATCAAAAACATGTATATAATTTTATTTTCACCGATTTAAATTTTGGTTATTTAGAGTTTCAAAGTTCACAGGATTGAACCAGTCATTTAACTATTTAGAGTTTCAAAATAATCTTCTAATCTTAAAAAAAAAAAAAAAAAAAATTTAATGTTCACATAATTTTTAGTAATGTATAACCTTATTTCATTTTAAAAATAAACCTTAAACCTCTTAAACAATTTTTTTTACTATCTAAATTATATTATTTTTCTTCTTCTTTGGTTACATAGGAAAGTTGGTCACAACCACACTATTTTAGTAACTGACAAGTGCACGGTTCAAACCACATGGGTTGCTTCAATCTAACCTATTTCATTATTGTTGACTTGGCGTGAAAGGGATCATCGGACGCTTGGGATTCATAACGTCATCGTCGGTCTGACACGCACTTAGAGGATTCAAGTTAGGCTACTACCTTTGCAAAGAGGTTTCCCTCCATCAAACCTATTCCACTTCGTTATTGTTGACCGCTTGGGATTCATAAAGTCATCGTCAGTCTAGCACGCACTTAGAGGATTCAAGTTAGGTTACTACCTTTGCAAAGAGATGACCGCTTGGGATTCATAAAGTCATCGTCAGTCTAGCACGCACTTAGAGGATTCAAGTTAGGTTACTACCTTTGCAAAGAGATTACCCTCCATCGAACCTATTCCACTTCGTTATTGTTGACCAGAAGTGAAGGGGACCAAATTCGATGATCGGTCTGATAGACACTTAGAGGATTCAGATCAAACTATTACCTTTGCAAACAAACTACCCACAAGATTTAAACCTTAGTATTTTTTGCTAAATGCTTGACTACACAAACACTTTCCAATCTACCTATATATATCATCACTTCAAAGAACTCCATGATGAAAATTTTGGACTCAATGGCGGACATTGACAAGAAGACGTTGGTAACGCTGCGTTTGATGCCTCCTCATCGTGTATGATTATATGGCCAACTTATACCTTTCTTGCATATGACCATATAATAATGTAGGCCCAGTTTCGATGACTATTATTATTAATGCACCAAACCACGTAAACGAATAATAAATAATAAATATGAAAGTTTGAACCTTTGGTCCATGTCCAATTCCTAGAGCACGTCGCCATAAGTAGGAAAAGTTGGATTGTGAGTAGACCTCTCTTGTCCGGGAAAAGAATACGAAGGAAATGATGTATTCTGTCGACAAGGATGGGAAATGTCAAGATCAAGATCGAGATCGATGTGAAAAGCAACGTTGTCTCTACCCTTGGAAGCAGACCAAAGGCATGTCCCTGGGACATGCATTTGAATTTAAAAATAAAAAAGTGGTTATATATATATTTGGAAGGCGGTTATTATAGGCGAAAGAATACTTGGATGGAACAAAATCAAAAAAAGATGAGACGCTAGGAAATCAACATAAATGAATGTCCAAATGTTAACAAAGATATAAAAAATTATGTGAATTGAAAGTCCACAAGTGAAATGTGTAAAAAAACATAAAAAATTATGTGAATGAAAAGTTCAGAAGTGAAATGTGGAAAAATGCAAGAAGAAAAGACAATATTATATTGCAAATTTTAACCGAACGTATGACCACAAGGAAAAGGTGTATATAGTCACTGAAATCAAGTGGAAAGAAAATATCCTCATTGCTCATATAAGGACTAGCTCTCATAGGCTTAGATGTGAAACAGGGAGATGGACAACGCCCAAAGAACAATGGGAAGAAAGGGTATATACTTTATGCAGCACAGGGGCAGTAGAGACAGAGGAACACTTCATCTATAAATGTCCAAGTTTTTCAAATATTCATGACAAATACAAAAAAAACACTTGAGAACGGATTTATGGCAAATTTATTTGAAGACGGTAAAATAAAAAAAGTTGGAGAATTGCTAACCCAAATCAGCAGGAGAAGGAACAACCTTCTCTATGATATGATTTGAGTAATTGTACTTCTATATTTGAGGTCCCATAGACCATATTTGGGTCTCACGGACGTAATTAAAATCTTTCATTTCATAGGGAGTTAATTATAGTAGGGTTCAAATTTGCATTCAACATTTTCAACAGCTTATTTGTCTCGTAGTTGTTGAGCAGGTATGGAGACCATCGGTTGCTTGGATTTCGTAATTCATCCAACAACTTAGTTGTTGAGTCAGCATGGAGTCCACCCGTTGCTTGGATTACGTGCATTCAAAAGATTTAAAACATACTACTTTTGCTCACAACCACATGAGTTGGTTAAATATATATTATTTACTTTTGGATCGTCAAAATGGGCGGGGAATAACGGGGCTAATACATGATGCAGGATGCTGCACCATGCATTATTGAGAAGAGGGGCCTACTGACAGAAGGGTCAAATTACACGTCAATTGACGCGTCTATTTCGTGTTAATCACCCGCGAAGGCGACCGAGTCGCCGGGTTTGAACAGCTGGGAAAAAAATGGCGGGAAAATCTCAAGTACACCGTAGATGACGAAGAAATCACGGCAGTAGCAATTGGACTAGTGCCAAACCGGCTGTTCCGCAAGAGGACGAGATTCCGTAGAGCCGTTAGATTTCAAATTACTACCAAGTCCTCATGAATTGCAGGGAAACATTAATGTAGGGGGGAAATTTTACCGTGGTGCGGTAGATATGGCGGAGGGAGGGGAGAGAGAAAGAATTGTAATTTGTTATTTGTGTTGAGTGAGGGAATCTGATATGGGGGGGTTCGTGTCCATCGGGACTGCAAACCTACCAATTTTGGCGTGTTTTTGTTGGGTGTGGGCGGAGAAATTGGTGCAGACTTGCAGAGGACAAGCGGGACAATGCAGGCGGAATGGCGATTGATTTCGAGGTGGTGGGATCGTGGGTCGGATTTGGAGAGTCCTATGTGAAATGGGTCGATGATAGTCTGGCGAGAGGATGCCTGACTTGTTCTATTGGGTTCTCTCCTCCTCCTGAAACCCTAGAGACCTGCTATATTCGTTGCACATTCCGCCATGGTGGCGAGATGGACGGGGTGTGTCTCTGCTGTCCCATATTCTTGTATTCACATTTGTCGTCAATGAATCGCTTGCTTTGAATCCCTCCAACTCAGGCTTTTAATTCACCACTTTGTTTGTTGCAACAACCCCTGCTGATTCTATTCACAACCGTCTCTCTAACCCACCTTTAATTTAATTCGTCCATCCGCTTTGTGGGGAAAGGTACACCTTAAGAGAAGGGCTTCGCCCTCGTGCTTCCCTGTGTATAGTCTCTGATGAGGCAATCTAAGTGTTAGTCGAATTCGTCAGTCCTTTCCTTGATATCGATTGATACTCAGGTGGTGAAGAAACGGCTGGAGGGGATATAGATTCCTCAGGAATAAATAGTTGGGCTATGGCTGTTCAGGCTCAGTATCCCTCCAATGTCTTGTTTACCGATTTTAGAAGCAGGTTGGGCATCTGTTCTCCATTCATTGTTTTTTTAAAATCATTGTAGCCTCAGAGATTTTTTACTTAAGTTTTGATATGATTTGGTCAGAGATCAAAAGAAATTCCCTTCGTTTGGGGGGTGGGGCGAGGGGGTGATTTAGTGTTTTCCTCGTATAGGATAGGGCTCATCAGAAAAAAAATCCCCTTCGTTTTTTCATGTCTGGTTGCTTTTGTTTGCTCTGACTCACTGCTTGCATTTTCTATACCTGCATAGTTTTCATCTCGTGTCTGTAGACTTCTGCTTTTTAGTAACGCTTTCGTGGATAGCTTTTGTTTTGAGCCACCTACGGGTATTGTTTTAGAAAATTAGATATATGCCTCTAAAGGTTAGGGCGAAGTTCTATTTTTTTCAAGTCATATTCGTGATAATTATGGCAAGAAGATGGTGATTTTCTTTCCTATCCATTTTCAACTTGGGTTTGGCTTTTCTTAATGTTAAATTAGTGATTGAAACAGTAGATCATATGGGTTTTCTCTTTTAATGGTCAGAAACTTTGACATGTAAGTTTCACTACTTCACCAGTGAGTAGGCTATTTTTTAATTGTAACAGTTTAAATTATAATTTTGATGTGTTTAAATCAGAAAAAAAGTGGTTATTTTTTTTAAATTGTGATAGTTTAAATCATAATTTTAATAGGTTTAAATCAGAAAAAATAGTAAAAATTACAAGTTGGACAGATTAACAATTATAATTTGAAAGATTACAATTAAAAATTTTAATTTAACAAAGCCAACCTATAGGTGACGTTTGCTCCATGTTTAGCCAATTCTCTTCACTAGCTGCTTTATCCTCATTGTTGTCCGTCCTTCCTCTATTTATAGAGGAAACAGACGGTAGTATTTGAACAAACTTCTTTGTTGGTCCCTTTGATGATATTTTTTGCAAGTCCTACAGGTTCCCACCTTAACATCTGCTGAATTCCCACCTTAACATCCACTGTGTTGAGGAATTTAGTTTCCATGTCAGTTTAATCTACATCTTGCAAATTTTTATGTCTCTGGAATATGATATATTTATTTCTTTGTTTTTTTTTATTTTTTTATTTTTTTAAGAATTTACATGGTGGAATGGGTAGCTGCCACGAATCTGGTAGGCTGTTCGACTTTTATGGCCGCCACAATATTCTGCTTTTCCTCCCTGAAAGCCGCCACACAGATCTTCGCGCAGTCTGCCCCTATAACCACCATACCATAATCATTTTAAACCTTTTATGCCGCTGAAAGCACCAGTAAAGGGACAAGCGTTCAGTCCAATGAGGCCCGAAATTTGAACCTTGAACCTCCGCCTCCTTACCGGATTTGATTGAACCAATTAATCTACACCTTAAACCTTTGTTTCAGACTTTTACATCTACTTCTACTTTTATTTTTTAATCTTTTGAAATGCCAGATAATGAACTATGACACCTTTTATTTAGCTTCTCATGGGAATTCATGTTTGTTATTTCAGAGAATTGTAACTCCTAGGTCGAGTTCTAGTCGTTTTCTTTTCTCTCTTGGTCCCGGTTAGTCGTCCTTGACAATTTTTTTGTGCTAGTTATTCTTATTCTCAAGAGACCATATTTTTGGAAAAAATGTGAACACCTAATGAAACGAGAATCTAATTATCAAATCACCCTGCCATCCAGCATCAGAACATGAGAAGATATATTCTATTCTTCTTAACAATATTTTTAAATTGGATAATAGGCATGTCAAAAGGAGATCCTGTAATTGTTTAAATCCAAAAACTAACTAGAAATTCCACAAAGAGACAAGAACCCTTGATTTGATAACATGAGCTGACCCTTGCATGGTTTTCTTCACAGGAATGGGCAGGTTGGTGATCATAAGACCTTGTTGGGAGTTGGGTTTGGTTCAGTTGCTTCAATGGAAGAATACCAAGCAGTTGGAGAGCCCATATAATCTAGAATGTTTAATACAGGTAGGCCAATGCACTTGGGATGAATTGTTTGAGCAAAGTTGTGGACTTTTGTTGACGTTTTAGTTCCTTTTCCTTCAAAAGTTTAAAGACTTTCAACTTTTTGAAATCTTTACTTGTGTTTTCCAGCACACAACACTCAGCATGGCCAGCAGGTTCCTTCAACAAGTGCAGTGGTTTTTCAGATCCCTGAAGAACAGGCTTTTAATGTGAAAAGACCAAGAGGACCTGTTGATCTTCTTTCCTTCCAGTGTAAGAGAACATCTATGACGAGTCCATCAGACCTCAGTCAACAAGCTCCTGGGACAGTTTCAACTGGTCTGCGATTAGCTTTTGAAGATGAGTGTGCAAATTCTTCAGCAGCAAATGCACCCACTGGTGATATTGCATCGACCTTTTTGATTCTTTCAGATGACCTCAGGACCAAATTGCAGCAACAAAGAGATGATCTTGATCAATACATAACAGTTCAGGTACTACTCTTTAATGTGCATTGTCAGTCTTTGCATAAGCAGTGTTGATAGCAATAATTGGAATTGCATGATTAATAACAGTGGCAATCTAGGAGGCAACTGCATCAAAGTCTTCTAGTCTCTGATGAATGGAATTTTATTTTGTGTGTGTGTGGGTGTGAGAGACTTGGTAGACATTGAACAGCATCAGGCATGTTTATGTCCTAACAAGGATTGTATTTATATTATTGAGATCACAGGAGGAGCATTTGAGACTATCTCTTGCAGAGAAGAGGCAGAGGCATTTGAGGTCTCTTCTGATGGTCATAGAGGAAGGCGTTTCTAAGCGTCTTAGGGATAAAGATTTAGAGATGGAGAAGGTAAATCTCAGAAACATGGAATTGGAGAAGAGGGTAGAACAACTAAAACTAGAAGCCCATGTCTGGCAGAGCAAAGCTAGGAGTAATGAGGCAGTCGTGGCAACCTTAAAAAATAATCTTCAACAGGCTGTTGTGCAAAGCAGGGAGATGAGCAAGGAAGGATGTGGTGATAGTGAGGCAGATGATGCAGAATCAGCTCATGTAGATCCCAATTCAGAGGTCTACCATGTGAAACGATATAAAGCTAGCAATGAACCCAGAGATCAGATAACCTGTAAAGTTTGTCGAAAGAATGTTGTTTCCATTTTGCTATTGCCATGCAGGCATCTTTGTCTGTGCAGGGTATGTGAGATCACTTTAGATGCCTGTCCTCTTTGCTGTGCCATGAAGAAAGCAAGCGTGGAAGTCTACATGTCATGAGCTAGTTTTTAGGTCTTTCTCCTTTTCCTTTTGCCCCTGGTTAATATTTAATCACTGCTGCTTGGTTTTCTGTTGCATACCGAAAGAATTTGTGCTTGTAAGAAGATCCCAGATGAATATTACAGGTTATCTATCTTCTCATGCTGGTGAATTCTGCAGTCAAACCAGAATAAAACATCAGGTAAAATGCATGGCAAGTCAATTGATTGTGGTGAAGACAACAAAGGTGTGTGTTTCATTATATTGCAGGATGCTTTGGAGAGACCTGTTGAGTTAATTGAGAGCAGCTTCTGCAGCACGTATAATGTTTCCTCTCAGTTTTATTTTCACAAATGGTTTGGAGATATATTTATCTAATTGTGAGAAGCTTCTTGTGCAATGATTGCTCCTGCGGACAAATACAATGTCACCCAAAAAGGGAGAAAAAAAAAGTTTTTGTGTGAGAAACATGAAAGCAAATGGTGTGGCTTTTTAAATTTTTAAATTTATTTGTTCTTTGAATAGCTGGATTAATTATATTATTCCGTTTTTCATGGACATGTGGATACCAGATTATCATATGTGGGTTTGCCTTTTCAACATACGGATGAGTGATTTTTGGAATGGATTCTGGTTTTTTCCGTTAAGGATTGCAAATAGCTTTGATTGGTTGTTTTCAATTTTAGCTGCGACCTTGTGATTTCCATGCTCATAAATAATTGTATAAGGATTGTAGTGTGCAGTAGAATACGCTTTACTATTTATCTGTTTGCTATAGATTGGCAAGGTGCTTTTGAGCTTTATTTGCTTTTGAATCCAATCATGCCCGTTGGTCCTCTTAACTAAAAGCATGATCATGAATGTGATACCTGAAAACACTGTTCAAAATTTAGTGGTTTGTTGTGTTTATCCTTTATTATTCTGGTGCTTGTTGCATACATCAACCATTTGACTAAGTTTATTAACCTATGGTTCTCTTTGATTTCCTTTACTTATAGCTTCCACTAAGCCAACTCCATTTATAAATGTCGTCTTCGTATAAACTTGATGTAACACAGAAACATCTCACTTTTTAGATGGAGGGAACCTTTTTGGGATAGTTAAATTGAATGTAATACAATGTCTACTTGCATGCCATAAATATAGCATTAGACGGCAAGATAGGATGGCTTATAGTGCTAAATCCATTAGGCAACACTATTGTTTTTCTTACCTAGAATAAAGGTAATTACCCATTCTTGTTTGCTTTGATATCTGATTGTCAAACCTTAGTTGTTTTCAATGTTAGGGATTGGCCCACCAAGATCATCATCTGTTTACATGGATCCTTTTGCCCATCCCAAAAGCTCCAATTTTTTTCTTACACTCTTGATGGTGATCAATTATTGTTTATCTGCAAATCTTTACAGCACTGGACTACTATATTAACTGCACCTTTAGATTTTAACTTGGGCGTGTAATTATATTTTGCGAAGCAGATCCTTTTGTCTCTTTCCACAAATTATGATCTCATTATCATTCATTTCATTGGGTTGTCCTCTTTCCCAAATATATATGCAAAATGAGTCTTCTTTCTATTAACATTATACTTAAACGATTAATTTTTTTTTATGTCAGTTTTTTTTCAATTAGTTAAGTCTTCCCTCATGTTAAATCTTAATATCTGAAAAAATTTCCTCTTAATTCAGTTTGCAATGCTATAATTCGATTTTTGCATTGAAGAATGTATGTTTAAATATATAACTAAAAAGGCACATTGTGGTCAAGCCTTAAACTTTATTTCTTATATTTGCATCTCCAATGATCAATGTACTTTGCCAGATCAATGTTCTTTGCGATATAGTACCCATGTAAATATTTGGTGTATTGTGAACCGTTAGGTTGATAGTATAAAGCATATACCATCTATTTTTTTGTAAGTTTATTTATCATTATTCATTGGGTCAAAACTTAACCCTAACTTATGTGTAGCTATTTCATGAAAAATATCTTTCATTGTTATATATTTTTCTAATTATAAATTTTGTAATTATGTGATTTAATTTGAAATTAACAATTGCCACTACTCATCCCACTTCTTGTTAGGGATAGTACAAAAACAACTTGGTTGAAGCAACATAATACAAACTAAATTTTGTTTGATTTAAAGAAGATTCAAAGGACAAAATTAAACATGAATACCTATGCGGTTTAGAGGAGGAGGTTTATTGAAATACAATCACTTCTAGTAGTGCAAACATCTCACAACAGATTCACACATTCATACAACTAGAAAATGAACAATACATTATATAATTTAACATATCATTAAATTGCTTTTTTAATTGGGATCATTGAAATTGCAACAATACATCTATTTTGTGCTTTTCTAACAATGGGAACAAATGTGGGATATAGATGGTTAAAAGTCACGTCCCTTCCTCTTTTCTTGGTAATTGGAAAGATCTTCATTTTTTTTTTAATTAATATTATTACTTTTACCTAGATGCTCTTGGGCATCATCTACAAGTTTTCTTAGCTTTTATTTTGCTCCATTTCTCTTATACTATGTTTGGTGACCTGGTTGACTTGCCCCTTTCATATTCTCATTCTCTTGCTTACTTCTGCCTCTGCCTCTACTTGTTTTACAACTTCTCAACACTACCATCTTTTTCTTCAACTTTGTCTCACAATCCTTCAACCTTGTCTCATAATTTTGGAATTTCTTTTCTTTCTTCAAAAGAGCACCATTTTCTTCTCTTAGGCTCTTAATTTCTCTAACCAAAACCTAGTTGAGCTTCTACAAATTGGTTATCTTATCTTCATTGTCAATGTTGTCATTGTTTGCAACTTCTCCATTTAGCCATGTCGCCAATTTCTTCCTAGTCATTATCAGAGTATTTCTCCCACACCCCATCAAGAAAGCAAGGCTTCTACATCTTTGTCTTTGTCATTATTTGACCTTTATTTTTTAAAATTTTCAAATACATAAAAATCTTGACGTCGCCTTTGAAATTATTCTATTTTGTAAGTTATAACAAGTACAACCATAAGAATTTTATGAACACAACGATTCCAACTTCTATGCTAAAACTTGAGACTTTAGAGACTTTAAGGTGCATTAGTTGTATTGCAATCCACACGATTACAATACACACTTACAAATTTTCTCCCTATTCCACATACACTTCATATTCAATCGTATAAAATCTTGCTTAGATAGTGAATGGTTTGATCGAAGTTTTTGCTTTGTTTGCCACAAACAAGCCAAAAAATGAAGATTTGAAGGAATTTTGCTAACTATTACAATTTTCTTGTCCGTCTCGTGCACTTTTGGAAACTCCATCAGCATTGTAACTGCTTACAATGTGAGCCATTTCCTTTACAAGCTTTGTTGAAGAAATCATCATTGCCTTAAAGCTCCTTTCTTAATTGAACCACTCAAGCCATCACTCCCAAACAAGAATTGTCTAACCATTTCCCAACATAAACATCTAAAATCGTCAAGTAGAGCCAAAAGTAGTTTTTTAAAACTGCAAAAAAACTCAGAGATCCGATGGCAAACAAAATCATACTTGTTGAAAAAACGAGATCTCAAGGACCGAGAAATGTAGAACCGACCCGATGTTTTTCAAGTTTGCTCCTAGGTGTAGAAGATTGGTGGAGGCTTTTGAAACCACTTGTGACCATTGGTGAAAAGTATGTGGAGAGAGAGGAAGATAGGAAAGACGAGGGGAAGCAAAACTTAAAATTAGATCGGCTTCAGCTTCGAAGGCGACAATGGAGGGGGGTTTTGTGAAGGAGACCTTTCTACTCGTGACTTCTCACTCCCAATTGTTTGTAATCATTAACTCCTACATAGTTGCTCTAATACCATTTGATGCAGTCTAGAGAAAGGGGTCTATTGAAAGACAACCTCTTCTAGCAACCTGAACATCTTACAACATATTCACATAGCTAGAAAATGAACACATTACAAAACTGAATACATTATTAAATTGCTTCTTTGTTGGATTCATTGGAAATGCAACAATACATTCATATGCTTTTCCAACAATGAGACCAAAGGTGAGATATGGAAGGCTAAAAGTCATGCTCTTCCTCTTCTCTTGGCAGCTAGAAAGATATTCAATTTTTTCTTTTTAATTATTATTTTTTAAACCTAAATGCTCTTGTATCAAATACAAGTATTCTTAGCTTTTACTTTGCTCCATTTCTCTTATACTTCATTTTTGGTGGTGGTCTTCATGTCTATCAATATTGAGTTGAGGTGCTTTCTACGCTTCTTGATTATGTGCACAATTTTTTTTTAGCCATAAAAATGATTTCTTACTTTTTGTGCTTATTAAATCATGTTTATGTTTTCCTTTTGTTAGTTAGAGGCTTGTTTGGAATTAAAATGCTTTACTTGAAGGTTTTGAGTGTTGTCAAATTTGTTATTGAAAATATGCAGCCCTAAAGTTATTAAGAGCATGAAGTTTTTCTCTCTTTGTAAAAGAAAATTGGTGCCTATATGTTTTGTGTTTTTACGAGTAAAGTGAAGGTTGATATAGGGCTCTTTTCATGTTACAAAATAACAAAAGTATTATGTAGCCACCTTACTATGGAAGTGTTCATAGTTGAAGTTGTCTTATCATAATGTAAGGATTCTTTTCACTCTTACAAATATGCCACGTTTACTTTTCCGACTTAATGGCTTGGACTAATTACAACATAAATGGTTTATTATGTAGTCACCTTACCATGGGAGTGTTCATTGGTGAAGTTGTCTTATCATAATGTGAGGATTCTTTTCACTCTTATAAATATACCACTTTTACTCTTCTTACTTAATGGCTTGGACTAAATGTTAAAGGTACATTAGAGCAAAGCTTGTAGAGAATATGAGAATGAGCTTGGGTTTGTATTATTAATACATTCAACTAGGTCCATGTCTTACCATAAGTATGACCCCTAACTTTAAGTGTCCCCAACTTACTTACCCATGGGAATGGAACCTTAGGGTTTATGGTGTGAAGATCCTTGTTCCCCACCACTTGCCCCTTCATAGACATCACTTATCACAAACATTAGACATGTTGGATGTTAAGCATGTTGCCATCAATATTCTTCTACACCTGTGAAGTTAGTTCTTTGAAAGCTTCTCACTTTGACAACATCTTGATTATGTTCATTCTCTTGTAGCTTTTGGCATTAACATTTCTCACTTTGAAATTTAAACATCTTGATTATGTTATTTTTCTTGCAGTTTGACATTAGTATATTCATTATGTCAATTATTTTATAGGCTTTACTGCCAAGAAAAAGTTATCCCTAGGACAACAACATTTGAGCCATTGACTTGTTTTAAATTGCGAGAATGTGAACCACTAAGCCTTGAACATACCTTTCATGCAATATAATGTTATTATATTGAACTTTTCCAACAATAGACTTTTCTAATTAGTTTGATTGTGAGCATGATGCTTATATGGATTGGTGTTGAAATTTAAAATGGTCAAGTTTTATTTTTAGATCCACATAACTTCTTTTGTCCTATTTCTTTTTCATTGAATCAAATATTCTTTAGATGCTCATCCTCATGAATGTTGCATCCAAAATGATTTTTTTTTATTTCTTTTCCAAATTTATCCCTTTCAATCCACTAGTCACTCTTCTTCATTGTCAACATTATTATTGTTGAGATTTGGATATGTTGGCTTTTTAGCCAAATTATCATAGGTCCCAAATAACTAGGATCTTAAGTAGACTCAAATATTAGAGAAACTTAATATAAATGGCCAAAATCAATGAACATAATATTCATGAAAATAACAATAATAAGATATAAATGACCAATATCATTCATGCAATAACATGAAGAAAAACTTACAATAATATTGCTCAAATATTGTATACAAGCTTTACTCAATCTTCATTCAATTTCTTGATCTTCGATACAATACATGGAGCTTCTCTCCATAATATAACCTTAGAAAGGTGACTCTTAAACTCTTTGACTACTTCTCTCCTCACATTTCCTATTCCACATATAAGACAAGTCTCTCATGCCTTTGGCTTCTCATCTTGCCACTTGTATGTATGACTCTTGACTCTTTATTACTCTTTGCACACTTTATTCTGACATATGCACACTCCTACTTAGCACACTTGCACATTTACTACATGAGACTTGTACACACACTTGCACACAATATTACACGATACTTGCGAACATCCTCACTCCTCACACTTGCACACATAATTACAAGACACTTGTGCACATATTACACATGAACACATACATAAGAGGAAATATTAAACACACTCCTAAACTATAGACTCACACCCTAATCTATTACATATTTACATTTTTACCATCAAGGTACCATGGGGGTACATTAACATATACCAAATAATGTAATATTCTCCACCAAGATGCAAATTCATTATGTTCAAAATGAGTGAAATGCCCAAACCATCTCATAATTATGCATTGTTAAAAAATAAGATTAAATTCAATGAGTACAAATTCTTTTGTTAACAATTTGAAGATAAGCATGTATCCATTCTTTAATTGGTCAAGTCTTCTTATGAACTTGTTCATTCTTTGTAGTTGACCAATGCTTAGTGTTTTTATGTATATTCACATGGCTATTGAAGCTCTTTTTGAAATAGAAATATTGTTTGAATGTTATTATTTTGATAGGATTTCTAGATATACTGCTAACTTATTATGCTTCAAAGTTGATAACATTGATTATCATTTAAAATATTGTTTTATATATTGTATAACCAATTATAAATAATATTTATAACATTGATTATATTTTAAATATTGTTTGGTTTAATTTAAAATAATCTCTTCAACTGAAATTTAACATCAAAATTTTATTTTAAGTTTTGAATGAACACATTAAAATTAAATTTTGGATAAAAATTGTTAAAAAGAGTGAGTATTCCTTTAGTTTAAATTTTGTTTTATTGCACAATGTACTTGACACCATGCTATTTAAAAATAATCATATTTATTTTTAATATGATAAAAGTAAATATATTTTTTAAAAATAATTTCTTTTAAACTATATACTTTTTTTTTGGCTTGAGAATAAGGGGTTGTACTCGGGTCCCCCACCCTTCACAAATCACAACTATATTTTTTAGAGCTTAAGAGTTTACAAACAAATTCAATTCTCATATCAATTGAGTTGCTATAGTTAGATACCTACATCAATTTTCATAAAATGTTTGAATTCTTGATTTTCATTTTCTTGCATCTTCAATTTTCTGCGTGAATACAAATATTCTAGAATTCAACATCTTTCTTATTGATATTTTTCTACAAAAACCTTCACAATATCGAAACTCCAACTCTACTATCTATGCATTGCATCTTAGTAGAGTAATATTTCTGAAACATCTAACTATCATTGTTTGTTTTACCAAATTTGGATTGCTAGTTTTCTTCCTGAAGCATAAGTGCAACCACAACAATTGTAATAAATAGTTTATATAAAAACACATTAATGTTATAAATTAAACCAAATATTACCAATGGAAAACATTAGAGTAAATCTCAATCATTATTTGATTCAGGTAGTCAAAATTTTCTTGTTAGCTTCAACTAAACTTACAACTTCCTCTAACCAAGGAAAAGAGAATTTAATTTCACGACCCTCAATTAAAACCCCTCTATTGGCTAGCCTATCTGCACATTTGTTTCCTTCCCTTAATGTATGTGTAAACCTAGTTTCTTCAAACTCTATAGCAAGGTCTTGTATTTCCACAATTATCTAGCCTTTGCTTTCCTCAAAATTGAATTTATTACTATTAATGAATCACCTTTCATTACTCTGTTCCATTTCATTTTTTTGCATATTTTTACCCCTTCCAAAGCAAGCTTCAAATTCATTACTTGTCTTAAGTCCACTATTGAAAGAGTAATGAGATAAAATCTCTCCTCTATTATTTCTAATTATTCCTCCTCTTAATCCTAGATTTCCTTTAGATGCTCCATCAAAATTCAATTTGACCAACTCCAATTATGGTGGTTTTCACTTTATATTCTTTTCCTTCTTTTTGATTCTATACCCAACATCATAATTCCATTTGATGACTTGACTCCATCTATCAAGGCTCTCTGCTTCTAGATTAGGGATTGGGTGAGTTGATAGGGTTGGTTTAGACTCCTCTATGGATAAAAAAATATTCCTTTTCATTACCTCTAAACTACTTTCCTTTCCTTTAAATATTCTTCTATTCCTTTCTAGCCAAACAATCCAAAGTATTGTATCTTTTGATATATCCCATATTGTTTGTAAAGCCTCACTTTTAAAAGTGCTTTACCATTGCTTTAACCATTCTTCAATTTTGCCATTCATCACCATTCATTTACCAAACATATTAAGAATCCATTGCCATAGTTTCTAAACTATTGAGTAGTATCCCAAGAGATGGTCTAAACTCTCCTTCTCCTTTTTACAAAGAACACATTGTGAGGGGCCATGGAAACCCCTTTTCATAAGGTTATCCTAGGATAAAATTCTTTTATGACCTACTAGCCAAACAAACATTTTAACTTTAAGAATGCTTGGGCTATCCCAAATATCTCTCCATATTCTTGTGATATTCCTATTTTATTGGTGCTTTACATTATATCCACTTATTGTGTATTCTCGTAAGTTATTCAACTCCTATATCTTCTTTCCATTTGTATCTTCCTTCTTGATCCTTATACATAATTTTTGAAACCCTATCACCATATTTTTCTTGAAGTAATCTCATCCATGGTTTCAAAATTAGATCTAGATTGAGTGGTTTTTTTATCACACCAAGTATCCATCCAAATAGAATTTTTTTCTCCAATTTCCACCACCCATATTAGACCTTTAATCACTAAATCAATTGATTTTTTTAAACCGTTCCATAGAGTAGAACCATTTGGTAGTGAGAATGCAGTAAATATTAAGCTTGGGTCATTGGGCTCAACGTATTTACTTAGAAGAATTCTTGCCCATTGTCTTTGACTCTCTTTGTACAATCTCCAAATTAATTTTCCCCTAAGAGCTAAGTTTGCATCTATAAGAACTCTTAAACAGAGACCTCCCATAGTTTTATCATCACACACCTTGCTCCATTTCACCAAAGGAAATTTCATTTTATCATGTAATCCTGACCATAAAAATGATCACATAATATAGATTAAACTTTTTTCTATTGATTTTGGCATAGTATACAAGGACATATAATATGTTGGAATGGCCTATAAGACTGATTTAATTAGTTGCACTCTTCTTGCTAATGATAACCATCTACCTTTCCATGTTGGTAGTTTATTCTAAACTTTACTTATAACTAGATTCCATAATTCTATCCTCATTCTCCCCTCAAATAAGGGCATCCCTAGATAAGTTGTTGGTAAATTTGCCTCCTCCATTTGAAGTAACCTGCATATCCCTACTTTGATTCTAGTTGGGGTGTTTAGGAAGTAAATTTTGGATTTTGTCCTATTAACTTTCTTCCTTGATGCTCTTTCGTATTCCTTTAATAAGTTATTCCAAGCTCTGGCCTCATTTATCCTTGCCCTCCCAAAAAGGGTTGTATCATCTACAAACTATTGATGGGTGATGTTGTCGATGTTATTACTAGCCTTAAGTCCACTTATTAGCCCATATTTGTTAGCCTTCTTCAAGTTCCTACCCAATACCTCTGCCATAATAATGAACATATATGGTGATAGAGGATCTCCCTATCTAAGACCTCTCTTGGCTTTAAAATATTTTGTTACTAACCCATTGACCAACACTGAATATGAAACTATAGAGACACAAGCTTTAATCCATCTGACCCATTTCTTCCCAAATCTAAACTTTTCTAATACTACAAAAAGAAAATCCCATTTAACCCTATCATAGGCTTTACTCATATCAAGTTTTAAGATCATTGCTCTCTCTTTTCTTGAAGTTGTTGAATGCATAACTTCATGAGCTACTATGATCCCATCCAAAATTTATCTCCCTTTCACAAATCCTCCTTGCTCTTTTGAAATAATTTTGTCTAATAGTGGTCTTAACCGATTCACCATCACTTTGGAGATAATCTTATATGCCATATTACATAGGCTTATGGGCCTAAATGAATCAAACAATTTTGCATCCTTCTTTTTTGGAATCAGGGTAAGATATGTTGCATTTATTTTATAAGGTATGTATTATTTTACCCTAGACTGTTCCACTACCACCAATAAATAATCCTTCACTATATCCCAATTATGTTGATAGAATGTTGTAGAGAGCCCATCTGGACCTAGGGATTTATCCTTATCAAAAGAGAAAAGAGCTAAATGAACTTCTTCTAGAGTAATAGGCTCCATCAGTTTCCTATTGTCTTCATTTGTTATAATTGAAGGTACTTCTTGTAGTAGTTTATCATTAAGAACTTCAAACTCCTCTGATCCTAGAATATTCTGGTAAAAAAACCTTGCCTCCTTTCTGATTTCACTCTGGTCTTCAATCCAAACCCCTTCTACTGATTTAATTCTACTAATTCTGGATGTTGATCTCTGTACTATTGCCATCCTATGAAAAAACTTTGTATTTTTATCTCCTTTTAACCAAGTCTATCTCGATTTTAATCTCCAAAATTTCTCTTCCTTACTCAAAATATTATGATATTCACTAAGCAACTCCCTTTCCTCCAAGCTTGGATTATTATGATCACCTTTTTGGAATTTTGAAAGTTTATCTTTTAGTTCTTCTTTCTTCTAAAAAATATTTCCAAAAGTGTTCTTGTTCCATTCTTTTAATCTAGATGTCATTGATTTAATTTGTTTTGGAAGTGTATACAACCCACCATTTCTTGAAGAATTCCATGTTTGTGCTATCATATCAACAAATTGAGGATGGTCTTCCCACATCTGCTCATATTTAAAATATGATATTTTTTGAATTCACTTACCACCATTTTAACTCTTATTGGCCAGTGATCTGAACCAATCCTTGTCAAGGTATTAATTTTAGCACAAGTCCCTTCATCTAGCCAATGATCTAAGAGAATGCACCTATCTATTTTTTTGCTATTAGGTTTTGGCCTCTCCTATTGTTGGTCCATGTATAGTTGTCTTCTTCAAACTCAACCTCCCATAGATTATTGTTTTGAATAAAAGCTGAGAAATCTCTCATACTTTGGGTTAATTTCCTAATTCCCCTAAATTTTTCATCCAGCTTGGTTATGGCATTAAAATCTCCTATGATCATGAATCGGGTTTCTTGGTCTTTACTTCTCATAAAGGCTTCAATCCCACTCCATACTTCTAATCTGCCTGACTGAGTTGTAGGTCCATAGACATTGATAAGGATGAAATGAATATCTACAAAGTAGCATGTGACTAAAGAGGCTATCCAATGCCTAGTTTTATGAATGGTTACACAAGAGGTTCTAATAGGATTCCAACATGTTAGAATTCCCTTATCACTCCTTTAAAATCCACAACATCCCATTCACATCTCGCCCATACTACTTTCATAGTTTTGGAAACTTCTTCCTTTGTCATTTTAGTTTCCTGGATACAAAGAATATCAGGCTTATTACTTAAATAAAGGTCCCTAATACACCTCTACTTTGAGGGGGAATTAGCACCCCTTATATTCCATGAGATGGTAATCATGTCTCATTAGGGGCTACTGGCCCCACCTATGAATTACCAATATCATTTTGTTGTTTGGTAAAGAGAAGTTCAACCAACTTAGTTTGTGTTCCTTTCTCTATGTTTGCTCTTGCTTCCCTGGATCTCGCTTGATAATTTGAGGGTTTTCCTCTTTTTGCCTTGCCTATATAAGGAGTAGGTCTTATTATTCTATTCCTCAATATTCTTTCACAACTTTTTTTTTCATTAGATTTATCCTCTCCTGGCTCTACTACAGAAGCTTTTGACTTGTCCTGCTCATTTTTTGGTATTTCCTTATTAATGGTAGAGGTATTAACATCTAACATTATATTTTCTCTACCAATTTTCTTCTCTTGAATGGTGCATGGTACTTCAAGAGAGTCTTCAAAATCTGATGAGACACATTCCTTAGGTTCATCGAGAATGTTCTTCCCTAAATCAGGATCATACTAAATAGATGATTCCTTATTAATATTTTGAACCTGTTGTACTATCCTCTAAGCTCTGATCTTATTTTTCTTCATAGGCTAAAGCCTCAAAAGAATTGGTATTTCTTCCAATATCCTTCCTTACTGGTCTCCATTGTTTATTTACTTTCATTTGTCTAGACCTATTTTTTGGAAGTTGAAAACCATCCTCATCCATGTCCATTTGTAAGTTTCTCTTGCAGTTTTCTACATATGTTTTTGTTGGACTCTTCTTAGGGCATGATCTCTCAATATGCCCCACCTCATGACATCTTCTACATATAAAAGATATATTTTCATAATCTATGGTTTGGATCCACAACTTACCCCCATACTTAAGAATGATTGATTATGGTAAAGGTTTACTTATATCAATCATGACCAATATCCGAGCATAAATAGCCAAGAATCCATCTTTTGTAGTTTTTGAAATCTCAAGGAATTCTCCTAGAGTGTTGCCTATTGCCTTGAAGGTATCCATTTCCCAAAATTCAATGGGTAACCCATACATCCTAACCCAGACTGGTACTAGGGATAGATTTACATTTTTAGGTGCAAAGCCTTCATACTAGTGGGTAAGGAAGAGTCCTGCTCTTCCCATAAACCAAGGACCCCCTTTTAGGATTCTATCTCTTTCCTCCCTGGAACAAAAAATGGCTAGGAAGAAACCTTTGGGAAGAAAGGATAGACTCACTCCTCGGAGACTTCCAACTCCTATCAATCCATTTTCTCAAGGCCGAAGCCCTTGGCCAAGACCCATTAAATTTACCAAAAATTACCTTATCTTTGAGCAACGAGGATCGATCCTCTGTGAGGCCCTCACTAACCTCTACTACTAGGGATGATTCTAAGGATTTAGCTATAAATCGATCCATGGGAAGGAAACTATAACTCAAAATCTACTAAAATTTACTAGAATATCCTATAGCAATTATAATATTTGATTAAAAACCTATAATAATTTGCATGCAAAATTTCTAAGATAAAGAAGGGGAAAAGAAAACTTAGTTAAAAATTTTAAGCCTAGATAGAATATCTTGCCTCACTAATGCCCTAGCTCTCCATTGCTCCTCCCATCATCCGAACCCTAGCTGACAAATATTTGCAATTTTATTTTTTATGACTTGAAAAATCATCACTGCCCTTGTTCTAGATGGATGACTTCACAAGGTCGTATCTCCCTCAATATTGCTCGGATTCCTTCATATGACCACTCATTTTAAATCTCTTCAAATTCCACATAAATTGATCCAAGAATCATCTGAATCAGACAACCCTTCGCAAAGATATGGCTCCTAAAAGATGAGATATTTTAAAAAAAAAATTGCCCTAACGTTGCCCTAGTTTCGAATGACTATCTTCACATGGTCACATCTACATCAAGAGTACTTGGATTTTTTGAATGATCACTTATTTCAATTTTTTTTTAATCCCCATAAGATGGCACAAAAATTATCTGAATCTTTCAACTCTATGCAAAGATATGGCTCTCGGAATATTGTTCATTTTAAAAACAAATTGCCCTAGCTCTGTAGATTCATAATAGCATTTTTTCTAGTGACGTTTTTAAACTATATACTAACATTGGCACCTAAATTTATTAAGTGTTTGTTGATAGAGATATGTTTATAGATTTATAGAATGGTTTTTAATTTGTTTTAGTTTTATATTAAATAAATATATAAAATATGCTGCATAAGTTGGATTGAGCTCATCTCCATTTCATATAGAAATCAAAATAGTTTAGAGTTGTTAAGTGGTAACAATCTATTTTGTTAAGATCTAACTTCAATAGATTTATTACATTTCATATAGTATACAAATAGGCTTTGAGATTTGAATATATAATCATATATGCTTAAGTAAATATTACTTTGAGTATATGTTTGTGCATACAATATTATATATATTTTTAATTTTTCATGGATCTCCTTTAAATGATATGGGTCTAATACCATTAGTGGCATCAAAGTTGATGGTCATAGATCTTGAAGTATGGATGTGAAAGACAAGTGATTTCATAATTTTTAGGAGGAGATTATGCTCTACACTTATTTTCTTTAATATTATGCACAATGCTATTGGAAAAAATGTTGAAAAATGTTGTAATCAATAGTTTAAATTTTTGAGTATCTAAAATAAGTTGATTAGACCTTAAACATGTTGCTATAGATATCAAGTCATAATCCATTGCTAAAAAAAAATCACTTTAACTTGAAAATGATAGTATGCCAACTGATCTAATGTGAATATGATTTAATGGTTGTGATGAATATGAATTATCCAAAACACAAGTCATTATTTGTTGTATATAAATTTAATGAGATTTGTATACAAGATATTTGTTAGGATCATTGATAGAAAAAAATATTTGGCATACATTCACAAAGACGTGATAGAGCAATGCACAGGGTGATTATTTTATAGAAGTTATAAATTTGTTTAGTTGCATGTGTTATGGGATGTAAAAAAACTTGATATTATTGTCTCATAGTGTCTTTGATAAGAGATAATATTTCTACACTAAGAATATAATCTTTAAATTTTCTTGTACTAAATTAAGACAAATGTCCTATTAGTTCAAATTTTCAAGTGGAATTGCTAGTAATTAGTATACATAGTTGAGAAATTCTCAACTAAAGAGTTTGACATGGAGCTTTATTTAAATTTATAACCACCATGAGTTGGACACACAACCTTTTACTCATATGGAGCATGTAATTTTCAATGAGAATTATGTTTTCTCCAAGATTCATGAAAATTTTCAATTCATATATGCTAATAGAATAAAAAGAGCCTTTTTCATCTTTTGAAAGAGAAGCATCAATTCTAGAATTGGATAAAGTTCAAGTTTTCAAAGAGAGCAAATCCTAAAAGGGTTTGTGATGTTCTTTATTAAGAAGGTGGGATTCCCACAACAGTATCTGCCATTCTATTTGGGGTTCTCTTGGTGGAATCCACCTTGATCAAATTTGCTTTTTGATGGCACACAATTTACTCTTAATTTTGAATTTGTGGTGGATTGAACTTAGTACTATTAGACGAAGGGCAATGGAATATATTGTATTTAAGAGTGATAGATATTACAAAGACCAAATGCATTCTTCTTATTTTTTAAAAATATGTGAGAATGACTCAAAGAGGTATTATTCTAATATAACTATTTATGTTGACTTAGAGTGTATTTTAAAAATAAACAAACCATGAAATATATGATATTTTTTACTTGTGAATTTTAATATGAAATATCATTGTATTAGGTAAGTCATTATTTGAGAATGGATCATCTTATGTGTTAGTGTCTTGTCTTGGAAAAATCATCTTATTTGAAAATGGATCTATTTTTAACTATTTCTCACTTGTTTATAAAGTGTTGTTATTATGTTCAAAAATTACAAAGTTTGTCTTACTGTCCAATTTATTTATAGAGTTAAAAATTAATAAGTTGTTATTGATTCAAATATCAATTTTGTCATTGTGAAAGTTCTAGTCCTCTTTACATCAAGCTAATTGTCAAAATCAAGTCAAGTCACTTTTTCAAAAAGTTAATGGATTTATTTTTTATGCTTTTTGACATCCTTCAATTACAAAACTATCATTTTCATAATGTCATCAACTAGAAAAAATTTAATTGTTTATGCTATATCAACCAACCAGTTCTAGTTACATAGATTAGAAATACTTCATGCAAGACACCCTTGTAACTAATGAGTTATGGTCTATGATTAAAGTAAGAAATTAGATTGCTCCATTTGTGAAAAGGAGGAATCTATTTATGATAGGTAGAATGAGAAGGCTTTGGATTTGATACAAATTTTACATGCTTTTAATACCTTTGTCCCATTGAGTCCAACAAGTCATTAATGGAGAATTGGTTCATATTAAAAGAACTATATGACAAGAAACCAAGGTACAAAACTATATGACAGAAGCTTTTGAATCAAAATATTATAGATGATGGAGATGTACATGAGTACATTTTGATACTAAAATATATTTAACTCCAAAATGAAAAGTTTACAAGTTCTTCCATTGACGAAGATACTATGATTATTATTGCTTTGAATGGTTTACCAAATGCATATATATACCTTTTGATAAATTACAAGATGTAAAGTTCGAAAAGCTTGTTGAATTGTGTATTCAATATTATACTACAATTCCTCAAATGTAAGAAAAACCAATTGAAGAAGATGCTCTTAGTGCTAGCACAAGCCAACAAGGTAGAATAAGATCTCATAATATTTGAATAGGTGGATATCAAATTGGAAATAATGATCATGGAAGAATAAACAAACTCAAAAACCATTTCATATATGGAGGAAGAGTCAAAATAATGATCAAGTGTTTTATATGCACAAAGTCTGCTAGTTATGCAAATTAAGTTGAACAAATGATTTTGCTCAAATTCATGAAGATAAAGATGAAATTTTTGATGAAGAATACCTGACAATATTTGACGATGATTTCAATTATGATTATGTAAGAACTGGGTTGGATAAATACACCACCAACATTGGCTTTTGAGTTAAAAATATATTAAATATACCTTAGGGTAAGCCACCTATGAAAGAACCTCCATTCATACCTTTTTAAAATTTATAGGTTTTGGTGTTCCTATGTAATTCAATCCATTAACAACCATATGTGATTTTAGTATAAAGATCATGTTGTGTTTATATTACTTGGATTTGGATCATATCCTTCAAATTGAAGGGGAAAATATAATTTGTTTACTCTTGATTGGATAGTTAGAAAGTGGACCAAATTCAAAATAAAGACTTGATATGTGTTTTGATTTTTGTATTTTGTTTCTATAGGTTGAAAGTAGAAGCATTGAAAATCTATTTTGATGTTGATATTAAGAAGTTTTTAGATGTATAGAGATGTTAGATATAACCATTTAGGAACACAGTTGCATCTCTCAAGAAGAAATTGAGATTTAGCTTGTGGTTCAATTGTAGTTAAACACAAAGTGAATTGATTTCTATTATTCCTATAGTTGTACAATCTTTATATAGTAAAGGGACTATTAAGATAATCTAAATATTATTAGTTTGTTCAAACTTTATCTTTAATAAATGTATGGAGCATGCCATCTAAGCTAAAATTACATCATCTCTATTTCACAAAGGTAAAATAGTAGAGAGAGATGTTAAGTGGTTATGATCATAGTTGAGAAAATCTGCAAAAAATCCCGATTCGATCCGATTTTTCCCAATTCACAGGCTAGCTAATTTTTTGCCGATTTTTACCAATTTTTTCTCGAAAAATTCTGATACGCACGAAAAATATTTTTTCAATGAAAATTTACATTTTCTTCGGTTTTTTCAATGATAAAATACCTAATTTTTGTCGATTCCTGATTTTTGTCGATTCTTTTCCATACCAATTCTAATCTAATTCCGATTTTCTCAACTATGGTTATGATAATATTCTATGTTGATTCCAAGTTAAGTTAATGGTTGTGATAAAGTCTATTATTTATTAGTTTGTTAAGATCTCATATCTTTAGATTTGTTATATTTTAGGCATTTTTAATAAAAGGTTTGAGAAACAAAAATAAAATCATTATAGTTCAATGAATATTATTATGCATTAGTGTTCTATGCATGCAATATTGCTTATACTTTTGGATGTTTAATAGATGATGACAACCAAAGCTCACTCAAATCCCATGGGATCATTATGGATTATGGGACCAATCATTAGATTAGATTATTCACTACTTGACATAGGTTTAAGAATGTATTACCTTAGAAGGTTAATGTATGTAATAACAATGGATAATTTCATCCATCATATAGCATAACCTTTCCATAGTTACATTATGCATACAATGATGCATACCTTCATCTATATTTAGACTACCATATTATTATTAGTCTTATCTTTGTTTGCCATCTCACAAAGAGCAATCATGAGATACATTTCAATATTTATTTATATTATTTCTTATCTCTATATTTGTTTTCTATTTTATTTAAAGGCCATTCAAAGGAATGCAAATAAAAGTAATTTTTCTTCAACATCAATGGTATTCGAGCATTTAGTCCAACCTTGAATTGATTATACTAACTTTTATTTATCCTTCTCGACTCTAAGTTATAAATCAAGTTTATTTAGCAAGAATAATTATTGTCTATAACATGGTAAAAGGTGTTTAGGCTCATTCATATCTTGCTTCATAGTTGTATCTCAATTGGCAAGGTTATTTTTTGATTGGTTTTGGCATACCATTAGTTACGTAGACATCAAGATAAATAAAATCTCATTCATAGGGTATTGGTATCGATGTTTCTATAAAATTGTAACATTGACTACATGAGACTTATATGGTACAATTGAGAAAATGCTAATCTTGTCCAATGTGTGGAGTGCAAGTGGATTAGTATATCAATATTTAATCCTCTTACACTTTTAACATGAATTATAATTTGATTTGTAGAGACATATTGTCATTTTGATCCCCATAGGACCTTTTTGTTAGTATTTCATTTTTATTGTTGAATTATTAATTATATAGGCATCAAGTTTGTCTTAAGTTGGTGGTTCCATTGTTCTACACTTTAATTTAATTTTTTAAATTTTAAAACACAAACCAACTACACAAAAATGACACCAACATAATTAATTTATTTTGGTATGCTTGATCTCTTCATGATTTATCCTATGCACATTCTCATAATATATTCTACTCTTCTAAGAAAACATGAATTTTGCATGTTTACTTCCCTAACAGATCACATGTGCCACTATTTTACATTGTGTAACATGGCAAATATGTGTTAGATTCCTTTGTATCCCAAGAATTATTTTTTTTGGTAAGTTAAATATTTTCATTAAGGGGGCATTTGAAAGGCGCCCCAATGCCTTAGTACAACATAAAATAAAAGAATGCAGGGATTACCAAAAATGCATCATAGAGGAATAAAGAGAAGAGACAAGGATGCAAGGATTACCAAATATGCATCCTAGAGGAATAGAAAGGAGCACAAAAGGACTAACATAAATGAAACAAAAGAAGAATAAACCCCAACGGGCCACCAACAACAACCAAGAAGTTGTTCAAACAATTATAGACACATAGGCAGTATTCGTTTTGCCTTCCTTGGTCTCTTCCTTAGGGATGTCCTTGGAATCGTCCTTAAGTATGTCCTTGGAAACCTCCTTGGTTATCTCAATGATGTTGTCCTCTTTCACCTCAGATTTATTGGTAGCAACAAAATTTGTAGGGACCTCCTCATCGAAGGTGTCACAGAAGAACAACACACTGAGCATGTTCCTTTGATATTTCAATTGTGAGAACACTCCCTATAGCAACCTAGAAAATATCCAAATGGGAAATAGTAGCAGACATAGTTTTGATGATAAATTTTGCAGATATTTTTCAACAGGGTCATTGAGGTCATCCTCATCCTCTTCCTTAGCCTTCTCAGGGGTCTGAATTTCTTTGTTCCTGAGCCGCTAGGAACTCCTTGTGGGAGTGGCCTCCACTATAACCTTCTTCCTAGAAATATGAGGGCCTTGATATTTTTCTTCCTTTCTCTTTCTTTTGGCACCTCTCATATTAGGAGCAGGTGTGGAAGAAGTGTCATCTTCTATGTTGTCCTCAATGGTGATATTACCTTTGGGAAAATTGTGTAGTAAAAATGCATAAAGGACCTTGAACAGACCTTGGTGACAAGGGTAAGCTTCTTCCTTCTTGGAACAGGTTGAGGTTATAATGTAATCCATAGACTAAAATAGAAATTTTAAAATATTGAGTAATTTTGACTCTTTGAAATGATTCACAAAGGAAAGGTGAAAGCTACAAATTTGGAAATCGAGGTCATCAACTGTTATGTATTCCATAACAGGTTTTAATACCTCCTTCCATGGTGTAGGTACATACTTGAGGTATAGCCCTTTCTTGATGAGCTTCCTGATTGGTGACGTAGGTTCAAACTGATTAATCTCCACTTCCCAATTGTGCTTGTTTATTCTCACTATGCGACCAGTAGCAGGTTGTCCAGTTAGCTCTGCCAGGAGGTCCACATCCACTAGGAAATCTACACCATGGATGATGATGACTCCCTTCTCCCATGTTGAAGCAAATGCCATGTTGACGTCTTAGTCAGATCCTAAGAAAAACTTGAGAAAAGGAATAAGTCCTCTATCATTGAGGATTGCTTCAGTAATGGGCTCAATGGAATAAGTGTCGGGCTCAATGAAAGACATCCTGGTGACTCTTAGAGGAAGGGGAAAAGAGCTTTTAGATATGGTGTAGAAGAGAAGAGAATAAACAAGGGATGAAAAGAACAGTTTGTGAGCAAGACTTATAAATATCCAAGATGACTCTGAACGTTTTAGAAGACCCTTCATGAATCCTATCGCAATAAGCCATTGTCTAGGAAAACTAACATGCCAGAAAGGATGGACCAATGGGCTTCAAAATTTACACAAGAATAATTTCTGATAGAAAGGATTAGTAATGAAAATAGAAAGTTGTGCCCATATATGGAAATGTTGACTAACAGGGAAACATGGGGATCTGAACATGGAAAGAGCATAGATTAATTCAGAAGCCCAAGAAATTAAGACACAAAAAATAACAGGGATGAAAATGAATCTTGGAACCATACAACTAAAATTAGAAATAAGAAAAGGCCGTAAGCAATAAGAAGAGGCCCACACATGGAAGAATTACTTATAATCATAGAAAATGATGGAGGAAAAAACCTTTAACATAAAAAAAATCCCAAGTAAAAAGTAGCAATAAAAAGGCGATGACATGAATGTTTTGCATGGGGATTAAGTACCACTCGAGGTAAATGTGCCAAGGTATAATTTCCAAGATGAAGCTATTAAAATGGGAGTGCCTAGGGAAAATAATTTGCATCATGGGAAGGACTTTAGTAATAAAAGTGATTAAAATAATAGTCTCGAAGCAAAAACCATCAAGGCCTATGGTATTACCTCTTCTCAAAATCGAGGACCAAAAAAGGTGAAGATCATGTGTGAAATTATGAGGATTCATTTTTCTGAGTATGAAATAAATCCAACCTGGCAAGTTCACTAACATCACGTGGAAGAGTATCTATCCAAGTCAAAATCCCAGGGGCAAAGGTGTCAATGTTGTCCAACTTGTTAGTGACAACATTAGCTTCCCTGAAGGCATGTTGAACCATGACTTCCTATTGGAGTAGCAGGAAGTTCCTAGCATACCCAATGAGATTTTTGATTTTCCATCCTGGTGTCATAGAGTTTTTGAGGTAGTTGATGATATTCAATGAATATCCTTCAATAATGACTTTTCCTGGGACATGTTTCATGAATTGTAATCCTCTCCATAGAGCTCTTACTTCTACAAAGTTGTTAGATTGATACCCTAAGGGATTTTCAAAGGAAAATATGGCATTTCCTTGATCTGTAAGAATACCATCGGTACCAGATCCTCCTAGATTTCCTTTGGCCGCTCCATAAAAATTGATCTTAACCCACCCCAGAGGAGGAAGATTCCATTTAATGTTATTTCTTGAAATTTGGATATTGGCAGGATGAGGATTTTCCAGGAACATGTGAAAATATTGGAGTAAATAAGATCCAAAATAGGGAATAGGTGAAGGTTCAAAAGGTACAATCATAGCATTTTATTTTGCAAAAAATATGATTCTATTGGAAATAAAATCAATATCCCTAGATTCCTTAGAAAAAATGCACCTATTGCGCTCAAGCCAAATCTGCCATAGATAATGATGAAGGAAAAAACTCCAAAGGCCTTTGAGACATGGATTTTTGAAGGGATTTGGCCATTAGGAGAATAGATCAACTAAAGATGAAGGAGATGCCCAACTAATTTTAAATTTGAGGAAAATATTATTGAGGATAGACCTAGAGTAGGAGCAAAAAAGGAAAATATGGCTAGTGGATTCCCAATCAACAAGACAAAGGAAACATCTTTTAGGGAGGGGAATGCCATGCTTAATAATATTTTCAACGGAAATAATTCTATCTTGAATGGCTAACCAGGAAAAAAAGGCAACCTTTGGAGTCAAATGTTTTAGCCACACAAGATTAAAAGGGATGAGAACATCCGTGGAGGTCAAGGATGATTGATAAGTAGACTTAACAGATAATTCTCTTGAATCAGTGGACTCCCATATAGGACTATCACAAGAGGCTTCAAGAGGGATATAATAGGAAGATAGGATGGCTTCAATGGATAAGATTTCAACTACTAAATTGGGATGATCTTTTCCAAGACTGATTCCATTGAAAGTAGTAAGGAAGTTTACCACTTTGAAACCAAAAAGAGGATCAATGAAATATTTTAGCAATATGAATCCTGGGAATTGTGAGAGTGGACGATTGCCTAACCACCTGTCTTCCCAAAAATTCACAGATTTCCCATTACCGACTTGCCACCTTAATCCTTTTTTTAGGAGTGGTTTCATAGAGCAAATGGATTTCCAGAATGTGGAACCAATAGAGGGGACCTCTCCATGTAAAAAATTAGAATTTTGGAGGTATTTTCTTCTTACAATTGTGACCCACTCTGCATGGTCTCCTGAAATTAAATGCCATGCTTTTTTTGCAAGGAGAGTAGAATTTAACAAATTGATTCTTCTAATACCTATACCCCCTTGATATTTAGGTTTACAAAATTTATCCCAAGCAACCAGATAGAATCTATTTTTATTTTCAACTCCTATCCAAAGAAAAATATTTTGGATTTGTTCAATATTTTGATAGACTTTAATAGGTGCTTTGAATATTGAGAGGAAGTAGACGGGTATACTCTATAAATAGGCCATGTTCAGGATAGATTTTCCTTCCTGGGATAAAAGATTACCTCTCCATTTGAAAAGCTTTTTTTGGAATATTTCAATGACATTGTACCATAGCTATTCAATAGCATTAACCATGAACAAAGGCATCCCTAGATAAATAACAAGCAAGGAGGAGATGGCACACCCAAGAACATTGGTAATTTTGATTTTTCTTCACAAAGGAGTGTTGAGAAAATATAGTTTGCTTTTTTGGAAATTAACCTTTTGACCTGCTATCTCTTCATAAAGGAGAATATGCTTTATGAATTTAGCTTCAACCACTGATGCAAAAGTGGATAAGAGAGTATCATCAACAAATTGTTGATGGGTGATAGGAGTGGTTTGGGATGTCACCTTAATGCCAGTTATTAGACCTGACTATCTAGCCACATGAATGGATATCTCGAGTTCTTCTATAGTGATGATAAAGAGGAGAGGGGAAAGGGGATATCCTTGTCTTAATCCTCTACTGCTGAGAAAATAGATGGCTAGTGAACCATTAATTAAAATAGAAAACCAAGCTGAAGAAATGCATCCCTTAATCAAGTTGATCCAATCCTGATAAAATCCAAATTTAAAAGGAACTACCAGGAGGAAATCCTAATTCAACATGTCATAGGCTTTATTCATATCCAATTTTAAAAGGAAAGCAACTTTTTTGGTAAAATAAGTTGAATGGAGGGCTTCATGAATAGAAATAATTCCATCTAGGATGGATCTACCTCAAACTGAACTTCCTTGGCAATGGTCAATTATGAGGGGTATGACATATCTCATTCGATTAGCTAAGATCTTGGTTAGAATTTTATAAACTACAGTACATAGACTAATGGTCCTAAAATCATTGAAATATTTGGCGTTAAGGCTTTTTGGAATGAAGGCAATAAAGGTAGAATTGAAACTTCAAGGAATGAATTTAGAATTCTGAATCTCCTTGATTGCTTCACACACATTAGGTCCTATGAAATCCCAAAAGACCTGGAAGAATCTAGGAGAGAAACCATCAGGACCAGGAGATTTATCTGGTTTCATGGAAAATAAAGCATGCTTTATTTCCTCATTAGAAAGGCCAACAATTAACTTAGATTTAATATATTAAAAAATAGCATGAGGAATGAATTGGAGCAGGAAATCCTTGGCCTCACCTGAGCTAGTAGGAAGAGGGTTTTCAAGTAGTTGCATGAAATGAGATATACCTTCAGATCTAATCTCCTTTATATCAGAAGTAATTTATCCATACTGGCAATAAATTTCCTTGATTCTGTTGTTACTTCTATTCCTCATGGTAAAAACATAAAAAAATTTAGTGTTAGAGTCACCTTCCTTAAGCCAAATGGCCCGATATTTCTGCCTCCAAAAGGTTTATTCACACTAAAGGATGTTGCGAAACTGGGATAGAAGATCTTTTTATTCTCTTATTTTATCAACACTACAACTTTGACCTTCTTGAATGTCTTTCTCAATGGAAGCAAGATGATTTTTAATTTCTTTTTTATTCTAAAAAATATTTCCAAAAATATCCCTATTCTAAATTTTGAGATATTCTTTAATCAATTTGAGCTTTTGCCCAAGTCTATATGATGGCGATCCTTGAAAATTTGTTTACCACCACTGGATAATTTTCTTTAAAATCAAGATGTTGCATCCACAATGCTTCAAATTTGAAATGAATTCTGAAGATTTTAGGATTATTGGTATCTAGGAAGATAGGACTCTGGTCAGACCCAATTTTGAGAAGAGATTGAAGAATGGCATCTCCCAAATAGCAGTAGCTTCCTAAGAAAAATAACTCTATCAAGTTTCACCTGAATAAGCTGACTACCGCTTCTTCTATTAGACCAGGTAAACTGATTTCCTTTTAGGTTCACATCCATCAAGTTATTATGGTTAATAAAATCTTGAAAATAATCCATACTTTTCGTAAAGGAACCCACCCCTCCTCTTTTGTCAGAAGGAAACAAGAGAGTATTGAAATCCCCATCAAGGACCTAGGGAAGGTTTGGGAAGACTTCCTTGATTGAAAATAAGATTTCCCAAATTTTGGATCTGCTAGTATCCCAAGAATTATTGAATAGTAGGGCAAGATAGATTTTTAATATCGATGTCTCTCTTTTGATTTACATACTTCAAATATTACACAAAATACATATTAAACCATATATTCACTTCCAAATATTCCATGTTTTGGTATTGCTAATTTCTTTGCACCTACATCCACATTCTTTGCATTGGCATTGTGATAAGACTAGGCATTTTTTTTTTATATTTATACAAATTTAATGTGATGTGATGTTTTAGTATTATTTCTAGCATGATATGGTAATATCCATTATTAATTTTTCTTTCTAAATGTATTTTTTAAATTTTATTAGGAGGTCTTATTACTTTTAACAAATATTATGGCTATGGCAAAAGCATCACTAATAAAAAAGGTGGTTGAGTTTTCAACATAGTAGATATTTTTTTGGTAGGTTAAAATTTTATTAAAAAAGGGTTTTGAAAGGGCCCCAAAACCTTTTTACAACGGGTCACCAGACCAAAAATAAGGCCACAAGATAGGCCGAAGGATAAGCCAAAGGAAAGGCCAAAGGAAAGGCCAATGGAAAGGCCAAAGGATAGCCTATAGAATTCTGTCCAACAAAAAATTGAAAATCCTGCCCAACGTGAAATTTGAAAATTGAAAGACCTGCCTAGCAGGAAAATTGAAAAATCTTACCTAGTGGGAAAATTGAAAATCCTGCCTAGCAGGAAATTTGAAAAATCCCACCTAGCAGAAAAATTGAAAATCCAGCCCAAATCAGGAAAAGTGAAATTTTTGCCTATGCAAGAAGAGTACAAATTGAAAAATCCTGCATAGGGGAAAAACCATAAATCGGTATCCTGCCAAGGAAAAATTGAAAAACAAAACTACCAAGCACAAAGACCATCTTGAACATCTAGATGGAGTAGAGGAAGCACCGAGATAGATCGTCCCATCCAGGGAATACTGGAATAAATGCAGGGACACTAAAAACTAGACCAAAACAACGTCTTGCACAGGCTTGGAAAATGGAGCAGCAAAATAGAGGATTTCCATAGGCCATGCAATACCCTTGCATTCAAGGTTAAACAACTCAAAAACTTGAGGAAACAGAGGAAGCAGGAAGGTCCTAGCGACGCGAGCTGAAGGATCCACAAGTAAACATGTTGCAAACGATAAGCACAGGGCCCTCCCTAGATCAAAAAAAGTAGCAGGATACCCAAGACAACCTCCAAATCCACCATCGAATAGCTTTAGGAAACCAAAAAAGGAAGACCAATGGGAACTCAACAACTAGCAAAATAGAGACCTCCCCAAGCCATGAAAAATACTAATAACCCATAAACTAGACCAGATCTAGTTACTCAAAGAGCATATCCACAAAAAATAAACACATGGCCCCCTCAGACCAAAAAGATATTGTGAAAACCTGCTCAAGAAATGCTCCCAAAGTCGTGACACACCGCAATTGAAGAACCACTGAAACCTGGCTCAAAGAAGAAACCTGCAAAAATTCTGGATTAGATTTGATACCAACAGGGAAAGGCATCCCAAAAACACCATAGAAAACCCAGGAAGGGATCCAGGGGTATCCCAGAATATATGCACATGAAGGAAACCCTCAAATTGACTGGGAAAAGAGAAAACAAGTTGAAAAGTGACCTCCCACCCCAAGGAGATCGTCTAAAACCATATAAAACTATGAGAGAAGGATCCAAGAAATGCCAAGGAACTGGGATAGAGTCGAGCCACACCATAAAGAAAACCTACAAAAAACTAGGATAACCCAAAGAGTAAAAGGGAAAAATCTTTGAAGCACAAAAAATTAACACAGGGACAGACCCAGGGATGTACCAAAGAGAATAAGGGAAAAGGAATCCCTGAAGCACAAACAAAGACACTAGGATGGACCCAGGGACGTCACAGTATAGAAGCATAAGAAGGAAACCCTCAAAATAATGAGGAAAGGGGTAGACAAGCAGAAAAGAGACCTTCCATCCTAAGGAGATCGTCTGTAGCCACAGTCAACCAAGAGGAGGATCTAGAAAGTGCCAAAGAACTGGGACAGATCCAGGGGAGGGGGAAGCAGGGAAGTGGATCAAGAAATAAATGATAAGGTTAACACTATTTCTATCATTATATTTCCCTCTCGAAATCCAAATGCGAGGTCTCTATTTATGATGGTTATCATGATCTTGAGATTACAACTAGTTAGATCATTGGCATGAAAACTTGGGTTGGATACAAATAGAAATTGAAAAATGATAAGATTTCATTTGTTAAGCTAAAACTCATAATTATTTCTAAATTATTGATTGTAGTTCACATAACTAATTAGAATCTCTCACCAAATTGAATAAGTTGGTGTATTATCCTAACCTTGATTTTTTTAATTCTAATTACAAGCATGGTATAAGCATCAAGTGGGTTTGTTTATACCAAGGTTTTAATATGCATGCGTATGAGTATATTCAAGAGTTTTTCCACTTGTAGATCTTCCTCATCATTGAGGATGTAGCAAATAATTTGAATCTTAATTTTAAATATGGATTGTATTATCCTTTGCATCATGAGTCAAAATACTTGTATATCACTACCCTTGATGCCACATACAGTAAATGCTTAGTTAGATAAAAAGAATATTTTTATCACTCATACAATTTTATAGCATCCTTCCTCTTCTAGTATCACAATTCATAATATAGGGTCTACATTTTTGACTACTATAAATCCACCACCTTCTTTGAAATTGTATCATTCTCTTTCTTTTGATACCTATAACTTTGGTATTTTTTTTATTAGTTGAAAGAAAGGATTTTGAAAGGGTTACCAAACCTTTTACAAAGAGAGGAAGCCCACAAAAAGGACCAACAAAAACAAAGGAGACTAAATTTAAGTAGAGGCCCATAGGAAGGGGCCACAAAAAAAACAACCAAGCCAAAAAAAAGGATTTTAGAAGTGTTACCAAACCTTACAAAGAAGGGGGAATGCGAGGGTCCCCTAAAGAAAGCTAAGAGAGAAGGCCCCTAGAGAGGAGCAAGATGGAAAATAGCCCCACACTAGAGACATCTAGGCAAGGAAAACCTACTTAAGAAAAAAATTTAAATTTGAAAAATTCTCCCCAAAGCAAGGGAATCTCGCTCAAATTAAAATTTGAAAAATTCTTCCCTAAGCAAGGAAATCCCACCCAAACATTAGAAAATTAAAAATTTAAATATTTTTCCCCTACTCAAGGGGGTCTCCCCATGTTTGACCATCCAAGGTAAGCTAGGAGGAACTCCTCTAGGTATTGAAGGAGGCCCTCCTGACCCTTGGTAAAATAAAAGGACAAAAGCCTTGCACCTCTAAAAGGCACAAAGTTGATAAATTGAGCACTGCCAAAAGGCACAAAGCCAAAAATCTAAGCACCTCCATGGGAATATTGAAGGGTGCCATCCTGGCCCTTGGTAAAACAAAAGGGTTGAAGCCTAGCACCTCTGAAAGGTATGAAGCTAGCAAACTGAGCACCTTCGAAAGGCATAAAGCCAAAAAACTAAGCATCTTTGAGAAAATCCTAAAGGGGCCCCTCCTTGATAAGGATTAATATTTCCATGTATGTAATGTTTCCATATTTATATATATTATTTGTAGAAGATAATGTAGCCATAAATAACCAGATAAGGTTTCTAATTATTTTAACCTTATCCGTTCATTGTTTTTAACAATTAATGCCGATCTTGTAATGTAATTAGCATTTTTTCATCATCTAAAATTATTTTGTGTGTTTGCTTGATAAGTTATCCCATATCAGTTGTAATTAGAGCCAAGTTGCTTATCTTGAGTGATTCAACCTGAGTGATTTTGTCTTCCATGTGATGTTTTTTTTGAATACAAGTCGTGGCCTCTTCTTAGACTATTTTAAAATCAAATTTGTTGTTGACTGTGTCGTGAACGTGGGTTTGTAGCTGTGCATCCTCCAGTTAGCGTTAGACCTCCATAATGTTGTATCCAATCAAGGACCTCCTTCAGCCTTCTCTGGAAATATTTGATGATTAGCCTAATCTTGACCATTATTATCATTCGGTATGACACTCCTATCACCCATAGCTGCATACTAACTATGAGTTCCACCAAACTCACCAATCATGATCTCTTACATCAACTTATCATAGTGTATTTACCAACAAACCCTTTAGACTGACACACCCCACCCACATTCAATATTTGCTTCACTCAATCCAAGCAGCTTAACAAGGACATCAAGCACCTTACGAGTGTCTCTCAAGGTCACCTATCATAGGGATATTATGGTGCATTATCAACCAAGATTCTTCGATGGTACCATGTTCATGTATTACCTCCACTATGCATAGCAATTACATTCTTCTACTAGATATCTTCATTTTATAACGCAACATGCTTGCATCTTCAAATATTATTACTTATTTCACCTGGTGACAACAAAACATGGAGATAAACACAATATTTAGTATTATTGTGAGGTTTAAATATGCTTTTTGACATCTCTAATGCACTTCATAGTAGTAAAGGAGCAACACGACTTGTCTACTCGGTGGTAGACTAGATTTTTGAAATTTTGTCTCAATGCGGTAACATTGGGACTATTGATGTGCATTAAGGTGGGAACACTGTTTTCAATGTGATTTATTGACTACAACATGGAGCATTTCTTGTGTTTGCTATAAAATAGTTTTTTAGAGTTTTATACATCGTCTGATGAGTCAGTCAACTGTTAGAAACAATACAAGCCTCACGACTAATCCCACAGCCCTATACATCACACTGCTATATCACCTTGTTGCAACCATGATGGCTCCTGTGCATTGCTCCATAGACAGATGCCTACCATAGATTCATTTTGCTCATTTCCATGGTGGATAGATAGGTTTTAGCCTTCAAAAGTGCTAGCTTTGTGGGGCTTTTAAGGGAGATTCCATTTCACACATTTATCTCTATTTTTGCTTGATATTGCTCATGTTTGACCATTGTTTGGCATAATCTTATTGAATGATCTATTATATAGTATTACTTCTTTGAATAGACATAGACACTAAAGTGTTTAAAGCTTAAGACAATTACCTTATTATTCTACTTTGATTGTCAATTAAAAACTTTAGTTTGGTCAAACATATTTTTCCTTGGCTCAGCATAATAGAAACATGGCAGCCAATATGGCTTTAGCAAAAAACATAGTTGATATCACCTCTTTAGTCACTTCTTTGGATGACACCATTAAGGACCACAAAATACAATATTCTTCCTCCTCTATTCACCCTCATGCAAAGTGTGAAGTCAAAATTTATGAAGGTTCTAGGGATCTCAATGTCCTCAATAGTTGGATCCTAGAAATGGAGACCTGCTTTCAATTTAATCAGACATTAGACGGTGATAAAGTTTCGTTCACCAAACTCAAAATTTTTGGCATGGCTAAGGTTCTCATTACTAAACGCAAAGGAACTTAAAATACCATCACAACTTGGGAAGCATTGGTCATGGCCTTGAAGACCACCTTCTATTTGTCCAATTATGATGACAACTTGCTCAACCAATGGCTTCATATTTGACAAGGAAAGCACCAATCCATCTAGGATTATGTCCATTAGTTCAACTAACTATGCATCTTCCTTCACATTTTTATCCCATCGATTCCCCCATTGCTAAGTTTAAAGGTGGACTTCTAACACACTTCTATCAAGAGATAAATACACTTCTTGCACTAGTCTTGATGTTTTCAATTAGGTACAACTAGTGGAGGAGAAGTTTGCATCACAGAATAAGGGGACTCGATACTCTTCAAATGTTCCAAGCCATCGCCTCATCCTTAACAATAGACAAAAATGATATCTTCTACTTTCTTCCCTTCTCACTCTTCTCCGACTCCTGCTTCTACTCAATCCTCTACTTCTAAGCATACATTTCATGCTTCTTCTTCTTCTCATGCTAAGTCTCAAAAATTTTGTAATTATTGTAAAAGAAAAGGGTATGATAAATTTGAATGTAGATAATTACAAAAGAAAAAGACCTTACTTGTACAGTCTGATGAGGGCATAAATAATAACCCCATTAAGACTACTAGAGAGGAGCAGGTTTATGAGGAGTTGAAGGGAAAATTCATTCTTGTCACTTTTAAGAATCATCATTCCACCACTAGAGACCATGAAATCTGTTTGTCATGCATGCTCACTTGCATCATGATTTTGTGGTGAATTTTATCATCAATAATGGCTCACAAAAGAACTTGATTTCAAAGTTCATTGTTGATAAGCTCATGCTCCCTACTTCATCACAAACTTATCCTTAATATATTAAATGGAAGGATAGTGAGACCACTTCATATATTACACACACATGCACCATTTCATTTTCTTTTAGCACTAAGTTCAGGGATAAGTTCACTTGTGATGTGACCCCCATGGATTGCTATGGTTTATTGCTTGGTAAGCCTTATCAATATGATAGGCATGCTCAATATGATGCTTATAAAAATACCTACACACTTAAACAAGACAATAAACACTATCTTATTAAATCTATCAAGGAATCTACCAAGCACACCACTAATATATTGCTTAGTTGCAAACAGGTAATAAAAGCAACAAATCAAGCACAAGCACTTGCCCTCATATTCATTCACCCACAACATAAGCAATCTTCAACTCAAGATTCTAAGTCCACTAGACCCAAAGCACTTGATAACATATTGCAAAAATATAAAAGTGTTTTTCAAGAGCCCACTTCTTTGCCACTAGAGAGGGCCATTAATCACAATATTGACATCATTCTAGTAGAACCTCTCCCTAATGCACCCATGTATAGGAAATCACTTTTGTAATATGATGAAATTAAAAAACAACTTCAAGACTTGTTAGATAAGGGGTTCATCAAACCCAACATTCCTCCTCGTGCCTTTCTTATTCTTCTTGTTTTAAAAAATATGGTACTTGGTGTCTTTGCATTGATTTTAAGGCACTCAAAAAAATCACTATAAAAATATATATCCAGTCCCTCGCATTGATGATATCTTAGACCAAATTCAAGGAGCTAAGTTTTTCACTAAGATTGATCTTAAGAGTGGATATCATTAGGTTTGAATTCAAGCTAAAGATACATGGAAGACTAATTTCAAAACTAAAATGGGTTTGTTTGAGTGGCTTGTTATGCCCTTTGGCCTCACTAATGCTCCAACAACTTTCATGAGGCTAATAAATGAAGTTTTCAGAGAATGCTTGGATAGATATGTCATTATCTATCTTGATGATATTCTTATCTTTCTCCTACATGGCAAGCACACTTGGAGCATATTGAGCATGTTATTTCCATTATATAGAAGCATCATTTGTATGCTAATTTTCCTAAGTGTTATTTAGGGTAAAATTCCATTTTCTACCTTGGCTTCATCATCAATATGCAAGGTATTCATGTGGATCCTATCAAAGTAGAAGTCCTACTTAATTGGCCTACTCCCACTAATGCCACTGAGTTATGAAGTTTTCTTGGCCTGGCCAACTTCTACCAAAATTTTATCCTAGGATATTCCACCATTGCTAGTCCTTTGCATAGCTTGAATAAGGTAAAATCTATATTCCATTGGACCCCTAATCATACTCATGCATTTTCCACTCTGAAAGATAAAATTTGTTCTTCTCTTGTTTTAGTCATCCCTGATCTTAAACAACCTTTTGAGTTTGAAATCGATGCTTCTTAGTTTGTCCTTGGTTCTGTCCTAAAAAAAAATGGTCATCCTATTGCTTATCATTTAGAGTCATTTTTTGCAGCCAAACAAAATTATTCAAAATATGATAAGGAACTTTATACCTTAGTCCAAGCCATCAAATACTGGCATCATTACCTCCTAGGCAAAGAAACCATTATCCATACTGACCATTTTTCTTTTTAGTTCTTTTAGTCCCAAAATATGATCCAAGAAGCTTACCACATGAAATGGACCTCTTATCTTCAACAATTCCACCTAGTCATCAAGTAAAAAAAGGGTATTTAAAATTCAATGGCTGATTGTCTAAGTCATCCTCCTTCATCTCATGCCTTAGCTATTATCACTACCTCAAACTTGGGTTTTTAGTCTTGGCCTTCTGAGTATCCTCATGACAATGACTTTGCACAAGTTTACCAACATCTTCAGCATCCTTCCTCCTCCAACTTGACCCCTTTTCAAGACTATCATATTAAGGAGGGTTTGCTTTACCGCTTGGACAAACTTTGTGTACCCCATGAGCACCGACCATCCATTATTAACAAGGCACATTCTACACTCTATGGTGGACATTTTGGAAAATACAAGACTCTCCATAACTTGTAGATATTCTTCTATTAGCCACACATGTAGCATGATGTTTTGAGGTACCTACGATAGTGTACCCCTTGTTGCAGATCCAAGATAGCTAATAGAAAGGTAAGCCTTAATATACCTTTACCTCTTGCATATCATTCTTGGAAAAGTATTTCTATGAATTTAGTCAGTGGTTTTCCTGTGACAATTTTTTAGCATGACTATGTTTTTGTCGTAGTTGATCATTTTAGTAAGATGACTAAGTTTATCCCTTGTCGTAAAACTAGTTCCGCTGCTAAATTAACTCAACTTTTATTTGATACTATCTGGCATTCTTTTGGTCTTCCCACTATTATCATGTCTGATGGTGACTCTAATTTTTTTGGTAATTTTTGATGTTCTTTGTGGAAACTTTTAGGGGTGTCTCTTAACTTTTCCACTACTTTTCATTCATAATATGATGGTCAAAATGAAGTCGTCAATCACACTCTTGTCTAGAGTCTTCATATTTTCCATAATTCATCTCCATCTAAATGGGATTTAAGACTTACACACATTGAAAATGCATATACTAGGGTTGTCCATTCATCCACAGGTCATTCATCCTTCGAAGTGTATCTATATTTTCAGCCATTAGAACCTTATGAGTTACCATTATCACTTCCATCTCCTATCACTATCCACATACAGAAAGAACAAGATAAAATTCAATTCTTAATTCAAAATTTCTAGCAGCTCCAATCCAAAGTTCAAATTTTGCAAAAAACTCAACAATAGTAGAAGAAGGTCATGGATAAACATTGTATCCCACATTACTTCTAGGTTGGAGATAGAGTTTTTTTGTACCTTGATCAATCATCCTAATGATATTGTACCTAATTTTTAGCTTCCATTAGTGGATGATCATCTCTTCAACACCAAGACACACCACACCCACCAAGGTTTTTCCACTTCCTATCTTGTTTCCAAATGAGGACAACTTCCACATTAGGCTCAATGGATCTCTCATAGTTAGATGGTTCAAGATTATCCTTCTCTTTGGTACGCATTGGAGTCCAATGCTCCTATGGCAAGGAGGAATGATAAGGATTAATATTTCCATGTATGTAATGTTTCCATATTTATATGTATTATTTGTAGAAGATAATGTAGCCATAAATAACTAGATATGATTTCTAATTATTTCAACCTTATCTGTTCATTGTATTTAACTATTTATTCCAATATTGTCATGTAATTAGCAGTTCTTCATCATTTAAAAATATTCTGTGTTTTCTTGTTGGGTTATCCCATATCACTCGTAGCCCTTGGAAAAATAAAGGGGCTGAAGCCCAACACCTCCAAAAGGCACAAAGCTAGAAAATTAAGCACCTTTGTAAAAATATTGAAGGGGATTTTAGAGAAATCCATCCAATATTGATAAGAACAAGCGGGGACCATCCCTACATAAGTCAAAATGACCTCTAGAAGAACCCTCAAATATGGAAGAAAACATGACAATAGCTCTACAGGAATCCAAGGGAAGGACTTCCAACAAAGATAAACTAGAACCTGAAGAAAAAGGGGGGTCCAAAAGAACCCTGATTATGATAGGCTCCAACCCAGATGAAACTATGGTAGAAATTATAGATCTAAAAAAAGGAAAGAGAGAGCCTCTCCAGTTAAAGCAAACCCATTGAACCCTTCTCCCACTGCCTCTCCCACCACCTCTATCACTCCTCCATGTTACCACTCCCATTGCTCTCATGTCCATCATCTATTGTTATAACTTTGGTAATTTTTATTCGCATTATAAAAAATATATTTTAGATCTAAATGTTTTTTTTGTTTGTAGAAAACACCCCAATTAGTATGCCACTTTTGGGTAAGTCCCAAGGAGGCTAGGGTATCTATTCCTCCAAAATCACCTAGGGCTTGCACCTGGCCTGCCCCCTTTGGCACACTCAAAGAGCATGCCTAAAACAACAACAAAAATAAACAAACACAATAACATAAACAAATATAAAAAAACAACAAAAAACAACAAAAAAGCACAAAAATAACAAAAACATAAAAGCAACAAAAAAAACCATAAAAACAATAAAAACAATAAAAACCATAAAAACAACAAAAACAAAAAAAAACATAAAACATAACAAAAAATGCAAAAAATAACAAAACACAAAACACAAAACACAAAACACAAAACACAAAACACAAAACACAAAACTAACACAAAAACAAAAAAAACAACACAAACACAAAAAACATAAAAAAATAAAAAAAACAAAAACACAAAACACAAAAAAATACCAAAACATAAAAACACCAAAAACAACACAAAAACAAAATAGAACAAAAACAATACAAAACAACACATACACTGAAAACCTAAAAAGAAGGAAAAAACATAATACAACTTTGGCATTTCTAGGCCAATAGACTTTTTAGGCAAGATTCAATAGAGGAAACATAAGAATGATCAGTTTGATAAAGGGAACTAAAATACCCTAACCGAACCAAAGAGAAGCAAAAACAAAGTAAAAAGGAACTATGAGCCTCTAGTACTGAAGCCATCCAGAGAAAGGATAGAAAGAAGAGCTTCCCTTATTTATGAATTCCATCATTTGGGAGGGTGGCCATAGTAAGTAAGATCACCTTTTATCTAATGCCCAATTAGCTAAAGCATTAGCACTCATGTTCTCTTTTATTACCACATGATTGTATTCAATTTTCAAAAATATCAACAATTATTTTTTATTCTCCAATCAACCTTATGATTCTTAGGAGTCTTCAATAGATTAATCATGACTTGAGAGTCAAATTCAAATAGCAAATTTTTCCATCCAACCTTAACAACCTCTCGAAGGCATTTAAGGATACCATACCTCTTAGCAAGGCTATTGGAAAGTATACCCAAATTCTCAACAAAAGCGAAAACCAGAGAACCATATAAAAGTCTACCAATTCCTCCTGTACTAGATTTTCTAGGGTTCCCCCTAGAGGCTCCATTGGTATTGACTTTTATAAAATCCTTGGGAGGAGACTACAAATTTCTTGTTCTATCCATCTTTTGATTACTCACATTCCATTTAAGTTGGTTGCCCTTAAAAGAGTTAATATTAAATATTTGCATCACTTGATACCATCTTTGGTGGGAGTTTTGGGGGTGATTAAAGAGCTATTGGACTGATTCAACTAAGTTGGCAATGATCTTTTGCCAGATATAGTGAATGTCCTTCCTTTTTTGATTGAAAATATGGTTGTTTCTTTCCTTCTAGATATTCCAAGGTAGAATGGTAGAACCCATCTAGACTATCTGCTTAATAAAATGATCAACACCCTCTTGATTAGGTCAATCCCTCCAAAGCTATTCAAAAGTAAAAAAATTGGACCAATGTAAGCCAAGTAAGATGGCCATTCTCCTCCATAGCTCATAGGCTAAGGTACACTCAATAAAAATATGGCTAAGAGTTTCCACATTCTCTCCACACATTTCGCATCTAAATGGGCCATGAAAACCATATTTCATAAGTTGCTCACCAATAAGCACCCTATGATGCAATAAAAACCATGTAAAGAACCTCACCTTAGGCTAGAGCTTTTAAGCCCACAACTGAGTAAATATGTCATATGATTGATTGGGATTATTATGGCATAAGGTCAAATAACCTTGAGCAACTAAATACTCACCCTTAGTAGTGTTGTTCCATCCAAAACAATCTTTATCATGGGACCAAGAGAGAGATATCATATGAAGGATGCTTTGGATATATTTTCTTTGCCTTTCTAACATTTGAATAGGCAAGTCCTCAGTAGGGATCCAATATCTACCAACCTATGAATTACCAGTATGGTATCGATAATAATTAGCTACCTTTATCTAGTTAGCTCAATGAAGCTCCTCCATCCAAGACCTCCAATCTAAAAACTGAGTTATCAAAGGCTGGTGATCATACCAAGAATATATCCAAAACTTTACATATTAACCATTACGAATAATCCAAAATAACATTTGCTTAATCAAATCCTCACTAGTCTTAAGAACCACTAAAATGGGAGAACCTTTGGTAGGTAATTGATAAAAAACAAGGTCTTCAAGACTTTTGTTCTTAGCATATTTAGCACAAATATTCTTAGCCCAAAGAGCATTGGGATTATGCAAAATCCTCCAATACAGTTTAGCAACTAAAGCCTTATTATTATTAATATCAGATCGAAATCCTAACCCCTCTTCATTCTTGGGAAGGTATAAAGTATCCCATTTCACCAAGGCCCATTTTCTTTTCTCCTTAGTACCACTCCAGAGTAATCAAAAATTTATTTGATCCAATTATTGAAGAATTACCTTTAGGATATTCAACACAATAGAAACATAAATAGGTATAGTGTGAAGGACTGATTTTACCAAGGTAATTCTACCCCCAAATAAAAACCACCTATTGGTCCACTTTCCAATTTTCTTCTTAACTCTATCCAACAACCAATTCCAATATTTTTTTCTATCTTTGAATATTGATAGGAATACCTAAATAAGTGATTATAAGGGAGGTCTTCTTATATCTTAATTTATCCAAGACCATGGATTCAATTATGGGAGAGTAGTGAAAGAAAAGGACTTTAGATTTGTCTTCATTAATTAATTGCTCGATAACATTAGAAAAATAGCTAATGATTTTCTTAACTTTAGAAGCTTCCTTAACTGTAGCTTTACCTAATAGAGTGGAGTCAGAAATAAATTAAAGATGATAAATAGGCTTAGATCCATGAGCAATGGTAACTCCCTCAAGGGTTTTATTTCTCTATTTTTGGTAATAGTCCTGCCCAAACATTCAACAAGAATGATGAATAAATAAGGGAAGAGGGGGTCACCTTGCCTAATACCTCTGGAAGCTGGGAAAAACTAAGAACTACCATTGATAAGAATAGAGTAGAGTACTTAAGAGATGCATCCCGTAATCTAGTCCATCCAATCTTGAGAGAAGCCAAATTGTCTCAAAACTTTAACAAGGAAGTGCCAATCCACTCTGTCATAACCTTTGGATAAGTCTAAACGAATGAACATAGATGGAGATTTTTACATTTCCATGGAATGGATGGCTTCCTGAGAAAGAAAAATATCATCCACTATTTGATGCCCTTCTACATAAATCCCTTGTTCAGGGGAAATAATCATATGCAAAAGAGGCTTCAACCTTTCTACCACGATATTTGTAATTATTTTGAAAAGAACATTACATAAAGCTATAGGTCTAAAATATGAGATATGATCTACTTATTGAGATTTTGGGACAAGATCTATATAGGTTTTATTGATAACCTTCAAAATTTCTTTGGATTTATTTGCTTCTTCCACCACCTATAATAAATTAGCATGAAGGATATTCCAAAACTCTTGATAGAACTCAATGGGAAAACCATCAGGACCTAGGGTTTTTCCTTTTTGTATTTTAAAAACCACCTATTGAAGCTCATTGATAGTAAATGGAGTAGTCAAAATATATTTCTCCTCAAAAGTGATAAGTGTAGAGATTGCTTGAAGAATTTTCTGTTGAGAAGCTGAGTCAAGAGGTGTAGCGACAAATAGATTGGAAAAGTAATTGACAAAAACAAAGTTTATGCCATCCCAAGTGTAGAAAACATCTCCATTATTAGATTTTAGGGAAGAAATAAGGTTGTGAGATCTTCAAGCTAGAAGAGATTTGTAGAAAAAATCTGTGTTTTAATCTCCTTCTTTGAGCCATTTGATCCTAGATTTTTGCTTCCATACAAGTTCTTTTTTTTCTCATTCCTCCAACTAAGCTATGAGTCTACTTTGAATAACTACAACCAAAAGACCCAAATTACAAACCATATGGTGAATAACTCTCTTTTGGTACCCAAAGGCAAGCAATTCCACCAGCAGTCCCCTAGGAACTAAGGGAATCAACTTTTCCAGCTAGACAAAATTTAGTAGCAATTGAATCTATTTCATCTATTGACATCTTTGTTTCCTAAAGGAAAACAAGATGTGGATGGTTTGTCTGAATCATTCTTCTAATTTAATTTTGTTTTGAAAGACTCCCTTTGAGTCCTCTAATATTCCAAGTGATGATCTTCATTAATACTAGGGATAAAGAAATTGGTAATTGCATTAATATTACCTTCCTCTACAAGATTTTCACCTTATTTTACCATATGATGTTGATTGGTCTTGCGACCTACCTTTTGGTTGGAATCCATATTTAGTTTTTTTCCTGTTTCTTGACTTATCCCAATTGAATATGGGATGGATTCTAACCTCGAAGAATGCATGTACAAAGCCAAAGTGTTACTGGAAGGTTCAACAAAGTCTATCTTAGGACCTGTATTATTTTAAGTCTCAACATTTAAAAGATTATTTTTGTTGTATATATTTCCTCCCATTTTTTCCTGTTTAAAACTTTTAATTTTTTGGTTTGTCTCCGAGTCCTTCCCTACATATTTAAATTATGTTTCTAATATTTTTGTCTCCATTATTTCCTCTTCCTCACCTAGGACATCATTTGTGGAAAGAATTTAAAACATATTAGTTGATAACTTTGATTGATCCTTCATAACTAGTTTTTTCTGAGTGTTCTTCTTAGGCATTTGAAAACATGCTAAATTTATATCCTATTTATTTTGATTTAGAATATTTTTTGGGCAGATACTAGCCAAATGACCATATTCATGGTAAATTTTGCAACAAAAAGGAATGTTCTTATAGTCCACTACTTTCTCCCAAGTGTCCTCCCCAAATTGTAATGAGATATTTTCAGTTAGAGGTTTGTAAAAATCCATTAAAAAACAAATATGAGCATAAATAATATGTTCAATTTTTTAAAAGTTCCCAAATAGTTTCCAATTGAAGAAAAAACAATTAGATTTAAGAATTCAATTGGGAGGCCAAAGAGTCTAACCCAAACAGGACCTATCAAAGGCATATCTTTTTTAGCTTTAAATTTAGTATGCCAAGGCTTCATAAAAAGCCCCACAATTCCAAATAACTAGGGACCCCCTTGAAATATTTTCTCTCTATATTAATTATTAGCAAATAAAATAAGAAAATAATCATTCAGATAAATAAATATTTGTAACTCACCTTTTATTTTCCAAATTTTTATAGCCCAAAATTTGAAAGCAGATAGGCTCGGATGAAAACTCAAGAAACGATAAATTAGACCTATTTTTCTAGATATTCTATGCTAGTTTGAATGTAACCCATATATAGCTTAACAATTGGAGTTCCATCAGCTTCCCTAAGACATCCCGACTCAATTTTCCTAGGATCAATCTTAGGCATTCTTAGAGGTTTATGGGAAGCCTAGGATCAATCTTAGGCATTCTTAGAGGTTTATGGGAAGCCCTAAGATTAATGTTAGCATTAGGCTAAGGCTATCCATGATAGAGGACATTCTTAAAATTTATTTTTGGGGTCAAGTCCTTGAAATCCTTAGCCTTGAAAGGATTTTCCATAGTGGATTGGTTTTGGGGATGCTTATTAGCACCAGATTCACTTGAGATTTGAAATATTTTTTTTATTAGCTACTTGAAACTTGTTTCAAGATTTATTTAATCCATGCTTTGGACGTAAAGAAAAGGTATGATTTTCAATTTTATTTTGTGCAACAAATTGGAAGACATTTTCAATCAAGTTTGTAGCATGAATATCTATTGAAAGATATATTTATAACCCATCTTGGGTCCCCTACAACATATCCTGCTAAAATATTGAGCAGAAACCATAAAAATATTGGTCATTAGGGTCTAAAGGCCTAAAAATACAACCTTTGGAGTTGCTTGTGCTCAAAACAGATGAAACCCTTGCACAATAACTTGCTTCTAAAAAACCATAAACCTTGACATATCACAAAGTTTGGATATGGTCTAATTGACCTAATAACAAATGTATTGATTTTTACGTCTAAATATTTTGATTTTAAGAAGAAAATATTGATTTTAAAGTATCTTCATGGGAAAGTCGATGATGCTTATGTTAAGATTTCAAATGAAGATAAGACCTATGAAGAATTAAGGGAAATCACTAATATCATCTTGTTGTAAAATTCTAATCCTCTAAGAGATCATAATAGTTTAGTTATTAGTCACATTCACCTCTCATATGATTTATCCATTGCTTGTATCCTCGATAATACTCATAATAAAGTTTGGTTGTGATTTATTGTTAACAAACTTTACTTACCCATTCAAACTTATTTTTATCCTCATTCACTCTTGTGGAAGGATAGTGGTTCATTGACCTATATCATTAGATAATGTACTTTATACTTTACCTTTGATTTGTGATTCATGGATCAAGTCATGTGTCAAGTGATATATAAAAATATATATATATATATATATATATATATATATATATATATATATATATATATATATATACGTATATATAAATTGTTGTGTTTTTTTGCTCATTTGAACCTATCAATATATAATAGCAAGTCACAATAATGTGTTTAAGAATACTAATATATTGTATAATTATAATAAAAAGCGCCTCATGTACAATACAACCTAGCTACTACTTTAAATCCATGTAGTTCTTTTGATTAATGTGCATATTTTATCATTCATCCAATAACAATAATCACAATAGTAGGTAATTTTCTTTAATATTGTACATCCTTCATGTTTAGATCTATAGCTGTAGGTACCACAAATAGTTTTACTCCTATCAATCAACATCATCCAATATTTGCTTTACTTTATCATGTATCTCTCTTTATCATATTGAGTTGCCTCGAGACATCACATTAAAAATATAGTTTGGATACCTCAACACTTATCAACATTTCATGGTTTATCAAATATTATGGAGTTCTCTCATTTCTTAGAATCATAAATTTGGTGGTCTATTCTCATTGGATCATTGATCCAAATCTATTTAGTACATACAACTTCTATTTGGGATCTTTCTACATCCTTCATCTTGTAAACATCTAAGAAAAATCAACTTCATCCACCTAGTAATGTCATTTACTCTTCTTAACATTCACATGCCATTGATGTTTTTATGGTTTTCTTATTACGTATTTACAACTTTGCTTTATATGATTTAGATTCCAAAGCTTTTATTATTGGGATTAATTATGGGGACTACAACTTGCTTGTAACTCAAATGATTTTTGTGGCTCATGGGACCTAGCATTGGCTTAGGTTATTTACTACTTGACCTAGGTTTCATTATATATCACCTTTGTTATAGGATTTATGTTTTCTCCAAGAGGATTAATTTCATCCCCATATAATATATGCACTAACATAGTCATAATTGAATTTAATAGATAATGCATATATTAGTTGTTTATTATTTTATGAAGCTTAATCATGACATACCTTTTAGGCTTTTAAAGGTTGTTTGTTAACTTTGAATTGGGATTTTCAACCTATAATGAACATAAATATTATTATTTTTCTCCCATATTAATGAAGGTTCTCTATAATGATTTAGGAAAAATACCATAAAAGGTTATACGATCTAAAGAGATATTTATAATTTCTTATAATTATTGTATTATTAAACATTTTAATTTCATAGTTTTTATGTAGTTTAGGGGTGCATAACTAAAATTTTAAATTGTAAAATAATGGGATTCAATGTTAATTGTAACAAGTGATAGAATGTAGAATATACATAAATTCCTCCATAAAATTAAGGAAAATATGATCAATTAAAAATTAATGAGTGGTTACCATGTTACGTAGAAGCTTTTAAATTAAAGTCAATTTAGATTTTTTAATTTAGACTAAAATTTTATGTAATAATTACAAAAAATATTTTAAATATTGATTTCATCATTTTAGTCTTTAGTTATTTAGGTTTTAACCAAAAATATTAGGAATTTCTCCTCAAAATAATTTATGACAAGATTTTTCATGCTTGGTAGTGTATAGAACATAGAAATTGATAATACTTTGAGAAGAACAAATAAAATTAATACATTACCTAGAAAACTGCAAAAAGAAAATGTAAAACATGAAAGAAAAATGCAAAAATAGTGGTATAAGCCCCTTAGATGCTAAATACCCTAATTAAAAATTAAATGATATTCAATTGATACGAAGAAGGTTGCTAGGTGGAAATATAAATAATACCCAATTTACAATGGAAAAAGTCTCAGTAACTATCAAGGTAACATGCTACTGGATCATATTAAAGGACATGAATAATCTCATAAACTTTAAAATTGCTTATATGCAAATACAAAATATATGAAACTATACAAATGTCAATTATGGACAACAAGTGAATATTAACACACCCCCTTTCAATCTAAATGTAGACCATAAAGAGAATATATTATGAAACATCCACCCCTAATTGAAGCTCTTTCATGTCAATATGACTTTATGATTGAATGTAAACAACCTCAAACATGGACATTATAACAATATCTGTTGATCTACTGTATTAAAGTTGCATATATTGGTACATATTAATCTTGAGTGTGGAGGTGGTAAATAAAATGCATCCAAAGATCAATATTCTTGGTCCATTGATGCTAAAAAATATTGAAAACCAAGTGAATAATACTATTTTTATCATAAATTAAGGTACTAGGACCTTTTTTTGAAACTGAGTATGAATGCAAGCTGGGAGGGAGTGCCAAAAGTGAGTGTGAGCAAAGCCATAAGGGAGTGCAACAACAAGTGTGAGTGTGAGATAGGAGTGAGAGAAGAGAGTGTGAGTGGAGCTAGAATTAAGTGCAACAACAAGTGCAAGCATGAGCATGAGCTGAGAGGGAGTGTAGCAGTGAGTGCAAGAAGCCAGGAGTGAGTGCAAGGAGCCAGGAGTGAGTGCAAGCACGAGCAATCCGAAAGAGGAGTAAGTGTGAATAGGAAGTAGAAAGAAAAGTTTGATCCAATTGAAGAAAATCCAGTTTGATCCAAGAGGAAGTGTAATATAAGAGGGATTGCAAGCCAATATTTAGTCATGGTAGAAGAGCAGTGGGTTCATCCAAAGTGCATTAATGCTTCAAACCCTTACCATGAATGCATGAAATATTATTTCTAAAAAATTATTGAAGTGAAGGAATGTTAAGAAAAATAAGAGACAAGGACTATTGCCATCCAAGAGGGAGTGCAAGTCAAGAGTGAGTGTGAGGTAGGATAGAGTGCAAGCTGGGAGCAAGTGCAAGTTGAGAGGAAGGTGAGACAAGAGAAAGTGCAAGCCCCATTTTTTTTTTAAAGTGAAAAACCCCTTGCGAGGCCGCCTTGGTCTAAGAGACCACGAACAGGGGGTTCTATACCGTCAAAGTCACCCAAGAGTTGCACCCAACCCTACCGCACCAACATTATCAATTGGATTTTGAGTACCCAATTCAGCTTTTTGGTAGGGTGGAGATTTGAACCTGGGACCTCCCTTGGAGGATTGCCCTCTCCTCTCCAACTCACCTACAACACATGGGTAAGAGCAAGCCCCATTAACTAGTATGAAATGAAATTCATATTTGAAAGCCCTAATGGGAAGTCAAGATGCCCTAGTTGGAAGTATGGATGCCCAAGTTGGAGATAAGTAGAAGAATGAATACGTAGCAAGTTCGATCCAGGTAGCAGATGTTACACCATAAGTGAGTATCAAGGATGAGATGATTGAGCATGATATAATGGTTCTTAAAAGTAGAGGATTAACATGTAAGTTCCATAGATCATGGCCAGGGTTTTTGGAGATTCAAAATTGGATCAATTGGAAGTGGGAATTAAATTCAAATTACTTTGTGACTTTTCTTCTTAAAGGTTGTTTTCTCATCATCTTTTCTAGTTTAGAAATTAGGGATAAAATAATGGTTGGTGAACCATGGTTTGGGGGAAAATATGCACTTTATTTGAGACCATGGAATAAATTTTTTTCTATTGTGATAGAAACTATTAAGAAGCTTGCAATATGGGTTAGGCTTTTTGGACTTCCATATCAACTTATAAAAAAGGATGTTCTTAAGAATATTGGAACTTCCTTGGGGGAATTCATCAAGGAAGGACTAACTACTGAGGAGCAAAAACATGATATATATACTCAAATATGTGTTGCTATGGATATTTCAAAAACTTTACCATAATCCATTAAGATAAAATATGAATCAAGAGAATAGGTTCAACAAGTAGATTATGAAAATATCATATTTCGTTGCCACAATTATTATGATATTGGACACATGGCAAGAGTTTACAAAGTGAAAACTATGAAGAAAGATAAAAAAAATTATAGCCATGAGATAAACTTCAAGACGAAGCAAGGAAATCATACATTAATAGAAGCTAGATCAAATCAAGGATATTCCACTCTGAAATAAGAGGTAAAGAAAACCTATATACATTATAATTTGGCAAGTTTAGAAGGAATTAAAGGTGCAAAAGAATATGAGGAGAGAAATCCTAAAATAAATACAAAAAAAGAGGTCAAGTTTATTATAGGTAAATCATCTTAATTTTCCTCAAGTAGTATAGAATCCTCTCCAAATAATAAGAGTGAAAGGGATGAAGATGTCATCCCTTGCACTTCAAGGTTTCAAGAGCAACATAATAAAGAAATAAGGATGGAGGAAACCCATAACAATTTAGGGTTTTTAGAGTAGAATAAGAAGGTAATTGCTACAGAAGAGTATCCTTGCACTTTAGGGTTTCTAGGGAAACATAAAGAATGTGCTTTTGAGGTTATTCCTTACAATTTAGAACAAAGTAAACCTAAAGATGATAAATATTACTATGAGTAGTGTGAGAATATTGAAGATATTGATGAATATGAAAGTATTACTCGTAATGAAAAAGAGAGAAATACCTAATAAGCAAAAACAAAGAGAAAAATAAACCTAGAGTGATATTGATATGGGAGAACAAAAGCAAATATCACAAGTGCTAACAAGAAGTGGGGTAAAACCCACACATAATAAAAAATAACAATGAAAATAATATATTGGAATACTAGGGGAATGGATAAGAACCCTAAAAAAAGGTATTCAGAAATTGTGTGGTTGTTATAGACAAGATATTTATAGATATAGTAGTTGGGCAACAAATATCTCAGCCATTATTGGAGTTGAATTTCATTTAGGTAAAATTTAAATTTTAGAAGGCATTTGATATAAAATGAGTTGATTGTGGAAACTTAGCAATTTGAAGAAGACGAAGATTGATAGAAAGGCAAATGAGGATCTTTGATCAAAAGGTAAATGTGGATCGAAAGTCAAATTTGGGTATGCTTTAATTAACTTAGAAATATAATGAGAGCAATGTAATATTTTGATTTTGTAATGGGAGTTATCCCTAATAGAAGCCACACATAGCTTATTAAAAAAATAAGATACTAGGACCTTTTTGAGAAAGACCTAACTATTAAAAAAATGTATGCATCCATTTAATATCTTTCTTATAATGGGTATATGTTTTCGTAGAATATAGGGATATAGTATCTTATTTTTAGAAATTTTAAGAAACTAGCATAGAATTAAGAGATAAATATTCTAAAATAGATTTTAACTCATTTATATCATTGACCTAATATGCATCTAAGCATCCCTATAAAATGATAGGATCCTTAGGTATAAAATAAAACTCCATATTAATGGACCTATAATTATTATATAATGCACTTGATGTTCTTGTATATTTTTGAAATAAATATCAATAGAAAAGGTGATACGTAACTAAGTGTGACTATGATAAGAGTGATTAAGAGAGCAACATCCATAATGAAAAAGAACAATTATCCTTAAAATTTACCCTCAAAGTAAACAATATGTGATGTGGCTTACAATTTTCCATCTAAAACTACTATAGAATATCACAATGCATACTATGGATGAGAGAGGAAAATCCATGAATAATACAATAATATAAATACCTAGAAAACAGTGAGCTAGGACAATATCTATATTCTTAAATAAATCATAAAATCATAGATTCAATTGTTAATAATAGAAGATGATCTCCTAATAATGATTAAGACATCAACATAAATAATAATGATAAAAATCAAACCATATTGATGATACAAACATCATAATCCACCTTGATCCTAAAAAGCAACAAATAAGAAAGCAAATATGATTTTATCTTACCAAGATCAAGGGGCCTAGGAAAGCTTGTATAAGGATGTTTTTAGTCCTAAAAAAAAACTGGTAGTTATTATATTTTAAATATAATCCTAAAGATGACCATAAATAAATTCTATCTTAACATCTATTTGATGAACATTCCAATACTATGAACATCAAGTGCATTATATAATAATTATAGGTCTATTTATATGGAACTTTATTTTGTACCTAAGGATCCTATAATTTTATAGGGGTTCTTAGATGCATATTAGGTCAATGATATTAGGATATGGATAAGAATTAATAAGAAGAATCAAAAGAGATCTTTAATATCCATGATAAGGAGACTCACAAAAATAAACATCAATCTTGGTGAGGATGTCATTGTTATCAAGATAAAAAAGCTAAAAAGCCTTTAATTTCTTAGTATATCCACCAAAGATACATATATGAATCTTTGGATAAAGTTTAAATCATTGCATACAAGGAAAATGAGATAAAGGAATTAGACCAATTTTTTTAAAATGAAAACTAATAAATACTCTTTGGTACACCTCTAAAATGGGTTCATACCTTTTATGGAATGAGTGGATGTCCTGTTAAGAATGCAACTAGTAAAAAACATTTCTCCCCAATATTAAGAACTAGTTGTTTATGTAACATCCCTCCAAAATTTAGTTGTCAGTTTACTTACTTCATCTGCAAGGACAAGATATTGCTGATCAATTTGTGATTGTAGGAATAGGTAGAAGGAGTAGATCGAGAGAGTCAGACACCTCCTCTAGATGACAGATGAAGAGCAATGACTAAAGGTAATATTGGGATATAATGAGCAAAGGGGTATTTGCAGTTGTAAGGGATGAAAAGCCCTATTGATAGTACACCATGTAGATGCATCCAAGTAGTCGCATCTAGGGTTTTTGTGCTTTGCTTGTGATCTATGTGTTAAATGTTGTCTAAATTTTTTTAGTTTAAAATATTAAATTAAAATTAAAAAATTATTAAAAGTAAAATTTAAAATAAAGGGATTAACATGTTTTGTATTTTTAATTATTATTATTTTTAACTAGGGCCACCACTTGGCAAACAACAAAAGATGGAAAATTGCATGAAATAATACATCTATTGATTGCATTATTAATTTGCTCATCTATATAAGGGAAGGAGGAAAACAAATGAGGTATGCTTTTGTTCGAGTGGAATTAAAAGTATGGACTGCTAAAAATATTGAAAGGCTTATCTTACCACATTAGTTCTTCATATCTTATTGTTGTGATTGTATTCTTGTGCATGTTTTGGGTTGCTGAAATATAGAACAAACCTTAAAAGTAGTAAATTAAGACTGTTGTATTTGGATTGATGAATTCTAAAAGAGAGTGTGTAGTTTGTTGGAATATCTATATGGTTTTTATTTTCCTATTTATTACGATGAACCAAAAAATGAATATATATATGTGTGTTGAATTCAAAAGCTATACATGAATATTGTTGAAAATCAGATGGTGGCTCTTTATGTTTAAATACTTCATGCATTTGGTTGTTAGTCTACTCTGCTCTCATTTGCATTTTTAGGGGTAATATGCATTCATGGTAGTAGGCCGCTCTGATTCCCCTACCCCCAAAAAATAAAAAAATTCTATCTCAACTGTTGCTACCTGGGATGGAGAAGTCCATTGGAAGGAAGAATGAAGACATGCAACAATAGAGTCTAGGACTGAATGATATTGAAATACCTGTATAAACTATTTGGTTTTGAAATGAGTGTGAGCTTTTTCAGACAAGATGAATCCCTGGGTTTTGCTCTTACATTACTTGAAAAACATACTATAATCAATTTATGTGTCTTAGATACTTTTTATTTTTGGGATGTTCACTGAAAGATTGTGATAGTCAGACTTTCCCGATTGTGAATTTTATAAGAAAAATTAAGTATAACTTTTATTGTTTTTTATAACTCCTCATAGTTATATTATTCTTTGGAAAGTATGGTATTAAGAAGAGAATTATCTTATTATGATAGTAAAATAGATTAAAGTTATGTAGTTGTATCTCCTTAGAAAATTAACTAGTTTAATATAATATTAATGCTATGTTGGGTCGAAACGCGGAAAACTAATCTCTTTGAACTAAATCATGAATTTAGATTTTACTCATTAACACCTGTGTATACAATGGCCATAGTAACATTGTATCTTCCTTGAAGTTCATTTTAAGAAAATAAAGAAATAGTATCTCCTGAAGGTAGATAATATTCTTCTTATAACATCATTTAATCTAAGAAAAGTATATTGAAGTAATGAAATTTCGAGGGCATATTTGTAGGATGGTAAAACCGATTGGAAAATGAACTTAAAACAACTTGCAGTTTGTGATTCGCGTTCTTTGCTGATGAATGCAAATATAAATTATGATCTTATGTGTAAGGAGGAATAGAACTTTCCTAGGTTATTCATAGGACACATAGCTATAAATTATAGAGTACATCTCTTACATTTTCACTATATTTTAATTAAGAGAAAAAAATGGTTGGCCTTACTCAAAATTAGAGCATATAATAAAGTAAATCGAACTTTATATCAACTAGTGCAAATCAATTGAGTTATCTTATGATTTTGTCTTTGGACCTTACTGTAGCTTCTCATATTAATCTATTTAATTATTTTTTTTAAAAAATAAAAGAAGACAATTTTGTTACATAGATAGTGTCTTCTATCTTTCATTAAAAGGTAAGAGTAACCATCCATACTTTTGTTTGTAACCTGTGTTCACACCTAAATAAAGTTTTTTTAAGTAGTAAAAAAACTTGAACATTTAATCTACTATGAATATTTTGAGATTGACTTTAACACCTTGGAAGACCTTTAAAGGGTGAGAGTGTCATCTAGGATATTATCCTTTTTCAACGATGTAGCTGCTCAAGTGACTTATCTAATGATAATCGAGACCTATTAAAAGTGTTTAATAGTCTATACAGGTGTCTAAATGTAGTTGATGTGAATAAAATTATAAGTAATGGAGGTTATAAATGAAATATCACTAAACTTCATTGGTGTTTTTGTTGAAATTTTCAATCGAATTATAAAAGGATGAAAGTTACTAAGTTTTCAAAAATGCTGATTATTAAAATAATTATGGGTTTCAGTTAGATTTCAGGTTGTTATAGTTTACCTTAGTAATATATGAAAAGCTTACGTAGCTCATCATTGTGTTAATAAGTATATTGTGTTATGGATAATGGTTTCTTTTTATAATAAGAGTTTGGAAAGTAAACTCATTTTTCTAAAAAAAGATATACCTTTATATATATATAAATAAATAGTTTGCTCATGTTATATAGGTTTTAGACTAATATTTTAGTCTACTTTATAGAGATAAGGTAGGTATAGATAAATTTGAATAAAGTATATTCTTCTTGTTAAATTAGGTAAGGTAAAATTGGATGCTAAAGAAAATCTTATTATAGAATAGGCTTACTTTAAAAGGAATGAATATCCATTATAGAAATGTTATTCATAAGATCATATGCTTACCTTGAAGAAATCATTTATTTTATAGTTTATCTTAAAAGTATTTTGATATTTATGTGTAGCAGATCATTGCTCATTTTATTAGTAAGTTATTATTCATTTTATTGTGATAAAGTAATATAGTTATCTAAAAAAAAGTAATTTGATCTAATTTGAATATTAATTAAATGTTCTATTTATTTTATTATATAACCTAAGGGTTTGCTTAGAAAAGCTTTCGAAGAAGATACTAAGCTACCTTTGATTATTTAATAATAATATATACGTTTAATGAGAGTATGAATGATTCTTTTTGAAACAATATGTATATTAGAAATATTATAAACGTTTTTAAGAGGTGGACCTTTAATTATGGATTATGATTTCTTTGATTTGTTAAAAAAAAACTTTCTTTTGAAAAACAAGTGAGCGTTGGTCTTAATGGGTTAAGGTAGTGGAAGTTTTGATAATATAAATCAATAAGGATTAGTAGTATTGGAGTAATAAAATAAATGGGTTAAACGTTATAAAATATCAAAATGAAGAAAAATAACCCAAAAGTCTTTTATTGATTAATAAAATAAGATAGTATAGTTTGAGTTGAAAATCATATTTTAGTTAAAATAATTTTATCTATTGAAATTTTGATATTTATATCTAAATATATTAGAAGAGTGTATATTTTAGAAGAAGCTATGTTGTGAAGAGGTGTTAGTATTTAAAATAACTATTTTTAAATGCAAAGGTAAAAATGAGTTGAGTATCTAGACAACAAGATCATGAAACAATCCCTTATACTATTTTTGAGAAACCTTTTGAAACATATTCAACATAAGAGATGATATATCATCAAGATAAATGATTAAAAGGTGATTTTATAGAAGGATAAAATGGTAAATATACTTAATTTATGATGTTTCATCAAGATGGATGAACATCCACCCAACACCGATAATTTTAAGTAGGTAATTACTATGATTTAATACACAACCATTTTTTGACAGACTTGCACATGACAAGTGATCCTTCTATCAAGAACAAGAAATGAAGGGCAAAATGGGATGCCATCTCTAGGCTGTTATACGAAGTAGTACCATGAGAGGTCTCATGTTCAATGTTCATCTAGGGAATTGCTAGCAATATACCAGTTCTAGAAGTCGCTAGAATTCGGTGCTAGAAGGTTCAATGATGATATGGAATGGGACATCTCCTCGTGAGTCAAAACGTGACCTGAGATACCTATACCTGAACCAGAGTAATGATGGGCCCTGATTGACTCCAATAGAATGTTGGTCTCTCAAACAAGCACTAGGTATAATTATGCTATACCCTATCATGGCTTTAAAAATATATTAATGTGCAAAGGATAAAAATTAGGCCATAGGAACCTAAGTCCTCCATGCTACGGGGTGGGGAACTATGCGTCCACCCTTCTAGGTGGTATGGGCCCTAGAAGGACAACTTCACATCATGAACTTAGACCTCTAGTAAAGGAGAAGAATGAGTTCAAAAAATGACATCTTTTCAGGATTTGGCTAATCTTGACCACTAGAGAGATTGTCTATAATGGTTAGAAATATTAGAGCAAGTAACTTTATACCTATGTACTAATTAAATATTGGGTGAATAGTAGTTTTATTGTGATATTAACCTCATGTTGAGTCAAAATTTTCTCTTAGTGATTCTAGGGAGCAAGACTAGAATGGACAACCAGGTGAGATATACCTAGGTTGTTATAGTTTAGCATGAATTATGTAATGGTCCATTTCCATAATGGCCCTAGTACTATGTTCAACTAATCCTTGTTTTGGGATGTATCAAATAATCATGTCCTAAGAAATGCATTGAGAAATACACAAATTATAAAACTCACTACTGAAACACTCTCCACCATAATCTATTATGAGTTATTGTTAAGCAACCATTGGTAATTAGTTTTCTAGGCCAATATTTGCATCTTGGTCACCAATATATTGTATATCTAGATTCTATCCTAGATAATCTCTAGAGATGATTAAATATGTATACCTTAATTAAAATATTCTTGATAAAAAAAGATAAAAAACTATTTTAATCATTCATATTTGATTATAATATAAGAAATGCTCTCTATAAATAATAATATGTAAGAAAAATTGATTATAAATGCATTATAAATTAAAATATATAAGCAACCATTCCATGCTAACATCCTAGCATAAAAGAAATAATGAAATAAAGGAAAAATAGAAGGTTTGTAGTATGAAGGATTGATACTCTTACTACAAAAGGTATATAAATCAACATATAATTATAAAGAAACCTTGGTAAGAGGGGGTTGGGATCCCTCATAAAAATTCGTGTAAACTTAAATTTTTAGTTTTTGGTTCTTGATTGGTGCATTTTACCCCTTTGAATGTGCTGCTTTGCAAGAATTAAACCTGGATAATTCTTAGCTGAGTTAGGTGGTGGTGGCTCTAGAGAGTTTGAAGTTAGGCATTAGTGGCTTTGGAGGGTTTTTAATTCACAGTTAAGTCCAATGATAGTGGATTTTGAGGGTTTAAAGCTAGGTGGCAATGGTGGTGGCTCTAGAGGGTTTTTAATTCATAGCTAAGTCTGACAATAATGACTTTTGAGGGTTTTAAGCCAGACAATGACAATGAATTTGGAGGGATTTAATTCATAGTTGAGTTAGGTGGTGGTGGCTCTAAAGGGTTTGAGGCTAGGCAACAATGGTTTTGGAGGGTTTTTAATCCACAACTAAGTCTAATAGTGGTGGATTTCGAGGGTTTGAAGCCAAGAAACAATAGCTTTGGAGGGTTAAATAATAATATTACAATATTTTTCAAAGGTGTATGGATTGGAGGTACAAGGGTTTAATGGAGAAAAAAAATCTAGAATTTGAATGGTGGCAATCAGGATGGGAAAGGGTGGGAGTATGAGACTTTGAATCTAGTTTATGCAAGTTTGTGGAAGGGTGATGAGAGCTCTCTAAATATGTGGAGGTGGTGGTTGGATTAGGTGAAAATGTGGTAGTTTTAGATCGGACAAATGGTATGTCTGTAGGAGGCCCCGATATTGGCTTCACGGATCCTTTAGGAATCCATGAGCCATCAAACAATAAGCTAGAGGTTGGGTCCCCTTTTCATGGCTTATATTTTTCTCCTAAAAATTTAAACCTTGGTTTTTGCATGTTGCGATGACGTCTAAAGGTGTGAGGGAGACTTTCTCAAAACCTATTTGCAATATATCCCCTATGGGAAATACCATTAGCATCTCGAGTGAACTAGTTAAGTTCACCATGGGTGATGGTGGTTGTGACCTTATGGGAAATTTCAGGAGGTGAGGCCATACCTAGATTCAATTCAAATATGGGTGCTAGCAAAGTGGAAACCTCTAGGTTCCATGGAAAATTTTTGCTATGGAAAATTGGATCACTAGGTGAACCAATGTCCCCTTAAGGCATAGGTAGAGAAGGAAAATAGTCCTACAAGAACGAAATGGATTTAAAAGAAGAACTCAGGCTGAGTCCCCTCAAAGGATTTGGGTGGTAATTCATAAAAGGTAGAGGAAGAAGAAGCTCAACCCCATATGGTTGAGGTTTAGAAGATGAAGGCTCTAGCAGAGGAGATTTTGTAACCCTTAGAGTTGATCCTAGCCAACCCGATGGTGATTGAGAAGGCATTTAAGGAGAAGAATGTAGCCTCAAAGCTTGGTGTTACTGAGGTATGTCAATTGAATATCATTTTTGAAACCATTGTTTCTAAGGCTCTTCTTCATAATTCCTTTGATGGGATTTGTATTGGTTTTGCTCTTGAGGAGCCTATGATTTAGTTGGTGATCCCTAAGGTAGGATACTCGATTAGCTCTCCAAATACCTATCTGGAGAAAGGTTTGCCAGGTTCTAAAGTCTGAATACAAATAAAGAGCAATGTGGATGTGGGTGTTGATAAGAAGTTAGGAAAGCCTCCTAAAAAGTCTATGAGAAAGAGGAAAATAGATTATGATATTAGGAATGGATCTCAAGATCTAATCAAAATTGAAAAGGGAAGGTTGTGGGAGTAAGATAGCTAAAGCTAGAATATTTCTACCAGAGTAACCATGGGGTGTCTAGGGGAAAGAAATATAATTTCAAATATCATAAATGAAGTGCCTCTCTTGGAATGTTAGGGGCTTGAATGGGTTTTCTAAGCAATGGGTGGTCACTTCCCTACATAAAGAAATTTTGCTTGATATTTTTTCTTGCAAGAAACCAAATTGGATGGCTTGGATATTGAAGCTGTGAGAAGAACTTGGAAAGAATCCCATTTTGCTACAAGCCCAACCAATGGTTCCTCTGGGGGACTCCTTTATCTCTGGGATACCAATAAGTTTGAGGGCTTTGTAATTTCTTCCTTAGATAGGATTATTACTATTCTCTTATGCAATAGAGAAAGTAATAAAAGGTGTATTATGACTAACTTATATGCACCAAACTTGGGTCTAGTAGAAACTTGTTGTGGAAAAATATGAGTTCTATGAGAAGGATTTTTGTTAAATAATCCTAGTACCTAGCAGGGGATTTTAATTCCCATTCTTTTTAGATAAAAAAGGAGGAAACTCCCCAATCTCAAAAAACATGGAAGAGTTTGTAGATTTTTTGAATGGAAATGAGCTATTGGATGTTGAGTTGAAGGGTTCAAAGTATACTTGGAGAAATGGGAGAGTGGGTAAACAAATCATCTAAATTAGGTTGGATAGGGTTCTTATCTCCAAGGAGTGCCTTCCATTGTTTGGGAATTTGTCTCTCTATTATTTTCTTAGAATTGGCTCTGACCATAACCCCTTATATTTTGAAGTGAACTAGGAAGAAACCAGATTCCCTAAGCCATTTAGGTATGAGGCAATGTGGTACCTTCATCCTTAGTTGAAAGTTAAAATAAAAAATCAATGGTCAAAAAGGGTCCAAGGCTATGACCTTTCCATGCTTGTATCTCTTTTTCCAAGTTTTTGGTCTTAATAAATGGGTCTCCAACAGGTTATTTTTCAAGTTTGAGAGGTATTCGCCAAGGGGAACCCTTGTATCCTTACCTTTATATCTTAGTGGTGAAAGATCCGAGTAGGGCTATCAAGTTAGAACCCTTTGTGGAAGGTATACAATTCACTTTGTTGATGAATCCTATTTCTCATCATCAATTTGCATATGATGTTCTGCTCTCCCTCCTTGCTTTAATTCCACAAGTAAGGGTGCTAAAAGGAATTGTGGAGGTATTTGAAATTGCAACCGGGTAAAAGATAAATTATTTAAAAAGCAAAATATTCTTTTTGAATACCCCCTTAGCAAGGTAGAAGATAATTTCTTGTATCATGGGTTGTGATGTGGTTACCATCCTATCTATTTACCTTGGAATGCTTTTGTTTAAAGGTTGGATCCAAGATTCGCTTTTGGAATCTGTGGTGGAAATATTGTAGAGGAAGTTGATCGGGTGGAAAGGATCCCTCCTTAGTCAAGCTGGAAAGGCTACCTTGGTAAAGTCTACTCTTCAAAGCATTCCAACCTTCTTATCTATATTCAAAATTCCTAACAAGATTTTATCAAAGATTGAACATATTCAAAAGTCATTTCTTTGGTCCGATTCTTATGAGAACAAAAATTTCACTTAGTTGGTTGGGAGAAAGTATGTAGACATAAAAAGGATGGTGGCTTAGGTATTTCTAACATCAAGCAAATGAATAAGGCTCTAGTTGCAAAATAGGGATGGAAGTTAGCAAATCAAATTGAAACTAGCTAGATCAATATTGTGTCGATCAAATACTTGAGATAGAAGAATTTTTTGCTTGCTGATCCTCTATCAACTTCTAGTTCAACCTTTTAGTTGAGTTTGCAAAAGTCGAGGATGGTAGTATCCAAAGGTTGTAAGTGGAGGTTGGGTGATGGACTCAAGATTTATTTTTAGAAATATATTTGAGTGATGGTCCAACCCCTTACATAGATTCTAAATCTGGTGTGTTTGGAGCCTAGGACCAGATTGGTATTTGGGTCTAAGGTGGTTGACATTATGTAGGTGGTTAATCGGTTGAAGGTTTGGAAATAATTAGATAAATATATTCTCAATAATGCTAAACTTGAAGCTTGGATTCTAATTGCTAATAAGTTGAAATTTTAGGTCATTAAATAGAGAAATGAAGAGGATGAGATCTTCTAGGCAGGGGAAAATAATGGATCCTTTTCATGCAAGTTTGCCTACAATCTGTTGGCTATCAGGACTCCTCCGTGGGTCCCACTTTTCAAAGTATAGCTTAAGGGTCTAACGCTAAAGGTGAATATATTATAAAAAGAGGTTGGTTGATTATGAACATATGCTACCTTTGTGGTGCTAATGAGGAATATATAAACCATCTATTCCTTCAATGCTCATTCTCCATGGAAGTTCTTAACTCTATTTTTTATTTTTTGGGACTGAGTTGGGTGGTGCTGAGTTTGCTTGTTGATGTTTGCACTCAATGGTAATCTCATTTTTACTCTCCAAGGATGAAATATTTTTGGAAATTATATTTGCCACATATTTTTTGGTGAGTGTAGAAGGAGAGGAATAGTAGAATTTTAAAAACTTCAAAAAATATCCTACCTTTGTTTGTTCCAGTGGCTTGGCATCCACCCTGGAGAATGTATCCTCTCTAGATTTGGAGGAGGGAAGATTTGAGGAGGTTGATATTGAAAGGAAAATTGGATTTCAATAGAGTAATAGGGTTGTTGGTCTTCCTAGTCCTAATACCTAGGCCCTTGTGAGGTGGGAACCTCCTTCTCCGGGTTGGGTTAAACTAAAATTTGATGGAGCTTCAAAGGGTAATCCCGGTAATATTGATGTTGGTGGGGTGCTTAGGGATGATAAAGGTAGGCTTCTACTGGTGTATGACAAATTATTAAATATCCAGACTTGCAATGTTGTAGAGGCCAAAGTCCTTTACCAATATCTCTTGCTTGTGGAGAATATAGAGTACCAAAAAGTTTGCACTTAAGGAGACTCACTTAATATTATAAACTTGGTCAAGTGTGATTCAATCCTTTATTGAAATATTGAGGCTATGATTATGGAATCTAGAAAATTCTTTAGGCTAGAGAAGATAGGAAGATAAAGCATATCTTTAGAGAAGGAAACTGCCATGCTAACTTTATGGAAAACCTGGGTATAATTTTCAATGGTCTGTTTGTTTGAAGAGATAATTTTTCTAAAGGTCTTATTTAATTGCACTTAGCGATGCATACTTATTAATACTCTTTAAGGTTTTACTATTTATGAAGAAAGGTTTTGTACACAACCGTGTGGGAGTGTTGGTTGGTTGGGGGGCTCACCAACGTTGTTCTAATTTTATTTCTTGTATCAAGTTGTAGTTGGTTTACTTGGTGATGGGTGGCTAGTTGTAGTGCTTTATAGTCATTCTTGTCCCTATATTTCTAGTCTTAGACTAAGTTTTGTAGGGATTTTCCTATTGTAAAAGGTTTGGGGACCATTTAAAAACCCCTTCTATATCTAATGGAAAAACATATAGTTATAAAGGTACCAACATCCCAACATAGTCATACCAAAAAATAAAATACTTACAAAAATATCACTCTTACATTTAGTAACCGTATCATGCTAAGAATCCAAATATAAATGGAATAACAAAAATAGAGGACCAAATAAAAAGGTCATAGTATTTAGGACTGGTACTCCAACTACACGAGTTATCCTAAAAAATATAATTATAGAGGGACCAGTTCCCTACCATAATCATATACAAAATAAAAAAAATTATAGGTTAAATCAATATTGTTCTTCAATTTGAAATTAAAGTATTTAAGCAACCATTCCATGCTAACATCCTAGCATAAAAGGAATTACAAAAGATAGAATAAAAATAGAAGGGTCATAGTCTTAAGGATTGATACTCCTACTACAAGAGGTATATAAATAAATACATAGTTATAAAGGTATCAACTCCCCATCATAGTTATACAAAGAAAATAAATTACCTACAAAAATACTCTTACATTTAGTAGTTGTATCATGCTAAGAATCATAAATGGAATAACAAAAAAAAGAAGACCAAATAGAAGGGTCATAGTCTTAAGAACTAGTACTCCAACTACAAGAGGTATCATAACATACATAATTACAGAGGGACCAATTCCCTACCATAATAATATACAAAATATAAAATCTTATAGGTTAAATCATCCTTGTTCTTCCATTTTGATGAAATAATATTGATATGACACCAACAATTCTTATGGATAAAATTCAAATATTAGTGAGATTTTCTTTCTTTACTAATGTATATGTGCAGACACACACACACACACACACACACACACATACCCACACATATAATTGGTCTTGCTCTAAGCTTGGGCACCAAAATTCCTACCTATCATCATACATGCTAGTCTATAATCGCAATTGTTTTACATTTGAAAGTAATAAAATCTACCTACTAAAAGTAAATTAACCATAACTAATTAAATGCCCATTTACTCTAATTTGATGCTTCATTTTTTATTTATGATCTCTAACTCCTTGAATTTAGTGCTACCTACAATTCAATTTTATCTTTATCTTGCTTCTTTTGTCTTATATGTTAGGCTATATGTTCAAGGAAGGAACACCTATAAAATATTATAAATTTATAATTTATCCATTGATCCATTAGATTTAACAACTATTTCCCTATGGCTGGTGATCCTGTCAAAATTATAGGTGTTAAATTTTAAGATGATAGCCCTCTATATTATTTTAGTTGGTTCTATAAAGTTCAATTAATTTTATATGTTTACTTGGATTTAAATATTTTAAAATTTATAATTGTTTAGTAAATTAAGTTGTTGACATCAACATACATGATTTAATATTACCACATATATTGCCATGTTGGAGAAATATTACTACTTTAACTACTAGCTATTTACTAATGTGATTGCCTATTTTGGGATGCATCTACATATCCTCATTCCATGCCTTGGATGGATAGGATATAAAATTTAGGCATTTAAAATACCTTTGAAGATAATATTTATTTTATCAAGTAAGGAACTCTCTAATTTGACATAGAACTATCTTATTGATAGTAATAGGGAGGGCCAAGAAAGGAACTTTTGATCAAGACTTGCTTATATGTGACCATGTGTTCCCTACTAATGGTTGTGATCATTTGTTGAAAATTTTATGACTTGGAATCACAAAGGAACTATCAAATCATTTTTAAGCTCCTTTGCATTTCTTGATTTGAAGCAATATCTTCTAATTGATATCATCATAATCATTTACAACACTTGGAAAAAAGGAAGCCTACATCATTGAAGATACCTAGTATTTGATCTAGGTAGTATGTTTAAATGAACTAGAAATTTTGGATGATATCTATTTAAGGAATTATTGAGGATTTTTTTATTTTGTTCTTCTATTGGTTGACATTGAGGCCATCATTTTTTTTTTGGAAACCTTTCAAATCATAAGAATATAGTCTAAAATTATTCACACTTTGGACCTAAGCATTTGATTTGTTAATGTGGATAATGCTCTAAAACAAATTTGCATCCTTAGGATTTCTCTTGAATGAATTTTTAACACATATTTTTTCCCTTAGAAAACTAATTCATCAACATGGCATCATCATATTTTCAATCTTACAGGGATTACATTGATCACTGTCATTCTAGAACAATCCCAAATAAAAATTTCCTCCTTTCAATTCATTCAAGGTGATAATTTATAAATGAATAAAATATTAGCTCATCTTACATTAACATTTAAAAGGCATTTTGAATCTTTTATCTATTTTTTACACTTTTATCCATTTTTAGGATTGCAACTTTGTTTTTAATTTTGAGAAATTTTTAATTCTTGATAAGGGGTTAAATATCAATAAAAATAATCCCTACCTATTACAACATTAATTTCAAAATGAGATATTGTTTCATAATAATAGAGTCAATTAGAGCTATGTCGATAGAGTCATGCCTTTTTGAATGTAACCCTATCAAAATTTGGATACCTATTTTTGAATGCCAAATTAAAATGATGCAGGTGAATGAAATCCACTATAGTAACTTAATTTTATTTTCACTCTCATTTTTTGCAAATGCCTTAAACCTAAAATTGCTTGAAGAGTTTATTCTTGGATTTAATTATGTATACCCATAAGTTCCTAGAAAAATCATAAAATACTATTAAGCCCAATACATAAAATATCCATAAGATAATAATTATGGATAAATTCTAATAGCTGAGAACCACACAAATTATTGCCCTTAGGTGACTATTATTGATAGTGTTTTTCTAATACACATTGTTCACACAACACTTGTTAATCTAACCATGGGAGCATATCAAATAATGTGAAGATGAATCATGTACATCAAGGATCTAAAATTGGTATACTTAAAATATTGATGCCAAATAATACTATTTATTTAACCTTAGCTACCATGGCAACAAAATATCTCCAACTTGAAGATGTTAGTAAAAATAATCTTTAAATGATCATCAATGTAATTGGAAATCTACTAGTATATCCAAAACCCCACCCTCTTATTATGATGAATGATGTAATTGATAGAAATAAGATTAGATTCAAATCTCAAAACATGAAGAATCTATCCAAATATGATGTTACTAAATGTGTTGTACAATCATCGATGTCCTACTTTGTACTGTCTTACATGGTCAAATAAGAACTATATATTTTTATGAATGCCTTACCATCTTGAGAAAATTCATGGATTTCATTAAAAGATCTATTGCTTTTCTATATATCACTTTTAACCATGACCTAAAATACAAGGTGGAATAATCAATAATAAAAGGCTACTCTTCAATCTGTAATTGGTCTTAGTAATAAGAGATATATGGAAATGCATAGTCATATACCTCATAGATCCAAAATTGATCATCCATAATATGAGGAGGATGACTAATAAGATTGATAAATTGAAATAAGATAAATACAAGAACTTGATTAAATATCATAAGAGGTATCAAGAATCCCATCATCACATCCTAGCTTCTTAAATTATACCTTAATATTTTGGAGTATTATTATTATTGAAGATATGAACTTCCCTTTTATAGAATCTAAATGTAACCTCCTTCTTGGGATATATTAACACTCCAATATTTGGATTCATCATCTTATTATTCAAATATTTTATAAAATATTTTGTATAATATTTAATTCATTTGAAAGAAGCCACAATTCCTTAAATTTACCTAAAGATAAAAAATCATGAAGCATAAGTTTCTTAAGCTCCATATAAATTGGAACAACATGGAACATCAAACTAAGTATATTACATAGAGAACACATATTAGGATGAACCATTTTAACCAAATATAATCATTCATTTTGTTTCTTAAAATGTTAAAACATCTACCTTGAAAACCTTAAGTTTAATAATATGGTATCAAGATATCCAAATTTAAAACTACCAAGTTCCATTTCAAAGTGATTGAATTTCATGGCATTTTGTATTCCAAAGGAATTTTTAAGATTCTTGGAAATAGTGATAGGGTTGTATCATATTTAGTATTAAAAATAAACTATGGTTTAATTAGTAAAACGAAAACACCTAAATATTATATTTTCTTATCTTATAGGGCTTTGGAATCAATGGATACTAATTTATTCTCATAAAAAATATTATATAAATTTTTTCATTGTAGTAAACCAATCATCTCACTAGACTAGATATTGTAAATTTATCTATTTAAATAGACTATATATGCCTTTGAATCCATCATGTTATTGCATAAATTTTTCCTCTACACCTCTCCAATAGAATAAAATAAGAACATTCACTATAAATCTTAAAAAACTGCATAATAAAAAAAGGGATCAAAATGTTTCCATAGTAAAATGTTATGACCTTAAAAATTAACGCCAAGTACTATTAGTAGGGCGTTAATTTTTAAGGTCATAACATTTTACTATGGAAACATTTTGATCACTTTTTTAACTATGCAGTTTTTTAAGATTTATAGTGAATGTTCTAATTTTATTCTATTGGAGATGCGTAGAGGTAAAATTGATGCAATAACATGATGGATTCAAAGGCATATATAGTCCATTTAAATTAAAAAAATTACAATATCTAGTCTAGTGAGATGATTGGTTTACTATAATGCAAAATTTTATATAATATTTTTTATGAGAATAAATTAATATCCATTGATTCCAAATCCCTATAATACAAGAAAAATAATCTTTAGGTGTTTTCTTTCTACTAATTTAACTAGAGTTTATTTTTAATACTAAATATGATACAACCCTATAATTATTTCTAAGAATCTTAAAAATCCCTTTGGAATACAAAATGCCATGATTTTTTGGGGCCCATTTAAACCCCGCACTTAATCAATTTTGCCTACCAAAAAAAGAGAGAGGAGGTTTGATAGGATAGCTACAATTAAAACATTCATGATTTCTGACCTGGTTTTATTGTGGGACAAGAAACACAAAAAAAAGGGGATCATGACAAATTCAATTGCTTGTGGTTAGGTCCTTACCAAATTTTTGAAATCCTAGGTGAAAGCACTTTTAGATTAAAAACCTTGGATGGAAAGGAATTATCTTTGCTTGTTAATGAGCTACATTTAAAGTATTATTTCAACCCATGAAGTGTGTGAGATTGCATATTATATGTACATAGGTGTGCTTTGGTTGTTTTGTGTGTGTTGGTTTTCTTTATTTTATTAGAGTGTTTAGGAGTCTTCTTTATGTGTGTTAAAGTCACGTTCATGCTACCATATGTTTTATTTTTGAGTAGTCCCCTTTATTGTGGTTTTGGTTTTGGGATGGTTACTGACAAGATGCATGTTTTCAAAATAGATAATGCAACCCATGAATCAAACGAAACTGGGGGAAAGGAAATGAAGCTATATAGTGATTATCCTTGGTTAAGTGTACTAAGATGGTGGAGTGTGAAACAATGGAATATTATGCCAAAGCTTCACTATAATGAATCACATGAAGAGGCATTTCGTGGGATTTTGAAGGATGAAATCATTTTTGTAAACTTATTAAGGCTAATTTCTAACATGCTCAAATTCAAGTGTCACATAGAGGTTTGCAAAGTTATCTATAATAGAAGAATACAAACAATGCAAAGATTGATTAAATCTGTCACCAAGTTTAGACAAACTTCATCGAGGCTATAGATGCTTGACTGGTAGTGGGGCTCTATTTAAAAAAAATATTGATACAAAAAAAATAAGCATTAAAAAGCTTGATCAAATCAATCACTAAGTTTGGATAAACTCCACCGAGGCTATGGACGCCTGATTGACAATGGGGCTATGTCTAAACAAATTATGCTCAAAAGAGACTTTGTAAAATATTATTCAAGAAATAATATTTTATGAGCAACATGTCATAGTCTAAAGGTAAACCAGGTGATGGAATTTGAATGATCTCCAAGGATGCAAATTGAATCACATTGCACACACCATACAGAAGAAAATGATCCATTTATTCTCATATGAAGTCGTTGACCTTACTTTCCTTGCAGGGTTATGCATAAGGGGTAGTACCAAAAAAGTAATTATAAATTCAGGGTGAATCAAGGTGAATCATGTATAAACTTTGGGGTGAATTTTTCAAAATTTTGCAGAAAATTTATCAAAATATGGCAAATTTTCAAAAAATTTGCACATAAATTATAATTTTTTTTGGGGGTACTTTTGACCTATTAAATCATCCTAAAACTTCATAAAAACACCACCATTAGATCAGATTCAAAAAGAGCTTTCCAACAAGTACAAATATGCCTGTGTTTGGAAATATATTGATACCTAAAACTGTGAAATTATTGTCAGTTGCCTTGTGACAGTCGCCACATGGTGACTGTCACAAGAAAGCTAACAATAATCTCATAGTTTTAAGCATCAATATATATCCAAACATAGGCATATTTGTACTCATTGGAAATCTCTTTTCAAGCCCTATCTAATGGTGGTATTTTTATGATATTTCAAGATGATGTAATAGGTAAAAATCTATCCCAAAATGATATTACTTCCTTACCCCCACATTTGAGGCCACTTTTGACCTATTAAATCATCTTGAAACTTCATAAAAATACCACCATTAGATCGAGCTTGAAAAGAGCTTTCCAATGAGTACAAATATGTCTATGTTTGGATTATATTGATGCCTAAAACTATGAAATTATTATTACTCACCTTGTGACAATCGCCACACGGCGACTATAACAAGGCGACTGTCACATTGTGACTGTCACATGGCGACTGTCACATGACGACTATCACATGGCGACTATCACATGATGAATAACAATAATTTCATAGTTTTAGTCATTAATATATATCCAAACATAGGCATATTTGTACTCATTGGAAAACTCTTTTTGAGCCTGATCTAATGGTGGTGTTTTTATGAGGCTTCAAGATGATTTAATAGTTCAAAAGTGGCCCAAAATATCATGGTAAGTAATGCAATTTGGGATAGATTTTGACCTATTAAATCATATTTAAAATTCATAAAAACATTGCCATTAGATCAGGATTGAAAAGAGTTTTCCAACAAGTATAAATATACTTATGTTTGGATATATATTGATGCCTAAAACTATGAAATTATTATTAGTTGCCATGTGATAGTCACCTTGTGACAATCACCATGTGATAGTCACCATGTGGTGACTATCACAAGGTGATTGACACAAGTGACTGTCACAAGGCGACTATCACATGGTGACTGTCACATGGCAATTTTCATAGTCATCTGTGTCAGTTACCTTTTGTCAGTCATTTGCTTTGTATCATTCACTATCGGATAAAATTAATGTTTTAATTGTATGAGTGTTGCTATCAAGGTTACCCTTATATAATGGAGTACAAGAGGCGAATTGGGCAGGATACTTTTCTTTTAATAATTTTAAGGCAAAAATTATGTAGGAAACCTTATGGTACCAAGGCGAATTTACCCTAAAACAAATTTATCTCGTAATTTCGAACGAATGGGCCAACCTCTAGGGTCCCAAAATTAGCAAAATAAAAATTGTGAAAATCCTAATATTCGCTCTAAATTACAAAATTTACCACTATGCATAACCCTATTTCCTTTGGTATTGCTAAATTGTGTATACTTTTATAACCTTGGTTCATTAATTTTAGAACTGGGTTCTTCACCAGAAATGCTTGAAAGCATTTCATAGCAGAATCACCATTTGTTGTGACTATCTCAAAACTAACCCCAATTTTGGGGACCCACTTAAAATTTTTAGTAGATTGGACTAGTCGGATATCATGATGTATTTTGTTCCTCACAATTGACCCATGATGCTTCTTCTTGCATATCAAAATAAAGGGGTCATTCTGGTTAAGCAAAGTGAGTGTTGCCTTTTGTTTGGTGTTATTGACTCTTTTATATGTTGTCAGTTTTATTATCTTTATTGTTCATTCATTAGTTTATTTGTCTTATTGTTGTTATTGTTAATGTGTTGATTTTTATTGTCCATTTATTGTTGACAATTTTTTATTGTCAATTTGTTGATTTTATTGTTAATAATTTTTATTGTCAATTTGTTGATTTTATTGTCACCCTTTTGTTGTTAGATGTTATGATAAGTTTAGTTTTAAATTTTTTAGTTTTAAATTATGATTAATTTTCATTAAAGTTTTTAGTTTTAAATTAGGATTAATTTTCATTAATCAATGGTTTCCATATACCCTCTTAATTTAAAATTTGTGGTTTATGTTTGCGGGTGGAAGACCCATGGGAGTGATCCAAGTGAACAAGGAAAGGTGAGAGCACACAACATGAGGACACGTGGTGACATGAAAGTGACCAACAAGGAAAGGCGAGAGCACACAAAACGTGGCACCACCTGGTAGGATGATGATGAATAAAGGACGAGGATACAGTGTGTTGCAGGAGGGGGCTCCATAATGTATGGCAAAGAGGAGAGATTACCCAAAGGCAGTAAACTAAACTAAGGTGAGATATACCTTATAATATGCTCAAGGAGCGAAGCACAATAGATGTGGGATAATAGAATTACCCCACACTAAAGAAAAATTGTTGCCCATCAATTGCATACATGTGGTGTACCAACGATACATATTTATAGGGTAGGTTTTACAGTAAGCATTGACCATGATAGGGAACAATAGTGACATCCTATTTGGGGTACGTAGAGACCTGTTATAGTATAAATATGGGATAACATCCCCACCTAACCAATGTTAGATGACAACAATGGCAGGGGTGATAGAGGTATTTGATGGTAGGTACATAGTACAGAATGGCTCAACATGACAGAGAGGAATGTTATTAACCTTTGTTCATGGCTTGGAAAATCTAAACCTTATACGAACTACTTATATTACTGAGTGCCAGAGAGGAGGAAAGGTTGAACACCAAACACGGTGGAGGTGTTGGGTGTCTTTGAAGGGCGAGTGCAGGTGTGAACTAGATGTGATATGGTGGAGCTGACAGTGCATGACGCTGAAGGTGACTGGCATATGGTCACATTTGTATATTTTGGAGGATATCATTGTACACAAAAAGGGTTTGCTATAGGAATAAAGGAATAAAGGTGTGTCTTCAAAGTTTGGTTTCAACCCAAGCTTTGGGTGTTGTGGTAGGGATAATCTAAGATAATGCTTGCACCTTATCAACCTTGGTTCGAGTCGTGTCGGTGCCACCCAAAGGAAATAAGGAGGTATTTTTTGTTGCTCTATTTAATTTGATGCCACCTGAAGGAAAGAAGGGGAATATTTTTTTGATTTATTTAATTTAGCCACCTAAGGTTTCATGTTTATTATATTTTGTGGGTATTTTTGTAAATACCTAGGGTAAATACCTAGGGTGTCATAATGTTGATGTTCATGCTCCCTATTGCTAGGATTAATGAATATGTGGTCCTTCATAGGGTTAGTTTCTAAACTTGAAATATGTGTGAATAGGGACAAATGAAGCTCAAATCAAGAAGGAGATGTAAGGAGAAATAAAAATAGTTTGGGTTATTTGTTTTTAGATTCAGGATTCCTTTAAGGATCTGAAAGGTCGTATTTATGTATTCCTATCCATATTTTGCTACCCTTGTTTTTGGGTAAAGGAAGTGGAAAAAAAAAGGATTCTTGAAAGTTTTAAATACCTGTGGACCCCATTGTCAAAGGGGCTAGAATTTCTAGTAATGCAAGAGAGATTATTTTGACCATTTTAATGCATACAGGTCTGAAAACTTGTACCTTGTGAGCAAGACTGGAGGAAATTATTTTTGAGGGTTATTGTGTTATTATTTTATTAGCATTTCTTTGAACTTATATCTAGTGTTAAATGCTCTTAGGAGGTTACACTATGTGAAGGTTTATTTTGATGCAGGTTTTATTTTTCCTTAGAGTCTAGCACTTGATCTAATCCAGTTGTGTTAATGTAGGTTTAATTAGGTTAAGTTACCCTTAGATTGGCTCATGATCTCTAGTTTTTTAGGGTAGGGGAGCATGATACCGTATTATGTTTGCACTTATATTCCAGATTTAGTTTAGTTTATTTGTAGTTTATTTTCTACAAGTTTTATTTTCTTTTGCAAATAACCTAGTTTATTTCTACAAGTTTTCAATATAAAACTCAGAATCCCAAAAGATCCTATTTAAATCATAAATATGATCTAGGAAATTTGGAGTGTACATAATCCAAATAAGTAGTTTCACTAGCTCTTGCATTTACATTTATTTGGATCAATTTTCAAGGATATTAAAAGGAACATTTCTGCATAATTTTCACCTTGCATAAATAAGATAAAATCAATCTAGGAGGGAGGGTTTCTAACCTACTACTTCACATTAAGTGTAGATAAATCAAATGAATGCTAAATTTCTAACTTTCTAACTTGCTAACCTACTAACTTCTAACCTTGCAATTAGTGGAGCATTAAATCTGAAGATAATATTGAACCTCCTAATTGCAAAGACTAACTCTAATATCACATTAAATGCATGGATTTAAAATGAAGTGGACAATTCTACAACACTCTAACTTTGCATTTTAAGCTAAAGATAAAAATGAACCCACTAACAGGATTCATGGTAAGATAGATTAATGCAAAGGCAATCAAACAAGCAACACTTCATTTTATCAATTTGTACAAAGGCACATTCATTGCAATTTAAGAAAATCAATCACAAAGCACTAATGAATTAAACCAGTAGACCCTTTGTTAATAGTTACTTACAAATCACTTTTTTATTTCTAGCAATTGTTATTCTCTATTATTTTACTTTTAAATATACATGTGCAATGCTTATATAGCGAAACCTTGGAGAAGTTGTTTTATTTGTTTTAACTTCTTTGCAAGAGAGGATTTTTGGATTAATACCCTAGCTGTGATGGGTATTTTGTAATTGGGAAAAATATCCACTCAAAAATACTTTGTTCATATCCAATTTGAGAATAAAATTAGATTTTTTGGTTTGAGAGGAAGAGTGCAAAGCTTCATGGATGGTGATTATTCCATCTGTAATGAATCTATCTTTAAAAAAAATTCCTTGACATGTATCACTGATACTGGAAAGAACATCCTTCATTATGTTGGCCATAATTTTTGTAAGGATTTTATATACCACATTGCAAAGGCTGACAGGTCTAAAGTCAACCATAGATTTGGAAATAGGTCCTTTGGAAATCAGGGTGATGAAGGTGGAATTAAACCTGCGAGAAATGGATTTGGATGCTTGGAACTCCTTAATGGCTAAGAAAACATCGGGGCCTACTATATCCCAAAAATATTGGAAAAATCTCGATGGGAACCAGTCAGGACTAGGATCTTTATCAGGATGCATGGAGAAAAGAGCTTGTTTGATCTAATCCTCAAAAAAATGATTCATCAACTTGGAATTGACGTTAGGGTAAATGGAATGGGAATGTTCTGGAGAAGGAAATCTTTAGCCAAGGCTGAGAAGAGATCGAGATTAACTAAGAGAGAAATAAAATAGGAAATAGCCTCTGATCCAATATCAAGAATGTCCTTAGTGGATGAGCCATTGCCCTTCCAAAGTTCCTTGATTCTACTTGTGCTTCTGTTACGCAAGGTAGACACATGGAAAATATTTTTATTGGAATCTCCTTTTCTAAGCCAAATGGATCTAGATTTCTATCGCCATAAGGTTTATTCATACTTTAGAATGTTGTGTAAATATAAAAAGAATTTCCTTCTCCTCATTTCTAATTTGGTCATCAACCTGCCCATTTTAGATTTTGGTTTCAATTGCTTCCAGCTTGTCCTTGATGAATTGCTTATTTTCAAATAAATTACCAAAGACTTCTTTGTTCTAGATCCTAAGTTTTTCCTTAATGATGCCAAGTTTTTGGGCTAGCTTAAAAGAGTGAGTTCCTTGAATGTCTTGTTGCCACCATTCAAATATTCTACTTTTGAGATCAGGATGATGAATCCACATACTTTCAAATCTGAAAGGGGTCTTAAATGAATGTTTCTTCTCATATTCCATTAGGAGTGGATCATGGTCAGAGCTGATTTTGAGTAAGGCTTGAAGGTTTGCATCCCCAAATAGTAAAACAACTTCCTTAGAGAAGAAGAATCTGTCCAATTTTACTTGGATGTGATGGTGGCCACTTCTTCTATTGCTCCAGGTATATTTTGCACCTTTGAGGTAAACATCCATTAGTTCATTAGAATTAATGAATTCATTGAAATATTCCATGCTTTTGAGGGGAATGCCATTTCCTCCTTTTTTATCCAAAGGATAGAGGGGGGTATTGAAGTCTCCCACCAAGATCCAAGGAATATTAGAGGACTTATTCAGGTTGCTTAAGGTCTCCCAGAGGTAAGCTCTACCTGAAGGTGAGTTGGGAGCATAGATATTGGACAGGATCCATGTGATATCACAGTCCTTGTTATGAAATAAGATACTGGTTATTTTTCAGTTGAGAGAATCAATTTGTGTTCAAGCCTGGTTGGGTCCCAAAAACACATCAAATATTTGAAAGAGCCTTTAGCATGACTAAAGGCAACTTCATATTACTTTCAAATTTTCTTGGCTACTTTGATGGAATCATTCTCATCAATATTGGTTTCTTGCATAATGAAAACTATAGGTTTTAAATCCTTCCTATATGAACTAGCAAGTCTCTATTTGGCTAGTCCATTAAGCCCTCTCACATTCCATGAAAGGACTTTCATTTGGAATATTTAGAATATTTTTTGCCCTCCCTTCCTTGTGATTGGGGAGGTTTGGTGCTTTTTATTTCATATTTTGGATGACTTGACACTAAGGGAAATATGGTTTTTAGAATTCCATTTGCAATATCCTCCTTAGTTCTCCTTCTCCTTTATTCAATTGCTGAAGTCCTACCTCTTTTTTTATCACTTCCAAAATATATGGAGGAATTTTTGGAACTTCTTATTTGTTTAGGAATGAACTTGCAAGGAGCAATCTATTCTTACATAGGGTTGGCAATCCCAATGATGAACTGTTCAGGGATAAGGCAGGGACTCCCAAAATCAACTTCCTTCTAGTTCCTAGTGGGAGACTCTAAGGGAGGATGAGATGGTCTAGATATTGATGGAGAATCATCGATGTTGGATCTCCTATGGCTAGGATGTTTAGATTCAGGGAATAGAAGGCTATCCCTATATTCTTGGTCAAGGATGTTTGAATAGAAAAGAATATGGAATCTATTGGGGAAGGCAAATAGTGAGCATACCTTTTCTTGATCAGTCATTGAAGGAGAGGTGATGACATGTTTCCATTTATCAGTGGAATGGAGAGGGCCTTGGCTTCCCATTCCTATGGGTGGTTGTTGAGGAACTTTGTGGTTGAAGGTTTGTCCAGTTTTGAACTATTTGGTATATCCTTTAGATGTCAGATTTTTGTTCCCTTGAAACAAATTAGGATGAAATTCCCTCTTGGGTAGGTATTTTCTTGGCTACTTATTGAGGTCTCTCTTTTAAGAGTTTAGAGACTTAAGAACTAGGAACTGATTCCTAAGGTGCCCTTGGATGTGGCATTCCATAAAAAAAGAAGATTTATTATTGTACTCCAAGGGTTGATTATGGCAATAGGAACCATACTTGAGATCAACAAAGGTAGGGATTTCAAAGTTAAAATTTGCATTGACACAAATCCTAGCATGAATCATTCGAGTGCGGGCTAAAGTTACAAGGTCAATAGAAACAAAATCTCCATCAACTCTAGCAATTTATTAAAGGATATCCTCATGCTAGAACTAAAAATGAAGGTTGGCATCTAAATCCAAATGGGAGCATAATTAATGCTCTAAGTATTAGGATTGAAATCTTCAGTCCACCTTCGAATAAAAAGGCTTCTTCTACCAAGAAACCATAGTCCTCTGGATAGAATGCGACTAACATCATCTTGGTTGCTTAATATGATAGTAAATAACCCTTTGGAAAGAGCCACAATCTCCATACTACCAAGAGTATTCCATTTTAAAAAGGCCCACCTTTGGATGGTTTCCATTTCAAGTCTTACTCTGATGAATTTATTGATGAGAGAAAAAACCTCCAATGATAGATAGTTGGACATTATGCTATCAAAAATGGGTAATTTCTTACCTTCAAGAATAAGGGTTGAGGAATATTCCTTGGTGTGGTACCATCCACAAGTGATAGCTTCAGTGAAGGATAAAACCTTGGGATTCTCATGAGCGGGTCCCTCGCCAGTGCCTTGGGGAAGGGACACTTTGTCGGGTTGTTCCTCTCCTCAAATACCTTCAACACATTCAAAAAACTTTTCCTAACCATACCATGAATCTTATATATCCCTTGAGTCAATCCCTAAATTAGGTTCCTCATGACCATCCTTCCCACCTCCAAAAATTTGAATGTCAGAATCCCTGCTTGAACTGTTCCTGATCCTTTCCATCAAACTACATTCTCATAATGATTTTATCAAAACACATAATTTTTTATATTAAACAAAGCTTGAGTATAAATTTCAATATTTCTATTAGAATATCTTATTCACTTCATACATTTATTGCCTTTCTTCATGGGATGAACTCCTACCACTTCTTTCATATGTATATGGTGCTCCTAATATTGTTTTACACTCTTACGACTTCATTTTTATCATTTTCTACTTTAAATCTATTAGTATTTTCTCTTTAATTCAATAAAATTGTCCATATTTCTATATTATATTATATATATATACCCTTCAAATATGGAGGAGAGCCTAAAGTGTTATCAAACACTATTGTTGGTTACACCCTCATGTTTAAGCAATTTTGTTTGTAACTAAATTGTTAGTCAATATTTATCCACATTAAAAAATTTGAGAAATGATATTTAATCTGTTAATATACTTTAATGGCATGATTTATATTGTATTATTTTATTTATATATGTTTTCTATCTTGTAATTTATCATTTTATACTATAGTTTTCTTACTTTGTACCGAAGCATTTTTCTATAGTGCATTAAACTAGATTCATACCATTACCTACAATGATTTCAAAAAGGATGTCGATGTTTTCTATTAGAAAAATATTGTATAAAAAATTACTAGCATCCTCTATTTGATTATGCATTGGGATGTTTTTATCAATAAATATTGGTCAATGCTCATGGAAAGCCTAATAAGCTACCCTTTTTCTCTAACTAGAATGATCTCAAGGACAACATTCTATGGTCACAATATAGGAAGGTTTTTAAATTCCCCTATTAAAATTATATCTCCTTGAGATGTACTATTATCTTATAATTAGGTAAATACATTGATATACAACAAATAATTTTTTAACCATTGAAAATTAAACATAGATTGCACGTATTCAAGATACACCACTAAAAATTATAAGTATTTACAATTACTTTTTTTTATTAGGTGGATGAAGGGGTTTTGAAAGGGACCCCAAACCTTGTACAAAGTGGATCCAACCAACCTAACTAGAAATAGGTGGCACATAGGCCACCAAGAGAACCCAGGATCTTGAAAACAACAAACTCCAAACTAAAAACACAAGGAGAAAAAGGAACACAACTATAACTGACACCCCACACAGGGGATAAAGACCACAAAATAACCTATGAAAGGGAAGATAGACAAAAGAGACCCCAAAAAATAGAGGATCTTCCACAGGAAGAGGGCACTAAGAAACCAACATAGGCCCACCCCTAAGATAGAACATGGATAGAACATGCTAGCAAAGCCAAATTATCCTCTTCTTTCTTCATTGACTAATTGCGTTAATCCCTTTGGGAAGTTATTCAACCAAATTGATAGGATTTCCTAAGATAATCCTAGATTAGCTAGGAAGTTTGCGGACCTGTTACCTTCCCTAAACACATGTTTGAACTAGACAACTTCCAAAATTTGGGTAATCCTATGAACTTATTATATCAAATTTAAAACAGTCAAGGTTAGAAGATGATTCCATTTTACCATATTAAAAATGTTAAGGGAATCACCTTCGATAATAATCTACTTGCAATCCAGAGAGCTCAGTTGTAAAACACCTTGGAAAATTACTTTAGCTTTCACCATGTGGCTAGTTTGGCTTCCAAGATTTTTAGCAAAGGCTAGCAGGATTCGACCATTGGATTCCATAAAAACTCCCCTTGTTCCCATAGGGCTTGGATTTCCTTTGGATGTTCCATCAAAGCTTAATTTCACACAATCGAGGGGGGGAGGTTACCAAATTGTATCTTTCCTAGAAGATTGGTGAGTCCTAGGAATGAAATAGGAGACTTTAATCCCAAAATATTCTCAAACTCTAATTTATTGTTGGAAGCACCCTTATTCAAAGATAAGATATCCACATTCTCAATAGTAGCTACTATCACCCGTAGAAACACAAACTTTGTAGTATGGATGAAGTTCTTAAAAGCCCTGGAGTTTCTTTCTTTCCAGATGCACCACCAAAAATGTGGTAGAACAAAGGACCAAAAGGATTAGAGTCAAGGAGATAGGAATGGGGAAGTCCACTGATCCATGAAAGTAGTCAACTCTCTAGGGAATACCCAATCCAAACCTACATAGCTTAGCAACATAATTAATACTTCCTAGAAAAAGTGCATGTGGAAAAAGGTGCTTAGCAACATACTTAATACTTCACAGGGGTATTTATAATTACTTAGTTTAAATATATAGTTTGGCATTTTTCACATCCTCAAACCAAATTTAGAGACTTAATTCCATCAAGGATCTATTCATACAAGCTATCATTATAATACCAAAAGTACTAAAGAAAATAGATGCAATTTCTCAAAAATTATATCCATATTGAACATTGTTAAACTTATAGTTCAAAAATACATAGTAAACTCAACAAAATAATGTTGAATATATAAATTCACATGATAAATTATATAAAAAATATCCATATATATTACCACTTAAATTATAACAAATATATAAAAGTCTAAAAAATATGTTGACTATAACATTACTAAAAAAATAATCATCTTAAGAAATATTATGCTCTAAGATCCCATGGGGTTGAAGACAATTACTAAAAGTGAATAATTTCATACCATCAAACAAGATTTTTTTTTGATAATACCAAAGAAGAAGACCCCATGCAGGGAAGTCCAAATATGAATAGCAAATAAAAATGAAAATTTTAGTCCTCCTCACCCTGTTTAGAACCACCATCCTTTGCTTTATCCTTTACCCCATCCTTGACATCGTCCTCAGTGTGAACCTCAAACGCCTTTGTGTCCGCTAGAACTCCCTTAATGAATTTTTTGTGAAAAAATAGAAGATGAAGTGCATTGCAGAGATCAAAAAAGGTGTCAACCAGGTCCTTTAGTAGGGAAATACCATTTTCTAGTTATAAAATACCATTATAAGTGGTTTTAATGATAAACTACTACAAAATCTAGGTGGCAATGTCACGGTCATCCTCATCAGATTCAATTTTTAGGATTTTTTGCTTGTATTGAATAAACTTATTTCTCAGACGAGGTGAGAACCTAACGGATCCCTCAGGTTCCTCAAACTTGATTTTATTCTTTGCAAGAAACCCTTTGACCACCTCTATGGCTGCTCTCTTCTTGGTAGACAAGGTTGGGGAAGAGGTAGAAGATAAGGATGGGCTAGATTTAACCTGGGTAGGGCTAGGTTTTCCTTTAGGAGGAACATTCTAGGTAGTGGGAAGGGTTAAGCCATTAGGGAAATGGATAAGCCAATGGTTTTAAAAGACTTTGAACCGATCTTGGTGAGAAGGGAAATAATCACTCTTCTTCTTTCTGTAAGCCTCAATGGACTAGCTAATGGAATTAAGAATGAATTGGGGGATGTTGATGGGGTTGACATCCTTGAAGTGGTTAACAAAGGTGAAATGGAAACTACAAATAATTTTTTAGGATCATCAACATTAATTTACTCCATGACAGACTTCATTACCTTGTTTCACAGGATGGGAAGATCAGTACAGTGCATTCCCTCCTTCGCTTGCTTGCAAATATTTTTTTGGTCCTTGAATTATTTTAGCTTAACCTCCCATATGTGCTTTCTATGGTGAATTGACCTCCCTTTAGCAGGTTTCCCAGTGAGATCGGCCAACAATTTGATGTCAATAATGTAATCCTTGCCATAGACCTTGACTTTACCCCCATCCCAACTTTTTAGGATATCCAAAGTAATGTCAAGCTCATCTCCAAATAATTTTATGAAGAAGGGAATAAAGCCTCTCTCATCCAGAATGGCCTTAGCAATGGGTTCCAAATCTAAATATTTAGGCTCGATGAAATTCATATTGGGTTTCCAGAAGGGGTGGTAAATGAAGGAAGACATGGAGGATCAAAAGGGTTGAGCAAGAAGAGTGAAGCTACAAAAACCAGGTGAGTTATTAAAATGAATCAATCGCTCATGGGAACTGGCTTCTCCAAGAAGGAGCTAAATTTTTTAGAGAGAGCCTAGGAGGTTGCAACTATCAATTTGATATTTCCCATTTTTATTAAAGCCTACCTCAAAGATAAAAATAATTTTAAAATTTGGGGAAATCCAAACCAACAAGAATAACCATGAGAACTGGTAGTTAGGATGGTGGTGGACAGAGGGAATCAAAAGCAATAGGCTGGATGCAATGGTTATAATGGGGAGGGAGATAATGGTGATACATGCAAAGGGTGAGGTAAATTAAGGGAGGATTCATATGGAAACAACCAATGTAGAATACACTTTGGTAAATGCCCATGCCTTGAAAAAGGGTGATTTTGGGAGTGAAATTTTTTGATGGCGAGGAAGACTCTTCGATTATGGCTGACAACACAACTCTCATGGAAGAGACCATTGAAATTTTTGGAAGATCTACAATTAAGAAAAAACCTGTTGAGACCAAAATCTGAGGAGATAGGGGAATTAAAGTGGATCATTGGAAGAACAAAAGTAATCATTTGATTAATATTCACTATTGTTGATATTCTAAGTTCTTTCTTGGTCGATGATTTCACCAACCGCTTACAGGATGGCATCTGTCAAAGTAATCAGGCTGGAAGTGTTGACCCCATGATTAGCCAATTTATCAGTGACTATGTTGGTGGTGCTTCTGATAGATTCCAACTATTCCTATTGTTCTGGAAGCTCAAAAAATCAAAGAATTTTTTGCCAAACATGGCATCAGTAAATTATTTTAGAACAAAGAGGTTGGGGTCTTTAATGAGGGGTTCTCCTCTAATCTATTTGTTATTCCAAAAATATATATTGCATCCATCCCCTAGCTTCCATCTTAGACCTTTCTTTAGAAAATGTCTGGTGTATATTATGGATTTCCAAAAGGTGGATCCTCTAGAGGGGGCCATTTCACTGAGGAAGTCTATTCCCTACAAGAATTTTTGCCTAACTATGGATGTCCATTCATTACTGATGTTAATGACCAGTAACCAAGCTTGTTTAGACATGAGAGCTAAATTTAACCATTGAACTCTTCTAAGACCAATTACGCCCTTATCCTTGGGTCTACACACTTTATCATAGGCAACAAGATGTAAGCATTATTTATTTTTTGTCCTCGTACAGATACAATTCTTTTGAATTTGTTCTATTTTGTGATAGACCAATGCGAGAGCCATAAAAACAAACAATAAGTACACAAGGATGATTTGAAGAGAAGCCATAGTAAGGGTGGATTTGGCCGCTTGAGATAAGATATTTCCTTTCCATCCCACCAACTTCCTCTAAATCCTTTCAATCACATTATTTCACATTGAATATAAAGGATTACCAATGAACAAGGGAATACCCAGGTAGGTAGCAAGAATGGATGACATAAAGCATTCTAAAATTTTGGCTATTTTGATTTACCTCTAGAAAGGGGTGTTGAAGAAATATATCTTGCTTTTATTGAAATTAACTTTTTGACCAGTCGCTTCCTCATTTTTCCTCATATATAAGCAAATTGTATTTGATTACCTTAACTTCAAATATAGAGGTATAGATATAAATGATAGTATCATCCATGAATTGTTGATGTGTGATTGGATTGGTATGGGATACTGTTCTGATTCCTGCTATGAATCCTGATCTGCAAGCAACCTTGATGGTCCTTCCAAGTGCTTCAACTACAATGATAAATAAGAAGGGAGCTATGGGGTCTCCTTGTCTTAGTCCTCTGCTACTCTAGAAATAATCTGCTGTGGATCCATTGATGAGAACAAAAAACCATGGTTTGAATATGCATCATTTGATAAAATATACCCACTGAGGGTGGAAGCCAAATTTGAGAATAATAGCTATAATAAATTTCTAGTTGATTCTATCATAAGCCTTGTTCATACTAAGCTTGATGATGAAAGTAAGTTTCTTAGTTTGGGATACAAAATTCAAAGCTTCATGACTAGTTATAACACCATATAAGATAGACCTACCTTGGACAAAACTTCCTTGACACGTATCAATGAGATTGGGTAAAACTTCCTTCATCCTATTGGCAATGGCTTTAGTAAGGATCTTGTAAACCACATTGTAGAGACTTACAAGCCTATAATCAATCATTGATTTGGAAGTAGGACCTTTTGGGATCAAAGAAATGAATGTGGAATTGTAACAATGTGGGATGTGCTTGGAGGTTTGAAATTCCTTTATAGAAGAGCAAATATCTTGGTCAAAAATATCCCAAAAAGTTTAAAAGAAACAAGGGGAAAAGCCATCTGATCCAAGATATTTATTAGGATTCATAGAGAAGAGAGCATGTATAACTTTTTCATCAGAAAAGGGGACTATTAACTTGATGTTGACATCCTCTGGAATGGATTGGGGAATATGGTATAGCATGGAGTCTCTCGTAGAATCAGAGCAAGGATCACATTCTCTGAGGAGGGTACTAAAATATGAAACAACCTCAACTCTTATTTCCATAATGTCTAAAGTGGAAGACCCATCACTCTTCACAAGTTCCTTGATTCTGTTGTTGCTCCTGTTTCTCAAGGTTGACACATGGAATAATTTGGTGTTAGAATCTTCTCCTTAAGCCATAAGTCTCTTTACTTCTATATCCTAAATTTTTCCTCACAAGTAAGTATATTGTGGTATTTGTAAAGGATGTTTCTTTCTTCTATCTTGATGTGCTCATCACTCTGTCCATTCTAGATTTTGTTATCTATGATTGTAAGCCTATATTTTATTAATTGTTTGTTCATAAATAAATTATTGAACACTTATTTGTTCCATACTTTGAAATTTTCTTTGACATGTCTAAGTTTTTGAGCTAATTTATACAAAGGGAAACATTACCTTATCTGTTGCCACCACTGGGAAATTCTATTTTTGAGATCGAGATGAAGGATCCACATTGCTTCAAATCTAAACAAACTTTTTAAGGGGTTGCCTTTCTCAATATCCATCAGGAGAGGGCTGTGATCAGATCCTATCTTGGGCAAAGAGTGAAGGTTGACATCTCTAAATATTTGAACAACTTCTTGAGAAAGGAAGAACCTGTCCAACTTCACCTAGATAAGTTGGTTGCCCACTCTTCTATTGCTCCAAGTGAATTTGGCATCCTTGAGTTTAATGTCCATGAGACTATTTGAATTGATAAACTCATTGAAGTCTTCCATGCTTTTGAGAGGGAACCATATTCCTCCTTTTTGATGAGGGATAGAGGGGAGTATTGAAATCCCCTGCTATAATCCAAGGAATGTTGTGGAAAGAATATTTTATACTGCTTAAGGTGTCCCATAATAGAGTCCTTCCTGGTAATGTGTTTGGAGCATAAATATTGGATAGAATCCATGAAGTATTATTATCCCTATATAAAAAAAGCACACTTGTTATTCTATCACTTGACTAAATCAATCTACCTTCAAGTTTTTTTGGGTCCCATAAGAACTTATTCCACCTGAGGAACCTCTTGCATGGCTGAATACCACTTCTCCTCTCTTCCAAATTTTCTTTGTTGTATCAATGGAACTACTAGCATCAATTTTAGTTTCTTGCATTATGAATATTGTGGGTTTTAACTCTCTTCTTAATGAACTAACCACTCTCTGCTTAGCTAGCCCATTAAGACCCCTCACATTCCATGAGAGGATTTTCATTTGGAAGTATATTCATGAGACCATCAAACAAGATTTCAATCTCATGGATGAACCTTATTATTTCCCAAGGTATTTGAGACAAGTTGTGGGGAACACAAGTTTCATACCATAAACCAAGGTTTCAATATCATGGGTGAACAATATACTACCCAAGGGGATTGTGACTAATGGTGATAATCAATAAATATTATACCATAAACCAAGGTTTAAATATCATGGTTGAACCTTAAAATATAAATCAAATTGCATGAGCTCATATGATCAACTACCTTAACTTATAAGGAAACATAAGTTCAAATATTATCATGTGTTAATGTATAATTGTCAAAATACTATAATATTATTATATATTTTGTTGAAATTCCATGTTAACATGGTCATGATATGATCTATATGGGTCCCATTTCAATCCCACATAACCAAAATAGAAAGAAAAAAAACTATGTACAATTTTAGTAAAATATTGAAAGTCAATTTTCCCCAAAAATATGCATCCAAAAAACTATGTAAACAAGCTCCAAGTAAATTATTAGAACTTCATAATCAAATACGAATTAGCAAAAAAAATATTTATCTAAAATAGGGGACTCTAAAATGACCCAATATCTAACTTTTAATTTTAATATATTTAGGAGCGTAGATAATCACCAAAATTGGACCTAAAATAATATATGGTTAATATACCATAAGTTGTATACATCTTCATACATAATCAAAATGTTGCATAAGGATAGATAATGGGTTCTTAGGTTTAGAAACCTCCTAACATCCACCACTATAATATATCTATGGAAAATTTGCTCTAGGATTTTATAAATAGGATAGAGTAGACAATAAGAGCTCGCAAGATTTTTGATCAAGTGAATTTGTGTGTGTGTTTCTACTAGTAGAAATTCCAAATTCGCTTGTACATTATAACATTATTGTGTGTATTACAATTTTGTTGTATAAATCTACTAAAATATATTACTATTTAATGTTTTTACCCTATCATTAAAAATCTTATGGTTTAATCTGCATTATGTATGTTCATTGTTGTTCACTATTGGGTTTTTATTCATGTGATGTTATTAGGCCTTGATTAGTTATGTTATAATGTTTAAATTTGATATTAAATACATATTTATATGGACTAGAATAATTTAATTTCACCAACAATGGAACTAAAAATCACATAGTACTTACAAATGTTAAAAGGATAGTCCTAGTGTACTAATAAAATAAAAAGTAGAAAATATTTTACAAGGATCAAGATTGATGCTAGTAAAATAGGACAAAATCTATTTTTTGGATTTGAAGAAATTATAGGAAATAAAAATATAATTAGAGAAGGAGTTAAAGAGAAAATTTCATGAATTTTTACCTTACATGCCCCACTTTCTTTCTTCCTTGTTAAAAAAGTATAAATTAGGTATTTTGTTGTATTTTCTAGTCATTGGCAAGATAATATTTTTTCATAAGATGGGATTGTATGATAGTTTGTTTGCTCCATTTTCTCTCTAGGAGATACTTTATTGTAGCTCATACAACAATTCACTCTTTATGTTTTTCATCAATATAAGAGACAACGATGTTTGTATTAGATTTCTTTCCATAGAGGGTTTTTATCACAAATACCATCATCTTCCTATTGTTTCATTGTAATTGATATCATTGCAAATTGATGTATATTTAAATGCCTTGTATCTAAGTAGTTCTATTTTATTTTTTATAATTTTTATCCATTAAGTGAAGAATATTGTGGTATTCCATTTTTTTTAGGAAATTATCTATTTAAGTGTTTCAATTGATGGCTACCATGAATATTATAAAATGAAACCAAATTTTACTAATGTTTGTGGGAGGCTACTAACTTCTTGGATTTTTATATAGAAACAAGTTTGCATGGTAAGTGGCTAATAGTGGACTAGATTTATTGAGAATGGAGTGGTGTTCTACATGGTTAATAATGATTCAATTGCAAGTAATAACCATGACCATTTTTTCATAATTGTTTTACAAGTTATTGTGTGTTTTTACACAAACATGAAAAGGACCATCACAATATTTTCATATTTAAAAACCTATGTTGTTAAGTGTAGAGTATTATATAAATATGTATGTAAGCCTTAATTTCAAGTAGGTTATAAAAATAGAGCATATTTTTTACTCCTTTTTTGCTCATATGGAGACCCTACTCAAATTCCTTAAGTTATTATTATTATTATTAGGTTGGAAAAGAAGGGGATTTGAAAGGCTCCCCAAACCTTTTATAGACAAAATGGAAATATAAATATGAAAGCTCTAAGGAAAAAAAACAAAGACCTAGCTAAGGCCCAAAAACTAGAGTTTTACACCCCATCCTAAGAAGCCTCCTCTTCAAGGAATTCCACATCATCACTAAACCTTGAATCGAACCTTTTTTTCTTGAGTTTACCCAAGAGGAGAGTGGATCCATCCACATAGGAAGTTGTTACTAGTCCTCCTCATGGAGTTAATGAGATCAACCAAGTTATGAATCAGGTGAGAATCCTAAGGGCCAACAAGGACTTTCTTCTTAACTAAGGAGTCTCCTCGCTATTTCACCATTTTAGAGAAGAAAAGTAGGATTTCTTTATTTTTAGAGAGGTCAGAGTCAATTCCTCTAAATCATTCAAATTTTGGACTAAAATTATCTGGAAGGGCATCCCCGCAACCTTTATTAATTTTTATTTTAAGTAGTTAGAGCACCATTGGGCATCCTATCTACTTTTGGATCCTACAACCAACTTAATCCCCGAACCAAACTCTTCTTTAATTGTAATGATCCCTTTCTTCAGATTCAAGTCACCCTACTTTGAATATCTATCCTCACAGAGGTAATGGCTAGAATAGTCAATAGAAGATGAGTCATCCTCCATAATTCTAGTTTCCTTTAGGGAATTGGTCTTCTTTTTAGAGTCAAAAGGGCTCCCATAGTCAAGACCCAAGTTCACCAACCCAACATTATTATATTTATTAGTCGCATGCTTTACCAACATCTTAAGCAAGCCCTAGTGAAGAGGGATAGAATAATCCCCTATTTAGACCCACTTCATGGTCCTCTCCACATATTTAAATAAGAAGGTATGTATATTCATCCTCTTTTTATGATGGAGATGGTTAAGAAAAGCAATGTGAAATCTTCTAACAACTGTAAACTAGCTATACAAAGTGAAGAATTACATAATGGTGGTTGCTACCTTATCCCATGAATTTGGTAGGGATTATTTGAGAATATAATTTTTAAACTTGATAGGATTTACCTATTTACCTCTAAAAATCTTCAATTCTTTAGCTAGGGAGTGTTTTTCCCTATTGATACATTCCTCGTTTGTCGAACGTCTAGAGACTTCTATGATGAATGGGGTGTTGATGGTAAATTCAATACCCCTAGCTCTTAATTTTACTTCTACCCAATATTGAGTGAGATCTATGGATAGATCCTTATCATAACTATTGAAAATTTTCAAGAAGGTATCTATATTTTTCAAAAATATCCCACACTTCCCTGTCAAGAGATAATGCAACCGGTTCAATCTGCTTCTCCTCGTAAACCATATTCTACTTCTATAAATTTTTGTAACAATTGAGGTATGATAGAATAGAGAGGAACACAAATAAATATATTTGAAATCTCATGATAAGGTTATAATTAATAAACATGTAAGAGCACCAAACCTCATGTAGTCATACCAACTTTCCTTAATCATGATTCTTTCAACTAAATATTCAAGCATGGAAAATGATGTATTCAAATCCATCATGCATTCATAGGATTTCCACCGCATCTACCTTGAGGAAATTTCTAGGTAGAGGTACCAAGAGGACTTTAAAAATGGCCTTGCCATGACAACATAGAAAAATGGGAAAATAGTTTTCCAAAATAAAAACACTCCATGACCAAGCTAAGAGGGGACTAAAAGAATATCAATAACTCAAACTCAATACTACCTGAATCCAACACCGCATGAATGGAAGACCAAGGGGCCCCAAAAAAATCCAACTGATAAAAAAAATACTTTTCTAATGCTAAGGGGGTCTCAAAAAATTCCAACTCCTCATACTTAGCAAGACCAGATTCTAACGACCTAAGATCACAGGACTAGGGGGGCCCAAAAAGTGCCAAATCAGCAAAAACCAAAGACTTTTTTCAATACTGACAAAAAATACAGACTTAAGCAAGGTGGAATCCTAAAAACACCAAGTGGTACCAACAAATCTTCTAAGCCAAAAAATACACTCTAGAAAGACCCTAGCATGGCGGGTTCGAGCCAAAACCAACTCAGCACTGCATAGCTCCACTTGGCTCTATTGCCCAAACACACTAGTACATAAGGGAAGAAAAGATTTAAAATTATTTCAAATGAAGGAAAAAAAATGTTAGGAAAAGGAGTACAAAATTTTAAACAAGTGACATTTCCCTCCACACCCATAATGAAAAATGAAGAATTAAATTTCATCGGAAGAAGCATTTGATTCCTCCAAGGAGAGAAAAGTGAGACAATAAGGAAAAATTTCCCTCTAAATTGTTAGGTCTTCTTGAGGAAAACTTTCCTAAACTCAAATTAATTAAGTTTATTTCCATTTATCATAAAGGTTTACAACATCTATCAATACCACATTCATGTCAGCATCTCTTTCAATATCCATAAACACATGAATTTCAATCAACATTTTACATTTGATTTTTAGCAGCTTAGCTGGAATATCATCCTAGGACTTATCATTTATTTCATCAAAAGTAAATATTTAATCTTTAGCTAATTATTCTTACTAAATGCAACCACTAAGGTCAAAATATAAATATAGGAAATCAAAATATAGGATTTATCCATTTCCTCAACTAACTATCACTAATATTAGTTCTTGTTTCAAAAATACTACAAGAAAAATTAGAACCAAGTAACTAAGTTTATTTTTGTAGCACCCTAAAATTGGCGCAGTAAAATTGGAATAATTACATTCACCTTAGTAAATAAATTTAAATTCAAATTTAACCTCCCAAACCGCCCGTTAACTGTCGAGAAACCTGTTTCCTCATTTTTCGCGCCATTTTTAGCAGCTTGTTTTGACCGTTTGACGATATCGTCTCCGATCGGACGATATCGCCCTGCATTTGACGATTTCGTCCGGACTAGAACGTCCGGACAATTTCATCGCAAAACCGAATTTGCATAGTTGGAATCTGTTCCAACGGGTCTCCAATCCGGGCGGAGCGTGTCCGCACCGTTGGGACCCTTCCCCCGTTGGAGATCTCCCAAATTGGGATGATCTCCAACCTCCCAACAACTATCCTATGCCTATTTAACTCTAAGACTTTTCCCTCCCCAACCCCTGGATGAATTTTTATGCAAATTGAACCCTTATGCTCTAAAACATCGTAATTCATATTTTGCATTAGTCCTATAGTCATTTCATTGTAGGTACACCACTGGTTTTCAGCCGGAGCCAGTACCTATCGCAGTCGACGAACCTGTCAAGATCGGAGGCGATCTCGTCAAATTCGGGACGATCTCGTACTGATGCGAGACGATTTCGACTGCAGTGCACATCGAGGCAATCAGTGCCTGGAGTTTGTTCTTCTGTCTCTTTTCTCTATCATTTTATGTTTCAAATTAGATTGTTTATTCAGTTTTTATATTATATTGCATTTGGAGTTCACCCATTTTGTCTAAGTTTACAGATTAAGATCATATTCTGCTATCTAAACATAGTTATTTGCATTTACTTCGTTCTTGTATATTGTTCAACACTCATATTACTATTTTACATAATTTGCCCCTGTTTGCAAAATAGAATTTCTCGTATTTCGCATCTGTTTGCTATTTTGCGAGTCTCCGATGAATTCGTCTAACGAATTCGTCGATTTCGATGATCTTGTCGGTTCGGACGATTTTATCAAATTGAAGGCGATTCTCGTTGAATTGCGGACGATCCAGATCGCTTCAAGCTTCGAAACTCCATCGGACTTCCGGATCGGGTAATCTTCATTGGCCTCCTGCAAATTCTCTCGTTTTTGTTTTCCTTTCGTTTGTCGTATGCATTTAAATTGCATTTTCATGTAGTTTAAGTTAGAATCATTCGGCCAAACCTAGGATGAATGTTTAAAAATAAAACGAACTCATCAAAACTCATTCCCAAAACCTAGGCGTGGAAACTGCCGTCAAATGTTTCCTGGTGAACCTACCATCCGTCGAAAAATCACCAAAATGCACCTCCCTTGAGAGGCGGGACCTTTGCAAAGTCCTCTCGTTCGAGGTACCGCACCATCCTTTTCCCATCCTCCTTTCGGGCGTGGATCCAATAGCCTGAAGGTAGGGGTGCGAAAATTTTGGAGCGATACATTTTGGTGAACCCGACATGAATGCATCATAACCTTTTGAACAAAAACAAACAAGACAAAAAAAAAAAAAAAAATTTAGATGCATTTTAAAACATTTAAGGTTCAAAATCATGTTTAGATGGTAGCTCCTAAAAAGAGGTTAGCAGTTACTATAAACGTAGTAAACCAATTAGCGGCCATAGAAGTTAATTCTGTCCTTAGTGTCCCCGAAGCAAGTAGAAATCAATCCTTGTGGGACGAGCTTATCTGGAGACTTAGTATCATTTCATCTAGGTCCACACAACTTAAACAGATTAAGAGGCTAGTCTTGGATAGAATCCTGGATCCTCATCAATTAGTGTTCTATCATGAACTTTAGAGAGCTTGCCATAGGTGGTTAGCCTATAGGAGAGCTTTAGTATCTTCAGAGTTGTTCAGTTTCGAGGAATACCTCGAGAATGCAGACATTGTATACCGATTCCTAGGCCTTGTAGAGGACCAAGAAGTTGTTCTCACAGATAGGGAAAGATGGAATAGAGTTTCACGAGCTGTGCTATATCGAGAGTATTGCCATGAGCTTTACTTTTATCAACCAGCATCTGAGATAGACAATATTACCATAGCCCTTTTCATCAAATTCTTAAAAGAAAACTTTCAATTTGAAGAAGAACATTTCATGACCCCTGAACAGCTTGAACCTATTAATGATATTCATAGATTATTCATAGAAGATTAGTTCATCTACTTTTAGCCTTATTATTATTGTGTGCATTTCTTGTTTCATTTGCTGTCTTTATTATATTGTTTCAAAGAAAAACTAAAAATCAAAAAAAAAAAAAAAAACATAGTAAAAAACTTAAACATTTCATTTACAATATTGCATTAGGTATATATATAAATATATACCTTTTAATTTGTTGCATATATATATATATATATATATATATATATATATATATATATTTGCTGAAATCAAAACATAGCACCATGACTAAACTTAGGAATGGTAAAGAAATTTTAGGAGAAGGAGAAGATTGGCTACAAAATACAACTGAAAACCCAAATGTCCTTCTTGGAGATACAAATCCGGAAGGTGAAACTCTAGGTAAATCAGATGAAGACTTTGGTGAAGATAAGGAACAAGAAGGAAGTGTTAAAGAATCTTCGTCCCCTAGAATAGCTCCAAATGGAGGCATCACTTTTGACAACGCAGAACATTTTCAAAAATTTCTTAATCAACATATCGACATCCTTAATGTGGCAGTCCGTATTGATAAAGGGGAAATTAGTGATGCTCAAGCAGTCTTAGAATGGGCGATTGATATGCAAACTAATCCTTTGTCTTTCATTGCTCAAGAAAGTGATAAGGGTGGACCATCTAATGCGAATATGGTCACTATAGCCCAAGCCATGACCAAACAACAGGTCACTCAACCTCCTAAGCAACCTGTTACTCAACCTAAAATCACTCCCGCACAAAAGAAAATTCCCTTCACTACTTCCTTCCTCCAAACAGTTGAGCAAAATGCTTTAAATAGACAAAAATCTAAAACAAAGCCAAATACAAACTTTCAACAATCTACAATACAACACAATCCAACTTCAAAACTCCTGCATAATATCTTTCCTACCAATGTTCTACACAATAGTAACATGGCATCTAATCTGCATGTTCCTCCATCCTACGCCCATAACACTTATGGCAATGCCCCACCAAATCAATATGGGGGGCAAACTAGTATTTTGGAAGCTATGGTGAAACAATTGGCTTCACGTATGGACCAGATAGATCCCTACCGTCCCTCGTATAATTATCGAGAGATTTGTAGCCAACCATTGGATCCCATAGTGGTAGCTCAACCATACCCTAAACATTTTCCCATGCCCGTCCCGCCTATCTATAAAGGAACCGAAGATCCCATAGAACATCTTCGCATGTTTAGGATAGCATGTCATGACATATCGCATAACGACTTGCTATTACTAAAAATGTTCCCCAAAAGTTTAGGTGGAATGGCGTTAGAGTGGTATTATCAATTGCTCACTCATTCCTTAAGAAACTTTGAAGAAACAGCTGAGTCATTTGTTCATCAATTTAGTGCCTACATCGAGAGGCATGTAACTATTAAAGACCTATACAATTTAAAACAAGATAAAGACGAATGTTTTGCTGATTTCTTAGCAAGATGGAGACAATTGATAGGAAAACTGCACTTTGTGCTACCCTATAGGGAAATGTTAGACATTTTCATTAACAATTTACAAGAACAACTTTCTTATGAGCTATCAATAGCTACTTTGACTACCTTCGATCAAGCTATAGACTTAGCTCGAAGGGTAGAAGATGCCCTCATTAGGAGAGGCCAACTTAGAAAGAAGGATGATGAGAAAACATCTAGAAATCAATATAAAAACAAACAAGTTGTTGGTGATGGAGTCACTGATAGTGAGAAATGTTGCTAATGTCAATGCAACAAAAACAACAGAAAAATTCATCTTGAAACCTCCCGATAAGCCTCCTCGAGAGTTCACTAGATTAAACCAACCTTTATCAACTATTTTACCTCAACTTCTTGAAAGAGGTTTAATCCAACTGCCAGCTCTCCGGGAACCTGACCCAAGCATACCCGGATATAGAGCTGATTTGCACTATGATTTTCATAGAGGTCCTGGACATTCTACCAATGCTTGTAAGAGATTGAAACATAAAATACAAGATTTGATTGACAATAATGAAATGGAAGTGCAAGCCTTCCAACCTAAACAAAACCCTCCTAATAATACCCAAAAGACTATTCCCCAAAATCAAAATCAGAATGCCAATAAAACTTTAGACATATTTCAACACCCTTTACCAAGACATGGTAAAGAGGTAGCCAATCAAATTGAACATCACAATGTTCCCCCTCCTACCCGATATGTAGGAACCATTAGTGGCCAATTACCTGTTCAGGACTCTCACACATTCGACACAACCTTATCCCTGGTTACAACCAGGCTCTTACATAATTTTCAAACTTCTGATTCTAGCAATATAGAGTCAGATAGTGAGAGTGAAGTAGACACCATTCAATCGAATAGTTCTAAAAACAAATCAGATCCTATTCAACCTATCACAGATGCTAATATTCCAGAAGAACCATTTTCCAGAAGAGTCACTACTCAACCTTATTCTAATTAAGTCCTTCCTTATGAACAAGCCATAAACTCTCAACCGAGACCCTTTCAACGTCATCACTATAACATTGTAGGTACCATCAGAGTCGTCACTCGACAACAAGCTCAAAATCCCTAACAAGAACCAAACCAGAACGATGGATCAGCTCCATTTGTTCTGAAAAATCCTAATAAAGGAAGTCATGCTCCTATTGTTCAAACTAAACCCCCTTACAGCATTAATGAGCAATTGTCTAATACCACCGCCAAAATCTCCCTTTTAGATTTATTAAGATCCTCCCCCACCCATAGGGATGAATTGATGCTTACTTTGAGCCAGATGATGGTACCTCAAAACATCCAACCTGAAGCTATGGCCAATACTATCATCACGTGAGAGATTGATTGTATTGACTTTCGGAATAAAGATATCCCACAACACAGTTTACACAAGGATAATCCATTGTATATTACAACTTTAATTGGGGATGTAGCTGTCAAACGAGTCCTGGTTGATAATGGCTCATCTCTAAACATCTGCACCTTTGAATTCTACCAATGATTTGGTTTTAGAAGTGATGAAATGAAGAAGACTGATATGATTATCAAAGCCTTTAATGACGAAACACAAGAAATGTGTGGAGTCATTACCCTCCCATTGCAAGTTGGTCCTAGAACCCTTGAGACAATTGTGTTCATTGTACATTGCCCAGCATCATACAATATACTTTTGGGTCACCCTTGGATTAACGCCATGCGAGCAGTCCCATCAACTTTACACCAATGTGTTAAGTTTGAGTTTAAAAATCAGTTGGTCACTATTCATGGTGACCCTAGACCTTTTGATATGTGTGCATTGGCAGAACCAGTTGGAGTGCAATTTTGCCCTGCTCTGTCATCCACATATCCTAGTTCTTCTTCATCTAAAACTATGAAATATAAACACATCATTTCATCTATTCCTCCTCCATTAAATTCATCTTCCCATATAGATCAACCACCTGCTAAAAAAATCACTGTAGAACATCAAAAAGCTCTTAAAACTACAACCAATTCTTTAAGTTCTAATCCCATAAATTCAAAACCTTCAGACACATCTATCATACCTTCCACATCTCAAAACATAGGTAATAAGCCTTCTACATCTTATGCCCTTTCTGATGATCTTTTACCGCATTTATCTACAATCTTAATATCAGAAAAAATGAATGATTTCATGCAAGATTCAGACCTTTTAAATAAATTGCTGCCATCTCCTCGTACTTTGGGCCTCCCACAGCATATGGGAAGTACTTACCAAGTCGGGCGTTGTGCCTTCATTTACAAAGGATATGACTGGGGAAGAATCCCTCGAATATCAAAACCCATCATGATGGATATGCTCGGTGCTATTTTACCAACGATTATATTAAAGCTAAACCCATGATGCTTAAAATGGGATATAAAGGGAAAGGCTTAGGACCTTTCCAAAATGGCATGAAAGAACCTTTCGAGGTAGAACCATGGCCTGCCCGATGTGGTGTGGGCCTATTACCTAGTAAGGGTCAACCCTTTCCTTTTGAGGATGATGATCATCTCATATGCTATCAAGACTATTTGGATAGACATGTTGATTTACCTCTTAAAAATTTGTCATTTTCATGCAACATGCTATCCATAGCATACCCTGAAATGATTGCTAACCCCGATGAAGAGTTGGAAGGAGATATCTTCCATGATGTCTCTGTTGAAGAGATGTTGTATAACGGGTTTTATTTTGATGGTTCTATACCAACCATAGCTCAACTTGAGGCCACCGACCCTCAGAATGAATTATCTAAATTAACTTTACAAGAGTTACAAGAGTTGGGTGTTTCACCTGCCCCACCTAATTTTGAAAGAGATCTACACATGGAGGTAGAAAATGTCCTTAAAATTAATATTGGAACTGAGGAAAACCCTCACATAATCAACATTGGAGCAGAACTAAGTCAAGAAAAAAAAGAACAATACATTGCATTTCTTAAAGGGTATGAAGATGTCTTCACTTGGACATATGAAGATATGCCAGGTCTAGACCCTTCTTTAGTCATGCACCACCTAGTGGTCCATCCGGATGCTAAACCTGTTAAACAAAAACTTAGAAAAATGCATCCCAAAGTGGCTTTGCTAGTCAAATGGGAGTTAGAAAAACTCCTGAATGTTATCTTCATACAAGCTATTGATTATGCTGAATGGATCTCCAATGTAGTTCCAAGTCACCAAGAAAGAAGCCACCAAAGTTAGGGTTTGCACAGATTTCATAGATATTAACGCTGCATGCCCTAAAGATGACTTTCCTCTTCCAAATATGGACCAAATTATTGATTTTACTGCTGGAAGTGGGATGATGTCCTTAATGGATGGATTTTTTGGCTATAATCAGATCAGGATAGCTCCTGAAGACCAGGCTAAAACAGCCTTCATTACCCCCTGGGGTACCTTTTGCTGGAAAGTGATGCCCTTTGGCCTAAAGAATGCCGGGGCAACTTATCAACGGGCCATGACCTACATCTTTCATGATATGATGCATGATATCCTACATGATTATGTAGATGATATTATAGCTCGCTCTCTTATTGAAGATCATCATTTAGACGATTTAAGAAAAGTTTTTAATCGATTACGAGAATATCTCATTCGATTAAATCCAAAAAAATGTATATTCGGAGTTAAATTCGGCAAGTTATTAGGGGTTTTAGTTTCTTTACGTGGTATCGAAATTGACCCTCTCAAAATTGCGGCTATCACTGATATGCCCGCACCCACTAATATATCTGAATTACGAAGTTTACAAGGTAAACTTCAAGCTATCCATCGCTTCATTGATAAGCTGGCAGACAAAACTAGTCCCTTTCTTAAACTCCTTAAGAAGGACATCCCCTTTAATTTTGATACAGAATGTAGAGAAGATTTTGAACTTCTCAAGCAATATCTCCTTAACCCTCCGGTGCTTTCACTACCTAAATCTGATCGCCCATTTCTTTTATATATTTTTGCTTCAGATTCTGCCTTAGGAGCTATTTTAGCTCAGCTTGATGATAAAAAATGAGAACGTGCTAATTATTATATTAGCCGAAATTTCTTCAGTTATGAAACTCACTATACAACGTTAGAAAAGTTATGTCTAGCAGTCATGTTTGCTACGCAAAAATTACGACATTACATGCTTAGCCAAAAAACATGTCATTGCCAAATATGATCCTTTAAGATATCTCATGAGTCGACCTTATTTATCGGGTTGCACAGCCAAGTGGGTTCTTGCTCTAAGCGAGTTTGATCTCACCTTCATAGGACAGAAGTCTATTAAGGGTCAAATCATAGCAAATCAATTAGTTGCTGCACCCTTAGAGTCTACTCATCCCCTCATTATCGAGTTTCCTGATGAATGCCTTCAATTAGAGGCAGACCTTGTTGAACAATGGTCCTTATACTTTGATGGAGCCCGATGCATGAGTGGGGTCAGAGTGCGGGTATTATTTTAATATCTCTGCAAAAACATATTATTCCTCTATCCTTCAAACTAACCTTTGCTTGCACCAACAATACTGCTGAGTATGAAGCTCTAATCCTTGGATTACGAGCTACTTTAGCGCTTAAAATTAAAAACCTCTTAGTTTTTGGGGATTCCCAATTGGTTATAAACCAAATTAATGAAGTTTATCAAACCAGAGATGATAAAATTCACCCATATAAGGCCTATGTTTTACAACTAATGGCCTTGTTTGATCAAGTTACCTTGGAAGCCATTCCTCGAACTAGCAACCGTGCAGCCGACGCCATGGCCACCGCTGCATCTCTCTTGCCCTTGGAGTTAGACGATGAATATGCCACTATCATCATTCGTCGACTCTAGGAACCCGCTTCACATAAGTCATGCTTAGAGCCTTTGGATGTGTTTCTAATCAAGGAAACCACTCCTGAACTCTGGTATACAGACATATTTGATCTCCTCCAAAATGGGACTTTCCCTGCTAATTCTAATCACAACCAGCGTCGGTTATTACGTCGACGAGCAAGACAATTTGTAATCATTGGCAATACATTATATAGGAGATCTTTTGAAGGTATCCTATTAAGATGTCTAAATTTAGAAGAGTCTAAATCAGCCTTAAGTGAAGCTCAAGATGGATCTTTTGGAGGACACTTTAGTGGTAGCGTCATTGCTAAAAAGCTCCTTCGGATAGGATAATTTTGGCCTACCATGGAAACGGATGCACATGAATATGTGCACCATTGCGACAAGTGTCAAAAACATGCTGACCTTGTCCATGCGCCTGCACAAGAGCTGCAAGCTATTTCTTCTCCTTGGCCCTTTTCTAAATGGGGCTTGGATATTATTGGTAAAATTAACCCTGTGTCTTCTGATGGACATAAGTTCATCATAACCGCCATTGAGTATTTCACGAAGTGGGTCGAAGCTATGCCTTTAGCTTCCTGCACTGGTTCACAAGTCTCTAAATTTATTTTTAATCAAATCATCTGCAGGTTCGGAATTCCTGCAAATCTCATCTCTGACAATGGAACTCCATTCAAAAATAAATATGTTAAAAAATTATGTCAAAAATATAAGATTCAACATCGCTGGTCTACTCCCTATTATCCTTAGGGTAATGGTCAAGCAGAAGCTTCTAACAAAACTCTAATCAAAATTCTCAAAAGACTAGTCAATAAAACTGGCCATGACTAGCATATTCAATTATATCCAGCCCTGTGGGCTTATCGAACTAGTGTTCGAACCCCCACGAGCACTTCACCATTTGTTTTGGTATATGGTGCCGAAGCAGTTTTTCCATTTGAATTAGAAGTTCCTTCTTTAGCTCTTCAGCTTCAATACACTGAAGTAGGAGATGAATATCACGCTGGCAGACTCAGTCAGCTGGAACTCCTAGACGAAAAATGCATCAATGCTTTAGAGCATCTCCGTGCATACCAAAACAAGCTTAAAAGAGCATATAATAAGAAAGTTCGTCATCGATCCTTTGATATTGGCGATCTTGTTCTAAAAGAAAATAAAAAAAATACAAATGCAACCAAAGAACTGAAAGGTAAATTTGAGCCCAACTGGCTTGGACCATACATCATTACTGCAAAATTTGAATCAGGAGCATATAAATTATCTACCTTAGATGGTAAAGAACTTAAAGAACCCATGAATATTTTACATCTCAAACGTTATTATGCATAAATTTGATTATTTCATCCATGTATATATTTGTTCAAAATCATTCAAAAACCCTCAAAAACATTCATAAAATCTTCAAAAAAAAAAATTCGCATTTATTTTGTAAAGTTTCTTTTGCTTTAAAACAAAAATCAACATAAAAATCCAAAAACAGCTATATGCTTGACTCTTTCAAAACCAAAACAATATATAGAATAAAGAGAGTCAAAATTCTCAAAACTTTCTCAAAATCATTATTTTCTTACAATTACTGTAGTTATATGTTTCAACTTATTTTGGATAAAACTAGCATTTATTTGGCATCCCTCACTTGCACACTCACATAATAAATATCTTGATTTTATCTGGCATGATTACTAATCTCTCTTACATCAAAGTTCACAAAAATCAATTAAATAAAGTTTGAGCATAGAGAATTGATCTTGGTATTTACTTAAACCAAGCACATCTTTTCACAATAAAATGATTATATTTGTAATTTCCATGTTTTGCTACATAGTAGAACTGATTTCTTGAGTGAAAATTTCCCCTACTATCCTATCATGCACATGGTCTAGAATTTTTGAGAATTGGCAAAAGGACAAGCTCACCCCTACCCGAATAAAAATCCCTTGCTCTACAGCTAATCCGAGCAAGTATCCCTAGCAAAGAAAAAGAGAAGAAAAATTCAAGAAAGAAGAGAAAAGAAAAATGTTATTTCAGCAATGTTCCAAGTATTCTCAAGCAAAAGAAATACAAAAAGAAAAATAAAGCAAAGTTCAAAAGAAAGCAAAAGCAATAAAATCCCTCTCCCTACCCTTTGAAAAAAAAAAAAGAAGGGTTGATGAGCTTGAATCCCTGGAATTCTCAATTATTCGAAAACTGTGAGGTAAGCCCCATAACAGGTGGTTTGTGCCCAACCTCGCTTAGCCTTGGGTAACTCCTAGCGTGGCGATATGTCTGTCACATTAGCGACCTTCTTTTGTACAGACCTATGTCTGCTTATGGATTAGCTAGCTCTTGATAATCCGATCTACATAGTAGCCTAGTATGGTTATATGCATCTACATCATGGTTAATGAACACTTAGTTGGTTTATTCAAATCACTTGTATCATAGTATCTTGCTCAAAACTAGGTAACTGAACCATACAATTGCACACACATTTGTATTTGAGAGATTTTGTCTATCATTATGATAAATCAAGATTGGCAATGAATTCACTTATGCACATGGGATTCCTTATAAATCTAATTTTTTCAAAATACTTTGAAATATTATTTTGCAACTTGTTTGGAATAATCAAGTACAATTATTTACCACAAAGACAACTATATAATAGAAGAAATCAAAAATTTCAATTAAAACATATCATATATATCTTATTGACTTTCGCGACGATGGTATAATTCCAAAACCAAAATTGGAGTTTTATGCTTAGCGCAAGCCCTCATTTTCATCTTTTCTGTTCATTAAAAATCAACCATGCAATAAAACTATTTTCTTTGATCTTCGCGATGATGGTATAAGTCTATACCTACATATTCTATACCTAGCGAAAACCATTGTAACAATATTTTCTCCAATTTATCAAAATTCATAAAAACCATATGACTTCATTATGCTTTTCAAAAGCAAACACATTTTTATTATTTCATATCATTATGTCAACCTTTGCATTTTGCAATGATGGTATAATTCTTAAGGAATTATTCAACAATTTTATCACACTTAGGAATTTATGCCTAGCAAAAATTATTCTACAATATTTCATGCATAATATTTTTATGGAAATCTGAAAGCAAACCATTATCATCATCATTTGCATCATCACAACAAAGTCTTAAGACAATCTCTTAAGCACTCTTTTCTTTTAACAATATTTCTATCCTGGGACTAGCTTGACGACCGAGTGAGCAGCGACTCCATGAAATGGTCTATAATAGCGACAATGTCCTTTGAAATTATTGTTAGAAATATCTTTTTATTTTATCACATTTCATTACAACCAATCAATTTGTTACATCAGATTATTTCATTTAAAATATTTATAGCATGACATCCAAGTTATAATATTTTCCAAAACGACATAATTACATGAATCATCAATAAAATCATTACATCAATCAACTCAATCAATCAATCAAACATAAAAAGCATCATAAACATCACATAAAACAAGTCATATGATCAAAAAAAAAAATATCTCATCTATATATATCAACAGAATATATACATCATCAAAACTAGATTGGTATGCCACAATCTGTACCTCGGCATACTCAATCCTCTATCAATACAAGTATAATACAATCTCAGTGGTAGTATCCCGCCCTCTAGCCTCGAGAGCCTCTAGAGCTCTCGGCCTCATCTCCTCCCCCGCCTTGCGGAGGAAGAGGTGGTCCCATCGCAGTATGTGTGGTATTTTGAGTCCTCGTCATCAACCGAGATGAGCTCCTCGTCGACCCTGTCCTGATAGGATCTGCTATGGCAGGTGGCAGCTGTACTCTCTGGCCCTCTGGCACCGCCTGGTAGTATAACGCCTGATAGAATGTGGTCTAAGAAATTGACCGCAGTAGCTCCTGAGTGCTTACACCTCCGCCTCGTGCCCTGAGACGAGCATTCTCGTCTCGTAGCTGTGACACCTCAGCCTGGTGCTGTGCAGCTGCATCCTGTAACGTCTGCATCTGAGGTCGCAGACGATCTCCCTCTACCCGGAGAGTAGCCATCTCGCTACTCTCTCCAATATCCACACCCTTGCCCTTATCAGGCGATGGTGGCCTCTATGGATATGGGGGTCTCGCCTCCCTCCTCTCCCTCTCCCTCTGTCGTGGCCTCTCCTGTGCCTGTGGCCTCCTCTGCTCCCTCTACCATGACCTCGGGATGCCTCTACCACCGCCTGGTGCCGCCTCCCTATCTGACGCACAACTGTGTGGATCGGTCCCTATGCCCTCGTCATCCGAGGAGGGCGGATGCCTGCATACCAAGCATCGTAGCCATCGGCTACTCCTATGTCGTCCCCATCCATTGGCTGGATGGGGGCATCGTTTGCGTCCTGGCTCCAGAAGTGCTGCATGTTTGGAGCCCCGCTAACCGTGGTGTTATCCTGAACAGTCCGAGAAAACTCGTAATCCCTGAGAGATGGGATCCCCTATTGTAGACCGAACTATCGCAAAACTTGGTCATAGCGATGGAGGTCCACCTCTCCCCTCTCCATCCGTAGCCAGCAGACTCGCCTGATGCGAGCCAGCTCCTGTGCGTCCTCTGCCCACCCTGGATGCTGCCTCCATGGCCTCCAGGTGATCTGGTCTGGGACCAAGTCATCCAGTAGTCTTCGGGACACCGGCAGGTCGATTTGTCACTGTGCCCCTCTTCGGAGCCACCAGTAGAAGACTCGGGGCCTCTCCCCGTCAACCCCTGTCAGTGGAAGCCCTACCGGCCTCTGCACCGCAATGTGCTCCCAGCACCAAACCTGTAGGCGTGATGTCATAACCAGACATCGACCGCCATTGTATACGACCCCATGTAGGATCCTATACAATCGACATAGAACAAAGCTGCCCCAAGAAAATCTGTAGCCATGGTCGCACATGTCGTAGATCACATCTGCCAGCATCCATGGTACCCTGCAGCCGCTCTGGTGGCACAGCAGAAGTCCACCAACCACCCCAGCCAAAACTCGTGTCAGTGTAGATGCCCCAGGCATCTGGTGCAGTGCCTCGATGTTCACTCCGCCCTTCTCCAGGGCGAAGCTCGGGTCACCGTAGAGTAGTCCCATCACGTGGCCCTGATTGGCCGCAGGTGTGATCATCCTCCCTTGTATGGGGATTCTAAGAATCCTCCATACATCCTCTAGTGTGGGAGTCATCTCCCTTATCGGTAACCAGAAACATGAAGAGCCCGGGTACCACCTCTCTACTAGGGCCGTCAGTAGCCCCATGTCTGTAGATACTTGTGGCATCTCTGCCACATGTAGTAAGCCGGCTTCGTGCCAGTCGATCTCGCTCCGCTCGTGTCGGAGCGGCCAAGTCATCTCTTAATCCTCCATATTTCCATTCTCTGCTCTTTAGTAATCCTCTCTGCAAGCATAAACATCAAAACAACAAACAATCATTAATAACAATTTTAGCAATCAATAATGCAACTTAAAGATCAAAATTTTGCAATTGATGATATCGCCCACTATTGGCCGATATCGTCCGACATTTGAGCAAAATTGTCTCCAATTTTGCGTGTCGAAATCGTCTCTAATTTGACGAAATCGTCCCTTTTTCGCCGATTTTGCCCTTGGGCGAAATTGACGAACTTGAGACGATTTTGTCGAACTAGGGACGATTTCGTCCGGACGACGTCGATGGCCAAAAATGACCGCGATGCTCAAAATTCACCTATAAATCCATCTAAAAAGCATGTAAAATCAAATTAAATCAATTCTAGATCAGTTTAGACTCTTACCCGTAGACCACAGTGGACCTCTGCAGATCTATGCGCTGTCTCTACCATTTTTGCTCCAGAGCTCTCAAAACAGTAAAATGAACAGTAACATATGAATTAGGGTTTTACCCTATTTTTCTTAATTTTATTCAACAAATAATTTTTGCTTTTTCACGTTTTTACCTCAAACGTTCGATTTGGGTAAAAACACGGAGGGGGCACCATAGTAAGTTGTCGTACGATTCGACCAAGAATCGTCGCCTAAAAATGGGAATAATTTTTTGCTTTCTCGTAGATCGAGAAGAACTCATCTTTAATGCATTTTCTTCGGAAAATTCGCTAAAGAGGGGGCAAAATGTAGCACCCTAAAATTGGCACAATAAAATTGGAATAATTACATTCACCTTAGTAAATAAATTTAAATTCAAATTTAACCTCCCAAACCGCCCGTTAACCGTCGAGAAACCCGTTTCCTCCTTTTCTGTGCCATTTTTAGCAGTTGTTTTGACCGTTTGACGATATCGTCTCCGATCAGACGATATCGCCCGAGATTTGACGATTTCGTCTGGACTAGAACATCCAGATGATTTCATCGCAAAACCGAATTTGCATAGTTGGAATCTGTTCCAACGGGTCTCCAATCTGGGCGAAGCGTGTCCGCGCCGTTGGGACCCTTCCCCCGTTGGAGATCTCCCAAATTGGGATGATCTCCAACCTCCCAACAACTATCCTATGCCTATTTAACTCTAAGACTTTTCCCTCCCCAACCCCCTGGCTGAATTTTTATGCAAATTGAACCCTTATTCTCTAAAACATCGTAATTCATATTTTGCATTAGTCCTATAGTCATTTCATTATAGGTACACCACTGGTTTTCAGCCGAGCCAGCACCTATCACAGCCGACGAACCTGTCAAGATCGGAGGTGATCTCGTCAAATTCAGGATGATCTCGTACTGATGCGAGATGATTTCGACTGCAGCACACATCGAGGCAATCAGTGCCTGGAGTTTGTTCTTCTATCTCTTTTCTCTGTCATTTTATGTTGTAAATTAGATTGTTTATTTAGTTTTTATATTATATTGCATTTGGAGTTCACCCATTTTGTCTAAGTTTACAGATTAAGATCATATTCTGCTATCTAAACACGAGTTATTTGCATTTACTTCGTTCTTGTATATTGTTCAACACTCATATTACTGTTTTACATAGTTTGCCCCTGTTTGCAAAATAGAATTTCTCGTATTTCGCATCTATTTGCTGTTTTGCAGGTCTCTGATGAATTCGTCTAACGAATTCGTCAGATTTCAGACGATCTTGTCAGTTCAGACGATTTTATCAAATTGAAGGCGATTCTGTTGAATTGCGGACTATCCAGACTGCTTCAAGCTTCAAAAACTCCATCAGACTTCCGGATCAGGTAATCTTCATTGGCCTCCTTCAAATTCTCTGTTTTTGTTTTCCTTTCTGTTTGTCGTATGCATTTAAATTGCATTTTCATGTAGTTTAAGTTAGAATCATTCGGCCAAACCTAGGATGAATGTTTAAAAATAAAACGAACTCATCAAAACTCATTCCAAAAACCTAAGCGTGGAAACTGCCGTCAAATGTTTCCTGGTGAACCCACCATCCGTCGAAAAATCACCAAAATGCACCTCCCTTGAGAGGCGGGACCTTCACAAAGTCCTCTCGTCCGAGGTACCGCACCATCCTTTTCCCATCCTCATTCCGGGCGCGGATCCAATAGCCTGAAGGTAGGGGTGCGAAAAATTTGGAGCGATACAATTTTTAAAGATATTTTTTCATAGAAAATTAAACACATATTATAGACATCAATATTTGTATAAGCATAAACACTTGTATCACTTATTTCATTTACTTAATGTAAGATTCAATACCAACAACTATGGTTATGCCCAATCCTAACTGAGTAAACCACTAGTGATTCATGCATGGTTTACATCTATATTTTAATTTATATGAAAATACATTGAGAATAATTTAATAAATATTTTTGTAATGTATCCTAAAGTGTTTTTTTTTCTATTTTATTTGTTTTGTTGATGCTCATAAGTGGAATATAATTTTACAAATAATTTGTTTAATTATGGTTATGCACTAAGTCAACAAGTGTCTACTCAATAGATTTCCTTACATACTTAGATTCTTTCACACCATATTATTACTATTTATCTAAATAGATCACTCTAAGGTAAATATTTGAAAACCAACAACACATGCTTTTACAATGAGATGGTAATTAATAAGTTTTTCATTTATATGAAGCATATAAAAGTATTATTTACATATAAGCATTTAGAATTTTGATTGAAAGAAATTCCTTTAATATGAATTCTATATACATTACTTGAACCTATATATTCAACTAAATAATTATAATCAACAATCACTCAACTTTATCTATATATTATCAACAAAATACTTTCATAAAATTGAAAGAGTTATACTAGTATATGGAAATTTACATATATATCACTTGTCAAAAGTTATTCAAGGAAATCCTAATCAATACTTGTAAACAAGTTTGATATCTACATCTAGATTTATATGCATTCAAGATATGATGTTAATTACCATTCAAATCTCATACAAACAAGTAAATCACATAGAATATTTGAGCATAAGTGTTATCTTTTACTTTATTACTTGTTGGCATTTTTGCCACATTGTTTTTGTTGTTACTAATCATGCAAGAGAATGCACAAATTGTAGAGATACTCATTCTTCTGTTTGTCCCTCCAAGCACTTTGAAAGGGAAAATACAAAAATCTCTACAAGTTTTGTGTTTAAGCAAAGTAAATGTAAGATGTCGCGATATCACGACATGTCGCGATATCGCGACCTGTTGTAGTTTCGCGGCGTCCAAATGCAAAAATCAGCTAAGCAATGAAAAATGTCGCGATATCGCGACATGTCGCATTTTTGTGACCTGTCGCGTTTTCGTGGCTAAAAGCAGCCAAAGGAAGCAAGGGAGTAAAACTATCGCGATATCGCGACATGTTGGATTTTTGCGCTAGGAGCAACAAAAGGAAGCAGTAACGGCAAAGTTGTCACGACATCGCGACATGTCGCATTGCGACTTGTTGCAGTGAGGGAGCACTAAAGTGAAAAGTTGTCGTGATATCGTGACATGTCACATTTTCGTGACTTGCAGTGGCAACAGAGCAACGTGATAGAAAAATGTCGCGATATCATGACATACAACAGCAAAGGGGAGCACCAAGGAAAATTGTCATGATATCGCGACAGAAAAATAGAAAAGGAGCAAATGGTACGAAATGGCACGATATCGCGACATGTCATGTTATCGTGAAAGAGCTGAAGATAAACACAAGGCGAGAGAAAGATGTCGTGATATCGCGACATTTTTGGAAATGAAGCCAAGCAAGAGAAACTTGTCGCGATATCACGACAGGAAGCGGCAATGAAGGAGAAGACAGGAAATTGTCATGATTTCGTGACATGTTGGGGTGAAAGGGCAAAGCGCGGAGAAATGTCACGATTTCGTGACATGTCACGTTTTCATGCGAAGCAAGTACGGACGCAGCCAGATAGTAAGGAATGTCACGATTTCGCGACATGTCAAATTTTCACGTCGAAAAGCAGCAAAGTACAAGGAGACAAAAAATGTCACGATTTCGTGACATATTGTGGAGATAAAGCCAAATGGAGAAACATGTCATGATTTCGTGACATGTTGCGTTTTCATGAGGCAAAGGTGGAAACAAAGAAGAAGATGGAAACCTGTCTCATTTTCATGACCTATCACGTTTTCGTGGGTATAAAGCGGCCAAGACAACGCCAAGAGAAAGATGTCATGATTTCATGACATGTTTCATTTTCGCGATAAGGAGTAGCGAAGAAGCCAAGACAGAGGAAAATGTCATGATTTCGTGACATGTCACATTTTCATGACTGGTGGCAGAAATAGGAAGCAGTAAGGTAAAAGTGTCATGATATCGCGACATGTCGCATTTTCATGACCTGTCTCATTTTCGCGACAGAAGCAACAACAAAGGCCCGATACAGTTCAGTCCGCATTTTTCCTTCAAAATTGCATAGGAGAACGTGAGGAGAAGATAAGGATCAAATAAAAGTTCTCCAACTGATTTAGAGATCATGGTCAAAGAGGCTCCAAGATTAAATGTTGTTGTTTACCTATGTGCGCAAGATGGAAGAACATGAGGCAGTTTTCGACGCCACCAAAATTAAATATGCCTCTAGTATTAAAAGCTCTTGTTCATGATCTCCTAACAACTTCCGACTTGCCCCGATAATGGTCATTTAATGAAGAAATATGGTCCCTTGTTTCTGTTTAATTTTTAGTTTTGATCCATAAAAATAGGGACTATCATTTCTCCAAGGCAGATTAAGGGGGATCGTTTCTCTTTTCAAGTGCACATTTTGTGGATCGCTTCTTCAAAATCTGTTTTATGTATTAAATGCTGTAATACGAAAGAAAGAGGAAAGACCTCTATAAATACCAATGTAAAATCTCAAGCAAAAGGAGGAGGACCTTTTTGCAAAAATTGAAGCAGAAATCCTAGATGCATTTTGCTCTATTCTTAGTGTCTTTTGGAGTTGGTGATCCAAATTGTTGTTCATGTTTTGCTTTCTGTGTGATTTACTTTTGTTTAGTCCAGTGTTAAAATATAAGTTGAATTTTGTTGTTCTGAATTTGGCTGTATTTTCATTTGAATGTTTGAAGTATAATTGAAGGCGAACTTATGGCTAATGCTTGATCCGATTATGTGCATTCTAAGAATCTATTGCCGCTTATCTTAGAGATGTAGTTTGAGATTATTTGCTATTTGAGGTTGTACTCCCCATTAACTATCGACTTTGGCCATATTTCCATCTCTTTCTATTATTTCTCATTTCTTTCCGCATTTTCCCATTTCTTTCCTGCATCCTTATCTTGAAACTAGTTTAGATTAGTTTGGGAGCCAGCCCTCTCTGGAGATTGGCCCGGGAGACTTCTCTTTCTCTCGGCCTTTCAATGTTGGTCGAGTCTAGGGTGCACAAGTGATGAAATCTTGTACTTAGGCAGATTTGTGACCAATAGTTTTTGGCACGCCCGATGGGACAGACTGTTTCTGTCTCAGAAAGATCCATAACCGGTGGGACTCACAAGTCCCATATTTTGACACCCGAAGGAATCAAGATTTTGATGAACTGTCTTGACCTCAAAGCGGAGATTGTAAGTTCATCTGGTGACTCGTCGAAGGTGACTGTATAGTACCTAGAAATATCTAATCACAAAACTGGTGAAAATCTTTGCTTCATGATCACGAGATCAAGTGCCAAAGAATCGGAAGATCCAGTCGAATTCTTCGAGATTGATGTTCAGAACTGGAGGGAGCACTCAAGATTGGTAAGTCCTATGAACCCGTAATTTGCTATTTCTTCATAGGTAGCGGGTCAATTTGTGCCATCTCTGACTCCTCCCAGTACTGCTACGAGCTTGCTAGTAGATCCAAATCCTACAGTGCAAATGGTTGGTCAACAACCTCCTCCACGATGAGTTCCTGCTTGGAACGATTCGGGAGCATTGGACCTACCTTTTCAAAATCCAGTTCCTACTGCAGCAATAAAAGCCTTGCCTACATATGATGGGACTGGAAAGACAATGTACGAGCATGTTTTAGATGTGGCAACCTTGGCTTCAATTCATAATATCACAGACGAAGATGTCATGATCAAATTGCTCGTCCTGTCACTCCGAGGTAAGTTGTTGTGCTGGTATAGATCCTTGTCTCCCAACTCCATAAATTCATGGGATCAATTAGCAGAGATGCTAATCCAAGGGTTCAATGAGCAAGCAGACCCATTTTCTTTAGTGCATCAATTTAATAATATCAAGAGGCATCCTCAAGAGGAGATAGTGGATTTCAATGTTAGGTTTTCCCGAACTTGGCAGAGAGTTCCTGACGGTCTTCGCCCTACTCATGAACAAGTAGCATTGTACTTTCTTAGGGATTTCCATTCAGATATTGGTATGAACATTAGGATGTCCGATGTTCAAACATTTCCTGCACTATATGCCCAGGCACAGAAGGCTGAGGCCGATCTGATTGCCATTGGGAAATTGCCTTCGAAAATGACTATGCCTATTTTTCTCGAGCTTCCACAATACCAACATACAGGTGTAGCCCCTACATCTTACACTGCTCCATCCATATACCCTTCATCTTCATGGAATCCTCCCATACCCTCGGTACCTATGATTCCCATTCCACAGTTAACCTCTCCACTTCCAACTCCTGCATTACCTTCTCCACCAGTTCCATTACCTCTACTTGCACCGCCTGTGTCCACAAGCCCAAATCCTCAATTGGCTATTTTGCAAGAAATTCAGTCGGCCATGAGAGCTCTCACTAACAAGGTGACATCTATGGAGTGAAGAGAGGTAGAAAGGAACTCTCAGCCATGAATATTTGTTTCGACGGTAACTAGAGAGCAAGTTGCTCCTAGCAAGGCTATAGAGAAAGTACCTGAGAGGAACTCATCGATCCTGGTAAGTGAAGAGGCTGGCCCTTCTGAAGTTTCACATGAGCCTTCTTACTAGTGTTCTTCATGCAATGACCCACATGATGAGTCCACTTGCATGGTTCACCAAAATTATTTGCAAGTTCTTGCGGGGAGCCGTGTAAACATGATTCGAGAGGTGGATCTTAATTCTGTGATGTCTCTTGAGGAACACATAGCAGTCTTGACACGCAGTGACAAGAAACCAATGTTGGTAGATCCGACTAAGATGGAGCCATTGAAAGTGCCTCCTGCACAAGCAACAAAGCAACAAATACCTGCAAGGACTCATGATCCTCTAGCTCTGCAACAAGATCCACCTATTTTGCCGAAGGATCCACTTTCACCACAAGCAAAAGAGAAGGAACAAGCTTTTGTCTCTCAGCCGCAAGTGGAAACAAAGGAACAAGCTAGAGAGACGTTGCGGTATCCATCATTGACTAAACGACAATGAGTGGAGGCCACCCAACAATATAGAAGCAAATTTGAATCTTCCAGTGGAGGGAAAGAGCCAATCTTGATGGAGTACAACATCGTTGAAGAACTCAAATGGATACCAGCTAAAGTAAGTCTGTATGACACCTTGTAGCTGTCTGGACAGGTAAATCTCTTACAAGAATCCCTGAAGACCATACAAAGTAAGGGGAAGGCTCCAGCCCAGGTAGTTATGTCTCAAACATTAACTACTTCATCCACTGGAAAAAATAGACCACCCCCATTTTATTTGTCACTCAAGATGGAGGGTTGGATAGTGCACAATTGCATGATTGATTTTGGTGCTGCGACAACCGTCATGCCAAAGGCAGTTTGTGAAGCCATGGGTATGGAGTATACAAGAAGTAGCCCTGGTGTCTTGCAGTTGGATGGGACTCCCATGAAAATAGTGGGTGTAATCAAGGATGTTCCTATTGCTCTACATAGTATGCCTCAAATTACAATAATTCAGGAGGTAGTTGTGGTTGATTTGGAACCATATTTCAGTATGTGTTTGTCGAGAGAATTCACTGCCAAGCTGGGAGGCTACCTTTCTCTAGATTATTCTCACTTGGAGATTCCTTTCAAAGGAAGAAGAGTCCGTATTTACAATAAGAAGCCTTCTACTTTTCATATAGAGAAGATGGGAGAAGAAGAAAAGTCCACACATTCTATCAACATGATAACTGAAGAATTGGAAAATCCTGATTTGATGGATGAAGTCCTGGATGATCTTTTCTTAGAGGATGAGTTTTCAATGCTCAATTTTAATGCCATGATGGAAACTAAGATTGGGTGTTACTCCATTCCAAAGCCCGAAGAGGTTGAAGTAAAGTGCTCCGATAATGTTGGTCAAGACTCGTCCGGATCAACTCTATTTCGATGGAGCACGATGCAGAAATGGCGCTGGAGATGGGACTGTTCTAATATTACCTTCTGGACCTTCTAGAATTCAATGATCTTCTTCATACCAGTTGACCTGGAGCTACACAAATAATACAACAGAATATGAGGCTTTATGCCTAGGTCTCAAGAAGGCTGAGAAACTTGGAGCGCAACAGTTGCAAATCTTTGGTGACTCCGAGCTGATTATCAATCAGGAGACCCATAAGTGTGTGTTCAAGGTCTGGGATCTAGGAGATCATAGAGCCATGTTTTGGTATGTGTCTCTCCCGAGAGTTCATAGCTAAACTTGGGGGTTACCTTGTACATAAAAAAAAAAAAAAATAAGAAAAAGAAGAAAAAAAAAAATTTTTTTGTTAACTTTGGCTCCTTTTGCACGCGAGCCCGCAGGTATGTTTATTTCTCTTTCTTTTTCTTTTCCTTCCCAGCAGTTAGTGGCTTCCTCCTCTATTTCTTCCACTTCCTACTTCCTCTCCTTCTTCTCCTTATTCTTCTGTAAATAATCAAGCCACTACTGTTGTTTCTATTCCCCTCTCTGATGTTCCCTTTCCTTCATTTCCCTTTCTTCTAATCCTTTGTCTTTTGAGCATTTCTCCATAGTTCCTACCACCTCCTCCATTCCATCCACTTCCATTTCATTATCTATTTTCATAGAATCCCAATAGCTGGTAGCACAGTAGCACCCTCTTCAGTTGTTGTATCTACCACTTCTACTCCTCCATCTTCCACCATTCCATCATTCACCATTCCCGTTCCACGACCTGCACATCTGCTGGTCATCACTCCATTCATTTTCATTTTTTCAATTTAGGTGCTTTTCACTACTGCCATGGAGATCCTTGCACAACACCTGGTGATTACCCAGCTCAACCGAGCTAGGCAAAATGCAGTAGTTCTAGGAATAAGGGAAGTTCTGCTATTCCATAAATTTCTGCTGAAGGTCCTATTTTTGAGTGTCGAGTGCCAGCAAGAGCTTGTTGCAATAGCAGAGACGTCCAACATCAACCAACACTCACTTTTTCTGCTCCTCCAGCTTCTTGACTCTATTGCCCAATGGATAAAGGCCTGAGGTTCGTGCATACAATAGAACTGTATACCCCACGAGCCGCCAAGAATGTTGGCATTTTTGCCACATTGTTTTTGTTGTTACTGATCATGCAAGAGAATGCACAAATTGTAGAGATACTAATTCTTCTGTTTGTCCCTCCAAGCACTTTGAAAGGGAAAATACAAAAATCTCTACAAGTTTTGTGTTAGAGCAAAGTAAATGAAAGATGTCACGATATCGCGACATGTCGCGATATCACGACCTGTTGCAGTTTTGCGACGTCCAAATGCAGAAATCAGCTAAGTAAAGAAAATGTCGTGATATCGCGACATGTCGCATTTTCGTGACCTGTCACGTTTTCGTGGCTAAAAGCAGCCAAAGGAAGCAAGGGAGTAAAACTATCGCGATATCGCGACATGTTGGATTTTCGTGCTAGGAGCAACAAAAGGAAGCAGTAACGGCAAAGTTGTCGCGATATCGTGACATGTCACATTTTCGTGACTTGTTGCGGTGAGGGAGCACTAAAGTGAAAAGTTGTCGCGATATCATGACATGTCGCATTTTCACGACTTGTAGTGGTCGCAGAGCAACATGATAGAAAAGTGTCATGATATCATCGTGATATCGTGACAGAAAAATAGAAAAGGAGCAAATGGTACGGAATGGCACGATATCGCGACATGTCACATTATCGCAGAAGAGCAGAAGATAAACACAAGGCGAGAGAAAGATGTCACGATATCATGACATTTTTGGAAATGAAGCCAAGCAAGAGAAACTTGTCACGATATCGCGACAAGAAGCGGCAACGAAGGAGAAGACAAGAAATTGTCACGATTTCATGACATGTTGGGGCGAAAGGGCAAAGCACGGAGAAATGTCATGATTTCGTGACATGTCACATTTTCGCGAGGAGCAAGTACGAATGCAGCCAGATAGTAAGGAATGTCACGATTTCGCGACATGTCAAATTTTTGCGGCCGAAAAGCAGCAAAGTACAAGGAGACAGAAAATGTCATGATTTCACGACATATTGTGGAGATAAAGCCAAATGGAGAAACATGTCACGATTTCGTGACATGTTGCGTTTTCACGAGGCAAAGGCGGAAATAAAGAAGAATATGGAAACCTGTCTCATTTTTGCGACCTGTCACATTTTCGCGGGTATAAAGCGACCAAGACAACGCCAAGAGAAAGATGTCACGATTTCGTGACATGTTTCATTTTCATGATAAGGAGTAGCGAAGAAGCCAAGACAGAGGAGAATGTCGCGATTTCGTGACATGTCACATTTTCACGATTGGTGGCAGAAATAGGAAGTAGTAAGGTAAAAGTGTCACGATATCGCGACATGTCACATTTTCGTGACCTGTCTCATTTTTGTGACAGAAGCAACAACAAAGGCCCGATATAGTTCAATCCGCATTTTTCCTTCAAAATTGCATAGGAGAACGTGAGGAGAAGATAAGGATCAAATAAAATCTCTCCAACTGATTTTGAGATCATGGTCAAAGAGGCTCCAAGATTAAATGTTGTTGTTTACCTATGTGCGCAAGATGGAAGAACATGAGGCAGTTTTCGATGCCACCAAAATTAAAGATGCCTCCAGTATTAAAATCTCTTATTCGTGATCTCCTAACAACTTCCGGCTTGCCCCGATAATGGTCATTTAATGAAGAAATATGGTCCCTTGTTTCTGTTTAATTTTTAGTTTTGATCCATAAAAACAGGGACTGTCATTTCTCCGAGGCAGATTAAGGGGGATCGTTTCTCTTTTCAAGTGCACATTTTGTGGATCGCTTCTTCAAAATCTGTTTTATGTATTAAATGTTGTAATGCGAAAGGAAGAGGAAAGACCTCTATAAATACCAATGTAAAATCTCAAGCAAAAGGAGGAGGACCTTTTTGCAAAAATTGAAGCAGAAATCCTAGATGCATTTTGCTCTATTCTTAGTGTCTTTTGAGTTGGTGATCCAAACTGTTGTTCATGTTTTGCTTTCTGTGTGATTTACTTCTGTTTAGTCTAGTGTTAAAATATAAGTTGAATTCTGCTATTCTGAATTTGGTTGTATTTTCATTTGAATGTTTGAAGTATAATTGAAGGCGAACTTATGGCTAATGCTTGATCCGATTTTTGCATGTGCATCCTAAGAATCTATTGCCGCTTATCTTAGAGATCTAGTTTGAGATTATTTTCTATCTGAGGTTGTACTCCCCATTAACTATCGGCTTTGGCCATATTTCCATCTCTTTCGATTATTTCCCATTTCTTTTCGCATTTTCCCATTTCTTTCCTGCATCCTTATCTTGAAACCAGTTTAGATTAGTTTGGGAGCCAACCCTCTCTGGAGATTGGCCCGGGAGACTTCTCTTTCTCTCGGCATTTCAATGTTGGCCGAGTCTAGGGCGCACAAGTGATGAAATCTTGTACTTAGGCAGATTTGTGACCAACATTACTATACCTTCACAATAAAGAACACTAATACAATTATTCTGGATTCTATATACAACTTTCATAATTTATCTATGTCCAACAATATTGAAACATTATATGAATAGACCAATTTCAAATTTTATTTTCAATTGTAATATATAGAATAAGTTCATTTGCTCCAAATACATATTTTCATCTTAAATATTTCAACACATATATTTTATTTTAAAGAATAAATTCCCATAGGTCTCTTTGTAATAGGGTACATTCACTGGTCCTTCTAATACTTCTATTTTAGGTCTATAAATATTGCTATTATAGGGTAGAGTATCATTGAGTTGTTTATTTTCCCATCCAATAGAATCTCATTATATTATTTTGTACCTCAACTCCTCTTCAAGAGTTTTGACCCTCTAAAAAAGGAGTATATACACATCACCATTCAAAACAAAGAGGGTCCACAATGAAGTGTCTATCCATATTCATGCAAACTAACTAATGAATATAAGCTAATAACTAATTTGAACATAAATTATTTATAAATTTATAGCTTGGCTATAGCATTTTAAGCTATAGAAAGATATTATTGTATAAGAGGCTATTGAATTTGTTTTGTAAACTAAATGTTATAATATATGGTGTTAAGATTCACTTGAGTCCGTAGTCAATTTTTGTATTATATTCTTTGTATAAGCCCTTTTGGCCCTTGTGTACCTTGTATAGGTAAATTTGTTGTAATATATTATATTTTATAAAGATCGATTCAACCTTGACCTAAATATATTTCATAATTGGGTATTTATACCCTTTCCTACACCAACCATCTATTTATTAGTTGGAGTGTAATATATTTATTTAATGAGATTTTTTTGTGTCTATGGACACCATTTATACTATATATATTCTTTGTTTGAGCTATTTCTACTTATTTAGGTAATGTGTTGATTTCATTTTTTCTAGAAAGTATTGTGAAATCCAACATGGTATCAGAGTAGGTGTGAATCTATAGTATTTGATTTCTTACCTTCAATTATTCTTTCTTCCATAAAACTATAAGTAACAATGTTTATAGAATAATTTTATGTGAACGATTCATGTGTCATTGATGGTTTATTTTAAGGGTTTGCTTCAAAATCCTTGATGTACTTGCATTATAAGGGTTTTACTAGGCTGCAACAAATTTGTTCTAGGAGAAGTATTCAACGATAAGTTATTTTGGTCTTTCTCCTTTTTAATTGGTTATATGAGATTGAAATGGACCCCACCCATATTACATCATCACCACATAGTGGTATTACAACAAAGTTTGGATATTATCCATGTATTTCTTGGCAATATTTGAACCTTGATCTCCTCTTTAAATGTTGAGGAATCTTACCAGTTGAGATAATACCACTTGATATTTTTTGTCTCTCTTTACATTCAATATTTTTTTTTTTTTGTTTTTACTAGATGAATGCCCTAATTATTGGATTAAATTAATGTTTTTTAAAAACCTAATTAGTATTTTACAATTAAAAAAACACTTTCTTTTTTATTTTGACCTTTTTATTTATATGTAGCACAAATGAGAGAAAAGTATACATGACTTTCAAAGAATAAAAAAAGAATATGAGTAACTTTTGATAACCTATGTATGCTAGAGAAATCATAGGAATACTCCTATGCATAGCAAAGACCTTCAAACTGCTTCAAAAAGTTGTTAAAATGGTCTATCAATTTTTTTGTCATATTGGAAAGAGAGGATGGCTAGGTAGGTTATGCCCATAAACAAAATTATTTAGATAAAAATATGATAGATATGGATGAACTATTAGTATTTTTAATTCTTTGTAAAATTTTAGAAGGGATATCAGTTTAACATTTCTTGTCATTTGCCTTTAAATACTTATTTAGTTGCATTAAAAAATTATTCCAATCCTTCACTTTATTTTTAAATTAAATTTTGGAAAGGGAATATTCTTCTAGATATTCGAAATGGGAGAACATTTTAGCATAAAAAGCACATTGTTAAAAGGACTAGTGGTCCTGTAGATTATGTGCACATCCCTAGGTCAAAAATTCCTTTTACATGTCGACAAATACACTCCCTTAAGGGGAGCATACTCTTAAGTATTATCTTTATGTGCATCCATGGTGCTATAATTAGAGGAAAAGACCTTAGTCCCTAGGATATTGGATGTCCAAATTTCACACCTCATTCCCACTTATTTAGAAGAGACATGATGACATCATCATATATAATGTGGCATGTGATGACATAATCATCTTTGACATGGTGCATGCTAAAATCACCCTAGATGATGTGGCACATGATGATATCACCTCCTTTGATATTACATGTGCTAATATCACATTTGGTGATATGAAATTTGACAATGATGACCTTAAACCTTTTAACATAACACTTGTTGATGTGGATCCTACTAACATAGAACTTGCTAAATTGGCATCTATTGATGTAGCACCTATTGACATGATATTTATTGATGTGGCTCAAGCTAACATGGCATATGGTGACATGGCGGTGGATTATGTGACAATGGCTAACATGGTAGAGTAGATGAGGTGGATATCAAATTTTAGGTATTAAAGTGAGATTAAACAATGAAATCAAGACAACTCATTTTTGTCATATGTTCAATCACTTACATAGTTAGTAGTAGAGTGGAAAACTATGGATCTTAAGTGGCGTTAGAATAAAACATGTAGCACACTTTGATTAATTGGTATCATATCCAATGGATTGCATAGTTAACATCCCAATGCCACCCTCTTGCATAAAACAATGACACTTTGTAGTAAAGATTCGTTGTTCTCATGTCTAGTTAGCACCTTGTTTCCACCCTCTCACTTGTACAATCAGTGATATATGACATCCTACTATTAGTTGAAGGTACAAATACATTTTTATTTTTTGAAATTTTTTGTTGTTATTCTAGGGCCAAACTTTTGAGGGTTGTAACTTTTGCATATGAAAGCATTTTGAGTTTATTTTTTTCAAATCATATGGTTTTTAAAGCTCTCTACATTAGAATTATTTTTTATTGGTCACAAATACATATAGAAGACTATATTTGGATAGGAAAATCATGGATCAACATGTGGCCTGAGTAAATAATCCAAAATATGCCACTTGAAATATCAAGATTGAATCTCTACTTCAAAGTAAGGGATTTCTCACATATATGAATGAAGTCCTCTAAGACTTTAATTGTGATGAGAGAAAGTAGTTATGAAGGATAAGAAGTATGAGGTGCTTGTTTAATTGGCACTCACTTTGATAATATCTATAACACTCATGTTAGTAGCACTTAATATCCTAAGTTCTTGCTTGACAAGTTTTAGAACCCATGTGAATGAATTGAATCTACACAAATTAGTACACTACAAGTAGATCTTTACACATTTAACATAGAGATATTTGACATCATAAGTGAGTACATAAATAAGTCTAAGAATATGGAAGAGGATATACACACGGGTAGATAAATTGAGAATGGGGAGAAGGATATTGATGGGAAAAATAACATTAAGCTTCTCAACATTGTGTTCAAGAATATTTTAGAGACATATGATATTGATTCCATTATGTTTAAGATGCTTTGAGTTTATTTCCCAAATATTACCTCTCCTTTTGATTATGTGTTTACATACCTTCTTCACCATCAAGCTCAAATACATAGGTATAAGAGTCATTATTTTCACCATTAAATTCATGCAAAATAAGAGATTAAGATAAAGATTTAAAATAATATAAATAAAGGGGAGAGAAAAGATTAAAATCTCTTCAAGAAGCCTATTTATAATTATTGCAAGGAGGGAATAAGATAGAGTTTTGTAAAATATAGATTAAGAAAATTGAGAAACCATCCAAAGGGGGTGTTGATGCTATTGTATTTTGTGCTCAATATGAGGATGACCATGATGGTGAGACTTCATAATTATTCATTGAACATATTAGACATCGAATTCTTATGATGAGTGGATTGATATTCAGGGAACAATTCAACACATGACTAAGCATTTCCACCTCTTGCATTACTATAACACATAACATTCTAGAGATAATATTTTTATTGAGGATGGTTATTATTTATAGGTGGTTGGATTTGGTGAGGTAATACATGGTTCTTCTTCATTTGATGAGATATTTTTTGTTCCTAGTGTAAGCCATAATTTTTAATATTTTTATTATATAATCAACATGAATAAGAAATTGGAATTTTGGTTAGATCAATGGGTGATTAAGGATATTGATGATGGTTTCAAGAAAATTACCTTTGAATATTGTGATGAGTCAAATATGTTAGTATAACAATGGCACAGAGAGGGGGGGGGGTGAATCTGTGCAATTTAAAACTTTAATTTCCAATTTGAAATCTGATTTAAAACAGAAATAAACTCATGTATAGCAGCAACATATATGCAAGAGAAACAACCCACAACACATGATATGCCGGAGGAAAACCACAAGGGTAAAAAACCTCCCAAAGAGAAATGCTTGCTATGACTACTGCATAGAACAAGCCTCAAAATGAAATACACTAAAGTTTCTCTGCCACAACAGAAGGAGGGCTGCAACCCACCTATATCAGATCAAAATAATAATAATATGATGAAAAATAAAGCATAAAAATGCTTCCAGTAAAAGCAAGCTCTAACAAGCCAGCAAGCTCAAAACCAACAACACCGCTCGCAAACCAACTGTGCACCCAACCACTGCAAAATGATTTTTCTGTCAAATATGATCCAACACCTGCAATAAACATATCAAAATTATTCTCTCTCCATCCACAATAGGTTCCCAAACCTGCATGCTAAAATCTATACACTTATGTCTTCTACAGAAATTTTGGCAGCATTCCGGTAGCACCCTGTTACTCTCAACAAAAACTCCATAATACCACCATATCAAACACTGAATTTATAGAGAAATGATATGGAGAGAAACCATAAATGGTTTCCAAAACCATGAGTAGAAAATCACTCAAAAAATCATGCCCAAGTTGAGGAAATTTCTAATTTGCCAAAAAAGAAATTGTTGCCAACACCACTACACACACTCACCAGTTGCCAATCAAAGTGGAGATGCTCTTACACAACCAAAAGAATATTCCAAAGTGTCTAAACACTAATTTGGCAATTATCACGTCCCATATCTCCAAAATCCCACAAAAATAGGGCAGCAAAATATTCTTTCCTTACACCACTATGACGGATGTCATAAAGTGGGTCCCACAACAAGTTGAACACCCCAATTAGCATATTTCCATTTTTGCACCACAAAATAAATTCCAATAAATATTGGAAATAATTCCTAACCCTTATGATGCATTATAAAATAATTAAAATCAATTTTCCCTCCATTCCTAAGTCTTGGAACACATTCCAAGGAACTTGGAGATGACATAGTGGAAATAAATAAATGTTGAATGTTACAATATAGCACCAAGGCACATAGAAAATACAAATGCAACCTTATATCACCTTTACATAAATAAATGTGCCATAAACATAGAACCAAGAGAAATAAGATATGCAATAACCACAAATTATACCTCCAAAGTCTCCGTAAAAGGTGTGTTCAAATACACACAACATTTTGCAACATTGCCCAAACTGCAGCATAATCACCATGATGAATAGGATGCCAACTAGGAGAAAAAGTAGAAGTGTTGAAAACAATGACAACACCTCAAATTCTCAACAATCTCCCCCTTTGGAATTGTTGGCAACACCAAATAATCTGCAGATAAACTACAACAACCAAGACCATGAAATAGGCAACAAGAAGGTCCTGTAAAGCCTGTAAAGCACAAACCAAGAAGTGCAACATTCTTCAACATATCTCACACCTGAAACAACATCAAATGTCTCCCCCTAACACCAACCATACAGATCTGAAAGCAAAGAGCACAAGAAGCAGATTATCCAACTCTCTCCCCCTTTGACAATCAATGACAAAGGGCAACCAGTGCATCTGAAAACATGATAAACATTACAACTCTCCCTGAACCAAAGCACCAAGACACTTGAAACTGATGTGAATATGAAATAACAGAGTGTAGTGATGAAAACATCAATGGGAAATATTACAAGATACCCCAAAGAAGTTCTACACAAGATACAGTGCCACTAGCTCGCACAACACTACAACCAGGTACCATAGAATGCATCAAACAATACTAAACCTTGCTGTTGTGAAAATAACTGATATATATCTGATATGAACTGATATTCAACATGAAAATATAGTAGCTACAATAGCAAAGAGATACCCAACAAAATCTCACCAAACTGCAAGAAGTTGCCAAGCAACTAGGCAACAACCGATCAACCCGAACAACACCAAACTCTGCAACCATCATCCTCAAGCATACATCAGAAAATATGAACATGAAATATCAGAAATAGGAGCATAAAATCAGACCATAAGAAGCTCCCCCTGAGGATGTGCACCAACAAAAATATCTAGTGAGATGGAGAAGAAACAACTCCCAAGAGTTGTCTCAAATGCTCAAATGTCTCCATAGGCAATGGCTTAGTGAATATATCAGCAACTTGTTGCTTTGTAGGCACAAAATCCAAAGCAACCAGACCATTAGAAACCTTCTCCTTCAAGAAATGATACCTTATATCTATGTGCTTAGTCCTTGAATGCAAAACTGGGTTCTTGGAAATATTAATAGCACTAGTATTGTCACAAAGAAGAGAGATAGGCTCACCAATCTGAATACCCAAGTCTACAAGCATTTGTTTCATCCAAAGCACTTGAGTACAACATGAGGCAGCAGCAATATACTCAGCTTCAGCAGTAGAGAGTGATACTGAGTCTTGCTTCTTGCTATGCCAAGAAACAAGCATGTCACCAAGATAGAAAGCACCACCACTAGTGCTTTTCCGATCATCAACACATCCTGCCCAATCTGCATCTGTGTAGGCTCTAAGTGTGAAGTATTTTCCTCTTGGATACCATAATCCAAATTCCATAGTCCCCTTGAGATATCTGAAAATCCTCTTAACAACTTTCACATGTGTTTCTTTGGGTGCACTCTGAAATCTAGCAACCATACAAACAACTTGCAAAATATCAGGCCTAGAAGCAGTTAGATATAATAAACTTCCAATCATAGACCTATAGAGTGTTTGATCAACAAGAGGAGACTCATCATCCTTACTTAGCTTACATCCAGTTACCATAGGTGTACTCACAGGTTGAGAATCCTCCATGTTAAACTTTTTCAATATTTCCTTGACATATTTTGATTGTGAAATGAAAATGCCTCTATCAAGTTGAGCAATTTGTAGACCAAGAAAATAAGACAACTCTCCAATCATAGACATCTCAAACTCACTTTGCATAGCAGCAGAAAAATTATGACACATACTATCTTTGCTTCCACCAAAAATAATATCATCAACATAAACAACAATCACTAGCTGATGGGAATCAACAACTTTGAAGTACAAGTTGCTATCAACCTTACCCTTTTGGAAGCCTTGCTGCAAAATATACTTATCCAACCTTGCATACCATGCTCTTGGGGCTTTCTTGAGCCCATACAAAGCCTTCTTTAACCTGCAAACATAGTTCTCATCCCCAAGCTGAAATCCTTCAGGTTGCTCCATATAAACTTCCTCTTCCAAATTGCCATTAAGAAAAGCAGATTTCACATCCATTTGATAAACCTTAAAGTTCTTATGAACAGAAAAAGAAAGAAACATTCGGATGGCTTCTAATCTAGCAACAGGAGCAAAAGTTTCATCAAAATCAATACCTTCAACTTGAGCATACCCCTTGCACACTAATCTTGCCTTATTTCGAACAACTTTGCCATCCTCATTGAGCTTGTTTCTAAACACCCACTTGGCTCCTATTACATTTTTGTTCATTGGTCTTGGAACCAATTCCCAAGTGTTGTTCTTTTCAATTTGATTAATCTCCTCTTCCATAGCATGAGTCCAACTATTATCCTTAGAAGCTTCAATAAAATATTTAGGCTCAACTTGTGATAACAATGAAAAGTGACTTTGCTCATTTGGTCTTACCAATTTTCTCCTTGTTTGCACACCTTGTGTTGGATCACCTATGATTTGATCCATTGGATGATTCTTCTTGATGTATTTTGGAGGTGACTTGGTAGCTTCACTTTGTTCTTCTCCTTCTGAAACTTGCTTGTTTTCATCTTGCACTTCTTCTTCCTCATATGGTTCAAACTGTGATGGTGAAGACTCCTCAAGATCAACTTTGGGAACATGTCCTTCATCAACCCTCACATTTGCACTTTCTACCACTTTTCCAAGCTTCTTGTTGAAGCATCTATAAGCCTTGCTTTTGGTGGAGTAGCCAAGGAAAATCCCCTCATCTGCTCTATCTTCAAACTTGCCAAGATTGTACTCATCTCTCCTTATGTAGCACTTGGACCCAAATACTCTGAAATGCTTAACTGAAGCTTTCTTTCCTATCCATAGTTCATAGGGTGTCATATGGCTATGAACTCTAAGCATGCACCTATTTTGTATGTATACTGTTGTATGCACTGCTTCCTTCCAAAATCTAGTTGCAACCTGTGAATCATTAAGCATTGTTCTAGCCATTTCTTGTACTGTTCTGTTCTTTCTCTCAACCACCCCATTTTGTTGAGGTGTTCTTGCTACTAAAAGTTGTCTTCTAATACCATGCTCATGACAAAAATTATCAAAATCACTAGAAGTGAACTCACCACCTCTATCGGATCTCAAGCATTTGATCCTCTTTCCTGTATCATTCTCAACCATAGCCTTAAACACTTTGAAACAAATAAAAGCCTCTGATTTCTCCTTCATGAAAGATACCCATGTTAGTCTAGAATAATCATCAATAAACAAAATGAAATACCTCTCACCATTAGTTCCTTTAGTCCTCATAGGACCACACACATCGGTATGCACAAGCTCCAAAGGCCTTGTTGTAGAATATTCCTTAGTTTTGAAGTGTGATTTGGTTTGCTTGCCTTGTTGACATGATGCGCATATGCTATTGTTTGGCTTAGTCAACTTTGGAAGATGTCTTATTGAATTCTTGGAGCTGATCTTAACCAAGCTATCAAAGTTAATATGGCCAAGCCTCTTGTGCCATAACCAACTATCATCAACTTGTCCAACCAAGCATGTTTTCTCATTTGCACTACAAATATTGTACAAATTTCCTGAAGTTCTTGTAGCCTTTGCCAATATTTTACCACTCATAGCACATCTAATCTCACAACCATATGATTTAAAAATCACATCTTTGCCACTATCACACATTTGGCTAACACTTAAAATATTATGCTTGAGGCCATCAACAAAAAGAACATCATGAGAAGTGATTTTACCATTGTTGATGTTGACCATACCTTTACCCACAATCTTTGCATTGTTATTGTTGCCAAACTTTACTGAACCACCATCATAATCTTGCAATCTTGTAAGTTGCCTTCTATCTCCAGTCATGTGACTAGAGCATCCACTATCAATGATCCAAGATGTAGCCTTTCTTTGTGCCTTGAAAGCGGTTTGAACAATCAATGAATCATGCTTAGTAATGTCTTCCTGTTTTGACTTTCCCTTCTCAACCCATGTCATCTTGGGCTTGTTTTCTGATTTCTTATCTTCCTCATACCTCACGGACTTCTTGGGAAAATGGTCTTTATGCATCATGGATTTCTTGTTTTGCACCTTTGGAGGCTTGTTGCTACTTCTATCCTGCATTTGATTAGTCACAAAAATAGTTCTGCAATCTCTAGCAATGTGACCAAAGTTATTACACTTGTAACACTCAACATGAAAATCAATGAGAGGAGCAAATGAGTTGTGACTAACAAAGCTCTTAGGCCTAACATTAAGCCTACAATCCATCATCTTGTGACCATAAGTATTGCACTTAAAACAATAACCAGAAAAGGAAGGAGTATACTTGTATTGAACTTGATGCCATGAATTGAAACTCCTTCTAGGTGCTCTTCCCATTTGATGTTTTACCTTTTGAAACTCATCATTGCTGGTATTTATGGTATGATAAGGCATATTTCTGTTGTTGGTCTGATTTGAGACCTTTTCTTCTTTCTTTTTATCTCCTTGGGGTTGCTCTACAATGGGTTTCTCATTCTTCAAGCTTTCACCAACTGATTTTGCATCTTTGGCAACATATGAACTTTCACCTTCATCAAACCCCAAACCAAACTTGATTTTGGTGTATCTTTGACTACCAATAAGCTCATCAAGCTGATTAGAACTTTTCTGAAATTTAAAATTAGTGCTCAAATCCAAATTAGCCTTTTCAAGTTGCTTTCTCAAAGTAACAATCTCCTCTTTTAGTTTGCAACACAAATCAGATTTTTCACATACCCGATTCTTAAGATCATCTATTATTTTCTTGGACTCTTCAACTTGAACTTTTAAGTCTTGTATCATTTTTGTAGCCACATTATTGGACTCCTCTAAATCTGAAATATTTTGGTCAGCAAATCTTTTTGACTCTTCATGTTGCATCAACAAGTCTTCATTGAGTTTGTTTAGCTCCTTGATCTTTTCATTCATCCTTTTGTTTCTCTTTCTCTCAATTTCATATTGTTCCAATGCTATTGCAAGCTCTTCCTCAAAATCAATTTCAGATTCATCATCCTCTTTGTTTGCATTTAAATTGGATTTGTCTTCAATAGCCATAAAGAGGACTTCAGTAGCCTCTTCATCTGAATCATCTATGCTCTCATCTGAAGAATCACTATCTTCATGTGTCATCAAAACCTTTCTCCTTGAGAATCTCTTGCTAAATCTTGAAGCTTTCTTTTTGTACTCCTTCTTGTTCTTGTGACTCTCACCATCATCATCTAAGTGCTCCTTGTAAGGACATTTTGAAGCAAAATTCCCAATGCACCCACACTCAAAACATTTCAATGGCAACTTTCCATTGTATTTCCCTTTTCCTCTTTTCAATTTTCGAACAAAGTTTGCTTGCTCTTCATCGGAGAATCTCTCTTCATCGGATTGTGGATTCAATTTCATGTTTTTGAATGCTTTGAAAGCACTCTCCTTTTTAGTAGACTTGCTGCAACCAACTCTCATCTCATATGCAATAAGAGAGCCATGTAGTTCATCTAGTGAGAGATTGTTTAAGTCCTTTGCTTCTTCAATTGCAGAAACCTTTGAATCAAACTTTGAAGTCAAAGAACGAAGAACCTTCTTCACAACAATACTATCTATGATAGTCTCTCCTAAACCTCTAAGAGAAGTGATCACCTCACTCACACGAAGCATGTAGGCAGAAATATCCTCATTCTCATCCATTCGGAGACTCTCAAATTGAGCTCTAAAAATTTGAAGTTTAGCTTCCTTAACTTTGTCATTACCTTCATGAATAGCTTGCAACTTATCCCATACTTCTTTTGCTATTTGCAAACCCATAACCTTCACCAATTCACTTGGTGCAAGAGCATTTGTGATAGTATATTTGGCCTTCATATTGTTTTCATATTCTTTGATTGCATCAAGATCTGTAGGAATTGTAGCAGGAAAAGCATAACCATTCTTAACTGAAAGATACACACCAATACCAAGAGAACCCAAATAGTCCATCATATTGTAACTCCAAAATGCATAATCACTCCCATAAAAGTATGGCACCTTGCCAGTGTTGACATCCCTATTAGCCATTGTGAACCAGGAATCAATCCGAGCTGATTAAGCTGCTAAAAGGACAACCAGGCTCTGATACCAATTGTTAGTATAACAATGGCACAGAGAGGGGGGGTGAATCTGTGCAATTTAAAACTTTAATTTCCAATTTGAAATCTGATTTAAAACATAAATAAACTCATGTATAGCAGCAACATATATGCAAGAGAAACAACCCACAACACATGATATGCCGGAGGAAAACCACAAGGGTAAAAAACCTCCCAAAGAGAAATGCTTGCTATGACTACTGCATAGAACAAGCCTCAAAATGAAATACACTAAATTTTCTCTACCACAATAGAAGGAGGGCTGCAACCCACCTATATCAGATCAAAATAATAATAATATGATGAAAAATAAAGCATAAAAATGCTTCCAATAAAAGCAAGCTCTAACAAGCCTGCAAGCTCAAAACCAACAACACTGCTGCAAACCAACTGTGCACCCAACCACTGCAAAATGATTTTTCTATCAAATATGATCCAAAACCTGCAATAAAAATATCAAAATGATTCTCTCTCCATCCACAATAGGTTCCCAAACCTGCATGCTAAAATCTATACACTTATGTCTTCTACAAAAATTTTGGCAGCATTCCGACAGCACCCTGTTACTCTCAACAAAAACTCCATAATACCACCATCTCAAACACTGAATTTATAGAGAAATGAGATGGAGAGAAACCATAAATGGTTTCCAAAACCATGAGTAGAAAATCACTCAAAAAATCACGCCCAAGTTGAGGAAATTTCTAATTTGCCAAAAAAGAAATTGTTGCCAGCACCACTACACACACTCACCAGCTGCCAATCAAAGTGGAGATGCTCTTACACAACCAAAAGAATATTCCAAAGTGTCTAAACACTAATTTGGAAATTATCACGTCCCATATCTCCAAAATCCCACAAAAATAGGGCAGCAAAATATTCTTTCCTTACACCACTATGACGGATGTCATAAAGTGGGTCCCACAACAAGTTGAACACCCCAATTAGCATATTTCCATTTTTGCACCACAAAATAAATTCCAATAAATATTGGAAATAATTCCTAACCCTTATGATGCATTATAAAATAATTAAAATCAATTTTCCCTCCATTCCTAAGTCTTGGAACACATTCCAAGGAACTTGGAGATGACATAGTGGAAATAAATAAATGTTGAATGTTACAATATAGCACCAAGGCACATAGAAAATACAAATGCAACCTTATATCACCTTTACATAAATAAATGTGCCATAAACATAGAACCAAGAGAAATAAGATATGCAATAACCACAAATTATACCTCCAAAGTCTCCGTAAAAGGTGTGTTCAAATACACACAACATTTTGCAACATTGCCCAAACTGCAGCATAATCACCATGATGAATAGGATGCCAACTAGGAGAAAAAGTAGAAGTGTTGACAACAATGACAACACCTCAAATGCTCAACAAAATAATATGTACACACTTGACAATTATTTAGATCTTTCTTCCTGTTCTAGGGAGAAATATTTGTGGCTATATCGGCATAGGGAAATGATGTTAATTAATGATGGTATCATAGAATTGGGGATCTTGGATATGGCTCCTTGATATACATGAGGTGAAATTATTTAGCTATCAATATTCCTCCTTTATATCCTCCAAGTGGTTTTTCTAAGGAGTGTATTTTGAGGAAGCATCAGTGAGAGTTCTTTCTAAAAGGGACTACTAGACATACTACATGACCCTTAGAGATAATATATAATGATATTTATAGATCCAATGAGGTACCATATTTTTATAGGAATGAGTAATTTTTAAATTTCATTGATTATTTTTGTTGGTATATGTGGCTCTAAACCATTCATACAAAATATGAGTCTTATAGGAAGTTCAAGGACTTCAAGGATCTTATGGAAAATCAATTAAAAGGAAGATTAAGTGTGTGAGGATAAATGGAACATATGAGTATATGAGGAATGCCTTTATTGATTTTTTTAATCTTTAATGTATTACATTTCATAGGATTTTCCATTATAATCTAGCATAGAATAGGAATACTAAGCAGAAGAATAATATTATTATGGAGATGGCCAAATGTATGTTGCATAAAAAGTAGGAGCCCAAGTTTTGGGGTGAATTAGTGACTTGCATAGCACATATCATCAATAGGACTTCTACTTGAGTTGTTCATGGTATGAATCCTCTTGAGAGGTTGAAGATTTCAATTTTAATGTGTTGTGTTTCCATATTCTTAAATCCACTACATGGTTCTATATTCCCCAAGATACTCAATAGAAAGTAGAAGCAAAGCACCATTGATGTATTTTTATGGTGTATTCGTATACCTCAAAGCATTATCTTCTTTTTATTCTCAAAATACATGATTTTATTATTTAGGAATATGTGATATTTGATGAGTTTCTTCTAATAGCTCCTTCTAGCCCTCTTCGTATCCTTTTGACAAGGATTCTTCTCCTTCAATATTTTCAAAGGTTCTTGTTGTTCCCTTGGAGATTATCTTTGTCACCATTTCAATTATTCTAATTTCTTCATCTTCTAGTAGATATAATTCAATAGGGTCTTTTGAATTGAATCTTCTTCCTATGATTTCATGTCCACCACTAATAGTTTCATTTCCTAGAGTAGATAAACTTGATCCTCCTATATCTAGTTTGATGGTGATGGATACTAAGGTAGATTATGAATTTTGCTTTGATGTTTTAGTATTGGTTTCTAATGTTGATCTTCTACATGATATATTATTGGCTTCCATGGTTCATCTGATACAAGTGGGTTTAAAATATTTTTTAAGATGCTCATATTATTTTCTCTAAGGAGAATCATTGGAAGGCTCCTCTCAAACCTACTCTTGAATATTGATGAATCTAGAGATATCCCCATCTATTCTCATACCAAGGGATGCTCAAAGTGGGAATATGTATAAGTCCCTAATGAATAATTAAACATGGGATCTTATTCCTCTTCTCAAAGGGTAGAATTTTGTTGGTTATAAATGGGCCTATAAGTCCAAGTACACTTCTAGTGGTTAAGTAGATAAGCATAAGATATGCCTTATTTCTAAAGGGTTATTTTAGAAGGAGTCTTTCCATAGTTATTTTTTATGGTTAAAAGATACATAAAATGGATTTAAAAAGTGTCTTCCTTCATGATGAGCTGCATGAGAAGATCTATATATAGTATCCATCTAGTTTTGGGCTTGATGGACTAACTGCCTTGTTGTATCATTTAATCAATTCCTTGTATGGTATTAAACATGTGCCTTGTATGTGGTATTAAAAGATCAATTATTTATTTCTTAGTTGTGGGTTCATATTATGATGTTTATATCAATAAATTGCATGTTCATACATCAGTTATTATGTTATATGTTGAATATCTACTCATCATAGGTAGTTTTATATCTTGGTCTAGGAGATGAAGTCATGATTTCATGACACTTTTGAGATGATATATCTAGGGCTTATACATTATTTTTGGGAATATAGATTGACCAATCATCATCAAGGATTACCATATCTCATTCTAAGTATACCTTGGATCTTCCACAATATTTCAGGATGGAGTATTACAAGCCTACCCAAATATCCATTTCTTTTTTCTTGAAGCTATGAGAAAATTTCACTCCTCCTTTGGTGGATATTACTTTATATCAAAAATTTGTTGGGGTCTTCTCTACCTTACTCACACTTGATCAAATATTGCAATTACTATAAGTTATTGTTATAGGTGCATGAAGGCACCCCATGAGAGTCATTGTATAGTGGTCAACAATATCCTTTAATAAATTAGAGATACATACCATATGGATATTTTCTACTCATTTGGAGAACCTCTAATATTAAAAATATTTTCTTATGTAAATTAGGTTAGTTATTTGAACCAACGGTTCTCCACTATAGTGTTTTTCTTCTATATTATATGTAGATATATCTCTTGGTATTACAAATGATATTCCACTATATCTAAGTCTTCTACAAAATATTAATACTATGCTACCAATGAGATATTGAAGCAAATTTAATGGATGCTCATGATTCTAAATCAAGTGGGTGTTCTTCAATTATTTCTAGTCATTGTTCATTGTGATAATTAAAAATCCATTAATATTATTTGCAATCTAGTGTTTCATCATCATAACAATGATATTAATATTTGGATGCACTGTGTGTAGGATGCTTAATCTAATCTATATATTATTAGTAAATCAAACAATAGATATCTTGACCAAGGTCATGCCTGAGGTACCTTTTGTGTGATTATGAGAGTATATTGGAGTAGGAGGGTGTTCCTTAAGGGTGGATGACTATTATGATATGTATTCATGTATTGCATTCAACATAAGGTGGATGTTGAAATATGAGGTGTTAAGCACTTGAGGCAATAATCAAATTTTGTATTATATTTCTTGTATAATCCCTTTGGGCTCTTATAGAAGCTTGTATAGGTAAAGTTATTGTAATATTTTATTACTTGATCTACAGTTTAGTTTTTTAACCTTGACCTAAAGATCTCTTATAATTGGGTGTTTATACCCCTTCATACCAATCACTTTTTTATAGATGAGAGTGTAAATATATTGATTTAGTAAGATTATTTTGGTATTCACATGTAGCCTTCATATTGTGTGTATTATTTTTGTGAGTTATTTCTAGTTATTTGGGTAATGTGATTATTCAATTAATTTTTGAAATGTGCTATGAAAACTGACACTAAAATACCCATTAATTTTTGTAAATATCCAATATAATATAACCATCCATGCCTTGATGTAAACAAACATCCTTACCTCTTTTTATGTCTATTATAAAAGGTTTTGTTTATGAAAATTTTAATGGTATGTGGTCATGTTGCCATCTTCGATTGTCCTAGTTAGAACAATCACACCTCATGAGGAGCAACATAGTAGGGCCACAACTAAGAGTGCAAGATTTGGATCAATATAGGCCCCTCAATTTTTTTTTATCAGATTGAATTTGCTATGATGTGATCTTTAGGTGAACTTAAACTCAATGGGGGAGGAAAAGGGGTGCAAGAGAAAAATGAAATAACTCGATAAAAGAAAAATGTGATTATGCACCAAAAGCTCCTCTAAGATCTCCCTCCACAACAGGCCTGAATGTTATGTGTTAGAGGTAAAAAATTCCTCTCCTCAACATAATTAAGCATGTATAAGACTTACCAACATATATGTGAATAAAGAAATAGGTCAGTAGGAGAACAATAGATGGGGTTAGAATAAATTTAATGTGTAGTTTATCTTGTGCATGTCATGACACTTATCATAATCTAATTTTGGCTCTTATGCCTATACATATGTGCTCATTTCTATAAAAAAATACATCATCTCTTTCAGTACTTTCATTTGGTATCAGAGTAGGATGCACACCTTCTTTTGCCACTATGACACAAAACTACATGGACCAAAATTTCTCATGGAAAGGCCCAACTTGACTGAATATGTCATTGCTAGACTTCATCATGTTTTTACCTCTTTATGGATCCTACCCATAGAAGTTAATACACACAAGTGGTGGGTAAATACTTATGGTTGAAATCCTATTGTTGAAAGTCTAGTGTGACTTTGATAATATACCAAGTTTCTTCTAGTGTGCAGTAAGCTTCTCTCCAATTTCAAGAAATATCAGAAAGAATGCGATAGAGGCAAAAATAAAGATGTGGATGGTGTGGTTGCACTAGGAGAGATCATGGTGGAGTGTGCATGCATGGTAGATAAAGGTTCATAAAATAGAGCCTGAGGGATCATCCTAATCTATAAAATTTAGGGGTGTGGATCGATGCCACACAATAGGAAACAAAAACTAGTTTATAGCTGGTGGCTTCCTCGATACATGGAGTAAATGTACATGAGAATTTAAAGAGTAGAGGGGATTTATTATTGTTTCCCATGAATTTTTGTGTTGATATAACCAAAAAGTGCTAGATCTTAGAAAAGTGGTTGTCAAAAAGCATCAATGTCATGACCATTGTGGAGGATGACGATGTCAATACCTCCTTCAAACAGAGATGCAAACACTAAATTTAGGGATGTGGACCTCATGAAGCCATAGAATAAAGTACCCAAGGGGTATGTGAAATCCACAACTAATGTCATGTCATGTTTTTTATCTTATTCTATCCCATATGCATCATGGGCCACATCCTTTATTTAAGTGGCTAACAAATTATATTTTTAAGCACTATAATGATCCTATGAGAAAGGGAGTGTGAAAAATGACCACCAATTATACTTTTCAAATGTGTTGGTCCCACATGGAGTGTGGTATAGCAAGGCATAATTAATTAATAAAACCACTAGAATATTAGAAGGGGATATTTCATTTTTTCAAATTGTAAAGGGATGTTGCTTCCATCTTCTTATTTTTCTCCAAGGAGAGCTTGTTGTATTTTCCACAAATCAAGGGCCCTTTTAGATATTACTATAGCCTTATATATAGTCGTTGGAAGTACTATTTTAAGCTAGACACATTGGTGGTGTCCATTTTTAGTTTTGAAAATTTTTAAAATGTTTTTTGGTGGCTTGAAGTTCTTTTTGTGTTTTGGAGTGCATTTTTGGTTGAACTCGACACTCTAGATCACAATGTAAGTGAATCTAGTAACCAATATTCTTCTCTATCACACATAATAGATGAAGCAACTAGTTATCCATACATTATAGTAATATGAGAATGTTACCATAAGGACACTTATCAATATAGGGACTACAAAATCTTGACATCCTAGACTCTATCCAAATACTACAAAGTGTTTTTGACACTTTGCACATCAACTTTTGAAGACTACAAACATAAACACTTTAGAATATTCTAATTTCTCCATCCTCTATTTTAGATTCTATTCTATGGATCATCATTTTATATTGTAATTTGGAGTGCATTTTTGGTAGTATTTGACACTCCCAAATGACTCATAATTATTATATAAAGGTACATTTTTGGCACAGACTGACACCTTCTAGATGAGTTTCACCATGATGGGGGATCATAGCCATGGATAACCTAGTAAGTTGTCACCTATAGAGGCAATGGAACTAGAGGTTGACCCAGAGGCAACAGACCCAAGAAAGAGGTTGACCCTAAGGCAACAAACCCAAAGGCTGATCCTGGGGCACTAAGACAAAGGTTGACCCAGACGTAACATACTCGATGAAGTGGTTGACCCTAAGGCAACATACCTAGAGATGGATCATGGATCTAGCAAAATTATTTAAAGTAGAATATTCAAATATCAAGAGCCAAAAGAAAAAGACTAAAAATTAATCATTGTGTATTAGAAAAGTACACATTAAAGGGGGATGTTAGAATAAGTTTAATGTGTACTTTATGTTATGAATAATTTATCTTTTGCATGTCATGATACTTTTCATAATATCATATAGGATCTTATGACAATATATAAGTACTCATTTCTATAAACAAATACATCATCTCTTTCAGTCCCTTCAGATGGCTAGTATAAAAATTGATGCAGGTCTCCCCACACACACATGCAAGTTAAACCCAAGATTCAAGTAAAAAACTATAGACACATACACATACATAAATGGATCAGCAGAGAACCATAGATGGCTAGTCCAAAAATTGATGTAGGCCTCCATATATATATGCAAGAAAAAGATTGTGTCAGAAGAGGGGGTTCAATTTTCCCATAATTCTCTTAGGAAATGACTACTCTAAAAAAATAAATGAAAGGAAAGCTTACAAAATATATGCAAACTTGTAGATCCTTTACAAAGCTAATACTAATCCTATTTATATATTACAAATAGGATGGTTTCCCTCCAAAATGTGTGTAAATTTTTCAAGATGATTGTTGCTTCTAATGTTGGGTCATTTCTTGTTTAAGTTGCTTAGCTTTTTGAGGTTCTCTAAATATGGTATCTTGAATACGTAATAGTTTTGAATATTTGGATGAGAAGCTACCACCATTATTTACAACCACCCTTTTTGGGAATCCCCAAAATCTAGGTGTAAAAAACATTTGCTTTTAATGCTCCATTTTTGGGAGTGGCTTTGTTGTGGCTTTCTAGCTACTATTTTCCTTTCTAAGAAATGTTTTATATTCCTTTGTAGGAAAGGACAATACTTCCAAAAAATTGCACACCTTAGAAAATCTTAGATTTTTGGGACATGGTGGACTTTCTTCAAAAGTTTTCTTCACCATATAACCTCAAGATTTTTTTATCATTAGACCCCATAATTAAAGCTTTTGATTTCCATTTTGAATTGGATTTTATAAAGGTTCGATATTTATGGCTTATCCTTGTTGGCCTTTTGATCCTTGAAAATTTTGATTGGAGGTTTTTTTTATGTTTGTTCGTTGCTTTGACCTTCAATTTTTATCACCTAAGAATGATACATTCCAAGTGAAGTGAGCCATCACTACATGCCATATACTTTTCCATGAAAAGCTAACAATTTACATAAAAGGATACAAGATACTAAGGCTAAAAATAAGGTTTACTCTATGAAAATCAAATGGTGCATTATTAATTATGGAATTGTTAAAGTTTATCCAATATGGAATATAAAAATTTGTATGCATATAAATATATCATTTAATTGTAATACGATTAAGCTTTATCAACTCTTACAAGGATTCATTCCAAGAAATATATTAGTTACAATCTTTCCTTTACTATACAACCCAAACCAATAGGAGTCTCTTTCTTCTTACATTGTTATATTTTTTAGTATTCGTTCCTAGCTGCTATAGTGAAGTCATAAAACACTCATCCATGTAGACTTGACCATTGGTCATCCACTCTTAAAAGCCTCAATTTTTTGAATCTAAATTGCATCATGTTTAGGACCCTTATTCAGAGTGGAAATAATATGTGGTTGTATTACAGGTGGCCAAACCATCTAATTTTAGATACAATTATCACTCAAGAGCCATATAGTGATCAAGCCCAACCTTTTACAACTTGTTTGAATTTAAGCATAATGAGATTTTCCAAGGTAAATTATTTAGAGCTAAGGTGGATGTACCAAGGATGGCATTCTATTGAAATAAGTGACACCCACTACTCCTTCTTTAGGGAAATGTAAAATTATTATTATGAATATCAGGGGAAAGAAATCCATCATTGGAGTGGATGGGCCTTTTTTACCAAGAAGTGAAGTTTAAAATCTTATATTCATGTTAACAGGTTTGTCAAAATTTATTCTCGATGAGACATTGGAAGGTGGGGTATGGAATATTTAGGTCAAGTAAAAGTGGCATGAAGATTTCCATGTAGATTTGACATTACCTGATTGGCCTAGCCGGATGGCCTTTCTCCACATCTGAGTGAAAGGGCCTAAACTAGAGGTATCTCATGAGTGGAATTATCACCTCAAGAGGGAATCCTACAAACTCATGTAAGATGTCACCTTGACATAGCTTGGTTATCAATTTACTTCAACTTAGGTTAGGGTGCAAGAATTCCAAAACTATCTTGCTTATGATTGTAAGCATATCAAGATACCTTGAAAATGTAAAATAGGGGATGTTTCTATGGTATAACTCCTAGTGGATGAGTTGGCAAGAATGTGGTGAATGTGTTGCAGGTTTTCTATGAAAATTTGTTCCTTCTTCTCTGGGTCTCCTAATTATTCATGAGTATCCAAGGCATCTAGATTTTAGAAATTTTTGCTCTATATTTTCTTGTTAGACTTTGATGATTATCTAGAATTGCTCTGATGTGAATTCATGGAGTAGAGTGGGTAGTGTTAGCATAAAAAATATGGGAAGAATGGTAACTTTAATTCTAGAGTCATGCTCTTTTTTTTATAAGTAAAATTTTCATTAAAGCGGGTTTTGAAAGGATCCCAAAACCTTGTTACAAAAGTAGCATAAAGGCATGTTGTGAAGAGGAACCAGTAGATCAAAGGGGCCAGTTTCCCACACTAGAAAAACCATAAAAAATAGGCATACACCCATATCTCAATAGGCTCACAAAAAATGCATCCCAGGGACCATCCCAAGCAGCATCCTCAGCGATGTCCCAACAGTCAACAACTACACTGCATCCTTATTTCCCTCCTTCATTGTATCCTTGCATCCATATTTTCCCATGGAACTAGTGACCTTAGGCTTATGATATTCCATGGTTGCACTAGGGAATGCCTCATGGAAAAATATCATATTTAGGGCGTTACGCATCTCCTTTGGTATATACTAAAATTCCTCATATTAGGAAATCATCATGGAAATTGTCTTGATTACCAACTTCTAAAGGCCTATCGTCGTGTGGTCATCACCATAATAATATAAAATCACTTCTTGATACTCATGTTGGCTCTAACACATCTTATTTCTGAGGTGAATGGAAGATCTTATCGCACTCATTGAGAGTTGTGCTCTTTGACTGTTGATGAGGATGTTAGGAAAATATTAAAGAAGGGCAAAATTCTACAATGCTTGCTAAAGTTTACTGGGCACCACAAGGATATGGTAAAACATTTGACCTACTATTGGATAAAAAAAGTGATTAGGATCAGGATTCTTGAGTTTTAAATTATCATTCTATTGATTTTTGAAGTGATAGGCTTGCCTACGAATGGATTCATTCACAATAGAGAAAACACTCTCTTGTGAAAGAGTCCTAAATTTTCCTAGGTGATGAGGAAGAATTGGTTAAACTTTAGAATAGTTTCAAGTGTAATTCATTGAAATCTCCTTGGGATAGGGTGGTTCTAGTCATTATGTAGTATTTGATGTTGGATGAGAACCAAGAGATCTTGAGAAGCTTCCATTTTATGTTCCTCAATCACTTATGTTATAAGAGATTGATGAACATACTATCATTCTTGTTCCAGTCCATGTTGAGATAAATTAGTATGGTCAGAGAATGGATTTACCCAGATCCAATTCACCAAGGACTGATTAAAATACTTTTTGATCATGTGGTTAAATCCATAGGTCTAGATGATGTGGAAATTTTAAATTACCTTAACAGGTCATCGATGCCAACTATGGATTATCTAGACTCAACTAATGTTGAAGATACCAATTCAATAAATTAGGAAATTTCTAATACTACCCTTATTGTGGGGTTAGGGTCCATGGTGGTAGACTCATATTAGAAAGGAGGGTAGGGTTATGCATAAGGGATCAGTCCCAAAATGTATTTATAAAAATTTGGCAAATCAGTTTTGAAATCCAAGCTAATAGTGTCCAAGCGCATGTAGAAGAATCACTATTATTTGGGGTAATGTTGGAAATTTAAACTTAAAATAGTCAAATTATTATAAAATTGGGGTGAATCGACCCAAAAAAATTTGCACCCAAAATTTTTTGGCTAATGGGCCCTGGTCAAGGGTCCCAAATATTAGCCAATTCTAAATTTTAAAAATCCTAATTTTAGCTAATTTGGTGATAAATAGCCACTATGCATAACCATGGAGGAGGGGGAGGTAGCAATGAGTGAATGAGATGATCCAAACATCTAGAAGACAAGTTGGACAGCCCTAGTAAGACACCCTTATGCATCGATGAATCTGATTCAAAATATTTTACTCTACCTCCCAAGAAAGTGAAGATCACCCTCAATGTGAGGAGTGTGGAAAAGTCTTAGGAACATCAGATATAGGACTCAAGGTCTTCTTACAAACCTCTCAAACATACGTTGCTAAAGCTACAAAGGTTTCTAATTGATTCCATGTAAACTACTATTTCTTACATGGAAGAAATTCTGGTCCTGATGGGTTGGGAGTAGTGGGAGCTAAAGGAGGAAGGAGCAGACAAGGATGTTGGTCCTAGCAGCACCAAGATTTAGATCTTGGATCTCTTGCTTCCTTTTAACCTTCTAGTTTTTTGGTTGCTTCTCTCTCAACCCTCTTCCCTTATGGGGTTCTCTGTTTGGTGTGGTTGTTTCTGGGTTTACCCCTACTTGGATTTTATGTGTCATTTGGTTGGTTGTTATTGTTGTTTTTAGGTCCTTGTAGTGTTATTTCTTGTTGGTTTTTTGGAGCTTGTTTGTTCTTGTGATCATTTTGTGTCATTTCATTCCTAGTCACTTTTGGAAGGATGGTTGGATCCTCTTTGTAAAAGGTTTGGGGAACCTTTCAAAACTCCTTTGTCCATATAATAAAAAAAAATCATAAAACACTCATATATTTGAGAAAGTATACAATACCCTATGTAAAAAACCATATAATGTTACTTCTAACACTCTATATAATCTAATATCATCTTAGAGAAAAGAAAACCCATATGGAAAATGATCATTTTTAAATTTTTAAATTAAGGTGGTAAACTTGCTAAGGTATTAATAAGGTTGTATCCAAAAAGACACAATACTTTCATGAAGAAACAAGAAAGGAACTAAAATCCAAGGTAACTAAAATATATCTTAATAGGCTAAGCACAACTTAGTTATGATGATGTTCTTAAGGATTTTAGGGATAATGCATTTCCAATTCCTTTAAGATATATAGAATACTTACTAATTTTTAACAAGAGCTTAGTACTACTTGAGAGAAAAAATATTTTCATCCTCTAATGTTTTTAAAACATATGTAGGGTAGTCTCCTCATTTTTCTACTTTGTAATACACTTTGTTTACAATTATTTATGTGGCATCAACTAGATTTTCAACAAAAGTATCTATACAAAATTATGGATAATTATACAACATTTAAAATATTAATAGATCTCAATAATTTGGCCGTTAACAAACCTAAGAAATTGAATAATTATAAAAGTACATAATGAAGGGTTCTTTGAAACACTTCCTTAAATTCTTATATAAAGGTGACCCTAATAAGGGTTTCCTTTAAACCAATGTTCAACAGATACCATACATACTATAGAAAGTAGAAGACCCTACAAAAGTAAGGACACTATTCCAAAATGGAGATACATTTCCTAAGCACTTTCATATACCAATTATTTTAATAAGGAAATTTTAGAAAATAACACCCCAAAAGATAAGGGTTCTTCTCTAAAGAGGTATTTTTTTCCAAAATGAAATATTTCCCTAATATGACTAGATTTAAAAGCAAGTTCTCAAACTTTAGATTCATACACAAAACATGTTTTACTACTCAAACAATGAAAATTCCATTTTCAAAAATACCCACATCTAAAATACATTCTACAAACTATAAAATTATTTCAAACTCAAGTATTGAATCCCATATCAAAATTTTATATGATGACTCAAAAAATACTTTCAAACTTAGGTATTGAAACCCATATCAAAATTTTATGCATTCATGCAATTCAACAAGAAGATTCCATTTGTTTTAAGGAACTCAAATAGAAATATTTATGAAATATGCCATAATTTGATAACAAGCATTTAGATATACATTGAAGCATAACACTAATACTTGAAAAAATATCATTGTAAAACCTTTTGGCCATACAATCCTAATGCCTTTTTATTTTCCATTTCTTCCTCTCTTTTTTCTCTCAATTTTTTTTCTCAAAAAGAGATTTAATTATATTTCCATGATGCATGATTTTATCTAGTTTCCAAGTAAAATATTTTATAGAGGGACAGAATAAAAATTGGTTTGATCAAGGGTGCTTCTCAATTGAAATAGTCAGTTTCACCTTCTTTCCAAACCCCTTCTCCTATCCTCCAACTTGCATATCCAAAAATAAAAAATAGGGAATGCTCACAACAAAGGAAGGCTCTTATATGTGATTTAACAAGGTAAAAAAATTCTAATTAGGGCATCACTAGCACCCTTACTTTTAATTTAAATATTTATCACCCTTAATATTTATCAAGCTTAAATGAACAAGTTCCATTACAAGTCTTGGATTAGACTAGGTGCCCCTCATACATGATATAATTTATTCACTTTTTCTATCTTTGCAAGGTGTTAAGTCAAGGCATGGATTATTTATGCTTCATTAGATGCATACCTCATACAATTATGTAAGCAAGAACATAATAAGTAAATAAGTTCCTTACAAAAAGTAGTAATTTCTTTTTGATATAAATATAAAAATAAGAATATGCTAAAAGTTTAAATTCTATTGAATGAATCTATTCTTTCAATAATTATTCATGTTTGAATGTAATTACACTTTCATTTAATTTTTTTCATGAGTTTTAGTTAAGGTACAATGCATTGTTCATTAAGGTATATGTACGTTGTAGCCTACTCTATTTAGATGTTGATCCGTATCTACAACTCTCTCATCAATTATACCCTCCCTCTCATGATTAGATAGATGGAGACCCCATCAAAACACTTAAACCACAAAATGGTAGTCAACCCATTTATTCATGATGTATGTATATACATGCATTAATTATATTACAACGAAAAACAAAAATATCATTTCAAAAATCATCATATCAACTAACTCAAACATAGTATGCATTATAATCCATATACATCAAGATAAAAATTAATATTGACATAATTAATACACATATTTTTATCTATGTACTATGTATAGATATTAAGCAAGTTGTAAATTTTTCAAAAAATGTAGTTGTGACAATGGCACCACATAGTGTTGGCTTTGAGACCAAATGTGATGACTAGGGAACCATTCACATATTGATGGTACATGCTCCTCAGTTGATTATTCCATCTATCCTTGGATAAGTTTGAATTATTAACCTATTGTAGTGGTATTAGTTGCAGTTTTATCACCCTTTATTATTGTGTATCAAGCTTTTATAATTAGTTTACATTCATATTGAACCCTACATGTCCAATTCATTAACATGATTAGATGCAAATTTTAGTGAATGAAATTTTGGGGACCAAATTCCTCTCATTGTAAATGTTATGATTTAAGGTTTGTTCAAATAAAACAATATTGATTTTTAAATTTGAAGAAAAAGTAAAAAATGAAAGATTAGTAAAAAGGAACTCAATAAGGCAGAGCATGAATTTTGACTATCCATGCCTCTCATTATTTCATCCTTGCTTAAAAAAAAATTAAGGCTTTTACTATACTTTCTACCCATTAGCAAGGTAAAAGCTCCTAGTTGTTTGGACTTGTATGAGATTTTGTGAGATATTTTTTCTACAGTTGTTCTATCTAATAAAAATCACACTCTCATTTATTTCTATCAATATAAAATTCAACAATATTTTTATAGGTATTATTATCCTAGAGTATTTTACCCACATATGCTCTTTTGTTATTATCGTTTCATTATAATTTATTTCCTTATCAATCAATATTATTTTGTGTTAGCTTTTGATGAGTATATGATATAGGAAATGCAACCACGAGATGTAATATAAGCAAGATATTATATCTATATGATAATGGCACTATAATATGTAGGAAAATAAAGAGATAAACTTCTACAATAACTCAAAAATATACCATTAATGAAAGCTCATGAAAATGTTAAATGCAGTATAATGGAGGACATGAATGAAGAACACAAGCTTATACTGAGAGGGGGGGTGAACAATATAAGACCAATTTTTACTTTTTCTTTCAATTCAATATTATGCAATGTATAGATAGCAGTATCAATAGCAGTAATCAAAGCAATGCACAAAACACCATACACAATAGAGACACCACAATTTACGTGGTTCACCCAATGTGAGCTACTCCATGGAGAAAATATTTTACTAAATTTTCTCAATCAATCTCTTTGGGAATCCTTACCAATTACAATGTTTATGGACCTCTATCCAAAGGATATGTTGATCCCATAATATCAAGTTCATGGATATTTTCCACAGGAGAACTCTTTCTCCTTCTGCTCTGACTAGTGATATTCTAGAAGACTCTATCTCTTTGCTGCACTGACTAGTGCATCTCTCCACTTGAAGACTCCTCACTCAAATCTACCTTTAATTGTCTTGGATGCTGGATCTCTATCCACTGAGACTTTGTCCTCTATACTCTGTCACCTCCAAAGATCTATCTCAATAGGTTCACTTAGAACCTTCTCAAATATACTCAATAAGCTCACTCAAAACTTGTCCAAATATGCTCAACAAGCTCACTCAAAACTTGTCCAAATCTGCTCAATAGGTCCACACAGAACCTGCTCAAATCTGCTCAACAGGTCCACACAAAACCTGCTCAATAAGTCCTCTCTAGGACTTGTCTAAATATGCTCAATAAGTCCTCTCTAGGACTTGCTCAAATTTGCATAACAAGCTTCCATAAAAGCTTACTCAACATCAGTCCACAAGCCTTCTCAAAAACTTGTCTCAAATCTGCTTAACAAGCTCACACAGAACTTGTCCAATCTCATAGAATCATAAAGAGAATTGTTAGAGAATCAATATGTTCTATACTTAATGCTTAATCATTATCTCAACTCAATCTCATAGAAGCATAAAGAGAATTGTTAGAGACTCAATATGTTCTATACTCAAATCCCAATCTCAACTCAAATCAATCTCATAGAAGCATAAAGAGAATTGTTAGAGACTCAATATGTTCTATACTCAAATCCCAATCTCAACTCAAATCAATCTCATAGAAGCATAAAGATAATTGTTAGATACTCTATATGTTATATTCTCAAATCCCAATCTCAACTCAAATCAATATCATAGAAGCATAAAGAGAATTGTTAGAGACTCTATATGTTCTATTCTTAAATATCAATCTCAACTCAAATCAAGAATATAGAATAGTTTGTTTTATGGAACTTGAACAACCACACGCATCCTCTTAACTAGGCTCATTCAAATCAACTCAACCAAGCACCTCAATGAAAAACCCTTTCTCACAAACCCTAGTCCAAGCATGTATCAATCAACTCAAAATGTTTCCAATAATGCTCAACAACAAATATCACATAACAATGATACTCATGTTCTTCTCAAACCCTAACTCAGGTTTTTGACACCACTGATGGTTTCAACAACAATGCTTATAAAACAAGGTTTAACAACAACTCTCAAACTAGAAAACCTTGAAGGATTAAACCAATCACTTTCGAAAAGGAAACCATAATCAATCCTTTTCACTCCAATGATATTTTCAGAAATCAACCACCCAAATCAATCAATAGGAGAATTTTCCCATACTTTTATGAAGATGAAGAAGCCTCTTTGTAAATCTACCACAATCACAAAATTCTCTTGCCAAACTTCATGAGGGTTAGGAGAAATTACAAAACAAATATCATAACATTTTACACCTTATTTCTCCTAGTCAAAAATCACATCCACCACTAGAAAATAATTAAAAATAATTATTTCCTTAATTAATTAAGCATGGCATGAATATCACCACAACCATTTACCATTCCCTTATTTATCCTAAAAATCACTTTGCACAACTCACTAAGCTTCTTAATGCAAAAATTCCCACATCAAATAGTGCGCCAGCATTATGCATAGCGGCGAAACTTCGCCATTGGGGCGAAAAAACCCATTTTCGAAAATTCAAATTCGCGAAATTTTTGAGACCCGGACGTCGGCCATGTAGCCAAAATTTTTGGGAAAAAATAAATTTTCGGTGTCGGTTAGCCGTCCTTTGATGAGAGTATCACGAATATTTTAAAAAATTCGCAAGTAATCCCGCCTAAATAAAGTACCCTTTTAGCCCTAAAATTTTAGAATTTCTAAATTATCCCGCCAAACTCGCCAAGTATACCTCTATATATAATTAAAACCCTAGGGAAAATACCTACACAATTCGTCACAACATCGAAACCTTTTTTGCCACCGACCGCAACAAATTCAGCAACCGAACGGAATAGTGTCATGTTCTACTGTCGGACGGAACTAATTCTGCAACCGACCGAAATAGTGTCCTGCTCTGTAGCTGGACGAAACTAATCCTAAAACTCGCAAACTGTGTCCTGCTCTATAGTCGGATGAAACTAATTCTGCAACCGATCGAAATAGTGTCCTACTCTACAAACGAGACTAATTTTGTGCAACCAGAAAACTTTTGACCGAAGAACCTACTATTCAACCAAATGGATGGAACCTTCTATGCAGCTAGATGGAACCTTCTATGCAACCGAACGAAACCTTCTGTGCATGAGAAACTCTGTGCACCCGACCGGACACTTTTGTAGCTATAACCTATAATCAGACGAAACCATTTTTGAGTCCGAACACTTTCGTGCAATCGAACGGACCTGTGTTTACCAGGATCATTGTCTGCCTCCGACCGAAACCAATATCTCTGCATACGGACATACTATCTTTTAGCACCAGGTTCTCTGTCACTTCTCTACTTTTCTTTATATTGCCATGTTCTGCTTGTTATTTTTCCAGGTTTTGAATGTCATTGCTCTATTGAGTGTGTTCCCTTTTTTTTCTCTATTTTGTCATTGCTCTGTTGAGTCTGTTCCCTTGTTTTCTCTATTTTGCTTTGATTCTTAGTTTTAATTAAGATATTTTTTTATTGCTAAGATTATACATAAGTAAATGCTTTGGTTCTCTATTGACATATTGATGCTCTTTTTCTCTGTTAGAGTGCTTTCACCAGAATAATAACTAGTGGCATAAACTGATAAATTCACAATAAAGAATGGTTGGAAAAAAGTATGTATAATTTACTACCCAACAATTGTTTATTCTATTTACAATAATATCTAAAGGCCTCCAGAAAATACACCCTCTTTAACTTTATTTTGTCACTAGTAAATTGTCACCCAGTGATGGAAAGAAGGGCACCAAATCTTCTGCTGAAAAGAGTATCCTCAAATATTTTAGCCAAACTTCGAAATGCGATGAGCCAACGACATCTATGCAAATTCAAGGTACAAATGATTTTTTACTTCCCAGTATGTGCTTGATTGATGATTTGTATATTTTTTTGTAAATTTTTTCATCCAATAGTGATAAAAAATATTATGGTATCCTACTATGCAGAATACCCTGTCGATCCTGATATGCCTCCACTTGAAGATATTCCCCAAGAAGAGATGACTTTCATTGAAAATCCCCTTAGAAATGATATCCAACAAACACCTGATGACAACACGCAAAATGACATCACAATTGAAAATGAAAGTGATAAATCAAAATCATTACAAGCGTCAATTGAATCTTCAACCAAAAATTCCAAAAAAAGAAAAGCATCTCTCTGGATACTTGGAAGGGGATTTAGGAAAGAATGGGCAGAAATATTTCCCTGGCTTGAGCTTGTCATGACTGAGGATAACCAAATTGATGAAAAAGAATGTAGATGCAAAATTTGCAGTTGGAGACTTGGTAAGGATCATAGGCTTCAAAACAAGATTGATACAATTGAAAAACATGCTGGCAAATGTTATGTTAAAGTTATAAAAAGTAATGGTGAAGTTAGTAAAGAAGTTAAGTGGAAGGATGCATCAGAATGTATGCATTTAAGATATGCTATAGAATATGACAATCACTTAAAGCAACAACAATCTCTTGTTGAGAAAGGTGGAACAATTGGAGCCCAATTTGACAAATTACAGAAGACTGTTTTTGCTTCAAAAAGTAAGCAGTTTGCCATTGTTTACAATATTCTCAAGAAAGGTAGACCAATGTCCGATTTTATTGATTATAAGCAGCTATTATGCCTTTTTAATGTGCAAAACCTTCCTAGTTCTCATTGGTCAGACCGAAGTGGTTGGGAAATGGTAAAATGTTTATCTTTGGTTGAGAAAGAAGACCTAAGGCAGCAAGTAAAACTTGCCAAATTCATTTCACTTTCTATTGATGAGGTAACAGTTGTGGATAACACTTCTTGGATTTGCATGCATGTGTACACATTTCAAAATCATGTTAGAAGGCCTATTTTGTTGGGAATACATAAGATGTTGGAAAGTTCAAATGCAGAAAATATTTATAATGTTGTTGTTAAAAGTTTAAAGAATATTGTGGAAATGAATGATATAGACATTGCAACAAAGTTAATTTGTGTTGGAGCTGATGGAGCTGCTATTATGCAAGGTCACAGGTCTGGTCTGTGTGTTCGACTCCAAACCACAGTTGCACCATATATGATCCCCATTCACTGTATGGCTCATAGAGTAAATCTTGCATATAAAATTGTGAGCACATTTTCAAATGTTGCTAAAGTTGAAAACCTTGTTCGTGATATTCATTCTTATTTCTCATTAAGTCCGAAAATATTTGAGAGTTTCAACAATTTGCACTAGGAGTTACAGAAGGGAAAAAATTGTTAAAAGATGTGGATACAAGATGGATTTCACTATTTCAACCTGCTCAGAGAGTTTTGGCAGAATATCAATCACTGACAGGGTTTATGCATGCAAATCACATAATAGTTGATAAGGCAAAAGATATGTTGTTCCATTTGACTGACTTGGAAACACTTTTGACATTATGTGGTATTCTTCCAATGTTAAAAGAAATGAACAGATTAATTAATCTTGCACAAGAGAGATCTATCTATATCATTGATTTTATGAGGATGAGAAAACAAATATGCATGCTTCTTGATTCATTATATGTGTCTAATGCAGATTTTACAGAACCTGTATTTGATAGTTGGAATACATTGATAAACGTGAACAATCCAAAAAGCTTTTTGAAGTTTGACATCAATGATCATCTCTGTATTAATGTTCATGAAAAGATGATACATGTTTATTGTTTTGAAAGGCAATCAAGTATTGTTGTGGAAGATTTTGAAGAAGTTCCTGTAACACATAATAGATTTCATGTTGTAATACAGAAAACAAAGAGTAATTTGTCAAATATAGCAAAAAATTTGATAGGTGAGATAAGAGAACGGTTTTAGAGAGATGAGTTGCTTGAGTCCATGGGTGTGGTTAACCCCATGTTTTGGGGGCCTTGTACTGAATACAGTTCTGCAAATAAGTTGTTTATTAAATATATGGGTAATCTCATTGACCATTTTAGTAAGAGTGTGGAAGTCAATGGTGTAGCAATTAATGGTCTACTCAACAGTGAACTTTTGAAAGAACAATCATCGCATTTTGGAAGAACAATGGTTTTGCAAACATCACTTATGACAGATATCCATGAGATTGGTTCCACTACACGTTTGTGGCAAAAATTGTATCCAAGCATAATCTTAAAAGATACTATAAGTGAATACTTTCGTTTATATGAATTATGTGAAACAATGATTTTGGGGTCAATCGAAGATGAAAGAGTTTTCAGTGCACTTGCTTTTGTTAAATCTAAAATCCGCAATAGACTTGACAAGAATTTAGAAAATTGTTTAAGAATTTATGTGTCCTCATATCAGTTGGATACATTTTCGTATGATAGGGCGTTGGAATACTGGAGTTCCTTGGTAGACAGAAGAGGAACGTTGAATACGATTGATAATGATGATGATGATGCTTTCAGTGATCAGATGGTGGAGACACAGATTTCTGGACAAGCTGATATGTTTCAGCTTCCATAGTGATAATTTTCCATGATTTCATTGACAATAATAAACACGAAGTGATTTGATAGCAAATTTCTCAATATTGTTCCAGATTTATATGATTTCAATGAATTGTTGTTTTAAATCATATTATTGTTTTAAAATTACATGGCTAAAATCATTTTTTGTAGATTGTAAAATTTTATGTTTGGGTCTTAGTGTCTCAACTCTCATTTCATGGAATATGATAATAACGAATTGATTTGATAGCAGATTTTAGAATATTGTTCCAGATTTATATTATTTCAATGAATTGTTTTTTTAAATCACGTTATTGCTTTAAAATTACATGGCTTAAATCATTTTTGTAGATTGTAAAATTTTATGTTTGGGTCTTAGTTTCTGAACTCTCATTTCATTGACAATGATAAACACAAATTGGTTTGATAGCAGGTTTTTGTATATTGTTCCAGATTTATATTATTTAAATGAATTATTTTTTTCATAACTTTCATGTGCATCATAACTTTTTCAAACCGAAATAAGCTATTGCAGTCCTTTTAAAACATTTTCAAACAAAACTAGATATTGCATCATAACTACAAATTAGATATTAGATATTGCAGTCTTTTTCAAACCCAAATTATGTGCATCATATCTTTTTCAAACCGACATTAGATATTGCAGTCTTTTTAAAACATTTTCAAACAAAAAATTTCAAATTAACTAGTTCAAAAAGATTTATATTACATCGTTCAAAATTAGATATTACAATATTTTTAAATCAAACATAAATTACATGACATTTTCAAACAGAATGTTTCATATCAACTAGTACAAAAAGAAACATAACATTTTCAAACAGAAATTAATATATTGCAATATTTTTTAAACATTTTCCAACTCATATCTCAAATTTTACATACCAATTACAAACATAAATTCCCAAATATTAGATAACATTTTCAAACTCAAATATTACATAACATTTTCAAACCCAAATTTTGTGCATCATAACTACAAATTAACTATTTCAAAAAGACATATATCACATCTTTCAAACACTTTAAACCCAAATATTACATACCATTTTCTAACTCTACTACATAACATTTTCAAACCAAAAATAAATATTCCAATATTTTTAATACATTATCAAACAGAAATTACATGACATTTTCAAACAGAATGTTTCATATCAACTAGTTCAAAAAGAAACATATTACATCATTCAAACATTTGTAAACATAAATATAACATAACATTTTCAAACAGAAATTAATATATTGCAATATTTTTTAAACATTTTCCAACTCATATCTCAAATTTTACATACCAATTTCAAACAAAAATTCCCAAATATTAGATAACATTTTCAAACTCAAATATTACATAACATTTTTAAACCCAAATTTTGTGCATCATAACTACAAATTAACTATTTCAAAAAGACATATATCACATCTTTCAAACACTTTAAACCCAAATATTACATACCATTTTCTAACTCTACTACATAACATTTTCAAACAGAAAATAAATATTCCAGTATTTTTAAAACATTATCAAACAGAAATTACATCGTTCAAACATTTGTAAACTCAAATATAACATAAAATTTTCAAAGAGAAATTAATATATTGTAGTATTTTGAAAACATTTTCAAACTCAAGTCTCAAATATCACATACCAAATTCAAATAGAAATAACATATTTCAGTCTTTTAAAAACATTGTCAACATTTTCAAATTTCAATTTTTTGATTGGTGCATGGATGCTTCACTAGTGTTTGGAGTTGTCATTTCTTTTCCTTTATCAACTTCTGTTTCTTCTGGCAGTGCTCCAACTCTAACAAGGTTGTCACGTACTTTCACAATACTTGACACACATGCAACTTCTTCTTTGTTTGGATCTTCAAGTATTGTTGGAAGTGTTTCTTTCATTTTATCAAGCACCATTTCCGGATCTTCATGCAACTTCTCTCTGATGAATTTTTTTAACTTATTGTTTTATGCAATCTTTGACTGCATTTTCTTTTTCATTTCCATTGATTTCATCAAACATGATTTTGTTGTAAGAATATTGACATCCATGCTCTTAACCTATGTTTTCAAGTTTTCAAAGTTTGACTGCAAAACAAATTGAAAACTTTATTCAAAAGGGATACATTGAAATTATTACAAATTTTCAAGAAATATAAAAATGTAAATGCAATAGAAAATTGGAATATATATAACTTTTTTACCTCAGCCAATTCTTTTGCAGCCTCAACAACTGCAACCCTTTCCTTATCAGAAGCCCATAAGTTGTAAAATGCTTGGGCTTCAACATTAACATTCTCCAATCTACCAACAACAACATTTAAGACATCATCCTCATAAATAAAATCAGATTTAACTATTCCTGAAGTAGCCTGTTTTAGCAAGCCATCAAGTTTTTCAGGTTCATATTTGACTAAAGAATAAATAGAATCTCTTTTTTCATAATTTTTATATCGGGCATTAATTTCCTTAATAAGGACCTTTGCCCGATATTCCCATTCTTTCAACTCTTGCAAATATTTCAAAACAAACTCCTGAATTGTTGACTCGATACTGGCTGCCAATGAAATATTTTCATTAAAATTGACAACATCATCCTCAGTTTGAGGACCTTGAGGATGACGGTTGTCTCCTTGGATGGGTGGTTCTGATGTCTACTGAGCTGCAGGGACTTCTTCTCGTGCTCTATATTTAAGCACATATGTTGCCCTGAAGCCTTCAATCGGGCCCTGCATCATGTAATCATCATCAAGAGGAATATTGTCCAATCCCTATCCAGAACATTCAGGTGCCTATGAATTTGAAGAAAATGTAAACTGAGAGAATCCAATTCCCGCCAAACTTGGTGTTGGTCTTTGTGATGTCTGTGGTTGTGAAATCCCATGCCCAGAATTTCATGAAGTGGCTTGTGAAAACAAACGTTTTCCAACACCGACTTGCCCTCGCATAGGCTGAGGCTGTGACTATCCTTGTTGTTGATTGCGTGTAAAGGGTGATTGTCCCTATTGTTGATTGCGTGTAACCGGTGAGTGTGATGCTTGTGGAGGAGGTGGTGGTGGCATATGCCCTCTAACTTGTGATGTTACTACTTGATCACGAGAATCAACTAAAAATAGTAAAAAAAAAATTGTTATAATTCTGCTTAAAATAAAAAGAAATCTAAATTTTAATTAACTACACATAGAATCATAGATTTACCAGATGAAATGTGATGCAATTGTTCTACATTGGGGGAGGGGTTGGCCACACTAGATTCGGCTTGCACATTTTGTGCAAACCTAGGTGTACGAGACACCCCATGAGTAGTTGCTTGCCTGGCACGTTTGTGTGACCTCTGCATAGTAACAGGTGTTGCTTCAGAGCCCGTATCTTCAGAATCACCTGTTTGCTCCGGCCTGTGACCCCTATTGGCAGCAATTTGTTTAGTCCTTGAAATTTTTGCCTTCGCCTGCATATAGATGAAAAAAATTAAAAAAGAAATATGGTAAACTATAAAATAGTATGTCAAAGACAATGATGTAGTTATTACCCTCAATTCCTCTGGTGTCATGGCAATAGACAATAGTTTTGAATGCATAACAGTTGGTACAGGAGTAGTTGACAAATTATGAAAAGACTCAAAATATAAAGCTAAAATATAATTTACACTGCCCACAATGGGCTGAGTCTTGGGGGGCTGAGTCTTGGCGGTTGCAAGTTTGACCGCGTGCAACTCAGTCCTGACTCGATCAGAAATATATGTACACCAATCAAACTTTTCATTTTTTTTAGACTGAACAATATAATACAGTGCCCAAAATAGAATTTTTGGTCTTCCCAATAGAATAATCCTGGCCTAGAAAAACTCGATAATGGCCTTCAGAGTTTGATGGTTAACATCGTTAATCGCTAAACCTCTTTTTGTTTTGGCGTTAGAAGCTGCATAAAAAAATTCGATGTCAATTTAGAAATTTAAAACATTGAAAATTAATAAAATACATTTAACAAGATTTATACCTGCCAAATCTTCTGATGAAAGACCGTAATTGTTATCGAGGTGTTCTTTGTCATCTGGAGAAAGTTGTGACCTCGACGACACTTGATTAAAACCAATAAATGGAAGACCTGTCAATCTATGAATATCTCTAGGGGTGATGCTGAAAACAATATTTTTAGATCGTAGATTAATGCTTACAGTACCCCTATCATGGTCATAACCAGAGATAATATGTTGTAGGAGCACTTTGTCTATTTTGAAATGTGGCATGGAAATGAGGGTTGATAAACCTACGTTATACAACCACTGAAAGTTCATCCCTAGCATTGTCATGAGATCTGAAATCAAAGTGCACGCAAAATTCTTGAATTTTGGTTGGATTGTGGAAGGGGTATCCATTGGAAGTAGTTGGAAGTGGAAGAAAAAGGATTGGGAATGGAAACTGAAAGGTCGATCAGAAAGGTTAGCTCTGGTTGTAGCTATCGTAGAAAAGAAATGGGAAAATGACTTGTTGATGCCCTTTTATAGACTTGAAACATATTTGACACGTGGCAACATCGTATTAGACATGCAGGATGGGACATGCAGTATTAGACACGTGGCAGTACGATGGCGGTCGGACTAAACTATGCTACCGGTTCATAATATGCATCCAGTTTAATGACGGAGCATAGTATGCATCCGAGGCACCGGGCGGTTGCATATTATGCAACCGATTTAATGTCGGAGCATGGTTTACATCCGCCCGACACCCGAACGCATAAAATGCACCCGTCCGACACCCGGATGCATAATATGCTTCGATTTTAAATCGGTTGCATAATTTGCAACCATCGATACCTAGATGCATAAATGCATCCCCAGTGTTTGGATGCATTAAATGCATCATACTCTCGAATGCATAAATGCACTCGCCCGATGTCTGGGACCATTGTACCATCGTGACATTAAATGCATCCGTCCGTTGCATCCGGTCCGTGGTCGTAAAAGGCCAAGATCCAGGACAAGACACGTTGGTCTTCTTCCTGACGGGTGTAGTTGATTTCTTGCCTACTACACCCGTCAGAAAGAGGCCACCCTTCTTGTCTTGAATCTTCGCCTACTTTACTATGAAGGAAGTTTCTTATTTAAGCTTTGAAATTAGAGTACACTAAATCATGTGGGATAAATAGTTATGTGGGATAGATAGTTATGTGGGATCAACTTTGCCAATATTGCATGTGTTTTCCCCCTAACAACGTCAATAGCGATAAGTTGCGTCGTGCTACAATCCTTATGTTTACTAGACGCCATATCATATCTCTTACTCGAATATCCGGTACTTATTATGCACCCGGCTCGAGACCGTTTCATGTTTTGCAACCCGTTCGAAACCGGATCATATTATGCATCCGTTCCATGACCGGACCGCAATTCGCGTCCAAGATTTTGCCAAGATTTTAAACGTAGCCGGTATATTTTTGGCCTGGTCCGAAAAAACTTTAAAATTCACCCTTTTTTGCCAATTTTTTGAGAAAAATTAAAATCATTCGCCATGCCAGCATACATGCAGTTCGACAGATTTCGTCGTCGTTTCGAAATAGTTTCACCATTTTTTTATAAGTACCTTTCGGGTCCTACCTCTTATGCATAACCCTGTAGTGCACAATATAAACCACAACTCATAAATCACATCACCATAGTATACTCTCAATAATGGTGCTTGAAACCTTAGCTTTGACAAATTAAAACATTAATTATTCATTCTTCGAAAATTACGATGATAGGCATACCTTAGAAAATAAAATATTTTTTTGACTTTGAAGAATGCAACGACAACAAACCATGCGAAAATAGGTTTCGGGTGACTCGAACCAAAGACCTGCAATGAGTGCGCCTTTTCACTCCCTCTACCCACCAAGTGGGCTAAGATTCCCACGTGGAAGCTATTCCATCTTGTGCTCCTTATGTTTCTTCTTTTTGCCCATGAGCTTTTAAACAACGAACAATGCTTCAACCAATACAATGCTAAAATGATGCTCGCGGGAATCGAACTCACGACCTCCATGCTATCAACACCTTTGCACAATCCAAGCTACCACTAGGCCACGCTACCCAATGTGATTTGGAAAGTGGTCATTGTTTGCTTTTAACCATTCATTGCGTCACATAAAATAAAACACAAGCTCTTTCCTTTGCATATACCACACAAGATTATCAACGAGCAAGGATGGTCAATTTAAAAACTTGGTAGCATATTTATATGCATTTCCCTTCGCTTGGAAACATTGAAAATTTTAAAACTGCCCTTATGATGTCAGCGAACATGGTGGAAAACTTTTTATTTAATTTTAAAATTAAAATTAAAATTTTAAATAAATTTAAATTTAAACTAAACCTTTAAAATTAAATTTCTCCATCACCGAGGCACCTTTTTTGATGAAACGAAAAGCCAAATTGGGTTTTAAGAAAAACCCATTTCAAATCTACCATCCATGGTTTTAAATAAAACTTTTTATTTTTCCTACCTTGGTTTTGATAAAAACCCTTCCTTGCACTTTCACAAAACATAGTGCATACTATCATAGATCCTTTTGACATCAAATAACCTTTTGACATAAATGACAACATTTTAGATTAGGGACTAAAATTTTCCAACAATAAACACTCCACATTTTTTTTAAAGGAACTACATTGTACTCCTCTATCAATCTATACTATGCACTATATATATTTTCTTCCCCTATTTCACTCACTACAAGGCCCTTGTATAGGAATATAAGTTCCTGGGACCTCACTCTACCTTTGAATCTATTCTATGAATAATATACATGTGGACTACATACACATTTACATCATTTCACATTGACACTTGTGCATTTATTACATTGTTGGAAGTAACTACTTAACTTTACTCTAAAGTAAACTCCTACTCTAGTAATGTATCCAAGGTGGTACATTGGCATGTACCCAATAATGTAATATACTTTAACACCCCCCTGTATTACATTATTTGGGTATTGAAGACTTTAGTCTATAATATGGATCTTCATCTTCTAGAATTTGAGCTCTTCTCTCTTGCTTCCTTCGTTGTCTTATTTATATGAATCTGGATGAGTATCTTGTTATGGTTCTTCTTCTTATTTAGTTTGTATATGGCCAAGTAGTGCATAGTTTTATTTTCCTCTCATTATTTTAATTTTTAACCTTCTATTTCTTCTTATGCTTTTATGATATATAGGTTCTTCATTCTCACCAATTTGTTCCTTAAAAATGCATTAGTATTGTTTTGAAACACAACAATATCTTATGAAGTTTTCATAGAATCCAGAGCATATATATTTCTATGGATTGATCTAGTAGCTTCAATCTCATTTTGATTTATAATGTGACACATATTAACTCCATTTATGTGTCTGAAATCAATTATCCTTTTGCTCTCTACTATCTTTTCTACTGAAATAAGATTAGATGATAATATAGGAACATACATTACATTATGTAGTAGAAAATTTGGAAATGGTTTACTAGGTGTTACACACATATCCATGTATGTGATAGATTTTTCCATCTACAATTTTCAACCTGTAATTGTTAGTGACTTCAAGACAATCAGACCATTGTAATTTCCTGTCATGTGATGACTTGCACCAGAATCAATATACCAAATATCCTTTTCATTTTGACTTGTGAATTTTTTTGAGTTTGAAGTGATTTTACATATTTGATATGGTATATTGGATGGATTCTGATCTTGAGTCCTCTTGTAGTGTGCATTGTGATGAAATGTCCCTCTTGTTATTTTTTCCATTGTAGTATATGATAGGATTATTTTAGCTCTTTAGTATTTTAAGAACACTTTTGATAGATCCTTTGTAGTAGACTACCTTATGACTCCCTAGTTTAGAGTATGTGGCTCAATTGGATAAAATATTTCTAAGACTTAGGTTTTGTAGAATCCTTATGTCTCCCTAGTGGTTTAGAATAAAGTGCTTAGCAACTATTAGTTCACCTTTTGAGTTGATTTTGTAATGTTTTGGGAATGATAATAATCAACTCTTATTTTACCTTATTTCTCCTATGAACTATGCACTTTTCAATTTGATATGGTTGGATTCCTTTTGTCTCTTTAATGTGACTATGAGACAAGTATAAGTAGTAAATTCCAATTCCTTTAAGTAACCAATGATTTTACCTCTTCTAATCTTCAAGTCTCAATGAAATAGTTTTCTAAATTTTAATAGTTCAATGTTTGGTGTAGAACTCCTTATATCTCCCTAATGTAGAAATTTAGAAGATAATAATATTTGCAAACTAATATTTTAATTATTCAATATTGAAAACCTTATATCTCCTACTATGGTTATTTGCAAATATTATAATATATAAATGCACTTCAACTAATGTACCTTGAAATATCATTTGAAGATATAAACTTGCTTTATAATTCACTAATGCTTGGTTAATTCTTATTACTCCAATGTAGTAGTAAATTTAACCTTATATTTTTCACCTTATAACTTTTTTTAACCTTAATGAAAGCAAGTAATTAATTTGATATTACCTTTATAATGCTACAAGCGATATACCTTTATATTCGCTCCTCTAACGGATCCTTTGAGCATTTTATTTGTTGAATTATAAGGAGTATTCAATGCTCTTATTTTAATGGATGTCTTGTCAAAGTAATTTCCTCCTTTAATATGCTTTTACCTCCCTGTGCATAAGTGCTTTGATGCTAAATCTACATGCTTTCTTTTTAACCTCTCTATCGCTGCTTGACTTCTCAATGCACTCTCTTCTACGTGATCTTGTGTAGGCCCTTTAATATCCTTGTATCCTATGTGACATATTACAAATGGTACGGATCTTAAAAGGTAATGTAAGTTCCTTCTTACTAGGTGTTACAGAGTGAGTAAGTCTTGAGATAAGTGGCACCAATCTTACTTTAAGCATAGGTTACATGAATTTGGAGCATTATAAGCTATAACACTGATAAGACAAGTGGCACTGGTTTTGTATAAAACACTTTGAGAAATGATGTGATTCCCTTGGAGTGTTCTTGCATTCATTGGCATCTTCCTCTTTCTATATGAGTGTTACTTTGAATGATCACCTTTCTTCTTGGGCACATGCATTATGAGATATTTTTGCTCCATTTTTCTAAGTGTTAGTATATTCCTTATGATGTTGTGGCAAGTGTCTAGCCTCCCTTCGCATGCAAGCTACCTCCAATATACCAAAATTATTAAGGCTTCAATGCTTATCTTTGCTAACTATTTCTAGGTTCCTTTGCTCGTTTGTGACAACAAAATGTGAGATGGATTTTAGTGTAGATGGTTTCTTCTACAACATAGCTCTTGTCCAACATATAAGTTTTCTCCAATGTAGCTCTTCTCCAACATGGATGGATGGATTTTATTCAATGTATATGGATTCTACATAATGGTTACACGTGCAATGGATCTCCTTGTTGCTTGGGAAACAATGATAGCTCTTTTCTATACGTTTTCCTTGCTAACTCAAGATGATATCTTGTTTTATACCTTGTATTTGCCAACTAAAATAATATATATTCCTTCTTGTACTATATTTACCTTATTGTCCTTGTTTACTAAAGGTTTCCAATATGGTAGTTACCTTTCACTATGGTGTTGCTCTCGTGTTGATTGTTGCACTAAGCTATGGTGTTGCTCTTGTGTTGCTTGTTGCACTAAGCTATGGCATTTTTTAACACCTTAATGAGGCATACATTGAGCTCTTTTGGATGGCTCTTTATTTAAGCATTTTGACTTTGATTTCCTTTCACTAATGGTGGTAACTTGTAGATAATAAAATGGGCTACATAATGTGTCCTTCAGACACTTAAACCTTTGTCTCCTTTTGATGTATTGTGAAAGATAAATGAGGCACTTTCAAATTACCTATATAAACCTATAATAGGTTTCTTAGTTGCACCTAAAATCAAGACTCTCCTAGTATTCCTTGTAGATTATTCTCTTGAATTTAAATGGTGGCTTTCTTCTCCACTACTTGGAGGTATATAACTCTTTTAGGTGGTTTTAATATGCAAAAATAATTTGTAGGTATCGTGTGCTCAATAGTGTCTCTAGAAATTTCACTCTTACCCTATTTTGTGCACTAAAAAACTTCCTTCTTTGATAAACTCTTAATGTACTTTAAAGAAATTAAGGATAACCAATATAATGCACTAATAATTACTACAACTTAATGCACTAAAAATATATGCAATTTTCTCTTAAAAGTAATATCTTCTTTAATTTAACTAGATAATAGAAAGATGATATTTTTCTTTCTTTCAAAATATATCTAATCCTATTTTAGTGTGCAGGTATTATCCTTCAAACAAACTATATTTTGCACTCCCTTGAAGACTCTAATATGTAACCTTCTCCTTGCAAATTTTAAACTCTAATATGGTGCTTAATGAATCTTAATAATGAACCAAAAATTTAAATTCTAAATAATAAACCTTTTGCACCATAGTTGCTTACCTTAATGAACTCTGTAGATGAAGAATTACAAGGTGATTAGATTCATCTTGTTGATGTCTTTTACTAGATGAACTTGTAGCTCTTCTTGAATGTCTAAAATAGTTATTTAGCTCACCTATTTGTAGCTTTGAAACCCTCTAACTTATTGCCCTAAATTTGTAGTAGGTGATTTTAATTATCCTTTAGAATGCACTCTATAAATCTAAAATTTTGTAGCTTGAAATGTTGTCCTAGTTACTACTTTCTTGTTGTTCTCAAATATAAATCTTTTTATATTGTAAAGTAGTCAATATCTCCATTGAAATGATAATATTGAATCTCAAAATTTGGTAGGGAGCTCCTCCAAATCCAAGTTGATATTTTCCTTCAAGAACCCTTCAATTTTTTGCTATAGAAACCAACAGATCTCCTTTCTTCGAATGAGCCTTCTAGCCTTCAAAGGTAATATTCAAACCTTTTAGGTTTGGTCATAATATCTGTTTTATTTCTTCTTTAGCTTCCTTGTCAAAAAATGACTTCAATATAGTCCTTCTTCTCAAGAATATGAAAGTCTTGAGGTCTTCACCAATATCCTCCAAAATTTGGCAAGATTCTTGCCAAATCCTTCTCCCTTGGGCTTGTTGTCAGATGGAAATAATTGTTGCAATTTCTTCCTTTATCAGGACCTTATACTTGGTGATAAATTTCTCCAATGAGTTCTCCTAGAAACTCCTTCAATGGACTTATTCAAATCTCCTTCATTGAGGCTCTCCAAGCCTTCTCCTTCTTTCTCCTTGAGACCTATTGTTAGAAATAGATTATATTACATCATTTAGGTCATGTAAATGTATCTTTCTTGGTACATACTTATTACATTATATTACTTTAGGGGGAATTTATCTAGTCAATTCATGTAATATAATAAATGCACAAGTGTCAATGTACAAGTTGTATATGTGCAAGTTGTCCCTTACACATCTAGGTAGAGTGTTGGCCAAGGAATCTATTTTCCTATATAAAGGGCCATAGACATAGAGAATTATATAGTAGTAGGAAGTAGTGTAGAACAATGTGGTGTGATGTAGTAGAGTGTGATGTAATGTGATGGAGTGTGATATGCTCAAATCTCATTCTTTTTTAGAGTTGAGTGGATTTATAAGGTGAAACTAATAGTGTATTAAAAGTGAAAATTGTTAGATTAATTTGCTCTATTATTACTCTCAAAAGAAATTAATTTTGTTCTTTTTATAAGGGTACAAAATCTAGTTTGCATAAAGTGTCTAAATACACTCTTAAAGCATAGAAATATGCAACTCATAGTGGCTAATATAACACACCGAAATTGGTTAGTACAAGTGAATAAAAACTAACCAAAAAAAATTCAAAGATTGAGACTTGGTGATTCTCAAATCCAAAGCACTACATGGTTAATTGTAGCAGAAAAAAACTTCTATCTATAGAATATATAAAGCGTGGATATATCATTAGATATCCAAGTAAAAATTGCAAGGAGTCTATCCAAAGGGACGTCCTCAAAACCCTCATTTATGCATTCAAAATATGCTACAAAATCATACTGCAAGACTTGCAAGAAGGAGTGCAAAAAGGGTGCAGCAAGAACATATTATTCTCATAGAATAATACAAAGTATTTCACTATGTTGTTTGTAGGAAAAGGGAATATTGAAGGTGCCACTAAAGGCACAAAGACTACAGGGAAATCCAACCAAGAAATTCCAAACATCAAGCAAAGTTGAACATCAATAAAGGTCGAACGTCAAGCAAAGCCAAATGCCAATAACTCCTCATCCACGACACAAGGAGTCATTTAAAGGGGCTCATACTTCACATCTTGGATGATGGATGAACATGCAAAAGGAATGTACATATTAGTTGATCATCAACTTGCATTTACGTAGACAAAAAGGGAGCACTATTTTACAAGCACAAAGGTGGTAGATTCTACCTCAATCAACATGGATGAACAACATAAAAGGAGCACATTGAAGGGAACAAGGAACAAGGAGAACAGGTGAAATACTTAGAGGTAGCTAGCTTGGTGAAGATTGTTCACCAAAGGAATCACCTACAGTACCATTCAAAGCTCCAAAATTGCCTCAACAATCGACCAACAAGAGAAGAGATTGCTTGCACTCCAAGAAATGTAGCAAGCAAAGAAGAGGCATACAAAAAGGAGTTATACTCTCCTTGGAAGTGTTACAATGAAATAACTCCATGCATAAATGTTGAAATCCAATTGGCATGGATTCTCTAAGGTGCCATCCATTTATTAATGTCCAAGAAAACTCATGAAGGAGTTACAAGTGCCCACACAAGTGTTCATGTGTTACAAGACAACCAAGAAGCTAGCAGTGCATTACAAGGTGACCAAGAAGCTAGTAGAGCATTACTAAATAGTGATATGTTACAAAGGAGATAGTTCGTATGTAATTCTTAGTAACACTTGTCAAAGCCTTCACCACTTTAAAATGCATCTAAACACAAAGTGGCAGAGTGTGAAGAAGAAATAATTGTGCAGTCAAAGGGATCTGGGTGATAATAGCGCAATGAAACACATCTGAAGTACAACATGGAAGGAAGGTAGGAGGAACATTAAAGGCTCCTAAAAATTAAGGTGAAATCTTCTCAAATCTACAACACTCTTCACTCCATCATTGAAGACAAGGCTGAACCAATCCACACTCATCATCTCAAGCGCCAATAGTTACATATTGCAACTATTATATCAAGCCGAATTTAGAGTTTTTCAAGTGTGTTGATAAAGAAGCTAAGGTAAGTAATTTATCTCATTTAATATTGTTTTAAAATAAAGGAGATATAAGGTTTAAAATAAAGGATAAATTTTGAGATTATGAAAGCAAAAGACATAGGATATAACTTACCAAGATAAAATAATATTTGCAAATTAACCTAGGAGATATAAGGGATTCTAATTGGGTTAGATTATTTAATATTTTTCAAATATTATTATGGTCTAATTTTTCCAAAAACTAGAGAGTCATAAGGGTTACTACATCAAATTAATTTATTGGAAATTAGATACAAGTAAATGAATTCCCAAAGGGTTATTTAAAATAGAGGTTTATCATAGTATTTCAAAGGTTAGAAATTTTTAAAATTATTGTCTCATACTTCTAAAAAGGAGATAAAATATCCAACATTATAACCTTGATTTTTTACAAAACTTTACAAAATCAACCAAACATTGAACTATAATTTATAAAAGCATTATATATTATCTAGAGCATACTAGGGAGTCATAAGGCATTCTACATAACTTGGTAATATCAACATTTATCAAATATTATCAAGTTACAAAATATAAGCTTTCTTCAAAACCCAAAAATCCTTAAGATTATAGACTCACATTACTTGGGAGTCATAAGGAAGCCTACAAAACTAAGGATTAATAAAGGTTTTATCAAATCAAGCTTATATACTTCAATTAGGAATCATATATCCTAATATAGGGAGTCATAAGGTAGACTTCTAAGATTCTTGCAAATTCAAAGAAGGATCTATCATGGATGATATCTTGAGAAATACTTTCAATAATGAAGAACTACTACACGAAGTAGAATACTACTCTCAAAACTTAATAGATACTCTAAAAGGATACGAGTATCTATCTAATAGTGACAAAGAGAAATTTTCCTTGTTTCTTAAAGAAGATAAATAATGTAACTTTACAACATTTATTGGTTATCTTCATGATATTCTCTTCACATCATGGTGAAATTCACAAAGATTGGTTATATTTTCACCAAAATAATATTTGATGGTGTATCTATCACTTATTGTGTTTTTACTTACTCAACACAATGAATAAGATAAAGAATAATATTATTGTGATGATAAATTAACTTGTCATGAAGCAAACATTCTACCAGTACCAATGTAGAATCACAAGAGAAGAAGAAGAATGAAAAGGAAGAAAATACATGCTAAAAAAAACATGGCATCATGAAGACTGAACCAATTGAACACTTACAATAGTCAGAAGAACCTCTAGTTATAGCTTACTTTACATCATATAAAGACACATTTATCTACTAAATTTGATCACAACAAGCAATTAAGGAGAATACAAATTCCTTTATCCAATGGAAGAAGATCCACATTGAATACTAAAGTCTTCAATATATAAATAATGTAATACATGAGGGTGTTAGAAATAGATTATATTACATCATTTAGATCATGTAAATGTACCTTTCTTGGTACATACTTAGGACATTAGATTACTTTAGGGGGAAGTTATCTAGTAAATTATTGCAATGCAATAAATGCACAAGTGTCAATGAGCAAGTTGTATATGTGCAAGTTGTCCCTTGCACATCTAGGTAGAGTGTTGGCCAAGGAACCTATTTTACTATATAAAGGACCATAGACATAGAGCATTATATAACAGTAGGAAGTAGTGTAGAATAGTGTGGTGTGATGTAGTAGAGTGTGATGTAATGTGATGGAGTGTGATATGCTCAAAGCTCATTCTTGAGTAGTAGCTTTATTCATGGAGTGTTCATTTCATCCATAGCTACTTTGTATACATTTCCATAATTTCTATTTATAGTACATTTTCAATCATCTTGTCAATTTACTTTATTTTATATTATTCTATATCTTGTGATTGCTATCTCTCATTACATGCTACATCAAAATCTAACACCTATGTTTGAGGGTCTTCTATATTGCAGATTTTATGGTCTTCTCAATGAGACCTTTTCTTCAATCTTCTACTGTGGAAGTTTTGTAATGAGATCTCCTTCTTGGATATCTGAATTCTACTGCTTTTGGAATGGGACCTTCTATGGGTCTTCTCTTAAATGGAGATCACAAACCTCCAATATTCTCCTAGAATCTTTTTTGGAGTCTCTTCAATCTGTTATTTACTGTATTCAATGGAGATAATGAACCTCTAATCTTCTCTTGGACTCTTCGTTGGAGTCTCTTTATTGAATATGCAAGAAGGCTCCTATGGTATTTTCTTCTTATACACTCTATAAGTTTTCAATCTCTAGTAATGGTACCTTTTATTTAGGCCTACAAATATTCACTCTTCTATTTGTTGCTTCTGGTGCTAGATTGATTCTAAAGAATATATTATTCCTAGCTCTTTTGTAGAAATATTCCTAATTTTATTTGAATCTCCTTTTTTCTGCAAAAAAGTATTAGGACTATAATGGAAGAAATTCTAAATCTAGAGATTATTAATCTTCACTAGTTGATTTGTCAATCTTGTGGAATAAATGTTGAGTCCTAGTATTCACGAGTTTTTATACAACCCTGTGGAAAGACTAGCCAAATGTAATCTCATTTTTTTTGTAAATGAGATTTTTGGATTTCTCTCAATCTCACTTGTGGCTCTCCCTATTTTCTATCAATCTATCATGTGCTCTGATACCACTTTTAGCTTTTGATGAGTATATGATATAGTAAATTCAGCTACAATATGTAAGATAAGTAAGCTATGATATCTATATGATAATAGCACTATAATATGTAGGAAAAAAAGATATAAAGTTTTGCAATAACTCATAAATATGCCATTAATGAAAGCTCACAAAAATGATACAATGCAATCTAATGGAGGACATGAAAACTCCAAAAACTATTTTTAAAAGAACTACATTGTAATCCTCTATCAATCTATAATATGCACTCTCTATATTCTCTTCACCTATTTCACTCACTACAAGACCTTTATATAGGAAGATAAGTTCATTGGCCCTCACTCTACCTTTGAATCTATCCTATGACTCATGTACATGTGGACTACATGCACATTTACATCATTGCACATTGACACTTGTGCATTTATTACATTGTTGGAAGTAACTACTTAACTTTACTCTAAAGTAAACTCCTACTCTAGTAATGTGTCCAAGGTGGTACATTAGCATGTACCCAATAATGTAATATACTCTAAAATTTTTCTACCTTGGTTTTTAATAGTTTTTATTATATTTTTTATTGTTGTGACCCATTAAGCAAAGCATATTATATTTTTTTATTTTATTGTAAAATTATTATGTGATTGATCTATTAAAAGCACAATCTATGTATACTCCCAATATACTCCTAAAATAAGAATCAAAATTATTCTATAAAGCCTTTAAAATGATTTCAAAATACATTATAAAAAATTTGATAACATTGATTGTGGATTCATAATTGATGAAATATATTTTATGTATATTTGGATAAGGCTAGTAGGATACTACACCCCATAAGTGAAGGTAATGCTAGCACTAATCCATAATAAGAAAATCTCTAAATGATAGGTGTAAAGTATGCAGGTTACATTGGGAT